>CM054058.1:371168799-372368799 GCA_028641055.1 Alopecurus myosuroides | reverse complement strand
AATTTCATATCTCATTTTCTAATAATTGTACACTCTGTACTATGTTTTAATAAAATTTAATTAATATAGCTTGGGTAATTTGATGCGCAAGATTTTAGTTACTCCCTCCGATCCATATTAATGGTCGCTAAATCGGATGTATCTAGACATATTTTAGTGCTAGATACATCTGATTTAGCGACTATTAATATGGATCGGAGGGAGTATCTGTTTTTGTTATGAAATACTGGGGCATATTACTCTATGGTTGCATGGCACATTGACATCAATGAGCACCATTCTATGTGGTAGAATCGAAAAAAATTCCTCATTGCAAGAGTTAGCGGTCTAGCATACATAGAAATTGTATTTTTGATAGTGGCCTTGTATTCAAAGAAAGAGAGAGTAGATCGATTTTGCTTTCAAATATTATTCTGTTATTTCTCAACTGTTATTTACATTAGTTCAAATGCCATTTTATATCTCATCATGTAATAATTACAACTGCAAATTCATATCTAATGTTGAAATAATTGTATAGTGTGTTATCATCCTAGATTCTCCTATTTATGGTGTTACAACCTTTTTTTGGGTTGCAGTAATCTTCACATTATTTAAACTTCAATTTCATTTCTCATTTTGTAATAATTGTACACTCTTTACTTTGTTTAATTAAAATTCAATGAATATAGCTTGGGTAATTTGATCCGCAAGATTTTAATTATCTGTTTTTGTTATGAAATACTGGGGCATATTACTCTATGGTTGCATGGCACATTGACATCAATTAGCACCATTCTATGTGGTAGAATCGAAATAAATTCCTCTTTGCAAGAGTTAGCGGTCTTGCATACATAGAAATTTTATTTTTGATAGTGGTCTTTTATTCAAAGAAAGAGGGAGTAGATCGATTTTGCTTTCTAATTTTATTGTTTTATTTCTCAAGTGTTATTTACATTAGTTCAAATGCCATTTTATATCTCATCATGTAATAATTACAACTGCAACTTCATATCTAATGTTGAAATAATTGTGTAGCGTGTTATCATCCTAGATTCTCCTATTTATGGTGTTACAACCTTTTTTGGGTTAATCTTCAAATTATTTCATCTGCAATTTCATATCTCATTTTGTAATAATTGGTCACAGTAGCTTTTAGGTTAATTAAACGTGCATGCCTACATGGATTCTAATTATCAGATTTGGTTATGATATACTAGGTTTAGTATAGGTTGTACATTTCATATCCATTTGAATTCTTCGGCAATAAATGATATAAAAGTTAAAAACGAATGAGCAACTTCAGTTTTCAGTTAACATATTGGCTTATTGCATTTTAGGAGCCGAGAGTTGAAGAAGAGTCATCTGATGGCGGACTGTCCTTGTCAGATGGTCATGGTTCTGGGGATGGAGGCTTTGGAGAAGATGATGAAGATGTTGAAGAAGTACCTCCAACATCACCAAATGTTGATGAAAAATCAGCTTGCAACGTCCATGTCTCCAATCTGGTGATACTTCAGCTAAAGGAGCAAAAGGGGGTGCACACCGACTTTGTTCTTCAAGCTGTGGTAAAGCCGAACCAGCGACCATCGTCTTTCATGGTTTCGCGTGTACTCCTTAGCAAGTTGGGTACTACCAACTGGCGCATTGTCCAGTCTCACGAAGAGGGAGACTCCGCGTATCTTTACATCAAGATGCGTAGACAGGATGTGCTAAGGTGTCACGGGAAGAGGTACGAGTGGGAGGGAGAACAAGTCACCTTCCGTAAGGTGAATAGACTCATTCCACTCATACCTGATCCCATGGAAGCTGGCCCAGTTCACAAGATCTTCTAAGTTGTGCCTGTGAAGACAATGTTTCTTTTGTTTAAACTATGTGTTGCTTCCAGTACTCCTGCATGATGCACTATGTGAAACATTATGTCCTTTTTATGTTATCGTTTAGCAGAGCTTATTAATATTGTTAAAGAGTTGTTTCTTTTTTGGAGGGCACGCAATTGGCACCTGATTTTTATAGGAGATAGTGGTTTGAGTACATGAACTTGACAGTTCATTGCGAGCAACACTATCACTTACACCACTCCACACCGGCTAGTCCGAGAACTGTCCCACAGACTCAAAAACCAAACACAAGAGAAGGCCTTTCCTAAACAAAGATCAGAGCCGCGTCGCCACAGATGCTGGTGCCTCTTAGGAATAACAAACTCCATCTTGACATCCCTAGTCGTCGAACCACCCAAAGGAGAATGGTGGCAGGACTAGTTCTGCCTCGAGGAGGGAACTACTCGAACACCGCCAGCGAGGGAGAGTTGTCATTGAGTTCAAACCAGACTTCACGTAGCATAATTTGCACTACTAGTTAGATATAGCACTTGCAATATGAACAAAAGTACCAAGATTAATCCATAGCTCAAAAGTAGCATATGTACTACTCGAATAATTTTACATATACTCTAATTACAAAGAACAAAAGTAGCATATATACTACGCCGCAGCAGGTGATCTAGTGCCATGTGTGGGTCGCCCTCGCCCTCCTTGATCTGCCTCCCTCCTCGGCCTTCTTGGCGTCACTCATGGGTTTGAGCTTACGGTACAACTCTAGGGAGAGGAACCCATCAATTGCAGCATAGGTGATGTGTTCCATGTCTAGCATTTGGTTGTCCCAGTAGCTGTGCCACCGGTAATCCTTCTTCTTCATGTTTTTGTAGACGGGATCAATAAATTTTGCTGCCATGGTAGCCATTCCAACTTTCTTTTCTTTGAACACATGAAAGTATAAATCTTAGATATCCTCATAATTTTCTTTTGGAATAGAAAAATTCCAGGTTCTCGCAAACATTTTCTTGTCGTTGTTGGTGTCAACACTTGCAAATTTGACGCCGCCAAAACGAAAAAGATCAGCCAGCGTCGCAGATTGCCACCAGTCACCACTGAAGTACACAAGTAACAAGAGTTTAGAAAAGTACTACTCCCTCCGATCCGAAAAAAGTGCGTGAGAAAACTGTTACGCATGCATGTCTGGATGAGTACTAGTTGCAGAAAATCTAGATGAGTACTAGTTGCCGAAAAGAAGAGGAAAAAAGTAGTAGTAACACCAATCACAAGAACCAGGAATAACCAAGTAGCAATCACAAGAACATGGCGGCGGAGCAGATGAGTACTAGTTGCAGAAAACAAGAGGAAAAATGACTTTAACCTGGAGTGATGGTACACCAGGACGTGGCGGCGTAATGCAAGCTGAAGGACGGCGACGTTCTTCTCGATATCAACCTTGTGAGATGTGTACTCGAAATCGAGCCCCATGAACCTTTCTTCTCCGCTATCAATCCACTGCTCGTACATGTCTACGACACGCTGCACCTCGGCAAGGTCGTTGGTGTACGTGACGTCGATGCTTTCCTCGCCATGGATGGGGACCTTAATCGTGCGGCAGAAATACTTCTGTTCGTCCATTCTTGGAAGAAGAAGAGAGGGGAGCGGATGGAAGAAGAAGAGACTGGAGTGCAGCGGTTGGAAGAGATGCAGTGGTGAATACGAATGGAAGTACAGGGGAGTATTAATATTAATTCTGTACGGAGCAGACTCGAAGTGGTTTCCGTGTGAAATCGATAGAAAAAAATTGGGAAACACATGTGCCGTGTGTGTACATAGACCTACTAAACATACACAATGGCCAGCGCGGCCCACGATTTGTCCCATAGTACTCACTTGTTTGTGGGCCCAAACTAATAAGCCTATTTTTAATCTACTAAACCTACACAATGGCCAGCGCGGCCCACGATTTGTCCCATCAAAACAGCTAGTCTACGGCCTGACCTAAGGCAGCGTGCGTGTAATCATTCTCCCACAGAAAACCGCCGACTTCACACGCCTCCCTCGCCACGTGTTCGCCGCCGCCTGCCCTTCCCCACAAGTTTGACCTAGAATTTTTAGTCTACCGGCCGACACACCCTCCACTTCGATCATGAAGCCAACCAAAGACGTGCCAACTTGATCTTACGCATCATTTTGCATCTTTGATCGTGATTATCACACCAGATCTGATCGTGTTTGTTCGTTTTTTCTCGCAGTGTCCAGTTTGTTTTGACAAACTAGGGATGTGTGGCAGTGATGACATGACGACTGATTATTTCGTCATAACCCTTGTAGAGGGATTTGAGGAGAAGACGGTAAGGATTCTAATCTACTCATGTACAAATTGGATTTGGATTTTTCATGATTATTCACATGTAATATACGTAGCATATCTACCGGTCCTAGCTAGTACTCATTGTGTCATGTGTTAATCATTGATGTAATATACGTAGCTGATCTAGCTAGCAATTTTTTTGGGACTGTGATCTCTAGTAGTTATGGACGTGTTTTTTTTTATGAACTACCTACATGCAATTTCAATACTTGAAGGGTACCATTCTGAAACTATGAGTGCATGTTCAGTTATTTGCAGTACAGGATTATTGCTTCAATGTCCAATTATAGGAAAAAGTACAAATAGCTACTCTTGTAGGATATATCTACTTTTAGTAAGTCCAATTTACTACTGGCTCATAATTTAATAAAATACATGCTCTTATTTAGGTGATCCCCTGCTACATCAGACAATATTTCTTAAGAATGCATGCTGTTTTCCCTATGGAGGACAGAAATTTTCAAGCCACACTGATTGCCAAGGAAGGATTCTCGTTTATAGTTGAGCTTAGCAACATCGACGGGATAACCTTTCTGAAGGGAAATTACTGGAAAGAATTTAGTAGGGTTTACCAACTTGAAGTTGGTATGGAGCTTGTTTTCGAGACCGACACACAAAGAGGCCAAACTGAGGTCATAACCGGAAATGACCCAATCATCCATCCGTGTAAGTTCTTACTTAATACAAAAAAAATTATGTTGTGCACATAAACATTAATATATTACTTGGTTGCGGCATGTGTAATCCACTAATTTCAGGCGTATTACATTTTTACAGCATACTACCACATGTCCCCTGAGAGGCGTCACATTGTTGACTCACTCTCTAGCACTGATGGGACCATGATTAACTGGAGGATGATGGAGACGGTGATCGACGCTGTTGAAAACTTGGATTACACTGTTCTATTCCACAGAGCTGGAGAGTATGAGGAAGCAGAATTGGTTGTCGGGGTGCTGCATACTCTGAATTGGACAAACAGCGAGAACTTCAATAAACACGTGGTAAATCTTTAAGAACACATCTTCTCTTATGCGCAAAGTAATACGTGTACACTTGTTCTATTTAATTTCCTTTCTTTTAACATGATTATTTCCCGATAGCTTTTTTCTTGACTATAAGTCTTTGCATGCAACAGAAAATCCCAAGCCGTCTGATTCCTGCACATATGGCAAGAAATGGTACAATCACTATTGTTTGCTACCCGAGAACTGAGGTGACATCGACATATTCAATTTCTGATCTTGATGGTCGCTTGTGCGTCAGCGGGTGGAAAGAGTTCATGGCGAAGGAAAGTCATCTCAAACAGGGTGACAACATGTTGTTATTGCTATACCAGTGCGCTGAAGGGCTCTACTTCTTTGCTACCCATGTCCCTGAAGTTGGTCTGTAATAGGAATGCAGTGATATTGATGGTTTCTGTGTGCAACTATATGCATGCAGCCCCGTTGCTACAATATAAAAACCGTGTTAAGACTCTATATTAGATTGTTGAATTCTCACACAATTTAAATGTTATGTTCTTTCAGTTTTACTACTTTCATGATGTCATTTTGTTTTTTATGCTGAGCTTTACCATTTTTTCTTTACCATATTGGATTTTATGACTCATAAAAATATAAACAAGGGTGCAAACCACACATGCTCAATGGAAAAAATATCCAGTGATACTAGCCCCTTGTTCTCCCATGCTACCATTTTAAAAAATCAACTATAGATGTTTCATAAAATTCCGGAAAAAATTATTAATGTTCCCAAAAAATTTGTGTACATAATGTAAAAAAAAAACCAGGTCCAAATTCGACCTACACATTGAGAAACAAAAAGTACAAATCAGCAAATATGCACTATATATTCACATTTGGATTTGTCTTTTTGGTTAGTCAATATTACTTTCGTATCTGGACATAAAATTATTACACATTGTAGTAACTCTACTCGTGATTTTTCCTAGATTTTTTTGAATCACCAAAACTTCATTTATTCGAAACGGTACCATGGTAGCATGCAAGAGGGCTAGTATCACAGGATATTCTCCCCATGCTCTGGCGAAATAGGCTGAATCACCGCTATATTAATATAGCAACCACCCGGTGCAACAGTTTTGATACAACGCCGGCTGAGGCGACAACCAATAAACGCAAAAGAAGAAAAGAAAAGGAGACGCAAGTGGATCGACGAAACGACCACTGCGCCCACCTACAAACTACAACCAAGCTGCTAGCACCGGGACGTCAAATACCAATCAACACCTTCAACATGGATAGTCGCGCTTCTAGGGTTTCCCCCGGCACATCGGGGCGGCGGATGCAGGGTAGACGCGATGCCCTTCATGAAGGGAGGATGCCACCCGATGGCGACACCGCTCTAATATCGGTACTCCGACAAGGATTTCTCCCAAACACACCCTCACCACCATCCTTGACGATCCGTCGCCTAGGTGCCTCGCAACCACCGGACGAACCGACCACCAGCATGCGACACCACGGTGCAACAACATTTAACCAGGATGAGGGAATCAAATGTGGTGGGCACGGTTTATCATTGGCTTCATCATTAAAGACCAATTTACGAAAGATCAAATGTGGAGGCACGTTCACATGATGAAAATTTTGAGGAAACCCGTTTATACTCTAATTTAATCGATTGCTACACGCACACCAACTGCTACACACACGAACTCGAGTCCTCTCCCTCTCCACCCCCCGATTCCCCACCGCCGCCACGGCTAGCCCTCTCCGCCCCCAGATCCCCACCGACACCCGGCGGAACGACGCCGCGACAAACGCCGCCGCAACCGCCACCGTCGTCCTCGCGCCGTCCAGCCGTCGTGCCGCAGGTAAGTTTCCCCGGCCGCCGTACCTTTCATTGTTAGGTTTAGATGTAGATTAAGTTATATGTTAGATGAGGCCTCTTTGATTCATAGGAATGCCATAGGAATTTTGTAGGATTAGATCCTATAGGAATTTTTCCTATATTGCTTGTTTGATTCACAGGATCATATCCTATAGGAAATATTCCCGTAGAAATCTTGTAGTACAAATCGTATAGGAAAAGAACATGAGGTCCAACCTCATGGAAAAATTCCTTCACACAATCAAAGGAAAATGCTCTTCTCGTAGGAATCATTTGGCCATACCATACCAATCCTACAAGTTTCCTATCCCTACACTTTTCCTATCATATGAATCAAAGGAGCCCTATTATTGTGATTTTAGATGTAGATCGACTTAGAAATTAGATTTTCATTGTTAGATTTAAGTTTATTCAGCCACCAAATTAGATGTACATTGTTAGATTTAAGTTGGTTTTTGAATGGTAAATGGTTAGATGTGTATCTGAATTCAGTGTATGGAACGCACCACCGCAGGCAATGGATGTATGTGAACAGCGTGGCTACAAGGAGTGCATGGACAAGAAATTTACCATTGTTCTACCAGAGGGGTTTGAAAACAGATTGGTATATACTTTCGGTCAATCTACTTTTTGAAAACTGACAATAAATTTGTACTAAAAATGTGTACTTCTTTTTTTTTACAGATCATACCTTGCAGATTCAGGCGTGACTTTTTGGAGCATATTCAAGTTGCAATTTGGGACCACCCTAGAACTCTCGAGGTGAACTTGGTGAGCTTGAGAGTGCCAGAGCACCAGCACAAAGTTGTAGTCACACATGAGGATGGAAAAACATACTTCAGTGGTCAGCAATGGGGCCAGCTTGTGGAACGCTACGAGATGGATCCAACAGGGAGATTGACATTCTATCTCGATGAAGGTGATGTGTCCACCTACTTCCTCTACGATCGACCTGACGATGCTGAAGACACCGAAGATGATGTTCCCATAGCTCCCTACTGAGGATACACATGTTGTCATTATTCAGTCAGATGATGAGTAGGTATCATGGTTGTAGCTGACAGTTCTAGCTTTATGCGAACTTTTAGATTACATGTTAATGTTGAGTACTATCTGGTTGAATCTTTGAATGTTTATGCGGTTTTTTTTAATGCTCGTTATGTTATTGAATACCATTTGTGCGCTTCTAGTCAATATTACATACCCTTTTTATTTACCGATTTCTATAGGATAGTGATGTGGACTATGACATCAACGCCAATGATCATGTAGTATAACCTGTGTCGATTCCAGAAACACGCCAGTGGACACCTAGATAGCAGGGGCGTACGAGTTTCATGCCAGAACTGAAGAAAAACCACACCAATAACAGGGCTTTTCCGACTAGTGTTGAATATTAACACAACAATGCATTTCAAAATGAATTAATTTAATCATAAAATGAAACTAGTAAAACTTAATAGAGCATTTATAATACTTGAACGTTATTGCCAAGGGAAAAACATATTGTTCACAAGGCAAATGGGCTGTGAAGACAAATTGTACAATTAATAGGCCCATACTCCGGTTGGGCCATTGGGCGAGCGAAAGGCTACGTTTGTCCGCCCGGTCTCCTCCAAACTGCCCTGCCCCCACACGACAACGCCGCTCTATCGTTCTCAGGCGACTTCGCCGCCGTATCGGCCCTGCGCGACCGATCAATCCGCCACTATTACCTCGCCGCATCCGAACTCGATTAGCGTAAACTATTGAACTGCCGCCAACGCTGCCCCGCCGACTTGTACTCAACCGCTGCTTCCGCCGCTCGTCAGACGCAATTACAAGGTTTGTACCAATACTGATGAATCCTTGGTTTCCATCCTGCGGTTCGATGAAGTTAATGGCGATTGCAATTGCTGTCAGATTGACTAGCTGCTTGTGTTCACATATGCGTGTCTGTTTTATCAGTTTCAGTTGTAAGTGTTAGTTTAATATTCATAGCAATGTCAGGAATTCAGGTACGAACTAGGTTTTATATTTTCATAGCCATGTCAGTTTCAGGTGTAAGTGTTAGTTTCAATCGAACGCTGTGTTGTGAAGTAATGTCTAATGTAATCCCCTGCAATTCTTACTTACTTGAAAGACCAGTATGCCTGTCTCTCTGATGTATTTGTTGTTTCGAAATACTTTTGTGTGAACTAATGCTGCTCCTTTTTTTTTACAAGACCGGCTAAACGGAGATAACGCAAAATGTCACAAGACAAGAGCTGGATGGCAGAATGGATAGAGATTCCGTGGAGTGGCAAAGTGGCATCGAGAGTTTCTTGGAACTTAGTTTTGATGGTGCTGAACCAGATGCAAGAAACTTTTGCCCGTGTACGAATGTCTGAATAATGCTCAGAAAACTAAAAAGGAGATACATATGCACTTGCTTAAGAATGGGATGGATCCGTCCTACAAAAAAGGGTTATTCCATGGTGAACCCGGAGGAGGACAACATGTCTGAAGATTCTGCATGATGAAGACGATGCAGGTGGTGGTGAAGGGATATGTGACATGCTCGATACTCCTGATAAGGGCCACTAAAGTGGGAAGTAATGCAAGGAGACACGAGCGGTGATGGAATGAAACAGGAGCCAAATGCATCTGCAAAGGCGTTCTACAAACTATTGGAAGAGGGAAAAACATCGTTGTACCCAGGTTGTGAGGAGGTCACAAAGATATCTTTCATTGTGAAGCTTTACCAAATCAAGTGCGTGTCTGGGATGACCAACAGAGAATGTGACTTAATGCTGCGGATGTTCACGGAGGTGCTGCCAAAGGGTCACTGCATTCCTACTAATCTCGCACAAGTAAGGAAGGTCATTCGAGAGTTTGGACTGGATTACAAGAAGATACACGCGTGCTATAATGATTGTGTGCTATTCCGTAATGAGCATGCTGATGCCCAAGAATGCCCTGTCTGTCATACGTCTCGATAGAAATCAAGTCCAACCGTAGACAAAGCTGATTCATCGATCCGTAAATCAAAGAAGCAAGTGCCACAGAAAGTTCTATGGTATTTCCCACTCATTCAAAGACTGCAAAGGCTGTACATGACAGAAGATATGTCAACTGATATGAAATGGCATAAGGAGAAACGTAAAGATGATGGCATAATGAGGCATCCTGCAGATTCGAAGGCCTGGAAAAGCCTTGATGAAAGATATAGTCAGAAAGAATTCGCAAAAGATGCTCGCAGTGTTCGGCTTGGCCTTGCTTCAGATGGATTCAACCCCTTTGGGCTCATGAGTATATCACACACTACATGGCCTGTCATTCTGATCCCATATAACTTGCCACCATGGATGTGTATGAAACAAGAGAACTGGATAATGTCAATGATTATTCCAGGACCAAAGTCAGCAGGAAATAACATTGATGTGTACTTACAGCCTTTGATTGATGAACTGTTAGTTCTATGGGAGGATGGTGTTGAAGCATATGATGCTGCAACTAAACAAAATTTCAAGTTGTATGCATGCGTGTTGTGGACCATCAATGACTACCCGGCTTACGCAATGCTGAGTGGTTGGAGCACAAAAGGCAAGCTAGCATGCCCTTACTGCCACAAGCATACAGACTTTTTATGGCTCCGGTATGGTAGAAAGCATTGCTACAAGGGACACCGACGTTTTCTACGGAAACAACACAAATGGCGTCGAAACAAGGTTATGTTCAACAACAAGCCAGACCATAGAGACGCCCCGGTGCCACTTACAGGCATTGAAGTTCTAAAGGAGCTTGATAGCATTCAGCATGAACCATTTGGGCGGTCAAATAAGAGAAAGCGACCGGAAACTAATCCCTGGCACAATTGGCGGAAGAAAAGTGTGTTCTTCCAGCTCCCGTATTGGCAGCACTTGCTCGTGAGGCACAATTTGGATGTTATGCACATCGAGAAGAACATTTGTGACATCATTCTGGGTACTTTGCTTGAGATGGATGGGAAAACAAAGGATGGTACGAAGGCTCGCCTAGATTTGGAGTTTTTGAAAATTAGGGAGGATCAGCACGCAAAGCCCGCCGGTAAGGATAAGTACAAACTTAAGAAAGGCGTGTATGCTTTAAAAAAGGAAGAGAAGATAATGCTGCTCAGGTTTCTGCAGAGCATACGGATGCCTGATGGCTATGCTTCACACATTAAGCGATGTGTGGTCCTCGAGCAGTGCAAGTTTAGTGGACTCAAAACTCATGACTGCTATGTTATATTACAGAAACTTCTTCCTATTGCGTTGCGCAAACTTCTACCGGAGAATGTCCTTACCCCATTGCTTCAGCTCAGTAAATTCTTTTCCGATTTATGCTCCAAGGAGTTAAGGGATGAGGATTTGTTGAATTTGGACCAACAAATTGCAGTAATTCTATGTCAGCTAGAGATGATATATCCACCAGCTTTCTTTGATATTATGATGCATCTCCCAATTCATCTAGCTCGAGAAGCATGGTTTGCAGGACCTGTACAGTATAGATGGATGTATCCGGTTGAGAGATACCTGCGTACGTTGAAGGGATATGCACGTAACAAGGCTCATCCAGAAGGTTCAACTGCAGAGGGGTACATACTTGAAGAGTGCATGACGTTCTGCAGTCGATTCGTTAAAGGCTCGCCTACAAAAATAAGTCAGTCCGAACGCCATGCAGATGGAGCTACAGATGAGGCACCAACAGGGATTAGCATAATGAGTGCAGTTGATTACTCCAAGAAAGGTTTTGCCCGTGAATCACTGTCTTTGGAAGCTCTTAATCAAATGAGGCACTACATAATAACAAACTGCGAGGAAACCGAGCCATGGATTCAGTAAGGAAACTTATGTATTTGTTTCATATCATGATATGCATTAACACTTTGGTTATGAAGTAACCATATATCATTTCTTTTTGAAGGGAACATATTGACGAGTTCAAAAAGAACAATTGTCCTAATCCTAAAAAGAAACACAAGGAAGATTTTGTTGGCTGGTTCGAAAGACGGGTAAGGTACTTCAGCATTTTCATAAATGTTTCTCGTAATAAAAAAAAACAATGGTGTATAGTACACTCACACATATTCTATTCCATGAAACAGATCACACAACTCCATAAAGATGGGAAGGTCAACAGTCTGTTGTATACACTAGCTAAAGGGCCTGATCAAATTGCTCGTGTGTTCAACCGTACAGTACTGAATGGATATTACTTTCGTAATACCGAAATAGAGCTTGACTTGAGTACCCAAAATAGTGGCGTCGTAGTCAACGCGCAAGGAAGCACCGGCAGTACTGATTATTATGGGGTGATAAAGAAAATCATATTTCTTGACTTTCCTCCTGATAAGGAGGTTGCTCTATTGCAGTGCGACTGGTTCGACGTGCCTCCTGCCAATAGAAATCATAGTAAGGGGTATAGGAGGGACAAATATGGAATTATTGACCTTGACACTAGTGTACACCGATTCACGGAAGACCCTTACATTCTAGGCATCCAAGCTGCACAGGTTTTCTATGTGAGAGATGTGAAGAGCCCTAATTGGGCAAGTGCTATAAAAATGAATCCACGCAATTTGTTTGCTCCTTCAGTTTTAAATGGTGCAGACCTAGATGATCTTGCAGAAGGAGATGAACGTGGTGATGCAAATGTACAGGATGTCGTCGATGCAGGAATTACAGTTCCAGAATTTACTTTACCCGACGATATTACTAGTTGGTGCAGAAATGATGATGAAGGAACCAGCGTTGATGTTTCAGTCATAAATAATTTAAGACCTGCTGATTTTGACGAAGACCAAGTCGAATATGATGCTGATACTGATGATGATGAGGCTTACATAAATGATGGTCATGTTGCTCCTTTGGTACAAGATGAATTGGATGATGACCATGGATTCTTTGTGTAGGCTGTCTCTGCACTGTTTGGCTTAAATGTTTTGCCACGAACATGCATGGATGAAAGATCGTTTAATAACATAATTTTTGTTTAAAGATTCCAAAGTTCCAGTGTTTAGAAATTTTGAATTTCCATGATAAATGTACTAGTGAAATTGCGTCTTATATGAGTTCTTGATTGATTATTAAGTACTGTCACTTGTTGCAACATTAGTAAAATGCTAAGTGCTGCAGAAATTCAGTTGCAAACAATATTTAAAAATAATAATGTGCTCACCAAACTGAGATACTGGACCAAAAATGAATTGTGGTCCTAAGAAAATTGCAACAGTGATCAAGGGCACGGCCCATGAGGCCCGTTAAGCTAGTCTATGAATGGTCGTTGCAAAATAACTTGTTCATTTTCGCAACAGTACGGTGATTGTTACTTTACGTTTAACCTATTACCATACGACCCAAATTGTCGCATTAAACAATAGGTATTGCCGCAGGATAAATTTGAGGCGAAAAACATATGGTATTGCCGCACGAAAAATTTGGTTGCAATAGTTAGCTTTTTTTTTTGCAACAATATTTGTAACTACCGCAACACAAATACAGATGTTGCAATATATGACTGAATATCACCACGAATGCTTATTTCGTTGGAATACCATGTCTCTAAGGCAACAAAAGGAGTGACTCGCGCAACGAAAATACTCTGTCGCAACAACGCGCTTGTATTCCAACAGCAGTACAAATCGTGGCAATAGGAGGCCTCTACCGCAACAGAACGACAATTTATCGCCACCAAAATGAGTCGTGGAAATACGAGTGCCCTATCACCACAACCTGAGAGGTCGTGGTAATTTGTGATTATATCGCAACGAAAAAAAACCGTAGCTACAGATTTCGTTGCAAGAGACTGGTTCTCTTGTAGTGTACCTAAAAAGTATACGGATACATACGTGTATATGTATTTAGCTGTCAGTTACGCGTACAGTAGTTTATATGTATTGTACTATATATTCAAAATACCGGTATATATGTACGTATAAAAGGAGTATGTTAAAAAATTACACATACTACATAAAAAGTAGTATATATACCGCCGAAATAGTAATATATACTGCATACTACCTGTACATACTCTCCGGTATGATAGATACTACATACATCATACTAAACACATGTGGGTGTAGCTACACCCGGGAGTAGCCTGAATTTGTCCTATATATATATATATATATATATAGGTAAATTAACAGATGCTCCATAGTGCATATGCTTCTGTACAAAATACTGTTCAATTTGTACAGGTGTACATTATGGATATCTTGAATACCTAGAATTTGGGTTTATATAACGTATATATACACTTGGGTATACATACCCAAGATATCTACATCCTTACATACCTAGAATACGTATACACAAGTCTACGCATACCTGTCAGGTATGTATATATACGTATAAGTGTATCTATACTTTTTACGTATGTATACCCTACTATGTGCATACCTAGGGGAATATATACGTACTACATACCCAAGATATACATACCGGAGGTATTCATGACGTCTACATATCTAAAATGTATGGTATTTGATACCGGTGCTCATGCTCCTAGGTGTAAATATACCATATAAAAGAGTCATTGGTTCGATACTCCTGGGTATACATACGACCAGGTGTAAATATACCACATAAATTAACAGTTTATACCTCTTTATTATTTTTAATATGCTTTATTATTTAATACTAAATACCCCAAAATTAATTTTGTGAAAAAATAAATTATATTCTACATATTTTATATTATTTGCACATATACCGTTTTTATGTACGTACAAATGGTATATTGAAAAAACCGATGACTCTAGTGATATTTTTTCCATCCAAATTGTATTGAGGTATCTTAGAATAATTAATGAGATATATGAAAAATAATAAAGAGATATAATAACCTCGTATGTATGGTATATTGGGTATGGGAGTATGTACACCACCCAGGAGTATTTAACAGGAGTCCTAATATATATCAAACCAGTGTCGGATCCACACTTTGGCTGTGTAGTCACTTGACTACCCAACATTTTGAGAAAAGCTTTATATGTAGGGAAACAATCATGCAAAAGAAAAAATACAAATACATGTAGTTGACATCACAAGATTGAATTGACATCACAGATTTGTATTCCTGGCAACGCCACTGTATCAAACAAAATGTTGACGTTCCATTTCTTATGGCAATATGATATAGAGATGGTTTTTAGCTTACAATCTTATACATAGTTTCTTCTCACTATAAAAATAAAATTGTTGCTGGGATTCTCCCCATTGATCAGCCTGAGATAAGGGATTGGAGCGCAGTGAACTGCAAGGGGTATCGATTTGGTGACTTCGTACAAATCATCATTAATGTTGTTGTTGTGCTAATTTAGACTAGGTGTATTTTAGGAATAAAAACAGGAATTGGTACTGCTCGTGCTGTTCATTCATATCACCCGGTCGACCATTATACTCCGTTGTATTTTTTTTATTTCCATTGGAAAAGATGGCAGTTGGTGACTTGACATAATGGGCATGGGGCAACATGCCCTGACTGGGAGGGCACTACCATTATCACAGCTTCTACCAAAACCTCCCATGTTTGAATCTTCCAAAAAATTGCCAGTCATTGCATTGGTTTATACTCAGCTGAGCCCCCCTGTTTTCCTTACAAAAATGGGAAAAGGAAGTGTTCATCACGCAGAGCATAGATTCCTTCCGGTGCATTTTGTTGGCTTTCTCTTTATTGTTACAGCCAGCGCCTAATCAGTCGATATGTTTTGCAATACATGTGAGATGTGACTTAACTAATTGTAAATCTCGGTCAACTTATCTCACCCCAGACCCCAGTAATGCTAATGATCTTCAGTAGTAGTAAAAACACCCGTGGTTTGTTCAAACAGAAAACCTCCTGGTCCTGATGACACAGTACCTTGGTGGATCTTGTGGGATTTCGCAATGAATCGCTTGATTCGTGAGTACATCAAAATGACGACTTTATGTCATGCGATCACCGAGCCACGCGCCAGCGACCGACTATCCGTGGATGGGATTAACTCGCGCCTGCGGGCGGGGTGGGGAAGAGGAGCGTACCATTGATAGCAAGCGGAGAGGTGCGCCCCCCGCTGGATCGGGAAAGGAAAGGAAAGGTGGCGAGGAGGAAATGAGAGGGGCGAGCGGTAGCTAGGCAGTAACTGGTTGCAGAGCCGCAGGTGAAGCGCACGATACCACCTTAAATTTTCTCGCCGGCCAACTACCCCAGCTCGCATCCACTGAATATCTTGGTTTTTCAGCTTTTCACGGGGTTTTGAAAGACCAGCTAGCAGCTGAAGCGCGTGCATGGGTCCGGGGCGCGCGGACCACCGGCGACCGACGGGCCCGGGGACGTACGCATCCTGCACTACAACACGGATGGTTTTCAGAGGCACAACAAAATGCCTTAAAAAATGTCTAAAATGCCTCAAATAATCATAGAAGGCATTTCAGAAAAATGCCACATAAAATAGGGTAGGGAAAGATCATTTAAGGCATTACTAAATAGTGCCTCCGAAAATAGATTTTTGTAGGCATATTTGGAAGTGCCTCTAAAGATATATTTTTTAAGGCACTATGTAATATGCCTTAAATGATCTTTTGAGGCACTATACAAAAATGCCTCAAAAGTTCTTTTGAGGCATTAGACAAAAATGCCTCAAAAGATCAATCAAGGCATTATGCAATAATGCCTCAAAAGATCAATAAAGGCATTGGGCAGTGATGCCTCAAAAGATCAATAAAGGCATTAGGCAATGATGCCTCAAAAGATCGATCGAGGCATTAGTAACTATTGCCTCGGAAAATCAATCTAGGCATTAGAAAGTATTGCCTCAAAAAAGCATTCTAGGCATTAGTAAATCATGCCTCAAAAAAACATTCTAGGCATGTTGCAATGGTGCCTTAAAAAAACATTCTAGACATCAGACAATTTCAGTTCACGGTAATCTCGGCATACATATCAATTACAATCGGAGAATCATTCAAAGACTTATTTGCATCTACATTAGGAAGACTTATTTGCATCTAGAAGGGCCAAGGAAGAATGTGAACTACTGTAATTATGTAAGCCATAGGCTCTAAGCCATCAAGCTAAAAACATGTCTTGATTCATTTGTCAAATATTGTCTCTAGAGCCAGTTGAGAATAAGGAAATTGCAGCATAGACCAAGAATATATTAACAAAATATATGACTGCTGGTCCACAGGATTTCATACATAATCTTTCATTAATTATATAGAATCACAAATTTAATATCATTGTTATTCCATTAAATAGAGGCCAACCTCTGTAGCTCAAACTTAATATTTTTTAGCCAAACTGAATGAACTTTGATTCTTCAGATGTTCAGTATACAAGATGTTCTGAACTAACATTAGACCATGTTATATCTTCTACGTGTTTTCTCATTCTCGAATCTTCTGTATCCAAAAGAAGAGAAACATGCTTTTTGGCAAGTGAAATTATTATTGTCATTCCGTTAAATAGAGGCCAACCTCTGTAGCTCAAACTTAATATTTTTTAGCCAAACTGAATGAACTTTGATTCTTCAGATGTTCAGTATACAAGATGTTCTGAACTAACATGAGACCATGTTATATCTTCTACGTGTTTTATCATTCTCGATTCTTCTATATCCAAAAGAGGGAATGGGTTCAAGCTGAACCATATGAGCAGCAATGGGGTGATGCCAAGGAGGCTCCTATCATCTCCCCTCGCATTGCAACCATAACAGAGCCTTCACGTTGCAGCTTGACTCCAAATTAGAGAGAGGGGAAATGGCAAGGAGGCTCACCAGGTTCTGCTCGATGGAGGAAGGACCGACGAGGATCGACGGCGGGGGCGATGAAGCGTGCGCGGTCGACGACGGGGGCGGTGGAGCGTGCGCGGTCGCCGGCGGAGCCAGTGGAGCGCTCGCGGTCGACGGGGGGGGCGGTGCAGCGTGCGTGGTCGACGGAGGAGCCAGTGGAGCGCGCGCGGTAGACGGCATGGCCGGTGGAGCGTGCGCGCTCGACGGCGCGGGCGGTGGAGGGCTCTGGATCCATGGCGATTTCGCCGTCGTCTTCCCCGACTCCTCTCCTCGTTTTTCTTTTTTTTTTCGGTCTCACTCCTTCCGCACGGGGAAGTTGAGTTTTTTGTAAAAAAACCCTCGCAGAGCGACGGTGGGAGGACAAAATACGAGTAAGTGGAATAGTCTAGGGAGCTAAACGAAAATATTACATGTACATAGAGGAGAGCTCGTGTGTGTGTTTCGCATTCGACCGATACCTAATCGTTTCTAACCCTAGATCCGCCGGGAGGGCACCTCCTCCCGCCGCCGCAACGCTGCATCCGCCGCAACGCTGCGACGAGCCCCTCCTTCCGCCGCCCCTCTCCCCTCTCTATCCGGTTAGTACTTCTCACCCCTCTCCCCTCTCTATCCGGTTTGAAGAGTGCCTAGAGGCAAGATCTAGTGATCTCCGTGATTTCTTAAGGATTGAAATGTATAGATTTCATAGATCTAGTTCATTTGCTTTTGCGTTGTAGCCCATCTTTTCTCGGTGGGGATTTGATGCACTTGGACACCGGCCGGTCTGGTCTGCAAAGAAAAAAGAAGAAGAGAAATGTTGATTTCATTGTTTCTTCCGATCCATCCTAGGTGATAGTGTTGTGATGCATGATTGCAAGCACCTTTAATTACCCAGGTCAAGTGAACTGCTTTTGCGTGATTTAACATGCTGACTAGATATCCTCGGGTGGCTTGAGACCGAACTCGTTTTGTTTTTCTTCCGAAGAACATACAGGCCATGTCAACACCATTAAGTTAGGTGTAGTGTGGTACTACAGGTGATTTGGTTATGTTGCCAGGTTCGAATTTTGTGGAAGAAAATTCATGTTAGTGTAGGGCAGCTGCAACCGGTGGTGAAAAGATGCACACAGAAGCACTCCCGTTTTGATTGAATGAAAACCGAAACGAAGTTTGCTTGCTGTCGTATGTCATTTGCGTCTATGCAGTTTCAGTCTTGGATAGGCAAAATAAAAAAAAATTGATGTCTACATGTGCCATATGTTTTTGTCTATGCTCGCTATCTGCAAATCCATATAGGAGAGTCTTGATCTGTTAATCCTTATAATCTGGGATGTTTTAAATTTGTTTTTCTTGTTGATGACAGTCGATTTGGTAACTGACATCCAGACAGCCCAGGGTAAGCAAGCAGACATAGCTGCTTCTTGCTATTCAATCCATCAGCTAGGTTACTGTAGTTGCTGCTACTTCACAACGGCAAAGAGCTATATACTTTTCTGTGTATCAACAAGTAGGAAATGCTTCTTTTCTGTGTATGAACCAGTAGGCTACTCTAGGATGATTGATTGTGTTAATAAACCTAAGTTTCTTCTTTATCTTTTCTGTGTTACTTGCCCCTTATATGAACAATCATATGTTTCTTTTCTGTGTATGAACCAGTAGGAGAAATGAGGTACACGGTTCGAGGGCCGGGCAATGAAGGAGGACGTTCTTTTGATTGGGTTTGCATTTTTGCAAACCATGTAGAGATGACTCCTGCTGAAGTGCAAGTCCTGAGAAAGAAAGCAAAGGACTACCCCTTCCCTGACATTAAACATTATGTCTTCAACATGACGAAATCCTCGGTGATTCGGGGTAAATGCAAAATGGTATGCTTTCCTTGGCTCTTGGCCTGTAACTTTTTGCTTCATATACTTTTGTCCCTGAAATAATACTTCTTTCATATTGTCTTGACCTTTTATTTTGTTGTCATCTAACAGGATTTTGGGAAAAGGTTCACTGTTCGCTACCTCGACAAGTACTTACTTCAGGGGTTCGAATCAAGACCCATTGAGGTTGTTGTGAACTGCAACAGGAGCACCAAACCAGTTTATGTTCGGATGGTGAAGGGAAAGAAGGGTGGTGCGATGATAACAAGAGGATGGCAAGATGTCATCGACGAGTTTAGCTTGAAGCAGGAAGAGACTTGTATCTTCAGCTTCAGGGATCAAATGAACACAAGGTTCCAAGATCCTAATGCTAGGCTTAGGCTTGTCGTTGTTCCACTTGCCGAGTAATTGGACTTGTAAGTGCTAGTATGGATGCATCTGTTGGGCCTTTTGGACTGTCAACTGCTAGTATGTAATTAAAGTATAACTTGTAGTAGTAAGTAGCACTCTGAACTACTGCCTTTTGGGATGTTAACTGCTAGTAGTATGTAAGTAGCACTGCTACTGTCTTTTGGACTGTCAACTGCTAGTAGTATGTAAGTATAACTTATATTAGGGAATGTCAAATGCTATCTTTTTAATGACTACTGAATTATGATGCCTACTTAGGACTTGTTATTACCACTAGAAGCTGATTTTTGCAGGCATTTTTGTAAGTGCCTCAAAAGATCTTTTATTCAAAGGCATTCCAGGAAAATGCCTCAAAAGATCTTTTATTTAAAGGCATTACAGAAAAATGCCTCAAAAGAACACTCTTTTAAGGCACTGGAATAAAATGCCTCAAAAGATTGATTTTTAGAAGCACCTATAAGTACAGTGCCTCAAATAATAATTTTTCCTGGCGTTTACAAAAAATGCCTCTAGCAAAGTGCCTGCAATAATCTACCGTGACATAGTGCTGGTCGATGGTTGTCATGCCTCCTTTCTGCTGTACTGGCTCGCCCACGCTGCCCGCAGTAAATGACGGCAGGTTGCTACATGCATGGTACTGCTCCCTCGGTTCAACAGTGCATGGATCGGTTCAAACGTCCTCAGCATATACTGTCTGCTTATTTCTTTTCTTTCTTGCATTTACCCTTTCTCATTACGCGCTCGTAATTATCCCACATACCGTACGCGGACGCGCAAGCTCTACAGACGATGTTGCGCCGGCCGCATGCGCGCCCGCTGCGCGTCGCTCGTCGGCTTTTCTTTCCCTTCCCTGAAGCGCAATTAACGCAACGGTCTTGTGCCTGTCCTCTCGCGGAAGGCCTGCGCGTCCCGCTGTCTGGCAGCTGGAAATGTGAGAGCCACGCATGTTCCATGGCCGGCCGCGATCTACGGCTGACGATGCAAGTGTGTATGCAGTACGTGCGAAGGAGTACTGCGTGCTCAATTTGTTCAGGGACCAGAGGGGCTGGCCGGCTGGTGGTCGATATTGTATGGGACAGAGTTAGCTGGCCCAAGAAGACAGCAAAGATACCCAAGGTTTTAAACAGGGAGCGGCCGGCGCATTTAATTTACCGATTTACGTATGTACCGGGAGTTCACCGACAACACTCTTGTGTAAATCCTTTCAAACCCTACGCAATACTGTGCCATTTTTTTGCTAATACCAAAAAACAAGCAGTGCTTAGGAAAACTGTGATGTGATGTGACTAGAATCGCCACTGATGTAATATATGCTAGTGCAATAGAACCCCATTCACGCTGCGCAGCTAGAGTGCAGCTTCCTTTGATCCTAGCTACATGAACAAGAAAGTTGTGAACTACCTTATGTACTTTTCCATAATTATAGAAATTAATAGCCTTTTTAAGATGTACTACTTTGTTTAAATACCTTGTGTGGTTAAAACATGGGAATGAGATGTCGTGCATGGCTCTTTCTGTTGGAAAACCAGGACAGATATTTTGATCAAAGTGCCCTCAGCTCACTAGACAAATTTGTATTCAAAATTAGTGTCACTTTTTTTTCTATAGACCTCCTCTACCCGGTTAAATCTTAGAGCAAAATGGTGTCAAACGGTACCAAATTATGTTCATCACACATGGCTGGTGCGGTAGTCTTAAATTGTCCAAATGTCACCCCGCCCCTCCCTCACATCTAGTCTAGTTCCTACAAAGGCTTAGACATGTGATCACGTAAAGCCATGATTTTATTTATTAATACAGAGTATTGTGTTGGATGAGTCTTCAACTCAAGACATTTTAGCTCTGTTGCCATATTAATTTGTTAGGTAGCCGCACGAGGCAAGGGAGGACGAGACGGCGGTCATCGCGAGGATGCGCGAGAGGATGTGAGGACGATGGGAGGGGATTGAACAATTGACTAACGCTGAACGCAGATGCTGCTTTTCCAATCCATGTGCAACCGATTAACCGACTATGGCGTGGGACCATGCCACGATGCAAAAATCGCTAGGACGAGCAAGCAAGCAGCGGACATGCGGACACACTGACGGGTGCGTTTGGATTCTCAGCAAAAGTAGTTATAGCCTAGCTAAACAAGACTATGTGTTTGGTAGGAGGTAAAAAATTAGCTTTGCCAGGCAAACTAGCCTCAGCGGGCTAGAAAAATTGCGTCCAGCCGGGAGAGCCAATTTGGCTCGCTTCCGACGGCAAGGAACGAGAAAAGCATTTCCAGGATGGTAACTACCGTATGTAAGTGGACAGCAAGGTGAAACAACCAAACAAATGGCCTAGCTTTTAAAGGCTGCAGCTAGAGCTAGCTTGAAAGGCTCGCTCAGCTAGGCAAGGCTAGCAGAGGATCCAAACACACCCTTAAGTAGACACAAAGATGGGGGAGTCATGACAGGGACGCACCATAAAGTGTGAATTCCTGCCCGTTTAGGGATGGAAAAGATATCACTAACTACTTCTCAACCATTTCCCATTTTTCGGAACTTAAAAATCCATATTTTCAAATTTTAAAAAGACGAGCTATATGGAGCTCACTACACCCAACTCCACACATTATATTCCTTCAATATTGCTATTCCTATGTTTTCTCAAATCCCGCGGGAGTGTTGTTTTAACTCGCGAGCTCATATGCTCATGGTATAAAAAAACAAAAACAAAAATAGAACTTTTCAACATATTTTGAAAAATGTTGGTGATCAAAATATACAAGTTTTCTACATATGTGCTCAATTTCATAGCAAAATGGCATGTGTAGGAAAAAAAATCGGTGCTCTACTTTTTTTTAGTAACATGCGAACTGCACTTTTTTTTATAGGAGCACTAGTACAGAAAAGCTTATCTGTGGCGCGCCATTTTGGGATTCTGTGGCGCATCCTGGGGCCACACGGGTGCGCCACAGAATCCACGCCATAAAATTAAATTTCTGTGGCGCACCCCAGCCATGCGCCACAGAAATGCAAATTCTATGACGCACCCCAGCCGTGTGCCACAGAAATGTGAGATTCTGTGGCGCATCAGCCAGTGGTGCGCCACCGATTTTTTTTTAGAATTTTAAAAAAAGATCTGTCCGCCGGAATTTTGAAAGTTCTGCTAGAATTTGGCCGGAGCTCGTCGGATGCCGTGGTTCCCGTGGCCATGTCCTTAGGTGGCTTGGTCGGTGGTGGGTGGAGAATGGGGGTCACCGGAGGTGGTGGTGGAGGAGGAGAAGGTCGCCGGAGGTGGTGGAGGAGGAGGCCACCGAAGTTGGTGGAGTGGGAGGAGCTCGCCGGATGTGGCGGTGGTGGAGGAGGAGGTCGCCGGATTTGGTGGAGGAGGAGAAGCTCACCAGATTTGGTGGTTGGGGTGGAGGAGGAGGAGCTCGCAGGAGGTGGTAGTGGAGGACGAGGAGGAGTAGGAGGAGGAGGAGAGAAGGGGAGAGGAGAAATGAGGAAAAGTGACAGGAGAAGTGGAGGTGGAGGAGAGAAGGGGAGAGGAGAAGTGGAGAAGTGGAGGAGAAGGGAGAAGAGAGGATTCAAATTCCGAATCCCGCCCAACAATTCTATGGCGCACCCATCTCCCGTGCGCCACAGATTTTTTTTTCCAATTTTTTTGATTTTGTAGGAAAATATCTTCTGTTTGAAATATATTTTTTCCTTTTGGAATTTGGGAAATCTAAAAAAACCTCACATGATGAAGGCGGGTGAGGTTGAGTTCCTTTTTTCTCTAGTTTTTTTTTTGATATATTGAACTTTATTTACGACATGGTATGCAAAAGTTGTGCCCATTTTACCTTTTTAACGAACTTTTGCTCAGAAAGTCGAAATTCAGATTTCTAAATTTGATTAAAAAAAAGTAGACCTTAAACTCTCCGTGCATCTATAAGGAATTTATTTTTTTGATGATTTTTGGACATGGAACTCTCCCGTGGAAAAGCTAGAAAAGCGATACCGGGGGGAGGGGGTGTGGAGAGAAAAAACAAGTCGAACATTTTTGTGGCGCATGTGTATGGGTGCGCCACAGAAATGTCATATTCTATGGCGCACCCGTACACATGCGCCACAGAAATATTGTGTGGCGCACCAGATTACGTGCGGCACAGAAATGTTTGAGTGCACTGATTAGGGCGGGCCCCACCCAGTTTTTGTGGTGCACTTTTCTCTTGTGCGTGATACGTCTCCAACGTATCTATAATTTCTGATGTTTCATGATGATATTATGCCAATTGGTACATATTTTCTCCCTTATTTATAGCATTTTTACATGTTTTCCGGGACTAACCTATTAACAAGATGCCACAGAGCCAGTTTCCTGTTTTCTGCTGTTTTTAGTTTCAGAGAAATTGTTCTGGAAATATTCTCAGAATCGGAAAATTCGAAAGACAGAAGTCTTAGAAGTCCTGGAAGCTTCCAGAAGTCCCAAAGAGCCCCGGAGGTGGGCCACAGGGTGGCCACACTATGTGGTGGCGCGGGTCCCCCTGGCCGCGCCACCTAGGGGTGTGGGTTCCCTGGCCACCTCCCAGCATCGCCCTTTCGCCCATATATACTCCCCGATGCATAAACCCTAGGGGAATCGACCTTTTCCACAAAATACATCCTAGCTCCGCCGCCGCCACCGATAAGTTTCGGGGGACAGATCTCTATTATGGCACCCTGCCGGGACGGGAAAGTGCCCCCGGAAGTCATCTCTATCGACTCCACCGTCATCTCCATCGCCGTTGTTGTCTACTACAATGAGGAGGGAGTAGTTCTCCCCCGAGGCTGAGGGCTCTATCGGTAGCTATGTGGTTCATCTCTCTCTCCCATGGTGTGATCTATATGTGATCATGAGCTTTGTAATCTATTTGAAATCGTAGATGTTACTCTTCATCTTTTGCTACTCAAATGCTTTATTAATATGAACTATGGAGTCACCTTGTATCGCGGTGTGAAGGTGATAGTGTGCATATCATGTGTGTCTCCTCTATGAATTGTGGTGTTTGTCTAGTACCTTCTGGGGCGCTCATAGTGACAGCGTGGGGTTAACTAGACATGAGAATGCTTACTTTAAGGAATGCTTTTTGCAGCCCTACGCAATCATTAGTGTTCGTTATCCAACCGGAGAGAGTTAAGAGTAGCATAGTAAGAGAAGATATCTAGTTATTCATTTATGTGATCATTGTCGAGAGTGTCCTGTAGTGAAAGTAGGAGCCCTAGACCTTGTTTACAAGCATTGAAACACCGTTTTCCGCTTGTTCTGCTACATGTTTGCTTGCTGCCATATTTATTTCAGATTGCTATTATCACTTATTATCATCCATATTACTTGCATTTTACTCTCTCTTCGCCGAACTAGTGCACCTATACAACTGACAATTGTATTAGGTGTGTTGGGGACACAAGAGACTTCTTGTATCTTGATTGCAGGGTTGCTTGAGAGGGATGTCTTTGACCTCTATCTCCCTGAGTTCGATAAACCTTGGGTGATCCACTTAAGGGAAACTTGCTGCTGTTCTACAAAGCTCTACACTTGGAGGCTCAACACTGTCTACAAGAATAGAAGCGTGCGTAGACATCAAGCTCTTTTCTGGCGCCGTTGATGGGGAGGTAAGGTAAAAGGTTCTCACATCCTCGGGTGTGAGTGCTCGAAGTTATTTCCTTTAGATTCTGCAATTATATCTTTTTGTTTCTTGTTTTCACTAGTTAGGCTTATTTTTACTTATTCCTTGTTTTTATTTTCACTAGTTAGGCTTAATGGAAAACAACAAAAATATGAGAGAGCTTTATAATATTTATCTTGAGTTAGGACATGAAGTGTTTGAAGAGAAAATTAAAAAACCTATGGAACTTTATTTGCATGCTAATAGCAATGTTATTAGTATGAATGCTTTGAACACTATTACTTATAATGATATGGAAAAATCTAAACTTGGGGAAGCTGGTTTTGATGAATATGATATTTTTAGTCCCCCAAGTTTTGAGGAGGAAATTTTCTTTGATGATACTTTGCCTCCAATATATGATTATTATAATGATTGTGGTATTCTAGTTCCACCTGTTTACAATGATGAATATGATATTTTCAGTACACCTACTATTGAGGAAAAAATTAATTATGATTACAATATGCCTCATATATTTAATGATTATTGTGATGAGAATAATAATGATAGCTATTTTGTTGAGTTTGCTCCCACTACTATTAATAAGAATGACTATGCTTATGTGAAGAGTATTAATTATTTTATGCATGTGGCTCATGATAAGAATGTTTCTTGTGATAGTTATGTTGTTAATTTTATTCATGATGCTACTGAAAGTTATTATGAGAGAGGGAAACATAATTTTATGCATCTCAACAATATCAATTTTCCCCTCTTTATGTTGAAAATTATGAAATTGCACTTGTTTTGCTTTCCTATGCTAGCCACTTTGTGTTTTATTGACTTCTTTTTCTACAAGATTCTTTTTCATAGGAAGTGGGTTAGACTTATTTTTTTTACATTTGCTTATTGATGCTCTCTTTTGTTTCAATTCATAATTCTTATGTGAGCATCTTCTCAAATTATCATGCCTAGCTGAAAAGGCTTTAAAGAAAAGCACTTCTTGGGAGATAACCCATGTTTTTATTTTTTGCATTGTTTTTCTCTGTTTTATTTGAGTCAAGGGGTTGTATACTTCTGTAGAAACTCCTTTGTATCTTTTTTTTCATGTTTTAGTAGTGCCAAGTAAAGTTTCTGACGAAAGTTGGAGTTGGTTTTCGGATTTCTGCGCAGAAAACAGATTTCTGCTGTCCACCGTAAGACATCGTATAAAATTCTGGAAGATCAGAATGATCTGAAATTTTGTGTGCTTATTCCTCAGATAACTCCGCAACTTTTCTTAGTTGAACACTTTTTTATTTGAGAAACAGAAGATTTTCTAAAAAATAATCTTTACCTGCTGTTCTGTTTTGACAGATTTGTGCCAATAATTGCATTTGCATCTTAATCTCTTTCTTTTGGTGTTCTTTTGAGAAAAAGAGTTTTAAAAGAAGTTGTGTCAGTAGCTAATGTGTTTATGAGTGTTAGGCTTGTGTTGAAACTGAACCATGTGAATTTATTATTTCGATTGCACTAACGTTGCTAATGAAGATTGTGAGAAGTTTCGTGTGAAGGAAGTTTTCGAGGGTCAAAAGAAGAGGATGATATGATGTGATCAATAAGAGTGAAGAGCCTAAGATTGGGGATACCCCGGTGGTATATCCCAGAAATTCCAAGAAGACTCAAACATCTAAGCTTGGGGATGCCCAAGGCATCCCCTTCTTCATCAACAATTTATCAGGTCACTTCTAGTGAAACTATATTTTTATTCAGTCACATCTTATGTGCTTTACTTGGAGCGTCTTTTATTTTTGCTTTCAGTTTGTTTAGTTATCTTTGCTGTAGTTTATGGTTGGATCTTATCATATTTGTGTGGGAGAGACACACGCTCCGCTTTTTCGTTAGAATACTCTTGTGCTTCACTTATATTTGTTGAGTATTCATGCTTAGATATTTTAGTGCTTCCAGCTCTTGTTTTGCATGCATCCTTTGTTCAGAGCTGTTAGCTTTTGTAGTTAGGTGGTTCTCATATGTGTGTTTGCTTGGAAATAGGAATGCTATTGTGATAGTTGATATAGTGTAAAAGATTGAAGGGTCTTGTAGATCACTAAACTGCTTCACTTGAATTATTGCTGTTGTTTTGAGATATTAATTTGCTTAATGGATAAATGGGAAGGACTAGTAAGTAGAAACTTTTAATGGTTGGTCTAAGAAACTTGAAGCTGTGGCACACTTAAATTACCAGCTGATAGAAACAATGGTATATGATTGCTACGAGTGATACATTTCTGGTCGGCCTTTTGTTACGCGCTGCGGTCGGGGTAGCCAACAGTGACTTGTCACTACCACGGACCCTTTTGGAGTGATTTACATTGTGCCTTGTAAGATGATTTGCTTGTTGTAATATTTTAACTCGTGAGTCTATGTTGCGGTTCCTATCACTTCCATCATGCATATTTGCTAGCCTATTCGGTACTGTGCATTGCCCTTTCTCACATTGAGAGTTGGTGCAAACTTCGCCAGTGTATCCAAATCCCGTGGGAGGACTTTGTTCTCCTACACATAAGCCCATATATTGTTCCTCAAAACAGTCACCACACCTATCTATCATGGCATTTCCATAGCCATTCCGAGATATATTGTTGCACAACATCCACCTCCATTATGTTACTTGATGATGAGCTTCATGGTTATTTATGCATATTGCTACACTGGCAGGAGCATGCAGTTGGATACATCCGAGATATTTCTTTATGAGTTATGAGTACTAAAAGTGTGATGATTCATTGTAATATAGGATGTTGCCCCTACCGGTGAGGATATATAAAATAAAAATAAAAAAT
This sequence comes from Alopecurus myosuroides, assembly GCA_028641055.1. Classification (NCBI taxonomy): domain Eukaryota; kingdom Viridiplantae; phylum Streptophyta; class Magnoliopsida; order Poales; family Poaceae; genus Alopecurus; species Alopecurus myosuroides. Next base: position 372,340,338 of record CM054058.1, on the reverse strand, counting down.
AGAAAAGCCCAAAAAGAAAGAAAAAAAGGGCCAAAGAGAGAATAAAGAGAGAGGGGGCGCATCACTATCCATTATACCCCACTTGTGCTTCATGTTTAGCACCAATACTTCAGTTTGGAGAGAGTTTTCATATTATCATTCATTCATAACTATGTGGGGAACTTTACATTATAGAACTTGGCTTGCATATTCCAATGATGAGCCTCCTCAAATGAGGTCTAGGTCTTCGTGAGCAAGCAAGTTGGATGCACCCCCACTAATTCCACTCGAGAGCTTTCATACACTTATAACTCTATGTGCATCCGTTGTGTGGCAATCCCTACTCCTTGCATAGCTTCGGTTGTAAGACTTTCTCTTGTCTAATGACCACTTTCAGCTTTGTGAGTCTTTCTTCCATTGACCTTCCAAACCCCTCATAATGTTCTCTTTGCCATAACATCCCGGTGCTAGGGACCAACGCAGAACACTTGCTTGTTTTTAGTGCACAAATAGTTTAAGATTCAAGCATTGCATCGTGTGGAAAGCTTGACTTGATCCTAACAGGGGTTGTGAAGATCGTTTGACGTGTATGATATTGTTGTTCTTGAAAGCTTAAATCATCTCTAATAAACTTTGCACGGTTGATAGTCTATTAGCATTGATTCATTAAAAGTTTTACTTATTTCTTCTTTGTTTATGCATTACTTGTTGATATCAAATATAGATCACAACTTTAGTTCATTTGATCCTAGTTTATATGCTCTACTTTACATATTATGATCAAGATTGTGTGGTAGCATGTCACCTCAGAAATTATTTTGTTTTATTGTTTACCTACTCGAGAACGAGTAGGAACTAAGCTTGGGGATGCTTGATAGGTCTCCAACGTATCTATGATTTATGATGTTCCATGATGATATTATGCCAATTGCTACATGTTTTCTCCCTTATTTGTAGCATTTTCACACGTCTTCCGGGACTAACCTATTAACAAGATGCCACAGAGCTAGTTCCCTGTTTTCTGCTGTTTTTAGTTTCAGAAAAGTTGTTCTGGAAATATTCTCGGAATTGGAAAATTCGAAAGCCAGAAGTCTTAGAAGTCCCGGAAGCTTCCAGAAGTCACGAGGAGCCCCGGAGGGGGGCCACCGGGTGGCCACACCATGGGGTGGCGCGGGTCCCCCTGGTCGCGCCACCTAGGGGTGTGGGCCCCTGGTCACCTCCCGGCATCGCCCTTTCGCCCATATATACTCCCCGATGCATAAACCCTAGGGGAATCGACCTTTTCCACAAAATACATCCGTAGCTCCGCCGCCGCCACCGAAAAGTTTCGAGGGACAAATCTCTGTTCTGGCACCCTACCGGGACGGGGAAGTGCCGCCAGAAGTGAAGGGTTCGTTGCATAGAAAACAAAAAATTTCCTACGCGAGAGACACCCGAAAGGCCAAGATCTAATCTAGGAGACGAAGTGCAACGGGCAACGAGAGGGTTAAGGAGAACACATACCCTCGAAGACTCAAAGTGGTACGAGATCAAATCTCGTTGTTGGCGTAGTCGTACTCACACCGATCCCGATAGCGAGAAGATGGCACCGCAATCCGGCGGTGCATCCGTGATCGGTCACACGTACGGTTGATGACGACCTCCGTTCCCTCGTTCCAGCGGGGCGCGGAAGTAGAGGATCCCTCGGAAACCCAGCAGCACGACGACGTGGTGTGGTGGAGAAAAACATTGCTCAGGGCTTCGCCAAGCGCACGAACAAGTGGTGGAGCAGCGGCAGGAGGGAGGAAGAGATGACACAAGTGTGTGTGTGGGGAGAGGGAGCTCTCACCCCTCCTTTTATAGGAGGGGATGGCAGCCACGAATTTTTGGCTGCCTCCACCTCTCCCTCATCATGTGAGTGGAGTCTCCACTCAACCCACTCATTCTTCCATGAATTCCCACTCAAAATCCCAAGGGTTTTCTTTAATAAATAAATAAAACAATTTTATTTCTTTATTTTAATATTTGTTAATTCCATTAACATATAACCCCTTGAGTTAGTTGTTAAATCTATTAACAACCATTTGATAAGAATCCCCTTGAACTATTTCAAAATTACTCGAAACAATTTCGGTGACTATTTCAATATTCCCCGAAACAATTTCGGTGCTGTCCAAACTTTTCTCCGATATTCCGTATCCTCTCAAATGCGTCATCGAACCTTAAGTGTGTCACCCTACGGTTCGCGAATAAGATAGACATGATCGAGACTCCTCTCCGATCAATAATCAACAGCGGGATCTGGAGATCCGTGATGACTCCTATATATTCAACGATGACTCCCGTGATCGTGTGAACCAACAACGCCGTGAACTATTCCCTTTGTCTCGCGATATTTTACTTGTCCGAGATTCGATCATTGGTATCAACCATACCTTGTTCAATCTCGTTACCGACAAGTACTCTTTTCTCGTTCCCGTGATATAACATCCTTGTGATCATATCACGTGCTTGCAAGCGGTTTCGATGTGATATCACCGAGAGGGCCCAGAGTATATCTCTCCGTCATTTGGATGGACAAATTCCACTCTTGATCCATGATCCTCAACTAATACTTTCCGAATACTTAACGACACCTTTATAGTCACCCTGTTACGGTGTGACGTTTGATGCCATCAAAGCACTCTTCCAATATCAGCGATTGACATGATCTCATGGTCTAAGGAACAAGTTACTTTGTATGTTTGATATAACAATGTAAACTAAATGACTTGATCGCATTGCTATATTATCTTTGGGTATATGTTCATCACATCATTCTTCTAATGACATGACCCCGTTATTAATAACATCCAATGTTCATGATCAGGAAACCTTGATCATCTATTAATCAACGAGCTAGTTAAAAGAGAGGCTTTACTAGGAACCATTGTTTGTTTATTAAGCACACATGTATCAACGTTTCCGGTTAATACAATTCCAGCATGAGAAATAAACATTCATCATAAACAAGGAATAAGATAATAACCACTTTATTATTGCCTCTCGGGCATATTCCCTTCAGTCTCCCACTTGCACTAGAGTCAATAATCTAGTTTGTAAGCACTTTAACACATATGGCGTACCAGTGTTATTACCATGCTTCGCATGCGGTAAACATCATCAAAAAGATCTGAACTGTTCAGGTCCTATTGTATTTGCATGTTCTTTGCGTCTACACGCATCACTCATTCTCTAATGAGATGGCTTTGTATATATATAGTCAATTCGTGAAAACTTAATTCCTCAGCTTAAACTGATGTCACTAACATTGTGAAAATGTAGCTTCATAGTGTTAGCATTCTTGGAAACTCACCAAGTTCCGGTGATACCTTAATTCCTCAGCTTAAACTGATGTTACTAACATTGTGAAAATGTAGCTTCATAGTTTCAGCATTCTTGGAAATTCACCAAGTTCAATAAAGAACTCCTTGACACAAAATACGCTTATAATTAGTTGTCAACACAACGATATACTTTAGCCTTTGTTGTAGTATCTGTCACAATATTTTAATTTTGAAACTCTTTCAAATCCAACATGGAACTTTCTTCCATCCTATTGTGCTACCCTTCATCACATATTTTAATTGAGATAAAATTACTTGAATAAATGACAAGACTATTAGTGTAACATATTACAACTAATATTTTGTCATTACTATATGGGAAAACATATCCTTAGCATTTCTAAAATGACACAAGGATCTCTCCCACTGTCGTCTAATCATCATATGAATTATCCTACTATAACATTTTATAGCATAGGACTCATCTGGTTGTGTACATAGCATGGAAACATGACTTAGAAATCTCAATTTCAATGATGCTCATCATGTGTCAAAACACATGAATCTTGCTCAATTATTTTCCATGTGACAAGAACTCCTTCTTATCAATTTTATATTGACTTACTTCAATATTTCATTTATGTAATTTGGCTTCAATCATATCAGGCGCTTCAATCCATCTTTTATAGATATCGATGCCCAATATCTTCTAAGCCTTTCATCAATATGAAATCTTAACCGTGTTAATTTAAAATACATATTTTCCAATCAACCATATGTCATCTACATAAAGTATTGGAAGTATGTCATAACGCTCCCACTTCATTTCTTGTAACTCTACAAGCATCTTTATCATTCATGATGGAATCAAACTCTTTTGATAACTTCATTAAGGTAAAGATTTCAACTTCGTTATGCTCACTTCAACCATTGAAGTGCGCATGCCTTTCTAGCAACCTTTTGAATTTTACAAAACTCTCAGACTGTGTCAAGTACACATCCTTGAATAAACTTCCTCGAGAGGAGAATTGGTTTTGTTATTCAACATCCATATCATAATATGTAACTTTGCTAGAACTATCTGCAAAGACTAAGCATCACTACGGAAGATCAAAATCTTGTAGTAGTGAACTCTTTGAACTTCGTCGAAAATAACTTTCCGATAAGTATCCATGTCTTTGTCGCTATATAGACCCTTTTGCTATCGTTAGGCATCATGCCTATTGAAAGGACTACCAAGTCACATACTTGATATTCATACAAGGATACTATGGCGGATATAATGACTCATAGTCAATTTTACGAAGTCAGTGCCCATCATTTGCTTCCTTTATAAGGTCCAGGTCCTTTGTTGTCAAAACAACACTTTATACTTAAACCACAAGTTGTTCAAAGTACAAAGTTTTTGGACTTTTCTGGTACAGTTCGCAAACTCATTTGAAGTATCTACAACATTTGTAGTGTCTTCTACTTAGTCAAAATAGTAAACCCCGGACCAACTTCCAGTGCTGCGCTACTCTTGACATGATAACGGAGATTCTGTAATCTTGTTGAGTTTGTACCGTGCTCCCACTCACTTGTTTCGCAAGAACTACTTTCTCGAGAAATCAACCCTTTCTGACAAACAACATTTGTCTTTTGGTTCGGTGATAGGATAAATACCCAATGTTTTATTTGGGATAACCTTATAAACATATATTTATCATATTTTGGTTGTAAACATTTTACACATGCTATGCATACCAAAACTTAAGAAAAATGACAATTCAGGTCATTACCCAAACCATATCTTATATGTTGTCAATTTGAACGGATCATGATGGTGCTCTTTTCAGTGTAAAAGCGGTTGTCCTTAATGTATAAACTACAAAAATATAATGGCAATTTTATTAATCTTACCATGTCAAACAGGGTTTGATTTTGTCTTTTGAATACTCCAATCTAATGTGGGGTATTCGAGAAGTATAAGTTGTAGAACAATTTTGCAACTTCTCAGATGTTTTGCTAAACTTGTAACTCAAACTTTATCCTTTATGATCCAATCATAAATACTTGATTATCTTGTTACATTGATTTTAACTTCATATTAACAACCTTTTGAACCAATTCAAAATGTCAAACTCTGTTCCCTTTAAATAGATATACTCACATATCTACTTAAATCATCGACAGAATTTTATGAAGGAAAAATTAATCCACCATACATGACTACACATAATGGACTATATACATCAATATGTATAATCTCCACTAAATTAGTCGTCCATTCTACTTTGGCCTAAGAACGGAATTCTAGTCATCTTTTGGAAGAGGTCTCACAAGCGTCAATAAAATGACTCCGGAAGTCCATCAATATGGATTTCCTTCATGTTTTCCTTTCCGATATGAACTAAAATGGTGGTGTCACAATTTAAGTGAAACTCTTCAACGTCTTGCAACGTTTAGCATTTAGTCTTATAGATGTTTACTTTACCAACATGATTTATATTAACATATCCATCAATTATGGAATATGATCATAGTTTGAACAATCTCATTTGTTCTCACAAAAGACTAGAACAAAATAACAAATTATTAAGTTCTTCAAATAAATCTCGACTGGTTGGTTCGATACGACAATGAACACAATAACACTTTATTTATGTTCTTGTCATAATCGATTCCACATCTATTACTAGTTCCTTTTAGGCCCTTGTATTTCTTTCATTGTGTTGCTTTGTATGACAACTCATACCAACCAATGTGGTATCAAAATACCAAAAATACTTTGTTAACTAGTAATACATCTATATCTTGTATATCAAGTATATACTCCTGAGCTGGACTTTTCCAGTTATCTTCTTTTCTGCCATATATCTATTTGTAATTCTATTTTCAATATTCCCTTTCCTTTATAGAAGAATCATTCAACATCAAACAATGCTAGTCTTACTAGCTCATTTTCTTTGGCGTGTTAGTCATATACTATCACCCATTGAGTCATACTTTGAGTTTGATTGTTCTACTAATATCACCATATTAATAGCATTCTTCTAGATTCCACTCTTAGCAATTTCCAAGTAAGGTAAACTACTTTACCCATACTTCTAATCCATCCCATCATAACAATTTTATGATTAAGCTACTATAGCTCGAAGGAAGGAATTTAGAGGATAATTTTTAGCATCCAATTTCTTGGAATATTCAAACGCCTAGCGTCTTCAATCATTGCATATATTCAGATAATATAAGCAAACATTGTCACGCTAAATTATACTCAGTCATGTTGCCACAAATAAGTTTCTAGATATCAATATATCTTTCACTTGATTGTTTCTGAAAACAACTCTTTTCAGTCCCTAAATCACCTTGATCAACAAAACATTCTTTTGAAGATAAAGTAATACGGAAGCAACCATGACTCTGGATTCTAAGTAGGAATTATTTGCTCTCTAGATTAATCAATCATTAACCACATGGAGCTAGGTAGGAAATACCAAAAATCTACAATAGGACTCAATTTTAAATTTCACTAATACGGTACCAATCTTAAATGGTATTTACCAGATCATAACAGTTATATCTCAATTAACAATCTAAGTGTAAGGTAGTTATGAGGATGCCAATGACTACTACAAGTTGTGCAAATTCACTTTGATTTGTTGTTCATGATAAATAAGTTCAAGTTAATTCAAATTAAGCCATGAACTCCCACTCAAAAACAACATCCCTCTTAGTCGTCTTTAGTGATTACACGAACCAAATTCACTACAACAAAACCGATCATCACGTGAGATGATGTAGCTTCAAAGGCGAACATCGACATGTTCATCATATCATCCATATGACTCATGCTTTACCTTTCGGTTACGTGTTCCGAGGCCATGTCTGTACATGCTAGGCTCGCCAAGTAGAACCGTAGTATCGCGTGTGTTTCAAGGCCATGTCTGTACATGCTAGGCTTGAAAACACCCGTTGTATGCGAACGTTGAGTCTATCACACCCGATCATCACGTGGTGTCTCGAAACGACGAACTTTCTTAACGGTGCATACTTAAGGAAGAACACATTATTATCTTGATATTAAGTGAGAGGGATCATCTTATAATGCTACCAACGTTATCTAAGCAAAACAAGATGCATAAAAAGGATCAACATCACAGACATCACATGAAAGGATAACGTGATATGATATGGTCCTTCTTGCACTTGATCTCCATCATGTGCATTATGGTATGATCTCAATCATTCCACCGGCGTGGTACCAAGTACCACGGTACCCCAAACTTGTTTGTCCATCAATAAGAAGACAACCATATGGATACCTTACGGTATATCAATAATTTACAAAATAGATCATCTCATAATCAAATTTGTAATATTGACCATATCACATCACATGCCCAGCAAAAACTAGTTAGATGCTTCTAATTTATTTTTGCATATTTTACGTGGCTTAGGGCTTTCGAGGATAGAACCGTTCATACCTACGAACATCAACCACAACGTTGATAAACACATTTTTAACAACCCTTCATAGATTAGATCTTAACTATAGTAGGAGAAACAGACACCCGCAAGCCACTTATGCAATACAAGTTGCATGTCAGTTGTGGAACAAGTCTCATGTACGTGGACATGTAAGGTTAGTCCGGGCCGCTTCATCCCACTATGCCACTAAGATCATAAAATAATCAAGGAGGTAATAACATGATCATCAACGCCCACATACACCTATGTGTTCTACCCGTACAAAACATCTACGCATAGATCCGGCTCTGATACCACTGAAGGGTTCGTTGCATAGAAAACAAAAAATTTCCTACGCGAGAGACACCCGAAAGGCCAAGATCTAATCTAGGAGACGAAGTGCAACGGGCAACGAGAGGGTTAAGGAGAACACATACCCTCGAAGACTCAAAGTGGTACGAGATCAAATCTCGTTGTTGGCGTAGTCGTACTCACACCGATCCCGATAGCGAGAAGATGGCACCGCAATCCGGCGGTGCATCCGTGATCGGTCACACGTACGGTTGATGACGACCTCCGTTCCCTCGTTCCAGCGGGGCGCGGAAGTAGAGGATCCCTCGGAAACCCAGCAGCACGACGACGTGGTGTGGTGGAGAAAAACATTGCTCAGGGCTTCGCCAAGCGCACGAACAAGTGGTGGAGCAGCGGCAGGAGGGAGGAAGAGATGACACAAGTGTGTGTGTGGGGAGAGGGAGCTCTCACCCCTCCTTTTATAGGAGGGGATGGCAGCCACGAATTTTTGGCTGCCTCCACCTCTCCCTCATCATGTGAGTGGAGTCTCCACTCAACCCACTCATTCTTCCATGAATTCCCACTCAAAATCCCAAGGGTTTTCTTTAATAAATAAATAAAACAATTTTATTTCTTTATTTTAATATTTGTTAATTCCATTAACATATAACCCCTTGAGTTAGTTGTTAAATCTATTAACAACCATTTGATAAGAATCCCCTTGAACTATTTCAAAATTACTCGAAACAATTTCGGTGACTATTTCAATATTCCCCGAAACAATTTCGGTGCTGTCCAAACTTTTCTCCGATATTCCGTATCCTCTCAAATGCGTCATCGAACCTTAAGTGTGTCACCCTACGGTTCGCGAATAAGATAGACATGATCGAGACTCCTCTCCGATCAATAATCAACAGCGGGATCTGGAGATCCGTGATGACTCCTATATATTCAACGATGACTCCCGTGATCGTGTGAACCAACAACGCCGTGAACTATTCCCTTTGTCTCGCGATATTTTACTTGTCCGAGATTCGATCATTGGTATCAACCATACCTTGTTCAATCTCGTTACCGACAAGTACTCTTTTCTCGTTCCCGTGATATAACATCCTTGTGATCATATCACGTGCTTGCAAGCGGTTTCGATGTGATATCACCGAGAGGGCCCAGAGTATATCTCTCCGTCATTTGGATGGACAAATTCCACTCTTGATCCATGATCCTCAACTAATACTTTCCGAATACTTAACGACACCTTTATAGTCACCCTGTTACGGTGTGACGTTTGATGCCATCAAAGCACTCTTCCAATATCAGCGATTGACATGATCTCATGGTCTAAGGAACAAGTTACTTTGTATGTTTGATATAACAATGTAAACTAAATGACTTGATCGCATTGCTATATTATCTTTGGGTATATGTTCATCACATCATTCTTCTAATGACATGACCCCGTTATTAATAACATCCAATGTTCATGATCAGGAAACCTTGATCATCTATTAATCAACGAGCTAGTTAAAAGAGAGGCTTTACTAGGAACCATTGTTTGTTTATTAAGCACACATGTATCAACGTTTCCGGTTAATACAATTCCAGCATGAGAAATAAACATTCATCATAAACAAGGAATAAGATAATAACCACTTTATTATTGCCTCTCGGGCATATTCCCTTCAGTAAGTCGTCTCCATCGACTCTACCGCCATCTCCATCGTTGTTGTTGTCTCCTACGATGAGGAGGGAGTAGTTCTCCCCCGAGGCTGAGGGCTCTACCGGTAGCTATGTGGTTCATCTCTCTCTCCCATGGTGTGATCTATATGTGATCATGAGCTTTGTAATCTATTTGAATTCATAGATGTTACTCTTCATCTCTTGCTACTCAAGTGCTTTATTAATATGAACTATGGAGTCACCTTGTATCGCGGTGTGAAGGTGATAGTGTGCATATCGTGTGTGTCTTCTCTATGAACTGTGGTGTTTGTCTAGTACCTTCTGTGCTGCTCATAGCGACAACGTGGGGTTAACTAGACATGGGAATGCTTACTTTAAGGAATGCTTTTTGCATCCCTACGCAATGATTAGTGTTCGTTATCCAACCGGAGAGGGTTAAGAGTAGCATAGTAAGAGAAGATATCTAGTTATTCATTTATGTGATCATTGTTGAGAGTGTCCTCTAGTGAAAGTAGGAGCCCGAGGCCTTGTTTCCAAGCATTAAAACAGCGTTTTCCGCCTGTTCTGCTACATGTTTGCTTGCTGCCATATTTATTTCAGATTGCTATCATCACTTATTATCATCCATATTACTTGCATTTTACTCTCTCTTCGCCAAACTAGTGCACCTATACAACTGACAATTGTATTAGGTGTGTTGGGGACACAAGAGACTTCTTATATCTTGATTGCAGGGTTGCTTGAGAGGGATATCTTTGACCTCTACCTCCCTGAGTTTGACAATCCTTGGGTGATCCACTTAAGAGAAACTTACTACTGTTCTACAAATCTCTGCACTTGGAGGCCTAACACTGTCTACAAGAATAGAAGCGTGCATAGACATCAGTGCGCCATAGAATTTGTTCTCTCTGTGGCGCATGTTTTATCGTGCGCCACAAAATTTAGTTTATGTGGCACATGGTTCTCTGGTGCGCTACAGAAAGTCTTCCATAGAAAGGCAGTTTCCTAGCATGGAGAGAAACGGACCAATTACAAGACAACATCCACAAAGTCCCTTGGGGACTACACCACACGAAGAAAACAACTAAATGAAGCAGCTACTACTCACAAAAAGCCCACCACGTTCCACCTATCATCTTCCTCTAACAAGGCGTCAAGAAACAGGGGGGCCGATCTCGCCTTGTTTTTGAAAACTCTGTTGTTCCGCTCGACCCAAATGGAACGCATGACCAGAAGCACGAGCGCTCTGATCTTGGGCCCTTGGGTCCCCTGCCAGCCGTCCACCACCTTCTCCCACCACTGGATCAACGAAGACGATGATGAGGGAGCCATCTCGGGCCGACCAACACTCCGGAGTACCTGAAACCAGATCTAGCGAGAGAAAGGACACTAGTAGACCCTCCATTCGTCCCGGTTTTTTAGAGCCATTTGTCCCGGTTGCCAAACCGGGATGGGGCAGCCGGGACAAATGCCCCCCATTCGTCCTCATGATCACATCCCAAACTATATATATCCACCGTCCACGGGGCTCCAACTCGGAGAGGTCAAGCAAAGGTAACCCAAGGTTGGCCAACTCATGGACCTCGGACGAACGTCCGCCACACCAAGATGGCCCTCGAAGAAGTCAAAGGCAAGTTCAAGAATCTCTCCCTGATCCGCCGTGATAGAAGACGGTCCACGAAGGCGATGGATCGTATTCTTCTTACGCCGAGAAGCATGGATGTGGAAAAAAGACGTGTTCGCATCCCCCTCCTTCATCCACAAGAGGGGAGAACGAGTTCGCGCAATCGTCCTCTCGAGAGACGCCAAACCTAGGAACTTAAGCTTGAGTTTCTTGCGCAAGCCACTCTCAGCCGGCGAGAGGACACGCCCATCCTGAGCCACATCAAACAGAAGAATGAGTTCATGTGCCATGAGAAGCTGCAGTTTGATGTTTCCCACGGATTTCTCGCCCCAATGGTGCAAACCAACAGCCACGACACGAAGCCTACGGTCCATGATCTCCAAGGCAGTAAGCCTGGACGATGGAGCCATCAGACCCGCGTCCCAACTCCACAAGCGCTTCACCTTGTCCTGGAACGCCGGGAGAGAAGTCCAAAACGACTCAAACTAGAACCTCCGCTTATGAGAGATGTTGCAAGCAAACGACATGAGCAAACTAGCATGGTCAGAGATCGAAGAAGAGAGTGCCAACAAGCAAAAGAGCGGACGACATGAGCAAAGGTGGTTCTCGACTGTGGACTGGGAGTTGGCTTTCCCTGATTTTTTTTTTGAATTCCATTTTGTCCATTGATTTGTCTTTTTTGCACATAGCAGCACAAATGTTATTTCACCAGAAAACTTAGCACATATATAGAACACTTATTTATGCTCATCAATAATTTTGATAAGAATTTAAAATAATGCTTTACTTTATGCTTATATTTTTTTGGTTAAGATAGGAGCATGGAGAGCCCAAGAGAGGCCCTATGGCGGTAGGATTGCTCTAAGCACGGAACGGTCCATGAGATGAGATCCACCCACCTCGTTTCCTCACGAACAGCCCATATGGGCCCGTCACCGGACATGATTCGGACTCGGACCTCCTAGGGTTTCATTGAAAGGGGCTTTTAAATACACACCAATCCCTCTTTCTCGATTCCTCAAACGCATCCACCCTTTTTCCCGCCTCGCCTTCCTGTCTGCTCCGTATTCGACTTAACGGCAAATCAGAAGTTCCGGATAGGCGGTTTGGCCTGATGATGCCGAGGGTGAAGAGAGAAATCAACGAGGGAGGAACCCTGATGTCACAGCCGCGTCGGCAGCTCTATATAATCTTGGATGACTGGGAGTTGGGATTCAGCATCCGCAAGGTCGATTTGGAACTTGATCAGCTGATAGCGGAAGGCCGCAAACCGCGGGAGGATGCCGCCTGCCTTCCATCTGCCATCCTGCGCTTTGGCGCACAGCCCGAGCCGCCCATTTACTTCTGCAGCGCCTTTGGCTCCAAGATCTTGGCCATGCAACCCAAGGAAGAGGGCAGGCCTGATCTGGGTGCTTTCTGCTATGACGTCCACGAGAGGAGCTTCAACCGCATCCCTCGGCACACCCATCAGCACAGGCCCATCTACTTCACCATCGGCAGTAACCTCTTTTGCCTTGGGAAATTCTCCATGGAGCTCCTTGACCTGCAGCCGCTTGCCAGCCCTAGCTCCCAGGTGGGCACCTTGTCGTGGCGCAAGCTGCCAAGTCCGCCATTCAACTCCATGGATGTTTTCTCGCGCGCCATTCTCCCCGACGGAAAAACCATCTTTGTCAGCATTGATGTCACTTCCACCACTTACAGCTTCCACATGGCAGAAGATGGAAGGTTCAAATGGAAATACCATGGCAAGTGGATACTGCCTTTTGACACCTGTGCTTGTTTCTACCCTGAGCTGGGCACCTGGGTTGGAGTTGCCTTATATGCAGAGAAACATGGACACATCTGCTCCTGCAAGCTGGCTTCTGCGACCTCTCACTGCCGCCCGGAAGTGAAGTACAGCAAGGAATATCTATTCGTGGAGGACCCGGCTGAGAAGCACCTAGGTTCCAAACTCGTATACATGGGTGGGCAGAAATTCTGCCTTGTGGAGTGCATTGTGGTCGGCAAAAGAGATGACCACGGACATTACAACTTTGGAGAAGAGGACATGGATGCACCACCACCTGTTCGCATGTTTCGGCTAACCAAGTTTTCTCTAAAGCTCGACGAGAATGGCGACCTAACGACTGGTGGCACCCATCGGGTTCGATACTACAAAATTCCTAACAAGGATATGAATGGCTTAACTTTCGCGTGGCCATTCGCTTTCTGGCTGTAACTTTTTGTAACAATATGTTTGGGGGTGTAAACCAGCAGTCCTTGTTTGTGATGTAAACCAGCAGTTTCCCTCTAGTAACACTGCTTGTTAAACTGAATGTCCATGTCAAAAGATTTATTTGTGCAGTCTGATGTATCCTTTCTTCCTGATTAGCTGATCGCCCCTTGCAGTTTAGATCTCTCGAAACAGGCTTTCGCCCGCTTTATAAATAAAGCAACCATCACAACATCCATACAGAGCACGAGTTACAACACGAGAGCACAACCAAGTAGCAAATGCTAGGGCAACAACACACAACAATGCCCAAGAAAAGGAAAAAAAAGGAAAGCAAGAAGGAGGCGGAGAGGGGGTGGTGTGGGTAGAAAAGGTGTAGAACCGCCAGCACGGTGAGAGGGGAGCGACGCCTCAGGGGGGCACCGAGGAGGCGATGCGTCATGCGGCAACTAGGAGTCCGTCGATGTAGCCGTCTAGCCGCGCCCTGTCCCGCTGCCTACACAGCGGGTACCACTGCTGCAACAAAGCCAAACATCTGAACAGTGAGTCAGACGCACGTTGCAGAAAAATCTTCTCAATCACCATTTTATTGCGAGTTGTCCATAGAGACCACATCAAAGCCGCGAACACCAGCCAGAAGAGGCGAGCACCCCTTCCGGCCCGGTGCGCCCGGTCTTCCAGAAACTCGCAGAGGTCCGAGGCCTGCCACAGCGGCCCCAGCGCCTCATGAGCGAAGTTCCACAAAAACCGGGCAGCGGGACACACAAAGAAGATGTGTGTACTGGACTCAGGGCACCTACATAAAGGGCAGAGGCCATCCCCCGGGCCATGGCGTTTCGCCACTTCCGTCCCAGAGGGCAACCTATCACGTAATAGTTGCCAAACGAAAATATTAATCTTCAGCGGTAGTGGGGCCTTCCATAGAGGAGAAACCCAAGACCTAACCGGCCCAGAGAACTGGGCCCTATACGCCGATTTGACCGAGAAAGCCCCCGAGGGGGCCAGCGACCAGGTCACCTGGTCAGGGCCCCCAGGAAGGGAGTCAGGCAGTTCGCCCATGAGAGCCTCCGACTCGGCGGTCTCCGTCGGCCCAAACGTTCGTCAAAACAAGATGTTCCAAACCCCATTCTGGACCGCTGACGCCACCAGTAAGGAGGGTTTAGAGCAGATAGCGAAGAGCCTCGGGAACTCAAGCTGCAGTGTCCGCTCCCGAAGCCAAGGGTCCAACCAGAACATGGTCCCTCGTCCATCGCCAACACTGAATCTAGCCCCCCTTCCGAATGTCCTGCTTAATCGATTGGATGGACCTCCAAAAAGGAGATCCCTCCTGTCGGTCAAATGCAAGGAGCGGGCGGCCCTGCAGGTATTTGGCTTTAAGGAGCTGGAGCCAGAGGCCCCCCTCCTCCCGCAGAATGCGCCAAACCCGTTTCAGCATGAGGGCCACATTCATCTTACGGGACGCCAGAATCCCTATGCCCCCAAAATCTTTGGGGGCGCACACATCAACCCATTTGACCATGTGATATTTCTGTTTACCGTTAGCATCTTGCCAGAAGAAGCGCGGGAGTTCTTTGTCAAAAGCTGCGTGGACTCCCTCCGGCAGGGAGTAAATCCCCATCAAATATGAGGGGATACTAGACAGGCAGGCCCCAATCAGCACGGACTTGCTGCCCTTGGAGGTAAAGCGTCCACGCCAGAGTTCTGCCTTATTTCTGACCCTTCCCACCGTAGGCTCAAGGTCCTTGATAAGAATCCTAGAGTCGCTCAGAGGGACCCCTAGATAGTTAACAGGGAAGGTGGTCAACCTGCAGTTGAGGCTATCTGCTATTCGCTGCTGGTCCTCCGGTGAGTATCCGAGGACTACCACCCTGCTCTTGTCAAAATTGATTTTGAGGCCCGCCATGGCATCAAAACACAACAACAAGAACTTGAGAATGACAATATCTAACTCCGAACCCTCAACCATAATCATCGTGTCATCTGCATACTGTAGGTGGGTGACCCCACCCCCTGGAATGAGGTGGCCAACTACCCCCGAGATGTGGCCGGCTGCCCTAGATTTATCCAAGATAGCCGCTAGGGCATCAATGGCCAGATCAAAGAGGATGGGGGAAATAGGATCCCTCTGCCTCACTCCACAGGACGATTGTCGGATATATACCGTATAGGGGTATATAAGATGGTAGTGAAAGTGCCTGGTTACCAGGGTGGCCCAAGTGGTAGTGGGCTGTGGTCCATTGGGCGGCCCAGTAATTTGACGCATAGAAGCCGGATTCTAGAAGAACCCGGATCACGACCCATGTGATCTGGCTTGGAGGAGAAGACGGATTTCTTACTTTCCAAGTTATTGTTACCGTAGTCTTCTAGGTTTCCTATTCTGTAAGCCCTAATCCGGCTGTTATATAAAGCCGGACGGGAGATAAACAAACAAGCGAATAACAGAGAAGATATAGACCAACTCGCAAAGAAGTTGATCCTCTGCGAGTAGCTAGATCCAAAACCTCACATTGTAATCCTGTTTCCAGGCTTTAGTCCTGATTAGTGAGAAGTGCAGGAGTAGGCACGTCGTACTGTCGCGACGTACCGAACCTGGGTAAATCCTGTGTTTACTGTCTACCACGCGATCCCGTTACCCTACGTCTCTACCGTAGTCTCATGGCACCCCCGTCTATGAAAACTACTACGATGTCTCGACAGTTGGCGCCCACCGTGGGGCAAACGACGTCAGGCGTGAAGTTCCGATCTGGGATACTTGGCGGAATCGGAAGATCAATCACTGTCGGAAGCTTGGAGTTCGATGACGACGTCGGGCGCTTCCTCGACAACGGATCATATATACCGGCGCAAAACCACCTGGTAAGTGCCTGCGTGCTACCGATTGGATCTGCTAACATTTTCATCGGACTAACTGCAGAAGCAATGGGGTTTTGCGGTGGAAGCAAATTTATCCCACCCGCCCTATACCCAGTCGAAGATGACTATGATACCGGGTTTTGCTCAGATCGCCGACAAAAAAGTGATACACACTTTATCGGCGTGGTGCAATCCGAAGTCGCCGAAAACACGGATGATGGAAATCCCGTGCAAAAGACAGACAACAACATACCCGTCGTAGAGACGGAAGATCCCACACCCGTCACAGAGACGGAAGATCCGACATCCGTCAACGAGACGATGAACTCGGAAGCCGAGTCCGTACTAGCCGCCATTGAGGCGCGGTTGGAGTCGGAAACCGGATCGGATAACTTCGACTCCGAAGATGAAGATGTGGATGCCTTCGAAAGGAAAGTTAAATCTTTTCAAGAGGGATTCCATGAAGTGCTAATGGCGAAACCAGCTGATACCACGGACGCCGGCAGCCAGGAAAGCCCTAAAACCCCTCCGCCAGAGGAAGAGAGAGAAGACGGAGAAACTTCTCCGGTATTTCCCAATGTTAAGGAATTGACAGAAGATGAGCCTGTCAAAAAACCTCCCTCTTCCAAGAAAAAGCATCGTGCTGCTAAGAAACTCCAATACAAAATCCGGAAGAAAAAATCAGTTGATCAAGCCGATGAAAACCTGGAAGTAGGAGATGCTAGCGGAACAAAAGCTACGGAGAAGAAAATCAAAGAAATCCTTGTTCCACCAATGACGGAACAGGAAGAGCAAGAGCTGTTGCAAACGCCAGTGGGAGCAAATGAACCCCCTGAGATGCTGGAAGCCAGGAGACAAGCTTTCCAAAGGCAACAGCAACATCTACTCAGATCTCGGCAACACCTCCAAAAAACCCAGGATGACATTAAGCTCATGAAGGAAGAAATAGAGGAGTACGAGAGAAAGAATAGATCTGGCATTAAACCTACAAGGTTACCCGGAATCGTAAGACCGGAAGTACTGCCGCCAAAAGAAAGGTTTCACAACCCATCTTGGCAAAAGCAGGTAAACGGCAAAGATGCCAGAGGCGAACCAATTTATAAAACCGCAGCAGAAAACGCGGAAGCAGCATTCGCCATCCTGAACAATGATCTGTACTCCAATGGTGAAAAACTTCAAGGGGTGTATGCTTTCCTAGGAAAAGCATTGCAACAACAACAGCGGGCCCAAGAGCGATCAGGAAGACTACAGGATAACTCCGCCCTATGCAAAACAGCTACTTGCGCCGCTGGAGCACCTGGACTAGAAGAACCTGGAGATTCAGACAATTCAAAGGATAAAAAAGGGGATCCGAGAAAAGACAAGAAAAACCCCGACAATAGGGATGAAGCGTCCCGAACCGGATCCCATCCCCCGAAAGTTGGACTTAAACCCCACGATCGGGAAGAAAAATACCGGAATGACGGCAAAATAATGCCACCTCCGAGAAACCCAGCTGAGAAAGCCGGAAGATACGATACACCTCACAGGCGTGAGAGATCCCGGACACCCCCTAAGGATAAAGAAAGGAACAGGAGCAGGACTCCGCCTAATCCAAAAGGACGTGATCATGGAAGAGATAGGTACAATCCCGGAAAACCGCGCCCGCGCAACGATGGAAAAGAAAGGAGTAGATCCCCTTCTGTCCATTCAGCCGGAAGATATTCCGCACACATTGATAGAGCGGAAAAGGATGATCTATACTTTGGTCATAAGTGTTTCACTGACAGGATCCGAAGGATAACCCTGCATTCTGGCTTCGCCAAAGTTGGTCCAGCCTACCAAAAATATACCGGTAGCACAAACCCGGACACCTGGCTCTCAGACTATTATACAGCCGTCCAAATCAACAATGGGACAGACCTGGAAGCTGTCAAGTTTCTTCCCCTAATGTTACTGGACGGAGCCAGAGATTGGATCAATGGATTACCATCAAGAACTGTCGACAGCTGGGATGATATGGCTAGAGTATTTACTCAGCATTTCCGGGGAACATACAAACGCCCGAACAACATCAACCAGCTGAACCGTTGCACCCAATTCGAGGATGAACCATACGTGGATTTCATCTCCAGATGGACAGCAATGAAGAATAGTTGTTCTGGAGTAACTGACGTACAAGCAATGCATGCTTTCGTCAATGGCCTAAAACCCGGACTTGTACCGTTCATGGTTGGTTCCAAACAGCACAAAGATCTCGGATCTATGCTTACAACCGCCAATGAGCACGCTGCAGCCGAAGACGACATCAGAGCAAGAGGAGGCAATATCGATACACTGATACTTGCTAAGAAAACTCCTCGTTCTGACAAAAAGGGAACTCCAGAAACAACGACAAAACCCAAGGAAGTCAACATAGCCTTTGGAAGCGAAAAAGGGAATAAGTGGAAAGGACGCAGCCCAGATCCTATCAATTACACTCCAGAGGAGTGGGAGAGGATTAAGTCGGAACCCTGTGTCCACCATTCACAATTTGGGAAACCCACCCATACAAACGCGCAATGCCGGCTGAATAAGCACATGAAAGGCAGTGCAGGATCCGGAAGTAAGGGGAAGGGTTCCAAGAGGAAACCTGCTAAACAAAAGCCAGAAGCTGACAAAGAAGACAGTGAATCGGACACTGATGAAAAAATCCAGGAACAGCAGCGAAAGGGCGAACCCAAATTTCCGAGAGTTGATGGAGAAGCAATGCTAACATTTCTAGCAACTCCGTCAGCAAAGGTGGCCAAAAGAACACTTCGAGAAATAAACGCGGTTGTTCCGGCAACCCCGAAATTCTTGAAGTACTCCAACACACCAATTATCTGGGATCAGTCTGATCATCCCGGGAATATCCCTGAACCCGGCACACAAGCTCTTGTCGTAAGCCCTATTGTCCAAAACACTAGGCTAAGAAGAGTGCTGATGGATGGAGGATCCAACATTAACATAATGTACCTGGATACACTGAAGCATCTGAAGATTTCCGAGTCCCAGCTCAATCACAGCAACATACGCTCCCACGGTATTGTCCCTGGCAGACAAGCACGGTCCCTAGGAGAAATTTCCCTAGATGTCACCTTTGGAGATAAAGATCATTTCCGGCAGGAAAAAGTATCCTTCGAAGTAGTGACGTTCGAAAGCGTATATCACGCGATACTCGGACGTCCAGCTTTCGCCAAATTCATGGCAAGATCCTGTTATATTTATAACAAGCTGAAGATGCCAGGGCCAAAAGGAGGAGTAATCACCATAGCTGGTGATTTTAAGCTAGCAAATGAGTTGGAGAAAGAAAACGCCCTTTGCGCTCAAAGAGTCATAGCAAAGGAAGAACTGAAGGAGTTGGCCAAGGAGGTATCGCCGACAGAAATGCCGGCAGGAAAAGAAACCCGGAAGCAAACAGACAGCTTCAAGGCATCCGAGAATACAAGACAGGTAATCCTAGACCCCAAAGATCCGACAAAATTTGTCGTTGTAGGGACTGGGATGACCGACAAATAGGAAGGCGAGCTCATCAAGTTCCTCCGTGAGAACTGGGATATTTTTGACTGGTGTCCAGCTGACATGCCAGGCGTACCCAGGGAACTTGCTGAGCACCAACTCAAGGTGATTCCAGGATCAAAACCCGTTAAACAAGGTCTCCGTCGATTTGACGGAAGAAGACAGAAGGCTATTGTCAAGGAAATTATCCGGCTTTTAGCAGCGGATTTCATCCAGGAAGTAATACACACTGAATGGTCCGCAAATCCGGTATTAGTACCGAAGAAAGACACTACTGCTCTTAGAATGCGTATAGATTACACAGGCTTGAACAAATTGTGTCCAAAAGATAGGTTTGCGTTACCGCGAATCGATCAAATAATAGATGCCACTGCAGGCTCTGAGCTTTTGTGCTTTTTGGATGCATACTCCGGGTACCACCAAATACGCATGAAAAAGGAAGATCAAATTAAGACTTCTTTTATAACCCCGTACGGGACGTATTATTACGTAACCATGCCATTTGGCCTGAAGAACGCAGGTGCAACATACCAGCGTTGCATGCAACGTTGCTTGCATAGTCAGATTGGCAAAAATGTCCATGTTTATGTGGACGACATTGCTGTCGTAACCAAGGAAAAAGATACGCTCCTTGAAGATATGCGAGAAACTTTCGAAAACTTGCGCACTTACAAGATGAAGTTAAATCCATCTAAGTGTGTATTCGGGGTTCCCTCAGGAAAACTTCTGGGTTTTATCGTTTCTCACAGAGGAATAGAAGTTAACCCGGAAAAGATAAAAGCCATCTTGAACATCTCGAAGCCTACGTGCCTAAAAGATGTCCAAAGATTGACGGGTTCCGCCGCTGCCGTCAGCAGATTTATTAGTAGGCTGGGGGATAAAGCCCTACCACTCTACAAGTTGCTGAAGAAATCCGACAAATTTGAATGGACAGAAGAGGCCGATGCAACGTTAACCCAACTAAAGGAAACTTTGATGAATGCTCCGATTTTGGCATCCCCAAAAGACGAAGAACCCATGTTATTGTACCTTACGGCTACAAACCGGGTTATTAGTGCCGTAATTGTTGTGGAACGGAAGAAGGATGAGCAAAGCATACCAGATCAGCATCCGGTATATTACATAAGCGAAGTTTTCTCCGAATCCAAACAAAGGTACCCGCATTATCAGAAACTGGCATATGGTGTGTTTTTCGCATCTAGAAAACTGCGCCATTACTTCCAAGGGCATTCCATAACAGTGGTATGTAAAGCACCACTAGGGGATATAATAAACAATGCGGAGGCAACTGGCCGGGTAGCCAAATGGGGCATCGAGCTAGCAGCCTTTGACATTAAGTACCAGCCAAGGACGGCAATAAATCCCAGGTTTTGGCAGACTTTGTCGCCGACTGGACGGAAGCAATGGAGAAAACACCAATGCCGGAGTCCGAGTATTGGATCATGCACTTTGACGGATCCAAGATGAAGGAGGGCGCTAGAGCTGGTGTAGTTTTGAAATCCCCAAAAGGCGATACAATGGAATACGTATTGCAAATACACTTCAACGCCAATAATAATGTGGCAGAATACGAAGCTCTGCTTCATGGCTTTGCAAATTGAAAAGGAAATAGGAGTAAAGCGCATCTTGTGCTATGGAGACTCGGATTTAGTACAGCATCAGCTTAACCAAACTTGGGACGCAAAAGGCCCTATAATGGCCGAATACAGAAGAACGGTGGACGAATTCGCCATTTGTTTCTTTGGGTTCGAGGTACTCCACATCAAAAGGGAGGAAAACTGGAACGCGGATGCGTTAGCCCGCATGGGATCAGAAAGGGTAAAAACTCTACCACCAGGGATATTTGTTCAGCACTTGCATGAGCCATCCATAAAGGGTGGAGATGTTGATTATCCCCTGGTTTCCGAATCCATTGAAGTTATGCTCGTTAAACCAGATTGGACGATTCCATATTTAAACTTCTTAGTTAATCAGAAGTACCCGGAAGAAGCAGATGAAGTCTTGAAAAGACAAATACAGCGTCGATGCAAAGGATACACGGTAATTGATAACTACCTGTATAAACGCAGTACTTCCGGAATCTTTTTGCGGTGTATCTCACCAGAAGAAGGAAGAGAAATACTGGAAGAAATCCATGCCGGAGATTGCGGACATCATGCTCAATCAAAAATCATCGTTAAGAAAGCATTCCGAGCAGGGTTTTTCTGGCTAACAGCCAAGACAGACGCTGAGCACATAGTTAATACATGTGCAGGGTGTCAATATTACGCCAAACAGACTAATTTGCCGGCCCAAGCTCTTAAAACTATCCCCATTACGTGGCCGTTTGTGGTCTGGGGGCTAGATATGATGGGACCGTTCAAAACTGCAAGAGGCGGACTTACTCATTTGCTAGTAGCACTGGATAAGTACACCAAATGGGTGGAGGCCAAACCCATCAAAAAGCTAGATGGTGCAACTGCTAGAAATTTCATCATCGACTTGGTGATGAGATACGGTGTGCCACACAGCATAATAACCGACAATGGGACAAATTTCTCCATCGGAGAGTTGGCAAGATATTGCCGACAAACGGGAATTCGCCTAGATCTAGCATCTGTGGCACACCCGCAATCCAATGGACAGGTTGAGCGAATGAATAGCTCAATCCTGCAAGGAATACGCCCAAGACTCGAAACTCCTCTTCACAGAGCGGCCGGAGCATGGGTAGAAGAGCTATCTTCCGTAATTTGGAGTATAAGAACGACGCCAAATAGGTCGACTGGGCAAACCCCGTTTTTCCTAGTTTACGGCGCGGAAGCTATTCTCCCAACAGATATGATCCATGATAGTCCAAGACCGCAAGATTTCGACGAATTAGATGCCGAAGAAGCACGACAGGATGCCGTTGATCTCCTAGAAGAGGAACGAGAGCTTGTGCTTCAAAGATCCCCCATTTACCAGCAAGGTTTGCGACGTTACCATAGTCGGAAAATCAGGCATCGCTCTTTTAAAGAAGGTGACCTAGTGCTGAGGTTGGTGCAGCAAAGGAAGCATAAATTAGCCCCAGTATGGGAAGGGCCATTTGTCATAAGTAAAGCCATGAAAAATGGATCGTACTATCTTGTTGATATTCGAGATACGGAAGATGATCCCGAGAAACCGAATCGCAAAAGAAAGAGAAAGATAGATGATGAGCTAGGAGAGACAAAAAGGCCTTGGAGCATCCAGCAGTTACGTCCATTCTATACTTAGTTCAATATCTATGTAAACATCTTTTGAGATCATGAAATAAAGTCATTGGAATTCTGATATCCATGTTTTTACAAGTTCACTATAGTACAAAGCATGATTCCAACTTATCTATTTCCCAATGATCTTACAAAATACTCAATGTTAACCCGAATTGTGCCTGCGTGCTCGGCGTTAAAAAACTGAATGATTTCAGCCTGCTAATGGCTAAAGGAAACTCGGATTGTGCCTGCGTGCCCAAGTTTCAAAAAAGTTCCTTACAAATCTCTAAGCATTATCTGATCGAATGTATGTTGGGTCACTGGAACTAGTTAGTAAAAATGCCTTTAGTATGATCCATGTTTCTGAGTTTTAACTGATTGGTTATACCCAGTTACTCGACATGAAGATTCATAATGCTATCGAGCCATTTCAAACACTAAAGACAGTCAAAACACATATGCCAGAGAACTTAGAAGATAAAGGAATAATTAAACCCGACAATCTTGCAAGGAATTTCATAATTCAAAGCTGCAGAAGGCGGAGTTATTGTTTTGACAAACGAAATAGAAGCGTTACAATATGAATTACATTGTAAAAATAGCGCTCCTATTATACAAATCCACCATCCAGGTTAAGTGCAGTCCTTCAAACATCCGAGTCTTCCTCGCTGCTTACATCTTCGGGGATTGCGGGAACCTCTTCTTCTGGATAAGTGATAGAAATGTTAACCATGGAAGCAATCTTGGTGGCGTGACCTTTGACTTCATCAAAGATGGCGGTTCGCTGATTTTCTGTATACCCTTGAGGGACACCAGATGCCACGCGCCAAGATTTCGCATCAGGATAATGCAGACGCATAAGGCCTAGGGCCATGCGCGCACCACCTCGTGCAGCGGAGCGTAGGATGGATTCCTTTGATCCCGCAACTTCCATGATGGCACCCGGAAGTTTGTAAACTTCCGAGAATTCTATAGTACTTGTGGGAAGGAATTTGTTAATCAATTGCATTCCTGCATTTCTGATTGCATTCCATACCTCCCCAAAAGCTCGGATTTTCTCAATCCGAGAAATTCCTGGAATATTCCCTGTTTTGACGACAAAAGCAACCAAAAAAGTTTAGGCCACAAAATACGGAAAATAAGACATGGAGAAATTGGTAAAAGGAACTAACTTACCAAGAACCTTATCAATTTCGGTGCCTTCTTTCATGCGCGGGAATAGCATACTTTCCAAATCATGGATAATAGATTTATCTTCCGCCGCTTGCAAAGAAGCCTTGGATTGAGCAATCCCAAGGGCCAGATTACTGGCTTCCTGGTCTTCTTGAACTTTCATAAGCTCCTTGCGAAGGCTCGAGTTTTCTGCACGGAGCCGAGATGCATTGATAGCGTCCTTCGCTACTTCTTTGGCTTTAGCTAAAGCAGCTAGAGGACACAAAAACATTTCGAGTTTATGAAAATTCAGGAAAAATGTTATCCGGATAAAAACTGCAGAGAATAAATACCTGTTGTTTTAGATAATTGTAGCTGAGATGACGCCAGCTCGTTGCTTTTCAACTCAATAATAGATTGAAGGGTTTTTACTTCTCTATTCTTGAGATTAAGCTTCTTAAAAACTTCCAAGTTTATGGCATCTGCGGAATGCTGAACACAGAAATGAAAGCCAAATGCTTAAGTATGAACAAGCATACAAAGAAACATTAAGAAGAATTCAGGTTTTCAACTTAATGCTTGGGGGCTAGAAGTATCACCTGGCTCATTTCTCGCAAGTCGGCCAAGGTCTCGTTGAATTCTTTGGCATATTCCGAGAAAAGAATCCCAGCGTGATGAAGGCCATCTTGTATGACCTAGCGAGGGGAAAATATAATATCATTGCGAACAACTAATCCGCCTTGTGGCCAAGGACGAATTAGAGGGACAGGAGCGAAGAATTTTTTTAGCCTCCGGACAAATATATCCAAGGTCGTCGAACGGTTCTTCCTTTATCCGGATGTTACTGTCCAAATTGGAGATGGGTTCGTTTCCAGCAGATGACCGGAGATTTCCACCCGTCTGTGTTTCCGTTCTACCCCTCAGGCCCATGGCCGCAGAAGAAGATTCTTCTTTGATAGCAGTCTTATGTTTCTTCAGCTTCTTTGTCTTCAGAGGAGTTGGGGCAAGACTGAAAGAAGAATATCCGAGAGTTAAAAATCTCGAAGAACTGAAGGAGAATGACGATTAGGGAGGCTCCAGTAAAATACCTGGATGTGGCAATAGGAATTCCGTCAACAGTCACCGTATTGCCAAAAGTCGCCTGTTTTTTACGTTTCCGATCATTATAAAAGCTAGCATGTAATTTGCTAAGCTCGATGTCGGAAGCAAGATCAGCTCCTTCAAGTTCATTGAACTAGGAAAGAATTCACGTTATGTCGAAAGTCAGAAAAAGAAGCCAATCTGAAGAAAACTGGAAGCAAGGAAAGTATAAATACCTTAGGGGCCAGATTCTCCACGTGATAAATTGCCAGATTTTCTTCAATCTGACTGCTGGTGGCGACCAGTTGGTGAAGTCGTTTTATAAAATCATTTTTGGTATAAGCCTTATCTGTTCCTCTCATGCTATCTTCTGGTCCTTGGTATTCGCAAAGGAGTCGGGAACGAAAAGAGAGAGGTTGTATACGAGTCCGAACCAGCACAAAACGGTATCCTTCCCAGTCAAAGAAGGCTGAGAGGAAGTAAGTTTGGCGATGCGCCGCTTTATCTTCATCAGGTTTTCTGGCAAATTTTCTACTGCTGCAACTGTCCAACTCTCGCGAGGAGTAGCGGCAGAATTAACAAATGGAGGAACCCCGGTTTCTTTGCCTGGGAATGGAATGTCCTGATGATAAAAGAAAGAACCTAGCCAAGATTGGACAAGTTCCGGAACTTTTATCTTTGGATACCAGTCCTCTCTAAATTTCCTGAGGGTGAAAGATATAGTTCCACAGATAGGCGAAATACCATCTGTGATGTTATGTTTTACCTCAAAACAATATTGCCAGAAATCTAGATTAGGGGTTATCCCGAGATATCCTTCGAAAAGGGCTTGGAAACTGGCTAAATAGAGGATGGAATTCGGAGAGAGGTTATGTGGTTGAACGCCATAAAATTTAAGGATGTCTAGAAAAAAGGCGGAAGGAGGGAAACCCATAACTCTCGCGATATGAGAGGTAAGGAGGACGCATTCTCCGTCTTTTGGCTTGGGCTCGGGTTCACCTTCCGGGTTCCGCCATTTGCCTTTAACTATTAATCCCTCCTTTGACATCCGCCGAAGAAGGACGATAGGAGTATTACTCGGAGTCCAGTTGCCGACAAACTCTGTTTCTTCGTTGGCTCCGGTAGTGAAGTGCTCATCGTCACGGGATTGGATCTTGTCTTCCGCCGTTTCGGGAGCAAATGGCGGGGAGGGAGCGGAGCTCGATCCCGCAGCGTTCGCGGCGGCGGAAAGATCCTCTCCGCCCGCCGCAGAGGCCGCGGTCTTTTCCGGCTCGTCTCCGGCGTGCTTTGGGGATTCGAGTTGTGGATCCAGTTCGTTGATGATGTCGTCGACGGTGAGCGCGGCGGAGCGAGCGGGGGACGACGGCGAGGTTGCCATTTGGTGGCGGCGCGTTGCGCTGGGGCTCTGGGTGCGTTCGCGTGCTTGGGATGGTTCTTTGCTCGGGAGCTGGTGCGCGGCAATGGCGTGACAGTGAGAGTGCGGAAGGTTTTTGACGAGGACGAAGACGGCTATTTATAGCCAGAAATCCGTCAAGATCCGTGCCAACGGCTATTTTGACCGTTGGATGATCAACGCGTGTCACTCGCTGGAAAATCCGGGAAATGAAACGACAGGGTAATGATGATTATCTCCTCGTTTCCCGCGAGAATCTGTCAGAGATATGTTTCTGAGTTTTCCGAGTAAAACCCAAACGTCCCTTACGTCAGCATGATTAAGTGCGCTGACGTAAGAAGTTCCTTCTCCACGAAGGATCGTGAGAGGAAAGCCGGATTTTCAGGATTCCGAGTTTCACGTTACCATCTTTTTCAAAAGAAGAAGAATAAGAAGAATCAAGACTGCTGATTGAAATTTCTCGGACAAAGCACATTTGGCGGAAGACGGTAAATCAGAGTTTTAATCCTTCTTGGGGGCTACTGTCGGATATATACCGTATAGGGGTATATAAGATGGTAGTGAAAGTGCCTGGTTACCAGGGTGGCCCAAGTGGTAGTGGGCTGTGGTCCATTGGGCGGCCCAGTAATTTGACGCATAGAAGCCGGATTCTAGAAGAACCCGGATCACGACCCATGTGATCTGGCTTGGAGGAGAAGACGGATTCCTTACTTTCCAAGTTATTGTTACCGTAGTCTTCTAGGTTTCCTATTCTGTAAGCCCTAATCCGGCTGTTATATAAAGCCGGACGGGAGATAAACAAACAAGCGAATAACAGAGAAGATATAGACCAACTCGCCGAGAAGTTGATCCTCTGCGAGTAGCTAGATCCAAAACCTCACATTGTAATCCTGTTTCCAGGCTTTAGTCCTGATTAGTGAGAAGTGCAGGAGTAGGCACGTCGTACTGTCGCGACGTACCGAACCTGGGTAAATCCTGTGTTTACTGTCTACCACGCGATCCCGTTACCCCACGTCTCTACCGTAGTCTCATGGCACCCCCGTCTATGAAAACTACTACGATGTCTCGACAACGATCTAAACTAGGGACCAATGTCCCCATTGATATTGATCGCAGTATTACCGCTCATGACGAGTTGCATAATCCACGTGATGAACCGCCCATCAAAGCCTCGGCGCTAGAGAACCTGGCGGAGGAAGCTCCCGTCCAGGCGATCGTACGCCTTCTGGAAGTCGAGCTTTAGAAACACCCATCTGTGGTGTCTCACCCTCGTGAACAATCTCATGAAGTGCAAGGATTCCATCATGGATAAAACGTCCCTTGAGGAAGGCAGTCTGCAAGGGGTGTGTAATACGCTCGGCTACTGGGGCCAAGCGCATCGCACACACCTTAGAGAAGATCCTCTGGATGACATTTATCACCGTGATGGGCCTAAACTGGCGAATATCCGTGGCCCCAATAATTTTTGGGATCAAGGTCACCACACCATAGTTTAGGCGTGACATCACGAGAGTTCCAGTATAAAATTCCTGGAACATCGGCATGATCACCTCCTACAGAGACTCCCAGAAGGACTGAAACAAGGAAACTGGAAGCCCATCCGGCCCCGGGGCCGAGTTAGCTTTCATCTCCCTCACTGCCCGTCAATCCTCCTCCGGAAGAAACGGCAGCAAAAGTTGCGCGTTTTCCTCCGGCGAAACAAGAGCCCCTTGGGCCCAAGTCTTCTCAGCCAGCGCCACCCACGAGCGGGGGCAGGCGATAAATAACTCCTTATAGAAGGAGTATATATGGGAGGACACGGCTGCCTCCGTCTCCAGAAGCGCCCCATCGGCCCAAAGCAAGGGGATGGAACAACGTCGGCGTCTTCTATTGGCAATGGCATGGAAGTAGGCCGTGTTGGAGTCCCCTTTAAGAATCCAATTTTGGCGACTACGTTGCCGCCAGAAGACCTCCTCCTCTTTGTAGATCTCCAAAAGGGAGGCTTCAAGGGTGTACCGCAGGGTCCACTCCTCGGCGGTGAGGCCCACTACGTCGACTGCTAAGTCCAAAGATTGAATTTGGCCAAGTATGGAAGCTTTATTCCTGCGAATCTCAGCTCCTAAATTGGCCCTCCACCCCCGCATGAATTGGCGGACGCTCTTGGCACAGAAGTGCCACACGTCTACCGCATTATACATGCGCGGGAGGGAAGCAGCCGCCGCCAACCACTTAGCCTGAACCGCCTCCACAAATCATGTCTGACCAAGCCAGGAATCTTCAAAGTGGAAGCGGTTATGTCTAGGCGCAACTGACCCTCCAGTCGCGAAGATCAAGGGGGAGTGGTCGGAACCCACCCGCGTACTGGACCCAAGGGAGCACAACTGGAAAGCCGCCTCCCACTCCGCCGAGACGAGCACCCGGTCCAGCACGCTGCGGATCGGGTCCGCCTGGTTATTGGACCAGGTGTATCTCGCCCCCACCCGCTCGATCTCGATAAAGGCCAAATCAGCGATGAATTCATTAAACATTCGCATCCTAGGGAAGTCCACATTTTCCGAGCTCTTCTCCGCTAAGGAACGGATCATATTAAAGTCTCCCGCCACCACCACTGGGATAGTGCAGCGGTCGACCTTTCCCCTTAGTTCCTCTAAGAACTCAGGGGACCTACTATGGTCCGCAGGGCCGTAGACAATAATCACCTCCCACTAGAGATGAGACCGTCTGTGGGTCAGGGACATGCTCAAGAAGAACTCCCCGCGGTCCATATCCTCAACCTCGAAGGTATCCTCCTTAGCACCAAGGAGAATCCCGCCCGAGCGACCCGTAGCCGGAAGCCATTGCCACGCAAATTTATGGCGGCTCAGGCCTTCCAGTTCCGGGATCGAGAAATCCTGTCGGACCGTCTCCTGGATACCAACTATATCTTGGTCTTCATCTCGAAGGTATTCCACCAGTTGACGTCGTCTCCCGTCCTGCCCGAACCCCCGCATGTTCCAAATGAAGTGGTTGACATTCATGGGGAACACGCCGGGTTTGTCCCCTTACGGGGGACCGATCGGGCCCTACTGGAGGTCGAGGGCCGGGACGACGACTTGGCGGGTCTCCCGCGCTTCCTCCCAGACTGGGAGGACGCCTCGGGAGTCCCAGCACAAGCCTGCGAAGAAGCGGATCCGTTACCGGACCCATGCAACACATGTACGGGTCCAGAGGGATCTAGGGGCACCTGCCACTCACGCTCACGCTCCGCCTGAGCACGAGCGGCAGCAAGGGCCCCCTTGTAGATCTCCTTCACCCTAATAGCTTCAATCTGCTCACATCTCGGGCCCTTCTCGCCGCGAAAGACAATATCACAATCTGCCGCCACTTGGGCCAAATGGTCCAAAGGAACCGAGTCGAGCACCGAGAACCGAGAACTAGAGGAAGGAGAGGGACGAGGAGGAAGGGGGGAGGGGAGCGGAAGATCTAGACATACCCGACTCCAGGTCGCGAGCCGCCCGGCGGCGAGAGGCCATCGTCTCCACCGTCGGCACCGTCAGCTCACCCCCAGCCTTCGAGGCAAGCCTCGCACTCGCACGGGTGGGGGAGGAGGCGGGGGCCTCGGGCGAAGAAGGGGGCGGTCCCTAGGGTAAGCCACGGGAGTGTCGGGGAAGACCGTGACTGTCTCCAAGGACTCGGCAGTCGGCGTGGAAGGAACCAGCGACGGGGACCCCTGAGGCGAGGTAGGAGGGGTCCCTGGCGAGCGGCAGTAGCAAACAACCCCAGGCGAGCGCGGGGAATCAGGGGCCTGAACCACCATCCCCACACTCGTCGAGTCCTCCTCATCCACCGACGCCTGCACCTGAGAAGTAGACGCGGCGTGGGCACCAGGGAGCATGCCAGCTAGGTCCATGCACCTAGGCCCCACACAGGTTGGAGCCATACTGAGCGAGCTAGAAGTCCGACAGGGAAAATGCAGCCGGCATGCGCACCCTGGCTGGCGCGCTCTGCGCCTCACCGGCCCGCTGTGGCACACACTGACCCGGCGAAGATGCCAGGCCCAGAGCCGCCCCCTATGGCGGAAGAGAGGGAGAGCGCTCGCGCACCGCAGGGGAAGGTGGAACCGCACCCCCGTCCTCGTAGCCGTCAGAGTGGTCGTCGTAAGAGGAGGAGTCACCCTCCTCCT
This sequence comes from Alopecurus myosuroides, assembly GCA_028641055.1. NCBI lineage: Eukaryota > Viridiplantae > Streptophyta > Magnoliopsida > Poales > Poaceae > Alopecurus > Alopecurus myosuroides. Next base: position 372,309,448 of record CM054058.1, on the reverse strand, counting down.
CTCCAGACGGGTCCTCCCCCGATCGGCTGGGAGGCGGACACGGCGGACGACGAGGAGGCTGGGACGTAGAGTCCAGCTGACCCTCACCCTCCTCAACCTCCACCTCGAGAGACCGACCAGTCCTGCGAAAGAGAACGGCATAAGGGTACCTAGGAGCCTGGCAACGTCCGGGACGAGGACCCAAATGCGAACCGGACCCTCCCTAGGCAGGGACAATGGATCCAACTCCTGGAACACTCCCACCGCCTGAGAGATCCGCTCCACGAATGAGTGCGTGCGCGTCTCACGAGGAAGACCGTGAAGCCTGATCCACACTGAAGAGGGGGTGGCGATCGTATCCGGGTCGAAGGCGGACTTGGCGATGGATACCTTGATGTTGTGGACAGGCAGGGTGGTCGTCGAAGCCCAGGACACAACGTTGAGGAGGCCGAGGGACGGAAAGGCCACCGCAAACACCGACGCGGAAATCTCCCGCACCACCCAGGGGGCCTCTGCGTCCAGACGGACGAGCTCCTCGCGGATGATGTCGCTCGTGATCTCAAACGAGTGCTCCTCATCCTGGGTAGGCAGCACCGAGATGGTAGCCATGTGCTCTGGCGCTGCAAGCTCAATGCCAACCATGTCGATGTAGAAGAACCTCGTGTCGATGCCCTATCCCAGGAGCTGCAACGTGTGACGCCCCGAGATCGGGCACTATGCAGATTTCAGCATCTCCGCCAATATCCACATAATAACCGATTCCAGGTTGCCACTTGTGATAACATTACAACAGTTCACGAATAATCCACAACAACAACAGAGGAGGTATATACAAGACGACTCAAACGAGTCAAGGATACAACTGATACAATACAAAGATCCAAATAACAGCGGAAGAAACAACATAGTGTCCGACTACGGACAAGATACAAATTGGACTAAGAGTCCTGAAGATAACCGATGGCGTCCAATCCCTGCCCAGGCCAAGCCGGAGGGATTCCCAAGCTAACATCGTCAGAATTCAAACCTGTTGACTGCAATGTGGAATATGCAGCCACGAAAAGGATTCGTGGGTCAGTACGGTTAAGTACTGGCAAGTGGATAACCCATACTCACAAGATACCAGCGTAACCAATCATCACAAGATACAAATACTTTGGGTACAACGGAAAGGAAGGGATTATTGCAAAGGAGCGGCAGCGGGCTGCACTAACTAACTACAGAGACGCACTACAACATCCGGCTAAAAGAAAGGGATAAGATAGCGTATCAGAACCAACTACAACTACTCACCAAACAATACACATCCAATGTTACCCCCTACTAAGGAAGCAACCCAAGGAAACTCACACTGTTGATTAAGATGACATTCATTTTTATGGTGGAGGTAATCTATATTACTAGTCAAGTTATCATCGTTAGGTGTAAGTTGTCTGAGTACTTGTTAGCCAGCACTTTCACCAAGTCATCCATAACCGCGGACAACACGGCTTCTCGACAAGATTTAACCCTGCAGGGATGCACCAATTTGGCCGTACACGTAAGAATGATCCGCCAGATGGAAATGCACTTCCACCAAGCGAGGCACTCAACACAACCCAACTCTTCTTCGCATCAAGCCCAAAGAACCACGTGCTGTGCGTGCGCGGCTAATCGAGCCCCCACGAAGAAAAGGGGGACCCTCATAGCACTGGAAGACCACGCCGCCCTAAATGCCGACTACAAAAGTTCCACCCTGGCGCCAAGGGTTCGCACCTGCATATGCATGCATCAAATGGAAAGCCCGAACTAAGTGTGGCGATTTGGACGAGATGCGAATCGAATCAGAATTGCGGGGGGCGCCCATACTCGCTTCCCACATGCGGTTAGTGCGCTCATCATGGATCGGAGGACAAGACCCTTTTACTAATTAAGTTCGACACTAGCAGGCCTCAAAACCACGCCGGGCCTCCTGCCGGTGCCTTATCATCAAATTATTATTACCCAAAACATTAACATGTTGTTGATTAAGTTGAAACCCAACTATCAACTAAACAGGTGATAAGACGGACAACAAGACTTTAGCGCAAACAACACTAAGCATGCAACTACGACACGAGTGCCAACAAGGTAAACAAACAACAGTTAATAGGAAGTGGAAGGAAGGCTATATCATGGTTGCAAGGTAAACATATGATAGGATCGAGACACAAGCATCGAATCATAAGGCTAGCATAAAGACAACGGGAAGAATCGGTAACAAGTGATGAAAGGCAGCCATAGGTAGCAAGTGAGTATACTTGCCTGGAATCCAGCAAGTAGAGGTACATCCGCAGAACTTGTCGTTGCTCACATCATCTCAACGTCCTATCCGCGAAGAAGCAACGAACTAGAACAAACACCGGATGCAACAATTACTTCTACGGCAAAAGATCCAGCATGATCAAGATATGGATGCATGACAATTAATTGATGCATCAAAGTAAACCAGTTGACATGGTAAACATATTTAAATGGGCCCATATGCAATTTGGATTGCATATGGAAAAGCCCATTAATTAATGTTGAATTAAATGATCTACAAATAACCATCATGTGAAAGTTGATTAGAATGATGCATGGATGATGAAAACAATAAGAAAACAACAATAGCTTCAGTTTGATATGTTGTTTACCAAGTTTGGAATTTTATTTATTAAGTTATGGACTTTGGCTTTTTAAATGATTTAAACAAACATTTGTTGTTTTCACCAATTTTAAATGTTCAAAACAGATAACAAAATTTATATTTGGAAATAACACAAAATTTTAGATGAAATGCATATTTCATTTGTTGACTTTGGATTTTAGATGAGCAAGTTATTAAATTGACAATTTTAAATGCATTAATTAAGAAATAGTTGTTTTCAGCAATTTAATTTATTCAAAATATAAAACAAAGTTTATATTTGGAAAGCTTATTCAATTTTGCATGGAAAACATATTTTACATATTGGAATTGGATTTGAACTGCCCAAGTTATGAATTTTGCAATTTAAAAGGTTTAATTAAAGCATTGAATTATTGCACCACTTTTATTTAGGAAAAACAGTAAACAAAGTTGATATTTGCAAAGTTTAGAGAATTTTGATTGGAAAACATATTTTACTTTTCAAATTTGGAGTTAAAATGAATTAGTTATGATTTATGCAATTAAATCAATTTAAATTGAGCCGGAAGCCCAACATTTAATTTAGGAGGTTCACATTATTTATCTACCCATCAAGATTAAATGTTGTTTAACATGTATAACAAGATATCGATGAGCTGCACAAGTTTAAATGGAACCGGGACTAGATATATAACATCCCAACACATCCCATATTTAATTGTTATGTGATTGTTAGTTACCCGTAACCCACAAAAGATGTGATGCAAACATGATGATATGACATTCGTAAAACAGATGACATTTTATAGAAAATAGGTCATATAGGTATAAGGGATAGGGTTTGGGTTCGCACGTTGGAAAGAGGGTCTTCGGATAACGCCGGCGTCGTCGGTGCGTAGAGGAAGTAGTCGACGTAGTGGAAGTAGTCGAAGCCGGGATCTTTGAACCATAGAGGAAGTAGTCGTTCACGTCCGGGGTCGATGTAGTCGTGGGCGAACCGCGGCAACATCATCTTAATGAGCCGGAGAGGATCTTAGCACTCAACACGTCTTCGATTGTACACGTCGGAGAGAACTCGTCGGCTTCGATCTTTGGGGTTCACGACGCGCACGAAGGTGGCCAACACAAATAAACATTGGTGCAACGGATGGACACGAAGCAGAGATCTTATCGAAGGTGTAGTCGTGGTTGTGGTTTGGTCCGAGGTCCTCGGGATGGCGGTACTTGTCGGCGATGATCTTGTCGATGCGGTACCGTTCGGTGTACATCTTCGCGGCGTCATGGTCAGGAAGACACGGGCACAAAGACCCCGACCCCAAGAGAAAACCATATGGGCACGAACACATGCCCGCAAGCTACCAACTTCTTGTCATCGTTTCGTCGAGCACCCAACGGGCATCAAGGAAGGAGGTTGACGAGGAGACCCGCCGTAGCAGCACCATAACCGCACCTTGACCACAACCATCACCATTAGACCACTGGTACACCACCGGGGTAGCAGAGTCGCTGCAGACTTAGAGAGCTTGAGGGTGCCGTGGAGCAGTGGCCGGAGCAGAGGAGAGGGGCACCTACCGGCGGGCGCCATGGAGGTGGGGCGAGGCAGATGGTGTGCCGTGTCCGTGCCGCCGGGAGGAAGCAAGGGGAGACGGCGCTTGGGGCGAGGTGGAGGAGCACGGTGGGGGCGGAGGTGCTCCGGGCCGTGGCCGGAGAGGAGGACACGGAAGGAGGCAGTGGCGGCGCACGCGAGGGAGACGGGGAGCAGTGGCGGCGCCATGGAAAGAGAGGGAGGCGAGATGAGGGGGAGTGGTCGGGGCAGGAGCTTGGGAGGAAGAGGGGACGAGGGGAGCATGCGGTGGAGGGAGGGAGCTAGGAGGGAGGCGGCGGAGCTCGAGCTCCTCCCGAGCCAGGGGAGCGGGCGACGGGAGGAGGGGGACGAGGGGATCGATCGATCCCCTCCTGGCGGCGGTGTGCGTGTGTTAGGTGGGCTAGGGTTAGGTGGTTCGGGTTGGTGGCCTCCGGTTGGGCCACTCGGGCCTGGCCGATTGGCTGCCACCCAGCCAAAACATTTTTTTTTCTTGTGTGTCATTGTTTTCAGATCTAGAAATGTTTGGGCATTAATAAAAAATATATTGAGGCATCAAATGAATTGCAGGAGATTTTAGAAAATAAGACTTGATAAATTTTAATTTGTTTGCAAGTTTTGAATGAATGGTGATGCATGATGGTATGATGTGAATAAGGAAAACAAACAAAATCTAATGGAAGAAAAACCCCGGGTGTTAGAGACGACACCACTTACAAGGGATTGCGCTCTCGCAATCCACCCACTAACCCGGGAGGGGAAATAAGTTCGACTGTCGATTCTACATGCTTCCAGTTGATCTCCTCGACACCACTAACAAGGGATTCTCGACACCACTAACAAGGAGTTCTTGCTCATGTTGATGACGACGCTCTTCCACTGAGAACCCTCCGAAGATCGAACCTATTAGGTTTAAAGGCTAAGAGAACGTCCAACCAACGTCGGATCCTAACACTTTGAAAGATTGAGAGGAAGAGAGACTCCAAAACAAATAAGATGAGAGGAGAAATAGAATAGAGATAAGGAGAAAACAAGAACCCTATTGAGATGTTTCCAAAACATGTTTTGCACAAATAGTTTTTTGACACTCTAGAAACACGACCGTTAGCGAGGTTTTCCTACAGGTTTTGCGGACCCGTTGCTTCGATAACCATTCGTATCTAAACAACTTTGGGAATCGGAAACCATGCTCTGATACCATTTGTGACGCCCCGAGATCGGGCACTATGAAGATTTCAGCATCTCCGCCAATATCCACATAATAACCGATTCCAGGTTGCCACTTGTGATAACATTACAACAGTTCACGAATAATCCACAACAACAACAGAGGAGGTATAAACAAGACGACTCAAACGAGTCAAGGATACAACTGATACAATACAAAGATCCAAATAACAGCGGAAGAAACAACATAGTGTCCGACTACGGACAAGATACAAATTGGACTAAGAGTCCTGAAGATAACCGATGGCGTCCAATCCCTGCCCAGGCCAAGCCGGAGGGATTCCCAAGCTAACATCGTCAGACTTCAAACCTGTTGACTGCAATGTGGAATATGCATCCACGAAAAGGATTCGTGGGTCAGTACGGTTAAGTACTGGCAAGTGGATAACCCATACTCACAAGATACCAGCGTAACCAATCATCACAAGATACAAATACTTTGGGTACAACGGAAAGGAAGGGATTATTGCAAAGGAGCGGCAGCGGGCTGCACTAACTAACTACAGAGACACACTACAACATCCGGCTAAAAGAAAGGGATAAGATAGCGTATCAGAACCAACTACAACTACTCACCAAACAATACCCATCCAATGTTACCCCCTACTAAGGAAGCAACCCAAGGAAACTCACACTGTTGATTAAGATGACATTCATTTTTATGGTGGAGGTAATCTATATTACTAGTCAAGTTATCATCGTTAGGTGTAAGTTGTCTGAGTACTTGTTAGCCAGCACTTTCACCAAGTCATCCATAACCGCGGACAACACGGCTTCTCGACAAGATTTAACCCTGCAGGGATGCACCAATTTGGCCGTACACGTAAGAATGACCCGCTAGATGGAAATGCACTTCCACCAAGCGAGGCACTCAACACAACCCAACTCTTCTTCGCATCAAGCCCAAAGAACCACGTGCTGTGCGTGCGCGGCTAATCGAGCCCCCACGAAGAAAAGGGGGACCCTCATAGCACTGGAAGACCATGCCGCCCTAAATGCCGACTACAAAAGTTCCACCCTGGCGCCAAGGGTTCGCACCTGCATATGCATGCATCAAATGGAAAGCCCGAACTAAGTGTGGCGATTTGGACGAGATGCGAATCGAATCAGAATTGCGGGGGGCGCCCATACTCGCTTCCCACATGCGGTTAGTGCGCTCATCATGGATCGGAGGACAAGACCCTTTTCCTAATTAAGTTCGACACTAGCAGGCCTCAAAACCACGCCGGGCCTCCTGCCGGTGCCTTATAATCAAATTATTATTACCCAAAACATTAACATGTTGTTGATTAAGTTGAAACCCAACTATCAACTAAACAGGTGATAAGACGGACAACAAGACTTGAGCGCAAACAACACTAAGCATGCAACTACGACACGAGTGCCAACAAGGTAAACAAACAACAGTTAATAGGAAGTGGAAGGAAGGCTATATCATGGTTGCAAGGTAAACATATGATAGGATCGAGGCACAAGCATCGAATCATAAGGCTAGCATAAAGACAACGGGAAGAATCGGTAACAAGTGATGAAAGGCAGCCATAGGTAGCAAGTGAGTATACTTGCCTGGAATCCAGCAAGTAGAGGTACATCCGCAGAACTTGTCGTTGCTCACATCATCTCAACGTCCTATCCGCGAAGAAGCAACGAACTAGAACAAACACCGGATGCAACAATTACTTCTACGGCAAAAGATCCAGCATGATCAAGATATGGATGCATGACAATTAATTGATGCATCAAAGTAAACCAGTTGACTTGGTAAACATATTTAAATGGGCCCATATGCAATTTGGATTGCATATGGAAAAGCCCATTAATTAATGTTGAATTAAATGATCTACAAATAACCATCATGTGAAAGTTGATTAGAATGATGCATGGATGATGAAAACAATAAGAAAACAACAATAGCTTCAGTTTGATATGTTGTTTACCAAGTTTGGAATTTTATTTATTAAGTTATGGACTTTGGCTTTTTAAATGATTTAAACAAACATTTGTTGTTTTCACCAATTTTAAATGTTCAAAACAGATAACAAAATTTATATTTGGAAATAACACAAAATTTTAGATGAAATGCATATTTCATTTGTTGAATTTGGATTTTAGATGAGCAAGTTATTAAATTGACAATTTTAAATGCATTAATTAAGAAATAGTTGTTTTCAGCAATTTAATTTATTCAAAATAGAAAACAAAGTTTATATTTGGAAAGCTTATTCAATTTTGCATGGAAACCATATTTTACATGTTGGAATTGGATTTGAACTATCCAAGTTATGAATTTTGCAATTTAAAAGGTTTAATTAAAGCATTGAATTATTGCACCACTTTTAATTAGGAAAAACAGTAAACAAAGTTGATATTTGCAAAGTTTAGAGAATTTTGATTGGAAAACATATTTTACTTTTCAAATTTGGAGTTAAAATGAATTAGTTATGATTTATACAATTAAATCAATTTAAATTGAGCCGGAAGCCCAACATTTAATTTAGGAGGTTCACGTTATTTATCTACCCATCAAGATTAAATGTTGTTTAACATGTATAACAAGATATCGATGAGCTACACAAGTTTAAATGGAACCGGGACTAGATATATAACATCCCAACACATCCCATATTTAATTGTTATGTGATTGTTAGTTACCCGTAACCCACAAAAGATGTGATGCAAACATGATGATATGACATTCGTAAAACAGATGACATTTTATAGAAAATAGGTCATATAGGTATAAGGGATAGGGTTTGGGTTCGCACGTTGGAAAGAGGGTCTTCGGATAACGCCGGTGTCGTCGGTGCGTAGAGGAAGTAGTCGACGTAGTGGAAGTAGTCGAAGCCGGGATCTTTGAACCATAGAGGAAGTAGTCGTTCACGTCCGGGGTCGATGTAGTCGTGGGCGAACCGCGGCAACATCATCTTAATGAGCCGGAGAGGATCTTAGCACTCAACACGTCTTCGATACTACACGTCGGAGAGAACTCGTCCTCTTCGATCTTTGGGGTTCACGACACGCACGAAGGTGGCCAACACAAATAAACATTGGTGCAACGGATGGACACGAAGCGGAGATCTTGTCGAAGGTGTAGTCGTGGTTGTGGTTTGGTCCGAGGTCCTCGGGGTGGCGGTACTTGTCGGCGATGATCTTGTCGATGCGGTACCGTTCGGTGTACATCTCCGCGGCGTCATGGTCAGGAAGACACGGGAACAAAGACCCCGGCCCCAAGAGAAAACCATATGGGCACGAACACATGCCCGCAAGCTACCAACTTCTTGTCGTCGTTTCGTCGAGCACCCAACGGGCATCAAGGAAGGAGGTTGACGAGGAGACCCGCCGTAGCAGCACGGTGGGGGCGGAGGTGCTCCGGGCCGTGGCCGGAGAGGAGGACACGGGAGGAGGCAGTGGCGGCGCACGCGAGGGAGACGGGGAGCAGCGGCGGCGCCATGGAAAGAGAGGGAGGCGAGATGAGGGGGAGTGGTCAGGGCAGGAGCTTGGGAGGAAGAGGGGACGAGGGGAGCATGCGGTGGAGGGAGGGAGCCAGGAGGGAGGCGGCGGAGCTCGAGCTCCTCCCGAGCCAGGGGAGCGGGCGACGGGAGGAGGGGGACGAGGGGATCGATCGATCCCCTCCTGGCGGCGGTGTGCGTGTGTTGCGTGCGTGTGTTAGGTGGGCTAGGGTTAGGTGGTTCGGGTTGGTGGCCTCCGGTTGGGCCACTCGGGCCTGGCCGATTGGCTGCCACCCAGCCAAAACATTTTTTTTCTTGTGTGTCATTGTTTTCAGATCAAGAAATTGTTTGGGCATTAATAAAAAATATATTGAGGCATCAAATGAATTGCAGGAGATTTTAGAAAATAGGACTTGATGAATTTTAATTTGTTTGCAAGTTTTGAATGAATGGTGATGCATGATGGTATGATGTGAATAAGGAAAACAAACAAAATCTAATGGAAGAAAAACCCCGGGTGTTACACAACGTCCCCTGGCCACCACACACACGCGGCGATAGCTGCAGCCGATGGGTCTCCTAGGGGCTGCGACACGGTCAACTCGGCGTGGTTCCTCTTCTTTCTCTTCTTGTTCTTCTTCTTCTTTTTGGCGGCGCCCTCGACCAGCAAACGTGCAGGATCAGACGCCTCCGCCACCTTCGGGTTATCCGACAGATGCACACATGGCGGCGAGCGACCCCGACCCGAACGCCCCCGGTCAGACGTCTGGGGAGACCAACGGCCGGTCTGGCCCGCGCCCCTATTCCCGGACACCCCGCCCGACCCCGCCTGGGACGGCACCCGACGCGACAGCGCGCCACGGAGCTCCCGGTCTCGGGGAGGGCCCCCGCCGAGGCGAACGGCGCCATCCCGCAGCGCGACGGGGCGAGCGCTCCCGCTCCCTGTACCTGGCCTGGGCAGAGGGCACGCGGCGCGAGGCGTCCCCGGCCCCACCCGCCGGTTAGCGCCTAGCAGGCGGCCGGTACACGGCGGCGTCCGCGGCCATTTGCGGGGAGCTCCTGCGAGTAGAGGAGGCGCGTGCGGGGATTTGACGGGGGGAGGACGGGGAGCGGCTCCGGCGACCGCCGCGGCGAAGGAACGCGAAAACGGCGGCTGGGCAGGGGAGACGTGGCGAGCTCTGGAACCAAAACGTTCTACCTGTTCCACGCTGGCCTGAAGCGTTTAGATCGGGCGAACCCTTGCGAATCCAAAGCCAGGCCCCCCACTGGCGGTCGCGGCCTTCCAGGCCCGGGGCCCAAAAGAGAAGCCGTCGGCCCGTTAGAACCACTCGCGCGCGTCTTGGCTATGGGGCAGAGTAATGCTCGTACTGAAGTCTATTTTCTGCCTCGGGCTATTTTGTCTATCTTGGGGTAGCTTATCTGTGTTGCTGGCTACCAGGCAGGTTTGAGAAGCTCTTTTCATAATTAAATTCTAAGGTGAATACTTCGTCTTCTGATTTTGGTTGGCCAGTCAGCCAGTATGAAATACAGCATCGGCAATATCATCTCCAATTTGTTCATTTCCATCATGTAACCTGTACTCCCTCCCTCTTTAAATAAGTGTACTCATAGGTTTGTCCTAAAAATATTCAAAGTTTGACCAACTTTATAAAAAGTTATAGCAATATCTATGAAATTACATTGATATATTATGAAACTACATTTCGAGATGCATCTAGTAATATTAATTTGGTGGTATAAATATTGCTATTTTTTCTATGAAGTTGGTCAAACTTAATAAAGTTGGACTTAGGACAAATTTAAAAGTGCACTTATTTATGGACGGAGGGAGTAGTTAATCGTTATAGTTATCTGTATCTTAATTTTTTTCTAGCAAAGTTATAAATTTGCCTTTTTGTGCATTTTTTGTAAATAAAAGAAAGAACGAAATATATTTTGTGTATTTGAATGCAATTATTTTAAGGATGAACTTATAACCTTTATGTTTTCGGCTATCTAACATAAGCTCTGTTCATGGTTCTTGGCATTGCTACGATATGTTTTTTATGTACAAGATATTGTTCTTTTTTTTTTTGGAAAATCTAATTGTAGGGCGTCCAACCATTCGATCAGATCGGATGCTCATCTGGATAAGGTCGGTTTGCTCCGCCTCCCAACTTCTCGGAAGTCTCAACTTGTCGCACCCGGATTTCTAGGGGATACTCACAGTCCGTTAAACAGTAGATAAATGGCTTACGGGGCATACCGGCACCCGCATCTCAATGTGAGCAGGCCAACACGTAAACGTGTGACAACCATTCTCTACTATTCATCGTCTGCGTAAACCATCCCATAGAAATCCAGACACTTCCATTGACGTACTTCATAACATACACACATGGTACGTCAACGGCTTTTGAACAACTGATATCACAACATATCTCTAAGACACAAAAGATTGAAATAAGTTGCAAATAGCTCTCACTAGAGCAGAGATAGCAAATACAATCATCCAGAGGACACATGTCCCAACAATTCATCATTACATCACAGCGGAAGCATTCAAAGTGTCTGAGTACAGACAACATCCAAATAGGCCTAAGAGGCCGGAAACGAAAAGACGGAGCCCATCCACGAAGTCTCGGATCCTGCCCGGGTCCGCTATCTACTCGTCAGCAGCCTCGTCATACTCCACGTAGTAGCCACCATGGGGATCCTCGGAAACGTAGTCTGCGGAAACCACAACCCCAAAGGGGTCAGTAAAGACAAGTACTGGCAAGCAAGACTCACAAGATACCAACGTGTACCCGTCAACACCAAACACAGATGCTTTTGGTTCAACGGAAGAAAAGGGTGATACAAAAGATGCGGCAGCTGGCTGCTCTAACCAACTACAGAAACATACTACAACTTCCGGGTAACAGAAAGGGGATAAGATAGCGTATCGTAACCAACTATAACTAACCTCAAACAAACCCATCCTGGATCTCGCCCCTTATCCAAAGAAGCAATCCGAGGATAACTCACACAGTTGGATTAGTGATGGTTCAAGTTATTGTGTCAATAAGACTATTACTAGTCAAGTTATCATTAGTTAGGTGTAAGTTGTTCTGAGTACTTGTTAGGCAGTACTTTCACCAAGTCATCCATAACCGCGGAAAACACGGCTTCTCGAGAAGATTTAACCTGCAGGGGTGCACCAATTTGGCCGTACACGTAAGAATAACCCGCCAGATGGAATGGCCTTTCCACCAAGCGGGGCACTCAACACAACTCAACTCTTCTTCGCATCAAGCCCAAAGAACCACATGCTGTGCGTGCGCGGCTAATCGAGCCCCCACGAAGAAAAGGGGGACCCTCATAGCACTCTAAGACCACGCCGCCCTAAATGCCGACTACAAAAGTTCCACCCTGGCGCCAAGGGTTCGCACCTGCACATGCATGCATCAAATGGAAAGCCCGAACTAAGTGTGGCGATTTGGACGAGATGCGAATCGAATCAAATTGAGGGGGGCGCCCATACACGCTTCCCACATGCGGTTAGTGCGCTCATCATGGATCAGTAGACAAGACCCTTTTCCTAATTAGGGTCGACACTAGCAGGCCTCAAAACCACGCCGGGCCTCCTGCCGGTGCCTTATCATCAAATTATTATTACCTCAGATATTAACAGATTGATTGTTTAAACATCGAGCCCCAGAACATAATGATATAGTAACAGAAAGTAACGGGTAACAGACTCGAGCAAAAACAACCCAAAGCATGCTAGTAAGACACGGGCAACAAGCAATGGGGTTATAGGTGTGGAGGCTATATCAGGGTTAAAGGATAACATGTGATAGGATCAAACACAAGCAACGATTCATAGGGCTAGCAGAATAGACAACGGAAAGTATCGGTATCCAATGTGGAAAGGAACACAATGGTTCATGTGAGTGAATACTTGCCTGCAAACTCAGCAGCCTAGTACTGAGCTAGATCCTCAGAAGGGGTGTCGTAAGTCTCGTCTGTCTCAACGTCGTCGTCTATTCGAGAAGAAGCAAACAAACAACACAGAGAGACAAACAATCAATAACATGGCATAATGCACAATCATGGGATGATGCATGACAATTTAATTGGTGCATCAATGGTAAGCTACTTGACATGGTAACATGTTTAAATGGACCCATATGCAATTGGATTGCATATGGCAAGCCCATGAGTTATGGTTGGATTAAATGATCTATAACTTAAAAAACATGTGAAAGTGGATTATCATGATGCATGGATGAGGAAAACAAAAATAAAACAACAATAGAAACAATTTGAAATAAGATTTACCAAGTTTGGAATTTTATTTATTAAGTTATGGAATTTTGGTTTCTTAAAGGAGTTACACAAGCATTTGTTGTTTTCACCAATTTTAATTGTTCAAAATAGATAACAAAGTTCATATTTGGAAAGTACACAAAATTTTAGGTGGAATACATGTTTCAATTGTTGAAAAAAGGATTTAGAATAAATTACTTATGAATTAAACAAGTTTAAACAAGTTTTAATTGAATTTATTTCAAGTATGAATTTATTTGAATTTTTATTTGTTCAAAACATTAAACCAAATTCATATTTGAAAAGTTTATACTTTTATGGTTTGAAACATATTTTATATGTTCGAAAAGAATTTAATTTGACCAAGTTATGAATTTAACAATTTTAAATGATTTAAACAAGGTTTAAATTATTTAACCAATTTTAATTATCCAAAACATGAAACAAAGTTTATATTTGGGAAGGTGGTTTAATTTTGCATGGAAAACATATTTTATTTGTTGAAGATGGAATTAAAATGAGCAAGTTATTAATTTGACAATTTTAAATGCATTAATTAAGAAACAGTTGTTTTCAGCAATTTAAATTATTCAAAACAGCAAACAAAGTTGATATTTGCAAAGTACATGAAAAATGGGATGGAAAACATATTTATTTTGTTGAATTTGGAATTTTTATGCCCAAGTTATAAATTTTGCAAAATTAAATGAATTAAACAAGGATTCAAATATTTCACCAATTTAAAATATTCAAAACAGTAAACAAAAGTTATATTTGGGTAGAGAATTCAATTTGGTACAGGATACATATTTAAAATGTTGAAATTGGAGTTAAAATGAATTATTTATGCAATTTACAAGATTAGGGTGTAATCTGCCATTTATTAGGTAGTTAGGGATTTAGAAAATATTACAGGGACCTAGAAGAGATTAGCAAGGAATGTTCTGTGAATAAGTAATTGTTCTGGCCTGGAAAAATTAAAGTGGCAAAAGTTGGGTTTTACTGCGCGGGGTGGGATTCGAACCCACACCCCGTGGGTGCGCGCAGCAGGCTGCAACCACTGCGGTGTGATGTGTGTTTGTTGACAGGTAAGGCAGCGGGGGGGGGGGGGGGTTAAGGTGTTGCTCGCGTTAACTGAACCTGAACATCAAAGTTCAGTTGTCTGAACTTTGACAGGGCGAGTTGCAGGGCGCCGGCGGCGAGCTGAGCGTGGCCGTGTACGTGCTGCTGCTGCCGCGTGGTGTGTGCGCTGTGGGTGCGGGTGGTGCTGCGGGCTCGCGGCGCTACAGAGAGGAGGAAGAGAGAGTGGGAGGCGGGCTCACATCGATGAAGAACAGAAGGAGCAGGGAGCGGTGCAGATGGTTGGCCGGCGACGAATCCTTGACGGCGGCGGCGGCACAGACCTTTCCCGTCGCCGTGGAGATGTCGAGGAGGACGGCGGAGGAGAGGGGAATCATTCCCGCCGTTTGCCCGGGCGGAGGAGGTCCCTATCGTCGGCGATCGACGGAGAGAAAGGGTGGTGAGGTTCGGGTTCAGTTACAGAGAGGGGTGGAGCAGAGCAGAGAGATGGAGGTGGGAGGAGAGAAAATGGAGGCGGGGAGAGAGGAGGAGGGGGGAGGAAGGGTTAGGGCAGGGGCTCGAGCTCGGGCTAGGGTTTTTAAGGGGAGGAGGGAGGAGCCACGGCCGTTGCTTGCATGCTGCTGTGACGTGGACAGGATGGATGCTCGGCCGTACCGAGGAAGAAGATGAGGTGGGGGGTACGGGCCTGAGGGGGGAGATGGTGGGCTGGGCCTGGCTGGCCTGCCCCTCTCTCCCTTGCTGTTTTTATTTTTTTCTTTCTACTGTTTCTTTTTTTTTTTGCTGATTTGAAAAGGAAAGAGAAGGTTAGTTGTTTAGGGTTAGAAAATTAGGAAAATTTTGTAACAATTATTTATTGTAACAGCAACATTGTAAACTTTTGTTTCCAAAAACTTTAATTATGTTGTTGTTTGTAAATTTAATTGAATTTAAATAATTTTGATATTAGATGAATAAGGGTGACATTAAGCAATTTAAAAGCTTTTGAATTCAAGTTTATTTGAAACAAAGGATTGAGTTGTTTTGTAATTTTCATAAAGTTCAAAATGGTTGCTGTTTTGGAAATTAATTGAATTTGAAAATGTTTTGGTATTAAATGAATTATGGATAGAAACAAAACAATAGTTTGAAATTACAACTTTAATGGAAACAAATATTTGCTTTGATTTGAATATTCATTTTGGAAAATTGTAACATCACAAGTATGAAACAAAAGGTTTGAAATTTGATTTGAAATTCAAATAGAAAATAAGTGAAAACAAAGGAAAACAGAGGAAAACAAATGGAAAACAAAGCAAAACAAATGCAATGAACATGATGTCATGATGCAAAACATAAAATAACAAAGAGCAAACATTCTAATGGCTATTTTTCATACTTGGGATGTTACAAAACGCCCCCCTTGAAGGAATCGCGCCCCGAGATTTCTACTGAGAAAAGAAAAGGTCCGGATACTTCTTGCGAAGATCCTCTTGAGCTGTGACACGTGAAACACATCGTGCACCTTGGATAGTTTTTCTGGAATTTCAAGACGATAGGCATCCCTGGCAACTCTTCTAGAAAGACGTCAGGGAATTCGCAAACCACCGGAACATTTTCGAGTAAAGGTAGAGGTTTTGTATCGAGGGTGTATAGCTGAATAGAACTTGATTTATTTGGAGAATAGACTATCTGGCCAGAAGGGTGGAACAGAGTTATTGATTAGACGCCGGTAGAAGAACTGAAGTGGGAAGCAACAACAAGGTTTCAACGGATGAAAAGGATGTTGAGAAGAACAGGATATCGAAGCAACAACGTGAAACACGAGACCAAAACACTCCTGAGGTACTACGGAAAACCCATCCGGGCTTCTAAAGGATCAATATCTACTGCTTAAGGAATAGAGGATTTGCTTCCGGGGCTTACACGCCTCCGTTCTTAATCGTGAGTAGGCAACATGATAAATCATGTCACAACCACCTCCATTCCTTTGGTCTAGTAGATATAACCATCCTATAGAGAAAACCAGGTTTCGTGAAATCCTAACTTGAAAGTTTAGGTGAGAAGGGAAAACAACGTTGCACTTCCTTACCATAAAAGGGAGGGTGGGTGGGGAAAGAAATGAAAGAACAGAATTCCTACTCTCACGTTCATTTTTCCTATATAGCTACAAAATAGTTTCTAGACTCAACTGCGACCAGTAAAAGGGATCCTACAGGAAGACAGGCTCTGATACCATTTGTCGCACCCGGACTTCTAGGGGATACTCACAGTCCGTTAAACAGTAGATAAATGGCTTACGAGGCATACCGGCACCCGCATCTCAATGTGAGCAGGCCAACACGTAAACGTGTGACAACCATTCTCTACTATTCATCGTCTGCGTAAACCATCCCATAGAAATCCAGACACTTCCATTGACGTACTTCATAACATACACACATGGTACATCAACGGCTTTTGAACAACTGATATCACAACATATCTCTAAGACACAAAAGATTAAAATAAGTTGCAAATAGCTCTCACTAGAGCAGAGATAGCAAATACAATCATCTAGAGGACACATGTCCCAACAATTCATCATTACATCACAGCGGAAGCATTGAAAGTATCTGAGTACAGACAACATCCAAATAGGCCTAAGAGGCCGGAAACGAAAAGACGGATCCTATCCACGAAGTCTCGGATCCTGCCCGGGTCCGCTATCTACTCGTCAGCAGCCTCGTCATACTCCACGTAGTAGCTACCATGGGGATCCTCGGAAACGTAGTCTGCGGAAACCACAGCCCCAAAGGGGTCAGTACAGACAAGTACTGGCAAGCAAGACTCACAAGATACCAACGTGTACCCGTCAACACCAAACACAGATGCTTTGGGTTCAACGGAAGAAAAGGGTGATACAAAAGATGTGGCAGCTGGCTGCTCTAACCAACTACAGAAACATACTACAACTTCCGGCTAACAGAAAGGGGATAAGATAGCGTATCGTAACCAACTATAACTAACCTCAAACAAACCCATCCTGGATCTCGCCCCTTATCCAAAGAAGCAATCCGAGGATAACTCACACAGTTGGATTAGTGATGGTTCAAGTTATTGTGTCAATAAGACTATTACTAGTCAAGTTATCATTAGTTAGGTGTTAGTTGTTCTGAGTACTTGTTAGGCAGTACTTTCACCAAGTCATCCATAACCGCGGAAAACACGGCTTCTCGAGAAGATTTAACCTGCAGGGGTGCACCAATTTGGCCGTACACGTAAGAATAACCGCCAGATGGAATGGCCTTTCCACCAAGCGGGGCACTCAACACAACTCAACTCTTCTTCACATCAAGCCCAAAGAACCACATGCTGTGCGTGCGCGGCTAATCGAGCCCCCACGAAGAAAAGGGGGCCCTCATAGCACTCTAAGACCACGCCGCCCTAAATGTCGACTACAAAAGTTCCACCCTGGCGCCAAGGGTTCGCACCTGCACATGCATGCATCAAATGGAAAGCCCGAACTAAGTGTGGCGATTTGGACGAGATGCGAATCGAATCAAATTGAGGGGGGCGCCCATACACGCTTCCCACATGCGGTTAGTGCGCTCATCATGGATCAGTAGACAAGACCCTTTTCCTAATTAGGGTCGACACTAGCAGGCCTCAAAACCACGCCGGGCCTCCTGCCGGTGCCTTATCATCAAATTATTATTACCTCAGATATTAACAGATTGATTGTTTAAACATCGAGCCCCAGAACATAATGATATAGTAACAGAAAGTAACGGGTAACAGACTCGAGCAAAAACAACCCAAAGCATGCTAGTAAGACACGGGCAACAAGCAATGGGGTTATAGGTGTGGAGGCTATATCAGGGTTAAAGGATAACATGTGATAGGATCAAACACAAGCAACGATTCATAGGGCTAGCAGAATAGACAACGGAAAGTATCGGTATCCAATGTGGAAAGGAACACAATGGTTCATGTGAGTGAATACTTGCCTGCAAACTCAGCAGCCTAGTACTGAGCTAGATCCTCAGAAGGGGTGTCGTAAGTCTCGTCTGTCTCAACGTCGTCGTCTATTCGAGAAGAAGCAAGCAAACAACACAGAGAGACAAACAATCAATAACATGGCATAATGCACAATCATGGGATGATGCATGACAATTTAATTGATGCATCAATGGTAAGCTACTTGACATGGTAACATGTTTAAATGGACCCATATGCAATTGGATTGCATATGGCAAGCCCATGAGTTATGGTTGGATTAAATGATCTACAACTTAAAAAACATGTGAAAGTGGATTATCATGATGCATGGATGAGGAAAACAAAAATAAAACAACAATAGAAACAATTTGAAATAAGATTTACCAAGTTTGGAATTTTATTTATTAAGTTATGGAATTTTGGTTTTTTAAAGGAGTTACACAAGCATTTGTTGTTTTCACCAATTTTAATTGTTCAAAATAGATAACAAAGTTCATATTTGGAAAGTACACAAAATTTTAGGTGGAATACATGTTTCAATTGTTGAAAAAAGGATTTAGAATAAATTACTTATGAATTAAACAAGTTTAAACAAGTTTTAATTGAATTTATTTCAAGTATGAATTTATTTGAATTTTTATTTGTTCAAAACATTAAACCAAATTCATATTTGAAAAGTTTATACTTTTATGGTTTGAAACATATTTTATATGTTCGAAAAGAATTTAATTTGACCAAGTTATGAATTTAACAATTTTAAATGATTTAAACAAGGTTTAAATTATTTAACCAATTTTAATTATCCAAAACATGAAACAAAGTTTATATTTGGGAAGGTGGTTTAATTTTGCATGGAAAACATATTTTATTTGTTGAAGATGGAATTAAAATGAGCAAGTTATTAATTTGACAATTTTAAATGCATTAATTAAGAAACAGTTGTTTTCAGCAATTTAAATTATTCAAAACAGCAAACAAAGTTGATATTTTCAAAGTACATGAAAAATGGGATGGAAAACATATTTAGTTTGTTGAATTTGGAATTTTTATGCCCAAGTTATGAATTTTGCAAAATTAAATGAATTAAACAAGGATTCAAATATTTCACCAATTTAAAATATTCAAAACAGTAAACAAAAGTTATATTTGGGTAGAGAATTCAATTTGGTACAGGATACATATTTAAAATGTTGAAATTGGAGTTAAAATGAATTATTTATGCAATTTACAAGATTAGGGTGTAATCTGCCATTTATTAGGTAGTTAGGGATTTAGAAAATATTACAGGGACCTAGAAGAGATTAGCAAGGACTGTTCTGCGAATAAGTAATTGTTCTGGCCTAGAATTAATTAAAGTGGCAAAAGTTGGGTTTTATTGCGCGGGGTGGGATTCGAACCCACACCCCGTGGGTGCGCGCAGCAGGCTGCAACCACTGCGGTGTGATGTGTGTTTGTTGACAGGTAAGGCAGCGGGGGGGGGGGGGGGGGGGGTTAAGGTGTTGCTCGCGTTAACTGAACCTGAACATCAAAGTTCAGTTGTCTGAACTTTGACAGGGCGAGTTGCAGGGCGCCGGCGGCGAGCTGAGCGTGGTCGTGTACGTGCTGCTGCTGCCGCGTGGTGTGTGCGCTGTGGGTGCAGGTGGTGCTGCGGGCTCGCGGCGCTACAGAGAGGAGGAAGAGAGAGTGGGAGGCGGGCTCACAACGATGAAGACCAGAAGGAGCAGGGAGCGGTGCAGATGGTTGGCCGGCGACGAATCCTTGACGGCGGCGGCGGCACAGACCTTCCCCGTCGCCGTGGAGATGTCGAGGAGGACGGCGGAGGAGAGGGGAATCCATTCCCGCCGTTTGCCCGGGTGGAGGAGGTCCCTATCGTCGGTGATCGACGGAGAGAAAGGGTGGTGAGGTTCGGGTTCAGTTACAGAGAGGGGTGGAGCAGAGCAGAGAGATGGAGGTGGGAGGAGAGAAAATGGAGGCGGGGAGAGAGGAGGAGGGGGAAGAAGGGTTAGGGCAGGGGCTCGAGCTCGGGCTAGGGTTTTTCAGGGGAGGAGGGAGGAGCCACGGCCGTTGCTTGCCTGCTGCTGTGACGTGGACAGGATGGATGCTCGGCCGTACCGAGGAAGAAGATGAGGTGGGGGGGTACGGGCCTGAGGGGGGAGATGGTGGGCTGGGCCTGGCTGGCCTGCCCCTCTCTCCCTTGCTGTTTTTATTTTTTTCTTTCTACTGTTTTTTTTGCTGGTTTGAAAAGGAAAGAGAAGGTTAGTTGTTTAGGGTTAGAAAATTAGGAAAATTTTGTAACAATTATTTATTGTAACAGCAACATTGTAAACTTTTGTTTCCAAAAACTTTAATTATGTTGTTGTTTGTAAATTTAATTGAATTTAAATAATTTTGATATTAGATGAATAAGGGTGACATTAAGCAATTTAAAAGCTTTTGAATTCAAGTTTATTTGAAACAAAGGATTGAGTTGTTTTGTAATTTTCATAAAGTTCAAAATGGTTGTTGTTTTGGAAATTAATTGAATTTGAAAATGTTTTGGTATTAAATGAATTATGGATAGAAACAAAACAATAGTTTGAAATTACAACTTTAATGGAAACAAATAATTCCTTTGATTTGAATATTCATTTTGGAAAATTGTAACATCACAAGTATGAAACAAAAGGTTTGAAATTTGATTTGAAATTCAAATAGAAAACAAGTGAAAACAAAGGAAAACAAATGGAAAACAAAGCAAAACAAATGCAATGAACATGATGTCATGATGCAAAACATAAAATAACAGAGAGAAAACATTCTAATGGCTATTTTTCATACTTGGGATGTTACAAAACGCCCCCCCCCCCCTTTAAGGAATCGCGCCCCGAGATTCCTACTGAGAAAAGAAAAGGTCCGGATACTTCTTGCGAAGATCCTCTTGAGATGTGACACGTGAAACACATCGTGCACCTTGGATAGTTTTTCTGGAATTTCAAGACGATAGGCATCCCTGGCAACTCTTCTAGAAAGACGTCAGGGAATTCACAAACCACCGGAACATTTTCGAGTAAAGGTAGAGGTTTTGTATCGAGGGTGTATAGCTGAATAGAACTTGATTTATTTGGAGAATAGACTATCTGGCCAGAAGGGTGGAACAGAGTTATTGATTAGACGCCGGTAGAAGAACTGAAGTGGGAAGCAACAACAAGGTTTCAACGGACGAAAAGGATGTTGAGAAGAACAGGATATCGAAGCAACAACGTGAAACACGAGACCAAAACACTCCTGAGGTACTACGGAAAACCCATCCGGGCTTCTAAAGGATCAATATCTACTGCTTAAGGAATAGAGGATTTGCTTCCGGGGCTTACACGCCTCCGTTCTCAATCGTGAGAAGGCAACATGATAAATCATGTCACAACCACCTCCATTCCTTTGGTCTAGTAGATATAACCATCCTATAGAGAAAACCAGGTTTCGTGAAATCCTAACTTGAAAGTTTAGGTGAGAAGGGAAAACAACGTTGCACTTCCTTACCAGAAAAGGGAGGGTGGGTGGGGAAAGAAATGAAAGAACAGAATTCCTACTCTCACGTTCATTTTTCCTATATAGCTACAAAATAGTTTCTAGACTCAACTGCGACCAGTAAAAGGGATCCTACAGGCAGACAGGCTCTGATACCATTTGTCGCACCCGGACTTCTAGGGGATACTCACAGTCCGTTAAACAGTAGATAAATGGCTTACGGGGCATACCGGCACCCGCATCTCAATGTGAGCAGGCCAACACGTAAACGTGTAACAACCATTCTCTACTATTCATCGTCTGCGTAAACCATCCCATAGAAATCCAGACACTTCCATTGACGTACTTCATAACATACACACATGGTACGTCAACGGCTTTTGAACAACTGATATCACAACATATCTCTAAGACACAAAAGATTAAAATAAGTTGCAAATAGCTCTCACTAGAGCAGAGATAGCAAATACAATCATCCAGAGGACACATGTCCCAACAATTCATCATTACATCACAGCGGAAGCATTCAAAGTGTCTGAGTACAGACAACATCCAAATAGGCCTAAGAGGCCGGAAACGAAAAGACGGAGCCCATCCACGAAGTCTCGGATCCTGCCCGGGTCCGCTATCTACTCGTCAGCAGCCTCGTCATACTCCACGTAGTAGCCACCATGGGGATCCTCGGAAACGTAGTCTGCGGAAACCACAGCCCCAAAGGGGTCAGTAAAGACAAGTACTGGCAAGGAAGAATCACAAGATACCAACGTGTACCCGTCAACACCAAACACAGATGCTTTTGGTTCAACGGAAGAAAAGGGTGATACAAAAGATGCGGCAGCTGGCTGCTCTAACCAACTACAGAAACATACTACAACTTCCGGCTAACAGAAAGGGGATAAGATAGCGTATCGTAACCAACTATAACTAACCTCAAACAAACCCATCCTGGATCTCGCCCCTTATCCAAAGAAGCAATCCGAGGATAACTCACACAGTTGGATTAGTGATGGTTCAAGTTATTGTGTCAATAAGACTATTACTAGTCAAGTTATCATTAGTTAGGTGTTAGTTGTTCTGAGTACTTGTTAGGCAGTACTTTCACCAAGTCATCCATAACCGCGGAAAACACGGCTTCTCGAGAAGATTTAACCTGCAGGGGTGCACCAATTTGGCCGTACACGTAAGAATAACCCGCCAGATGGAATGGCCTTTCCACCAAGCGGGGCACTCAACACAACTCAACTCTTCTTCGCATCAAGCCCAAAGAGCCACATGCTGTGCGTGCACGGCTAATCGAGCCCCCACGAAGAAAAGGGGGACCCTCATAGCTCTCTAAGACCACGCCGCCCTAAATGTCGACTACAAAAGTTCCACCCTGGCGCCAAGGGTTCGCACCTGCACATGCATGCATCAAATGGAAAGCCCGAACTAAGTGTGGCGATTTGGACGAGATGCGAATCGAATCAAATTGAGGGGGCGCCCATACACGCTTCCCACATGCGGTTAGTGCGCTCATCATGGATCAGTAGACAAGACCCTTTTCCTAATTAGGGTCGACACTAGCAGGCCTCAAAACCACGCCGGGCCTCCTGCCGGTGCCTTATCATCAAATTATTATTACCTCAGATATTAACAGGTTGATTTTTTAAACATCGAGCCCCAGAACATAATGATATAGTAACAGAAAGTAACGGGTAACAGACTTGAGCAAAAACAACCCTAAGCATGCTAGTAAGACACGGGCAACAAGCAATGGGGTTATAGGTGTGGAGGCTATATCAGGGTTAAAGGATAACATGTGATAGGATCAAACACAAGCAACGATTCATAGGGCTAGCAGAATAGACAACGGAAAGTATCGGTATCCAATGTGGAAAGGAACACAATGGTTCATGTGAGTGAATACTTGCCTGCAAACTCAGCAGCCTGGTACTGAGCTAGATCCTCAGAAGGAGTGTCGTAAGTCTCGTCTGTCTCAACGTCGTCGTCTATTCGAGAATAAGCAAACAAACAACGCAGAGAGACAAACAATCAATAACATGGCATAATGCACAATCATGGGATGATGCATGACAATTTAATTGATGCATCAATGGTAAGCTACTTGACATGGTAACATGTTTAAATGGACCCATATGCAATTGGATTGCATATGGCAAGCCCATGAGTTATGGTTGGATTAAATGATCTACAACTTAAACAACATGTGAAAGTGGATTAGCATGATGCATGGATGAGGAAAACAAAAATAAAACAACAATATAAACAATTTGAAATAAGGTTTACCAAGTTTGGAATTTTATTTATTAAGTTATGGAATTTTGGTTTCTTAAAGGAGTTACACAAGCATTTGTTGTTTTCACCAATTTTAATTGTTCAAAATAGATAACAAAGTTCATATTTGGAAAGTACACAAAATTTTAGGTGGAATACATGTTTCAATTGTTGAAAAAAAGGATTTAGAATAAATTACTTATGAATTAAACAAGTTTAAACAAGTTTTAATTGAATTTATTTCAAGTATGAATTTATTTGAATTTTTATTTGTTCAAAACATTAAACCAAATTCATATTTGAAAAGTTTATACTTTTATGGTTTGAAACATATTTTATATGTTCGAAAAGAATTTAATTTGACCAAGTTATGAATTTAACAATTTTAAATGATTTAAACAAGGTTTAAATTATTTAACCAATTTTAATTATCCAAAACATGAAACAAAGTTTATATTTGGGAAGGTGGTTTAATTTTTCATGGAAAACATATTTTATTTGTTGAAGATGGAATTAAAATGAGCAAGTTATTAATTTGACAATTTTAAATGCATTAATTAAGAAACAGTTGTTTTCAGCAATTTAAATTATTCAAAACAGAAAACAAAGTTGATATTTTCAAAGTACATGAAAAATGGGATGGAAAACATATTTAGTTTGTTGAATTTGGAATTTTTATGCCCAAGTTATGAATTTTGCAAAATTAAATGAATTAAACAAGGATTCAAATATTTCACCAATTTAAAATATTCAAAACAGTAAACAAAAGTTATATTTGGGTAGAGAATTCAATTTGGTACAGGATACATATTTAAAATGTTGAAATTGGAGTTAAAATGAATTATTTATGCAATTTACAAGATTAGGGTGTAATCTGCCATTTATTAGGTAGTTAGGGATTTAGAAAATATTACAGGGACCTAGAAGAGATTAGCAAGGACTGTTCTGTGAATAAGTAATTGTTCTGGCCTGGAAAAATTAAAGTGGCAAAAGTTGGGTTTTACTGCGCGGGGTGGGATTCGAACCCACACCCCGTGGGTGCGCGCAGCAGGCTGCAACCACTGCGGTGTGATGTGTGTTTGTTGACAGGTAAGGCAGCGGGGGGGGGGGGGGGGGGGGGGTGTTAAGCTGTTGCTCGCGTTAACTGAACCTGAACATCAAAGTTCAGTTGTCTGAACTTTGACAGGGCGAGTTGCAGGGCGCCGGCGGCGAGCTGAGCGTGGTCGTGTACGTGCTGCTGCTGCCGCGTGGTGTGTGCGCTGTGGGTGCGGGTGGTGCTGCGGGCTCGCGGCGCTACAGAGAGGAGGAAGAGATACTGGGAGGCGGGCTCACAGCGATGAAGAACAGAAGGAGCAGGGAGCGGTGCAGATGGTTGGCCGGCGACGAATCCTTGACGGCGGCGGCGGCAGAGACCTTCCCCGTCGCCGTGGAGATGTCGAGGAGGACGGCGGAGGAGAGGGGAATCCATTCCCGCCGTTTGCACGGGCGGAGGAGGTCCCTATCGTCGGCGATCGACGGAGAGAAAGGGTGGTGAGGTTCGGGTTCAGTTACAGAGAGGGGTGGAGCAGAGCAGAGAGATGGAGGTGGGAGGAGAGAAAATGGAGGCGGGGAGAGAGGAGGAGGGGGAAGAAGGGTTAGGGCAGGGGCTCGAGCTCGGGCTAGGGTTTTTAAGGGGAGGAGGGAGGAGCCACGGCCGTTGCTTGCCTGCTGCTGTGACGTGGACAGGATGGATGCTTGGCCGTACCGAGGAAGAAGATGAGGTGGGGGGTACGGGCCTGAGGGGGGAGATGGTGGGCTGGGCCTGGCTGGCCTGCCCCTCTCTCCCTTGCTGTTTTTATTTTTTTCTTTCTACTGTTTTTTTTTGCTGATTTGAAAAGGAAAGAGAAGGTTAGTTGTTTAGGGTTAGAAAATTAGGAAAATTTTGTAACAATTATTTATTGTAACAGCAACATTGTAAACTTTTGTTTCCAAAAACTTTAATTATGTTGTTGTTTGTAAATTTAATTGAATTTAAATAATTTTGATATTAGATGAATAAGGGTGACATTAAGCAATTTAAAAGCTTTTGAATTCAAGTTTATTTGAAACAAAGGATTGAGTTGTTTTGTAATTTTCATAAAGTTCAAAATGGTTGCTGTTTTGGAAATTAATTGAATTTGAAAATGTTTTGGTATTAAATGAATTATGGATAGAAACAAAACAATAGTTTGAAATTACAACTTTAATGGAAACAAATAATTGCTTTGATTTGAATATTCATTTTGGAAAATTGTAACATCACAAGTATGAAACAAAAGGTTTGAAATTTGATTTGAAATTCAAATAGAAAACAAGTGAAAACAAAGGAAAACAGAGGAAAACAAATGGAAAACAAAGAAAAACAAATGCAATGAACATGATGTCATGATGCAAAACATAAAATAACAGAGAGCAAACATTCTAATGGCTATTTTTCATACTTGGGATGTTACACAACACCACGCCATCGAGCGGACTCCACGCAACCATGCCATCGAGCGAACCCGGCAGACACTCGATCCACCGCCGCCATTGCCCTTAGAAGCCACCGCACCTCCGCCCACGGAAACGAAAGAAGTTCAGATAACGCCCCCCCCCTATGTATCGGATTTGGGACGAAGAACTCCCCTATGTTTAGGGCACTTAACCTCCCCTAAGTATCGTATACGAGACAAATTACCCCTCCACCCATCGAAAGCGGTATTAACTGGTGGTTTAGCTGATGTGGACAACGACGGTTAGCGAAAACCGGACCAGGTGATAAGCTTGGCACAAAATCTCTGGTCTGGTCGAGACGCTTCGCCCCTCTTGAGACACCTGGTCGAGACGCATCGCTCTACGCCGCCCACCTCTTCTCCGCCGCTCTCCTCATCTCTCGCAATACCAAGGCTGATGATTGGCGGCTCAATTTGACGATTTGAGGGCGACGCAACAATCAGTGCAGGTTCCGTTTTTTTATTGGTCCAAAGGAATTACTCGTTTCCCTATTTCTGTCCAGCATGGAGTCCGGTTTAGGTAGGGATTAAGGGTTTGATCATGGGAGTCGATTTGGGGATGGAAATCTCAATTAAGGGATTGGCTTGGTAGTTATTAGGGCCAATGTTGTATCTTCTTACGTCGATTTTCTCAGGAAATAGTTAGGGAATTGTTGTTGGGCTGATCCGGTTGGACTGAAAAAGGCTTCCGTTCTGTTTTGTTCATGCTCGTAGGGTTGGAATTTGGATAGTAGATTGATGCTTATGGTTGAAGCGTTTGCTCTCTAAATCCAACCGATGGAAGCTCGCTGGAAACGTTTCTTAGTTGAATGGTAGCTGAGTCTGAAACTGATGGAAGCTGTTATGTGTGTACTGTAGATACTAGATGTGGTGACCCAGCACACCACTGCATGTGTAGTGCGCAAGTTGATGACATAATACTCACAGAAGGACTTATCCGTGAATATTACATCTCTCGGAGTGGTACAACAGAAACATAGCAGGTCCAAGCAAAGCTATAGGATACAAACTTCATAACAAAATCTGGAGAATCTCTTTGAGGACTCAAAGAAGATCTCAAACAAATGAAACATCAGAAGAAGCAATTCGAAGCTCCAAGCTGGAAAAGAACTCTAGCTCAGAACTAATTCACTACGACTCCTAATCTATGGCTTAAGCGAATCTAATTCGATGAATGGACTCTACCTACACCTTGATAGCTTCTCCTCCACCAGCGTTGTTGATGATGATGCTTTACCGACTAAGTAATAGATCACTCCACCTAGCTTCATGAGGTAGCGATGGCTTCACGATGACGGCTTCCGTAGGGCTTCAACTCTAAGCAGTGGGTCAAACGGGAACGAATGAGTAACGAGCGTTACACAGCAAGTTCATGATATATAGTGGGTAATTTGATGCACTAACTACAGCTTTAGACTTGAAAGAGTCATAAGATAATGCAAGGTTTTGGAAATTTTTCTTCAAGAGGTTGCTTTTAATTCCGAAAACTATGCCCGCCAGACCATCACAGGACTAGAACTTCATGGAGTTTCCTTTCCTGTAGCGTTCGCAGTTCCTTCCCGGAACAGGGGGTAACATGCCACATCCTTTTACATTCTGCAGAGGTGCGTTACTTTACCCATGGGCGACCAAGACCATGTTGCACAACCAGGTGTACATTCCTGTCCACTCCCACTCAGGTGTGGGGCCTGGTTGTTGGTCCAAGCCAAACCGGGCTTCTCCGCACAACGCATGCCCACCCATTTCCACCAGCAGGTTGAACCCCTGATTCCACCCCTCACGATGGAGATCTAGGCGTCCCTGGCAGACACTCATAGACCCCAGAGTCTGTGGGACGTAAGGGCTCCCACCCATGTGTATGTAGTCCCGCAAGACCTACAGCGTATGTCTCTGGCAGCCCGTTGACATGCGAACGAGAGAAGATCCCAGCTGACTTACTCCCCCCATAGAAGACCCATGGTCAACACGGTATTTACGGCGCACCGAATTCTGACGGCATTTGTGATTAATTCCTAGGTAATACTTTCCCATGTAGATGGAACCTTCCTTTGACCTATTCATCTTACCATGGTCCCATCCGCCCACCAAACAGAACACTACCACTCTGGTAGTCATTCAATTAGTCATATTATTATAAAAATAGGATCATGCATTCTTTTGAGAGTAGGTGATAATTCGATAGGGTTTTTGCAAATAGTTCGTTATGAGATACTTCAAAGAATATGAGCAAGTGATGGACTTGCCTAAAATTGAAATAACCATAATAATCAATGTCTTCGGGTTCAAGGTTGGGTAGAAAATCCTGACATCTGAAAGATAGCAAAGTAGTCTCGGTAAGGACTACAGAAAACAATGGCAAGATGGTACATGCATATTAATGAGATGCATCGTGAATTACCCTAGAAAACACCCCAGCTTACAAGTGTAAGCCACGTTTGGCACAATAACTTACTGACATAAGTTTTAAGTGAAATGTTTCATTACTTGTGGTGATGTGGTTGTTACTTCTTTTAGACTTACATGTGTTTTACTTTTACTTAGCAAAAAATTGTTATCATGTTTAAGTAGAAATGTTATCACATGATTAAACGAGAAAACAATAACATATGGAAAACATCTATTGAAAAGATAATACACAGGTTTGTTTTATGTTCAAAAGTGTAGACCAATGACAAAGAGTTGAATTGAAATTGATGAACTAGTACAACTAACTCTATCATCAAAATACTTGCTAATGACTTGTGATGATAGGTTTTAGTAGGTGTGGAAACATGAGAGTTTTATTAATAAAGAAAATAATGATGTGGCAGTTATTTATTGTCATAATACAATATAATAGAATTCCATTATACGTTTAGAAACGAGTTTATAAGTTAAACAACATGTTTTATGTTTGACATATTTGAATTTTAAATGCTTTTCTCTTTAATTTGATATAACATTTTATGTTTTCTGAAAATATTTGAATAAGTTATTAATTTATTAATTTTAAATGAAATAAATGAGTAGGAAAAATATTGCACACATGAAAACTTAATCAAATGGCTTTGTAAACATCATTGATGATTTGCATTTTTCATTTGGAGCATTTTGGTATATAACTTGTATTTTTCTAATTTTATGAATTATTTATTATTTTTCTCAATTTTAAATGATTTAATTTAATTCAGAAAATGTTTAATTTTAGTTTTTACCAAACATTTTTGAAAAGTTGATAAATAAATAGATTATAT
The DNA here is from genome assembly GCA_028641055.1 of Alopecurus myosuroides. Classification (NCBI taxonomy): domain Eukaryota; kingdom Viridiplantae; phylum Streptophyta; class Magnoliopsida; order Poales; family Poaceae; genus Alopecurus; species Alopecurus myosuroides. The sequence goes on along the minus strand of CM054058.1, from coordinate 372,279,731 downwards.
TTTTATGATTAATTTGGTGTATAATTTATATTTTTCTTATTTATGGAATTAAAGTTATTGAATTAATAGGTTTTAGTTATTTTCTGCCAATATTCAAATTGACAGGTGGGACCCACCTGTCAGTTTAATTTCTAAAATCAAAAATAAAAGAAAAAGAAAAATAGCTACGACGTCATGCTGACGTCATAGTTGCATCAGCTACGGAGAGGATTTCCTTTGTAGATTCCCAATCGGGTGATTTATCCCGAATTGATCCGATTGAATCCCTCCAACAGCTAGAGGGGAACAAGAGGAGGCTAAGGGTGGCATCGCTTCGACCAAATGGTCACCGGAGTTAGTCCGACGACCATCGGCGCGGCGGCCGACAGCGGTGCAAGGTGACCGTGATGAAATCGAGCGTAATAAAATGATTCGAAGGCACCGAGAGGTTGCCAGGCTCACCCTTAAGCTCGTAGGAGAGTCGAGGATGGATGGTGTCATCGGAATCGGCCGGAATCGGCCACGGCGTCTAGCGGCCGGAGATGAAGGTGCTCTGATTCGTCCACTACCGATCTTCCCAGCAAACGAGGCTCGGTGGAGGAGTAGAGGACGGCAAGGCGGAGCTCATGGTGGTCACGGCTTGCTCCGGGAAGGCCGGAGTCGACGGTGGTGGCCGGCGGCCGTAGCATCTAGGGCTAGGGTTTCTGGCTCTATACGTTGCATAGAGATACAAAGAGCAAGAGGAGGAGGAAGTGCTCGATTCATACGTCTCTTGGAGCTCTTATCTGCTCGAAACGGCGGCGAGTGAGAAGTGGCATCGACAAGCCTTCTGGCAGAGGAAGAAGAAAGGAAAAATGAATTGCCAGTTTTCGATAACCCCCTATAGTTTCTATAAATTGCATTCTAGTCCTTCTGTTTAAAAGAAACACTGTTTTCAGGGCCTTATTGTTATCAGAAAAATTATTAAAGATCATATTTAGGATCCTCATCAAAAATGCAATCTCACCGTGTTTTATTTTGGTGAAATTGAAGAATATTTGTATTTTTTATTTAGGATGCTAGATTAAGTGGTTTTGTTGTTTTCTCTTCATTTTATTTATTAAATAGCTTTAAAAACTATGTTTAGGTATGTTTAATAAAAGTACACACAACAATCATGTGGATAACCTAGTGTGTGTTTCAAAATTAAATAATTTTGATACAAGTCTTATAGAAAACAACATATACATCTACTTAGTAATATTTTTATGTATTATAGAAAAATCACCAACCATTGGTCATTATACCAAATCATGCCATATGATTTTGATTGATGAAAAGACTTGTTTTCTATTATGTAACTTTGTTATTCTCACAGTTCCAACTCTTAGCAAATTTTGTTCACACTTTAATTAGGTGTGTATAAATCATGTTTGTTATTTTAGGTACGTGATCAAGTGGAAAACATGTGTGTCTTTGAAACCTATTTGTTGGTTTTTCACCAGTTTCCAAATGTGGATATTATCTCATGTTGTTTTAGAACATGTATTCATTTACATGGTTATATGTAGATGAATTTTCGTCATCATCTGTTAGTCTTTCATATGAAAAGGATATAGAAAACAAGGTATTAAGCATGTTACCATTAACCTCCACGTATCAAATACATGTGGATGCAATGGCTGGTTATTATTTCATACTTGTTAATTATTTCCATTAAAGATATTATTATGAGCTCCTCATCTTTGATGAGTTTGACAGAGTTTATTGATTCTCTAATATATCCTAATGATTCACTTGATAATTTCTTATGATCCCTTACTGAGGCAGTGTTGATTCTTGTGGTATTTTGTTGCTTGATGTACTTGTCCCTAGTTGTCACTAGTCTTCAAATACTTCTTTTTTCACTTGCAAGTAATATCATCTCTTGGATTCCACCTTCAACTATCTTCCCCTTGTGGTGAAAACAACCAGTTTTCCAAGCAAAGATTTTACTTAGATAAATATAAAAATATGTGAGTTTGTTTTATGACATCAATTAGCCTTAAGCATATAAGAAGAATTTGTTGACAAGTTTGCCAGGCTTGTCCCCATATTACTTTTCATATAAAAGAGGCTGAGATGTACTAGGTTATTCAACCTCATGTTTGTTTGTGTATGACACTCAATTGTTTGAGTATACAAAAGTGATCTGTTAACAAGGTTGCAAGACTTGTTATCAAACTACTTCTATATAACACTAACATTGGAGTATCACACTATTTCAAGAGAGTTAATAAGATTAGATTAAGATATAAGAGTTTCTAAATACTCTTATAGTACATTTGAGTAGCACTTCTAAAACACTCTAAATAATCTTCCTAAAGGTCTTCTGGTGGTAGTTCCTCTTTTCTTGTGGGTGCTTCTCTTGTAAAATGCCTCTGAGAAGATTGGAAGCAAGATATAATGGTCTAGCCAAAATAAAAAGATCTAGATTAAGAGTTAGTTCATTCTTCTATTATCCTTCCATACATTTCTTATTGTATTACTCATAAGATATGTACTTGTCTCATACATGATTGGTTTTACATGGCTTTGAATTTAATTTCTCTAGTAGAGGTTATAACTTGTTGTTATTCATTACTTGTATCCAGAGATACTTTTTGTTGAATTTGACTAGAAGTGTGGAATGCTTATGGAATAATGAATTAATAGTAAGTGGATCAAATGATTCATTGATGTGTGGAAATCTCATATGCTCACTTTTATAAGATGATTGAGACAATGAGCATATGAAGGTTATTGGGGTTTAATGATTTATGTCATAGTTGTTAGTTGTTTTTCTCAGGTGTCATGTTGTTACATTATATTCTTCTCTTTATTACCTTTGTCATCCACAATGTATATCTAGAGGTTTGGAAAGATCATATGTAATGATCTTGGTGTAACCGTAGTTTAAGAAGATTTATTTCTTCTTTTAGGTACTTCTTTTACAGGTTGATGAGATCTGTACATATTCGATAAATATGTTAATACAATTATTATGTCATTGCCCACTTGTGGGGTTTAAGTTAATTCTTGTTTGTATCATTGGTTCTATTGAACCTTTGTGATTTAGTTGTAGAGGTTCACTGAATAGTTATTATATGATTTAGAAAGATGTTGGGTAATTGAATTGATAACTTACAGAGTTATTCTTTCATGGGACATAACATCTCTGTTGATGAGATGGTTCAATTGTGCTTTACTATCTGGTGTGAGTGTGATCATCAGCTATGTGATTTGGATACTCACCCCTCTTTGAGTTCTAGATACCTAGTGAATTATCCCAAGTCACTTATAGACTTGTGGTTAAGGTTGTTGAGAGTTTGTGTTGGTCATAACCAATTCTGGTTTCAGTAATCAGATGACTTGGTTACTTAAGATACTTGTTATAAAGTTCACTCCAAATATCCTCTTGACTAGATGAACTAGACCTATTTCATCATGTAAAGTGAAACTTTGGTCACTTTGATTCGTTTAAATATTCGCGCCAAAATTTCCCGTACTTTTACATGCATGCTTTGCAAATGCACATATTATATTTAGATCCTTATAACCTCCCAAACACTGGGTTGCTACACTAGATTCCCCTGAGCCCGATGTAATCGAAGAAGTTTGGACTTTGCACACACTTATTAATCTGTCATGTTTTTAGATAAAAGGCAGATTGGCCCATCTTTAAATTAATGAAGCAAAGAGGTTCCAAACAGATTTTAAGACACATGCTGAGGCCTACAGCTTCGCCGACACCAAACCAACACCAAATCACACCAAACTAAGCGAAAGATAAAGGGGGCGAACTCCCCAACGAACAAACCGGGACACACTCCCAGCTTAGGAATGAAGCCTAGGAGTTAACGAGCTGTAAATCAGCCTAAGCTTGCTTGACACCAACTGCAACCGCTCCCTTTCTTGCTCTTTGGAGAGGTTTACCCACACCTGCAAAAAAGTTACATTTTGAAAATAACATCAACCGGATGTTTAGGGGGAATCTTATCAATAGCTAGCTTGTTACGGATCAGCCACAGTGCCCAACATAACGCCGCAAACAGCACCCAACTGTTTGGGTGCACGGAACCGAGCACGAGCTAATGGCGGTCGAAGAATTGGGGAAAGTTAGCCAGCACCCAATCACAACCCATGACTGAACGAACAGCGCTCCAACCCAACTTCGCGAGCGCGCAAGTGAAGAAGATGTGCGACGCATTTCTTGCTTTCTGGATCAAGAAACTCATATCAGTGGTTAGAGTAATTACATGGTCTAGAAACTCATATCCACAACCCGTGTGCTCTGCTTTCTGGATGTAACTCCCAGGCGGCTGATGGCTGCGGTGGCCGGCCAGCCGTTAATGGGCCGCGGGCCTTGAAGACGACGGTGGATACTCCCTGCTGGGCAGCGCCGGTGGCGCTTGGGTTGTGCGGCGGGGAACTGCCTGCCGCGCAGGGAGCTGTTGGGCCGGGGGCGTCCACTACACCTTCTGCTCGGGCGCGGTCAACGGGAGGGCCCCCACCGACGGTTGCTGTGGCAGCGACACCGACACGGGAGCCCGTGCCTGCTGCGGCGCGGGCAGAGCAGATCGAGCGGGCCGTGACGGCGCCGTTGACTCCATCCTCCCCTTCCGGGAGTGGTACGGATGATGTGGTACCTGTCACGGTCAAGGAGGACATGGTGGTCGGGGGGTATCTTCTTCTCCATTGTCCCCCTCCGCCGTGGCGCCTTACACCGAGGTTCATGGGCAGCCTAAAGAGGGGCCAAGATGTAGTGCTCGTCATCCTGTCGCAGCGGACGAGGCTTCTTTGACAGATGAGGTGACCAAGGCCATGCGACGGAAGGCGGCAATGTTCTCCTCTTCACCTAAGGGTACGGGCTCTAACCTTGAATCATTTCTTTCTTTTTCAAATACCAAGTTATCCTCTAGTCTAGGTGTCGTTGGTGTTTCATTAGGGAAGAATGATAAGGAGATCACGATGTCCACCAACGTGTTGAAGCACATGGAGTTTGATCGTTTATGGTAAATCTGAGTGCTTCTCGAAAGGTGGACATCCCGCACATGGATGATGATTCAGCGTATGCCTCTTCGGATGGACAACTTTTATCACATCTTGTGGGGGAAGTGACTGAGGTGGGAATGGATGAGGACGGGCTAGGATCTTTATGTGGTCTGTATGCTTCCGGCCGAAAATCCAGAACTGCTAAACAGAAGAGGAAAAACTCACCGCGAAACATCGCGAGACCGCCTAAAATCCAATTGTTTCCCGATGAATGGCTTATTCACTAATAGCAGAGGTCTTGGAGACTTGGCTAAACATCTGAATATTGCACAATACGTCAGGGATCACAATTTGGAGTTTGTGGCTATCTCCAAATCAGGGAGGAGAGAGTTTCAAGTGAGCGTTCTGAACCGCCTATTAGGAGGTATCGACTTCACTTGGCTCTTTATTCCTCCACGCGGCAGATCGGGCAGCATCTTACTAGGCGTTAAAACAGACTCCTTCGATGTGTTAGCAAGGTCGGATGTTGATTTTCATATCAAATTACATCTCCGTTACCGTGCCGACAATTTCGTATGGAGTTTGGTTGCTGTGTATGGTGCTGCCCAGGAAGAGTATAAAGAGGCCTTTCTACGTGAGCTGGTTAACTTGGCTAATAATAATCCACATCCAATGTTAATCGGAGGAGATTTTAATTTACTAAGGATCCCACATGAGAAAAGCTGGGGACGGTTTGATGGCCATTGGCCTTTCTTGTTCAACATTGTCATTGATAGTCTGGACTTGCGAGAGGTGTACATGACCGGACGACAGTTCACATGGGCGAATAGTCTACCGAAGCCTACATACGAAAAGCTAGATCGCGTATTAATGAGTACTGATTGGGAGGATAAGTTCCCTTTGGTAACGGTATGTGCTCTAGAACGTATTGAGTCTCTCTCGGACCATGCACCCCTTCTACTTTCAACTGGCACATCGAAACCACACGGCCAGACACAGTTCAAATTTGAACTAGGTTGGTTGTTACGCGACAGTTTTGATGAACTGTTTAAGAAAGTATGGTGCAAACCGGTTTTAGGTGATAACCCAATACGTAGATGGGATAATAAAATGCGCAATTTGCGCAAATATCTCCGTGGATGGGCTAGACATACGACCGGGATGCTAAAGAAAGAGAAAGAGCGTCTTTGTTCCATTATTGATGAGTTAGCTCGGATCGCAGAAACTAGGTTGCTCTCTTTGCAAGAGGTTGAACTCAAAAGTCAATCCAATGCGAAAGTAGCACAAATGTTGCATGCAGAGGAACTCAAATGGTATCAGAGGTCTAAGGCTCAGTTCATTCTTTAAGGAGACTCGAATACTCGATATTTCCATAATGTTGCCAATGGCAGACATAGCAAAAAAACGAATTCATTCTCTCCATCAGGATGAAGGTCTCATTGAGGGACAAGAGTATCTCAAGGCCTATATCACGAAGTTCTATAAAGATCTGTTTGGGGCTCATGAAGTAAGTAATATTACTATGGATGAGAGCCGCACAGATGATATTCCCCAAGTATCCATTGAGGAAAACACTTTTCTTAATGCTCCCTTCTCGGAAGAGGAGATAAAGAAGGCGATTTTTCAAATGGAACATAATAAGGCACCTGGCCCAGATGGTTGTCCGGCGGAGTTTTATCAGCATTTTTGGGAGATCATTAAATATGATCTCATCGAGATGTTTGGTTGCTTACAGAGTGGACATTTGGAGCTGTATCGCCTTAACTTTGGGGAAATTGTTTTGTTACCTAAGGTTATGAACGCAGAAAAGATACAACAGTATCGGCCAATCTGCCTTCTCAACGTTAGTTTCAAAATCTTTACAAAAGTTGCAACTATTAGGTTAAATTCAGTGGTAGATCATGTGGTAAAACCTACACAGACTGCATTTATGCAGGGTAGGAATATCCTTAACGGGGTCGTGATTTTACACGAAATCGTACATGAGATGCACTCGAAAAAACTTAATGGTGTAATTCTTAAAATAGACTTTGAAAAGGCCTATTATAAAGTGAATTGGGAGTTTCTCCAACAGACTCTGACAATAAAAGGATTTTCAGAAGAGTGGTGCGCTCTAGTTCGCAGTTTTGTAGTTGGAGGTAGCGTGGATATCAAAGTCAATGGTGATGTTGGCCGATACTTCCAAACAAAGAAAGGCTTGAGACAAGGTGATCCGCTATCGCCCGTATTGTTTAATATTGTGGTTGATATGTTAGCAATCATGATCGATCGAGCCAAGGAAAATGACCAAATTGAGGGAGTAATTCCACATATTGTCGATGGGGGATTGTCTATCCTTCAATATGCAGATGATACAATTCTCTTTATGGAACATGATTTGGAGAAAGCAGCGAACCTGAAGTTAATTCTTTCGGCGTTCGAGCAACTATCCGGATTAAAAATTAATTTCCATAAAAGTGAGTTGTTTTGCTTTGGCGAGGCCCAAGATGCAGTTGCACAGTATACCGAGTTATTCAGATGCGAGCAAGGTCAATTTCCTATTAAGTATTTGGGAATACCAATACATTACAGGAGATTGACTAATGCAGAATGGTGTCAAGTTGAAGAACGTCTACAGAAAAGGCTTGCTAGCTGGAAAGGAAAATTGTTGTCACTTGGTGGACGACTGGTACTCATTAATTCAGTCCTAACTAATATGGTACTGTATATGATATCATTCTTCCAGTTACCTAAAGGAGTCTTGAAAAAACTGGATTATTTCCGATCAAGATTTTTTTTGGCAGGGTGACAACGAGAGAAAGAAATATCGATTGGCCAGATGATATGTCGTTTGTCGTCCACGTGATCAGGGAGGGCTAGGCATACATGACCTCCAAGTCAAGAATTCAGCCCTACTTGGTAAATGGATGTTCAAACTATTAGCCGAAGATGGGGTTTGGCAAACCCTCCTTAAACAAAAATACATAGGTTCGAAAGCAGTATCACAGGTTATGTGGAAACCAGGTGATTCACACTTTTGGGCTGGACTTATGGCGAATAAAAATAAGTTTTTTCGCTATGGGGTATTTAATATTAAGGATGGATCGCAGATACGGTTCTGGGAGGACAAGTGGTTAGGTAATACCACACTCAGAGAACAGTATCCGGCTTTATATACGATAGCGCGACATAAGGATGATACGCTGGCTACGGTCATGCAAACATCACCTCCTAATGTCACGTTCAGACGAGATTTAATCGGTCCTCGACTTACGTCTTGGCAAGTCCTGGTTGATAGATTAACTATGGTTATTCTTACACCAGGCGCTGATGAGTTTCGTTGGAAGATCACTAAGAACGGTATGTTCTCGATGGACTCCATGTATAGAGCTATGATCCAATCGGACATGCCAGTCGTTAGTTTAAAAAATGTAAGGCGTATGAGGGTACCGCTCAAGATTAAGATCTTTGCGTGGTACCTTCGTAAGGGGGTCATACTTACGAAGGATAATCTTGTCAAACGTAATTGACATGGGAGTTCTAAGTGTGTTTCTTGTACTTAGGATGAGACAATTAAACACTTATTTTTTGATTGCACATTTGCGCGTTCTATGTGGTCAGCTATCCATATGGCTTCGAATCTTTATCAACCTACTTCCGTTGCGAATATATTCGGTAACTGTTTAAATGGGGTTGATGAAATATTTAAGACTATTATTAGGGTAGGAGCGCTTGCCGTGATATGGTCGCTCTGGCTATGTAGAAATGACAATATTTTCAATGATAAAAATTTCTCTCGTATGCAGGTTCTATTCAGGTGCACATGTATTCTCCGTTCGTGGTCCACATTACAGCGGGGGGAGTTACGAGGCCTTTTTATGGAGGCGTGTGCACGAATGGAGCTGGTGGCGAGGGATATTTTTATCCCACATGGATGGCCACTTGATCTATGGATAGAGGATCCATAGCATTGACAGTCTACATCGGATGTTTTGTAGTCTTGTCGTCATGTTTACTTTTAGTTTCAGATTTCGGCTGTGTGAATTTTACGATGCAGAGGCCGGGTGTAATGCTTAAACTATTTTAAGTAATAAAGCCCTTTATCAAAAAAAAACTCTCCATGACACAAGATCACGATAATGGTAGTTCTTGAGGACCAGGATTAGGATTCGGTTAGACAATGATAGCTTTTGGAGGTGCTAAATTGACGATGTCTTATTGCAGTAAATAAATTCTGACAACTTGTTCAGGATGCACTTGATAATGCTACCACAATGATCCCAATTGATAGGGTTTTCAGTCACATTGGGCGGGCATCCAGATTTTTTTTCTTTCACTTTGGCCGTGCAGAAAAAGTCCATTTTCTGTCGTGAAGAAGTTCACTTTGATGTCACGCGGAAGTTCGCTTGATGTTCCGCGGAAGTTCACTTCACTGAATATATATAGGAACGGGATCCTCTGATTTAGACCACCCTAACTTTCTCTAACTTTGGGTCACTTACATGGGGGCCCGCATATCATGAGCCCCACAAGTCAGTGACTCAAAGTCTGGAAAAGTCAGGGTGGGCTAAGTCAAATGATCCGGCTCCATATATATATCCACCGCGTGCGCCATTATGTAATCCTATCGTCGTATATGCATGATTGCAATCATATATTTTGCCATCATTTATCGTATACAGAGAATGAAGAAGAAACCAGGACCATTTTTTTAAAGTAGATATGCAAAATAATAAAATGAAAAAAGAACAACCAAATAAGAAAAAAAAAGAAAAAAAATAGAGAAAGCAAAAAGGGAAAATAGTTAGTCCTTATCCGTGGTGCACATACACATTACCCGTGGCGCACAAATTAGAGTTAAATACATTGACAGTCCTTATACTTATTGGATCAGTTCGCCGTGGTCACTATACAAAATTATACGATGGTTACGGTCACTGAAGACGCCAGACACGCTCACCGACGGTCACCGCGCTGTGTACAGCAACGTAGTCGAATACGTGGCCCACCTCGCAGCTGCACAAGGGGGAGGCCGGCCCGCAAAGATGGCTTGCATTCATTGCAATTCCGACATTGATTCTGACTCGCGGAGAGGTCGAGGTGGGCGAGCCGACCAGGGAAGAGGGAGAGGAAGCGACACGTCGCCGATGTTCATCTTCGACGGCGCCGGTGTTCATCTTGGTTGGACGGTGCCGGCCTGCGTGTAGAGGGGTTGTGCCGCGGCGCCGCCTCTGTCGGGAGGTTGGTGACGGCGATGTCTCCGCGCCGCCGCCCCCAGGCTCTGCTCCTCCCGAATATGGTTAAGCACCAAATCAGGCTCAATCTCGTCGGAAAATCATGATATTTTTGTGGGGTTTAGGTTTTGATCGTCAATTCCAACAAGTATGTTGCTTACTACCTGTGGTTTTGGGTTTAGGGTTGTCTGCGATGGAGGTGGTTGGTAGGGTTTTAAGGTCATGGTTGGGGGTCTTGATTCTATGATTTTGACGTTTGAATGTAAAAAAACGATACTTTTGGCGTGGTTGGTAGTATTTTTGGCGGATTTTGAACAATTGCTTGTGTGCATGATGGTTGCAAGTCGGCCAGCCATTTCTCTGTAAAATCAATCATGGTGGGTTTTCGTTGGAACTGGAACAACAGGAACTATGTTGATGGTTCAGTTATCTGGTAGGATCAATTGGACACAATAACCTGGTCCCTGTTATGTTAGAGAGTATTGTGGAATCCATTGGCTATGAAATTCAAGGTAGGATCAAGGTGTACTACTGCCTTCCAATTCTGTCACTTAGCAAGAATATTTTGAGGCAGTTGAGCACTGAAGAAGACACTCAAAAAATGTGCACCTTTGTGGACATTGGGCACCATTTCATCGGTCTGTATTTAGAACATGATGAGTCAATTGGAGATATGAGATATGATGATGTGTTAGAGTGCCCAATTGCCCAACTCCCCCCTGTGTTGGGACCTGCAAAGGTCAGGATGAGTGAAACATGGAATGCATGTGAAGTTATGGATGTCATTGTTCCTGAGCCAATGGAGGTGGTATATCCAGATGTGCCTATCCAAGTGGTTTATCCTGAGGATGAATCTGCAGCTGTAAGAAGGCCATGACTGAGGAGTGACAACAAACATGGACAACATGAAGAAGCAAATGAGAATGCCAATTCTGATGAAGATAGTAGTGATTCAGATTTCTGCATGTCAGACTCAGAGTATGAGATAAGTGATGGAGATGATGACCTACATGCTGACAATGTAGATGAAGATGAGGAGAAGGTTAAGGTGAAGCAGCTGAAAGTGAAAGGAAATATGAAGATTGAGGATGATGGTGACTCTGAAGGTGATGATTTGTGAGCACCTGATTCAGATGAGGACAAAACAGCTGAATTCAAGTTCAAGTCATTCAAACCAAAGGATTTCCAGGATCCCAAATTCTATGTGGGACAAGTGTTTGAGTTAGTAGACATGTTAAGGAAGGCAATTAGAGAGTACAGTTGTCAGAATAGGTGGGATATCAAGATGCCAGTCAATGATTTGAATAGGCTATGTGCCAAGTGTTGCGAGAAATGCAGTTGGTACCTTTGGGCTTCACTTGATAGCAAGACGCAAGTGTTGGATCATCAAGAGGTATGTTCCTGATCACACTTGTAGCAAGAAATGGAATGTGAAAGCTTTCACAACCAACTTTCTAGCAGATAAGTACCCGGAGAGTTTCAGAGAAATCAAGACATGAACCTAAGGAATTTCTCTAGGGTAGTACAAAATGAGTGGAACATGACACCAAGCAGGCCAAAACTATAGAGGGCTAGGGGATAGCTAGGACTAATATTTATGGAGATGAAGAAGGTCAATACAAGCTTCTTGTGATTATGACCAAGAGCTAAGAACAAACAATCCTGGGAGCTCTTTATATGTCTCATTATATGACAATGCAAGGTTTAAAAGGTCCTATGTGTGCTTGGAGGCCTGCAAGAAAGGGTTCCTACAAGGATGCAGGCAAATGATCTTCTTGGATGGATGCTTCATCAAGAAAAGGTACAGAGGCCAACTTCTAGCAGTTGCAGACATAGATCCAAATGATTGCATCTTCCCAATTGCATATGTTGTTGTTGAAGTTGAATACACTGCTAGTTGGACTTGGTTTCTTCAGACATTGAAGAAATACTTGGATACATTGAACATTTCTCCATGGACTATCATGTTAGACAAACAGAAGGTACTACAGTTGCCTTTGTCTTGCAATTAACTATGCAAATGGCCTAAATCTTTTAATTACCTGTGGCATTGAACAAACTGCATGGTCTTATTAATGTAGTGAAGGTGATGAGGACATCCCTAGTTCTTCTTCACTTTCTCTAATTGAAGATGGTGTTGTTCAAGCCAAACCCAATGAATTGAGAATTGGTCCAATGACAAGATCAAGAACCAAGTTAATAGAACAACAAGTGAATTCACTCTTATTAGAATATGATGTTTGTTTTCATGAGAACTTCATACTACCTAAATCTATGCACTTATGTATAATCAGGTTTGTTGACAACACAAGCATGGATGGAGGAGGACATCAAGAGGAGCTGGAAAACAAGGAGGAGCTGCTGGAAAACAAGTGCTACAAGCTGGAAAACAAACATTTCAAGGTGGAAAACAAATGTTACATGGTGGAAAACAAGCCTATACATATTGAGGGGGAAGAGAATGATGTTTTCCACAAGTACTCAAGTGATGAGGAGCATAGAGAGGGTGCCCAACATAATGTTGTTGTGCCTCATAGAGAGTCCTACCACGGGTAGGAGTGGGTCATGTGTGTCCCTAGTTGGCAGAACCCAAGTATGGGTCGATTTCCATCTTCCGTCAAGTCCAAGTCGAGTCAGGCTAGGTGGTGCTTGCGCAAGTCCCTTGTGGTCGTACCCCCTCCCTCTTATATACCTCCCACCTGCATGTGGTAAAGGTTTATATTACAAATAAGATAAACCCTAGAGCCTCCATTGTTTGATTACGAGAAGCATTCATTCAAGAAGTAATACAACTGCAAGTTTTGCGTGCTATCAACTGTTCCATTGGGAATTAGGAGACACAGAACCACTAGTAGTCAGTGGCTGCTCGTGCAAGTGTGTGGAGTTGCGAATATCCAATGGATTGGTTGATGTTGCATTGGCATCAGGAATTAGCCGGAGAGTTCGTTGCAAGACACAAGTTATCATACTACCATTATCACGTGAGTTAATCGAGAAGATCGGGCCACCCCTTATCATCTTGGTATAAGATTTACAGGTTTCCTCGGTGAGCTGTTTTCATCCCCTTAGATTCAAGTGTTTTTCATCCTATACAGAAAACGCCCCCACAAAAATAGTTTTAGATCATTGCCATAGCCATAGATCTTCTGCAAATTGCAATCCCCCGTTGCTGTTTTGTGTTGATCTTGCGTCTCCTTTTTTTTTTTTGAGTATTTTAGTTTCGGTTAGGGTTAGGGTTCTTAGTTGTGTTTCGAGTCCTAGTTAAGTTTCCACCAAAAATCCCAAAAAGAGTACAAGTTTTCGATTTGATTTCCTTGTCTAATCTGAGTCTAGGTGTTTTCCTACCGCGGCACAAAATTTCACAATTCTCTGCCTCCGGGTTCTAGTTGCACTCGGGTTCCTGCCGTGGCGGCATGAAAAGTACCAAAATCGCCGTCGTGGGTTTCCTTGCCCCTATCGGATTCGAGTCCTGCCGCAACACGAATTTGATCAAAACGCTGCCGCACGATCACTTGTTCTAGTCACTCTCGGACTGCTGCCGTGCCGGGAAGAAAAATTGCCAAAACGCTGCCGCGCCTAACACTACTTGGTTTCGGTTTCCGACTGCTACTGCGGCACAAAAGTGCTCAAAATTCTGCCACGCCGTTTCCAAGTTCATGTATGCTGCCGCGCCGACACCAAAACCGGTTGTTTCTCTGCCGTGAGCATCCTAGTGAGTTTTAGTGTGTTTTCTTTTGTTTTTTCTTGCAATTTTCTTAGGAATTCAAGTCTGAACATTGTGAACCATAGACACAGCAAAAATTTAGGTACCTTGCCCACAATACTAGCTATTTTCTTTGCTCATTACAGGCTGCTCATTATCGTCATACTTGGTGTCACATTGTTATTATCTTGTTGTTTTTGCTCCTAGTTGTAGTGACCATTAAAAAGTATAAAAAAATAGAAAAGAGAAAACAGAAAAAAAAATAGAAAAAGCAAAAGAGGCCGAAAGCTATATTGTTATGCATTATTATTGGAGATGTTTTGATCATTGCTATACATTGACACTATCAAATTGAGCAATCTTGTGCCTTGTTTTCATTGAGCTTGGCTAGTGTCTTTCGAGTGCATTGCAACAATTTCATCCATATAGTTGCTTGCCACATTTGCCTCCATATTGGTGTGTGTTCCTAGGTGAAATTTTTTGTATCATCACAAACAACAAATAGGACTTGTTATTTTGGTGTTTTTAGGTATCCATACCAAGCCCCACTATATATATTGTTTTGTCTTGTGATGGCTAAAATCTTTGGGTATTCTCTTATTCACACCAAGTCATAGCAGTGCTGATTGCTTGTTGGTAAGTTATATTCACTTTGGAACGGTGAGATACACCTCTATTTGTTGTTTTGAGTGAGTTGTGAGAGAGCACCACAACCCATATTTGTTTTATTTCACTAACCTATTAATCATGGCTTCTCCTAGTGATGTTGATGTGCAGGCTAAGAAGAAACCTGAGGAAGTTGTGAAGTAGAATGAATGTTAAGCACTACGGGATACAATGTACAAAAGGATATCAACTGAAATTGATCAAAATGATGCTGCTTTGAGGAAAGAATTGAGGACTTTGGATCTAAAATAGAGGCTGCTGCTACTCAAGAATTTGTTGTTATTTTGCAAGAAGCTGTGACAAACTTTGCAAGACAGATTACAAATTTGACTAGTCTTGTGCAACAAAGGGATCCTCAAGTACATGATGATGTTGATTTAGAGGCTGGCCGAGGTAATGCCAACCATGGCCATGTTGGACTTGGTGTTGCTAGGAAAGTGCAAGCTCCTGACAACAATAGGGAAAATGATGGTTTGGGCAAGCAAAAATTTTCCATACCTCCTTTCACTTTTTATCATGATGATGTGGAGGAATATTTGATGTGGGAGCTGAAATTGAGAAGTTGTGGAGGTTACATGACTACACTGAGGATAGGAAGATAAAAAATTGCATCTTCTAGATGTGATGGCTATGCTCTTTTGTGGTGGGACAATATTACACAATTGAGGGCGAAAAATGGTGATCCGGAAATTGTTACATGGAGGACAATGAAGCAAGTAATGAGGGACATATTTGTGCCAAAGAATTACATTAGAACTCTATATGATAAATTGCAGCAATTGAAGCAAGGCACATTGTCAGTGGATGCTTATTATAGAGAGATGGAGTTGATTCTTCAAAGGGCTCTAGTTCGAGAGGAACAAGAACATACTATGAAACGTTTTATCTTAGATTTGTAATTCAAATTCAAGAGCATTGTGAGGAATCTCCAATATAATGACATGAATGAGTTGTTACATCATGCAAGAGAGGCTGAAGCACGATTGGCCGAGGAGGCTAGGATGAGTGCTAGCAGGGCTTTTACACCTCGAAATTCTGGTTTTCTTCACCTCCATCACAAACAGCCCCAACTCGTGGTGCTTCTTGTTCCAAACCCGAAACCACTCCTTCTCCAACAAAGAAAATTGTGCAACCAGCAACAAGTTCTAGTGGCTCTAATTTATCTACATCAAGAAACATGGATATGAGTTGCCATACATGTGATGGAAAAGCGAATTTTAAGAGGGATTGCACGAATAAGAAAAGTATGCCTGTTAATGAGGACAATGAGTATGAAACATGTGATGATGTTGATCCCCGTGAGGAGGATGACTGTGATTAGAAAGGAGGTCCACTTGATGCATATGCTACACATTATCCTTCTACTGTTTGCACACAAAAGGTTGCTGCTTTGAGTGTTATTCCATGTCCAGAAAATCAGAGATGCAATTTGTTCCAAACTAAGGAAATTGTAGGCCCTCAAATGGCTTGCAAGGTTATTATTGATGGAGGGAGTTACATAGATTTAGCAAGCAAAGAGCTATGTGCAAAGCTAAAATTGAAGTATATTCCACACCCTCATCCTTATTATATACAATGGTTGAGTGACAAAGGAGAGATGAAGGTGAGCTACATGGTGAGAGAAGAGTTCCAATTTGGGCCATATTCGGATACCATTGAGTGTGATGTGGTGCCCATGTATATTTGTCACATGTTGCTTGGAAGACCATCGCAGTTTGACAGGTGTGCTATACATAATGGGAGAGCTAATACCTATCCGTTGAATTGGCATGGGAAGGATATTATTTTTGAGATCTATGACACCACAACAAATTGTAAATGAGTCTCGTGAAAAACCTGAAGTAAATCTAGAGAAGGAGAGTGAGAGAGTGGAAAAACAAGAGAGCAATAATTTTGTGACTGAAAATAGCAAAGCCAATCTGAGTGGTAAAAATAAATGTGAGGGAGTGAGCCTATTATGCATGTTAGCCACCAAAGAGGACTTGAGAGAGTTTAGTGATATCCTAGTTTAGTTCCTATAGTTCTCATGCACAAGGGATAAATTTTGGTTTCTAATGACATGACTCCTCTTCCTATTGGTGTTTCTAATGTGTTGCAGGAGTTTGATGATGTGTTTCCAGAGGAGGTACCAGCAGGGCTACCACCATTGCGTGGAATTGAGCATCAAATTGATTTGATTCGTGGAGCAACATTGCCAAATCGAGCCCCCTACAGGACCAATCCCAAAGAGACAAAAGAAATTAAGAAACAGGCACAAGAGCTTCTTGATAAAGGGTATATTCGAATCAGCCTTAGCCCTTGTGTTGTTCCTATTATTTTAGTTCCTAAGAAAGATGGTACTTGGCGCATGTGTGTAGATTGTAGAGCAATTAACAACATCACAATTCTTTAACGTCATCCTATACCTCATTTGGAAGACATGTTAGATGAATTAAGTGGTGTTGTTGTTTTCTCTAAAATTTATTTGCGTAGTTCTTATCATCAAATTAGGATGAATGGAAAACAGCCTTTAAACAAAATTTGGTTTATATGCATGGTTTTTGATGCCTTTTGGTTTAACTAATGCACCTAGTACTTTCATGATACTTTTGAACCATGTTTTGCGAATTTTATTGGCAAGTTTGTGGTTATGTACTTTGATGACATATTAATTTACAACCGCAATGATTATGAACATATTGATCATATTAGACAAGTTTTGCATGTGCTACGTGAAAACAAACTTTATGGTAATCTTGCTAAGTGCACATTTTGCAAAGATAAGGTCATACTTGTAGGATATGTTGTTTCTAAGCATGGAATTGAAGCAGATGAATCTAAAATTGAAACTATTAAAAATTGGACAATTCCTATCAATGTTAGTCAAGTGAGAAGTTTTAATGGTTTGGCTGGTTTCTATAGAATATTCGTGAAAGATTTTAGTACACTTTCTACCCCTTTAAATGATCTAACTAAAAAGGGTGTTGATTTTGAATGGAGAGTGACACAAGATATTGCTTTTGATGAGATTAAGAAACAATTGATTTTGGCCCCATTGTTAATACTTCCTGATTTTAATAAACAATTCAAAATAGAGTAGGATGCAAGTGATATTGGTATTGGTGGAGTTCTTATACAAAACCTGTATTATTTTTCTGAGAAATGGCATGGTGCTCAATTGAACTATTCTGTTTATGATAAAGAATTGTATGCGCTTGTTACAGTTATTGAGATTTGGAAACATTATTTGTGGCCAAAAGAATTTATCATACATTCCAATCATGAGGCATTAAAAAATTTAAAGAGCCAATCTAGTCTTAATAAACGTCATGCTAAGTGGGTTGAATTCATTGAATCTTTCCCATACATCATTAAGTACAAGAAAGGCCAAGATAATGTAGTTGATGATGTTGTATCTAGGAAAAGCATGTTATTAACTCAATTGGATGTACAAGTTCTTGGTTTAGAGAGTTTGAAAGATTTGTATGCTCAAGATAATGATTTTAAGGTTGCATATGCAAATTGTTCTAATGTGAAAGCATGGGATAAATTTCATGTGCATGATGGATACTTGCTTAGAGCTAACAAATTATGTGTACCTGAGTCGTCCTTGTGTTTCTTATTATTGCAGGAATCACATAGTGGTGGTTTGATAGGACATGTTGGGCGTGAGAAGACATTACTCATGTTGGGTGACCACTTCTATTTGCCACGCACGAGAAGAGATGTGGAGAGGTTTGTGAGACGTTGCATCACATGTAACAAGGCTAAATCCAAATTGAAGCCACATGGTTTGTATACTCCTCTTCCTGCACCTACTACTCCATGGGAGGAAATTAGTATGGATTTTGTGCTAGGATTACTAATAACAAGAATAGGACATGATTCTATATTTGTGGTAGTGGATAGATTCTCTAAAATGTCAAACTTTATTTCATGCCACAAGAGCGACGATGCGTCGCATATTGCTAATTTGTTTTTTAGGGACATGGTGAGATTACATGGAGTACCAAGATCTATTGTTTCTGATCGTGACGTGAAGTTTATGAGCTACTTTTGGAAGACACTTTGGGGGAAGCTGGGGACAAAGTTGCTATTTTCTACTACTTGTCACCCCCAAACTGATGGACAAACGGAGGTGGTGAATCGCACATCATCCACATTGTTGTGAGCCATGATCAAGAAGAATCTGCGGGAGTGGAAGGAGTGTTTGCCACATGTTGAGTTTGCATACAACAGGGCGGTACATTCTACTACTCAGCTATGCCTGTTTGAGGTGGTGTATGGTTTTAAGCCAATAACGCCACTTGATTTGCTGCCACTTCCAATTCAAGAAAGAGTCAACATGGAGGATTCTAAACGTGTTGATTTTGTGAGGAAGATCCATGATAAAACAAAGCAAGCAATTGAGAAGACAAGAAGACATGTAGTTGAGAGAGTTAACAAGAATAAGAAGGAAGTACTATTTCAGCCAGGAGATATGCTGTGGGTGCATTTTCGCAAATACATACTTCCCACATTACGCAAGTCAAAGTTGATGCCTAGAGGTGTTGGTCCATATAAAGTGATTGCAAAGATAAATGATAATGCCTACAAGATTGATCTTGCTAGTGAAGAGTTTGGTGTGAGTAATTCCTTCAACGTAGCTGATTTGACACCATACCATGGAGAGGAACTTGATGCGTCGAGGAAGACGCATTTTCAAGGGGGGGGTGATGAGAACATCACTAGTTCGTCTACACTTTCTCCAATGAAGATGTTGTTGTTCAAGACAAACCCAATGAATTGGGAATCGGTCCAATAACAAGATCAAGAACCGAGTTAATAGACCAACAGGTGAATTCACTCTTATTAGAATATGATGTTTGTTTTCATAAGAATTGTACACTACCTAAATCTATGCACTTGTGTATAATCAGGTATGTTGATAACACAAGCATGGATGGAGGACGACATCAAGATGAGCTGGAAAACAAGGAGGAGCTGCTGGAAAACAAACATTCCAAGCTGGAAAACAAATGTTACATGGTGGAAAACAAGCCTATACACATAGAGGGAGAAGAGGATGATGTTTTCCACAAGTACTCAAGTGAGGAGGAGCATAGAGAGGGCGCAAAACATAATGTTGTTGCGCCTCATAGACAGTCCTACCACGGGTAGGAGTGGGTCCTGCTTGTCCCTAGTTGCCCGAACCCAAGTATGTGTTGGTTTGTATCTTCCTTCGAGTCCAAGTCGAGTCAGGCTAGGTGGTGCTTGTTGTAACATCCCAAGTATGAAAAATAAGCCTTTAGAATGTTTGCTCTCTGTTATTTTATGTTTTGCATCATGACATCATGTTCATTGCATTTGTTTTGCTTGTTTTCCTTTTGTTTCCAACTGTTTTCCTTTGTTTTCTATTTGAAATTCAAACCAAAATTCAAACCTTTTGTTTCATCCTTGTGATGTTAAAATTTCCAAAATGATATTTCAAATCAAAACAATCATTTGTTTCCATCAAACCATAAGGTTCAAACTATTTAAAATTGGCTTTTAATAATTCAATCAATTCAAATTGCTTCCAAATTCAAATCAAAAACATCAAACAGCACCCAATTCCAAATTGTAAAAATTACCAAAACCTTGCTACCCCTTTTGTTGCTACTTAAACAATAGGGTTCACCCTATTAAAAATGTTGTTTTTAATAATAATCACTTAATCTCCAAAATCATTTAAATTGGAATCAAATTTCAAACAACACCCAATTGGAAAATTATGAAAATTACCCAAAAAAACATTCTAATCTTTTGTTTCCATCTATTTCAAACTAAAGGTTCATGCCATTTGAATTCCTGTTTTCAATAATTCAATCAATAATCAAATTCCTCCAAATTTGAATTAAATTCCAAACCACCTTTTTATTTTGATCATTTTGAAAAACAGAACTTGCTAACTGTTGTTATTATTTAAATAAGCAATCTAAAATTTCCCCCCTAATTTTTCTACCCCACAAACCATCTTCCTCTCTTCCATTTTCCAATTCAGCAAAAAAAAAAAATAGAACAAAAACATTAAAAGCTAGCAGGGAGAGAGAGAGAGGCCCAACCCAACCTTTTTTCCCCCAGCCCACTTCCCCTCTTTTTGGCCCATACCCCTCTCCACTTCATCTTCCTCGTACGGCTGAACATCTGCTGTATCCACGTAGCAGAGAAAGATCACGCAACGGTGATCACCACATACACCTCCCCTATAAACCTAAGCTCCTGCCCTAGGGTTCCCCCCAACCTTCCTTTCTCCTCCTTCTCCCTCTCCCCCGCCGTCCTCTCTCTTTCTTCTCCCTCTCTTTATTCTCTGTTGCTCCCCTCTCTGAAACTCTCTGTCTCTGAAGGCCACCGAAAATCCCTCCGGCGATCGCCGGCCGTCTAGGGCCCCTCCGGCCGCGGCGAGGGCGCGAATGGAAAGCCCCCGCCGCGGGCTCCCTCTCCACCCCCTCGGCTTGGGCCGGGAGGCACCGCTTCTCCGCCGCCATCCTCACCAAGTCGCCACCGTCGCCCTCTGTTCCTGCCGCTCGCCTCCACCTGCCCCGATCGCCTCCTCGTCGCTGTCCACTCGGGAGTCCTCAAGGTGAGCACTCCGGTCCCCTGCCTCCCTCCCTCCTTCCTCTAGGCCACCGCACACCCGCAGGGCACCACGATCAACCACAGCAGCGATCGATCCGCGCCCAATGCCTGAACCACGATTCAGTTCGTTAGTTAAGTACAAGCCACGAGCAACAGCTTAACCCCACCGAGATCCCCTTCTGTCAACAAAGCACAACGCACCGCAGTGGCTAGCTGCCCCTTGCGCGCCCAGGAGATTGGGGGTTCGATCCCCCACTCCCTCAAATAAAAAACCAACCTTTTTTATTTATTTGTTTGGTTACAGAACTTCCCCCAAATCACAACCAAGTCCCTGTATAATTCTTTCTAAATCCTTGCAATTTATTTCTAAGTCCCTAGTGCATTAAAAATGGCAGATTTGCACCAAATCTTGTAAAATGCCTACTTAATTCATCTTAACTCCAATTTTAACTTTTTAAATATGTTTTCTGTCCCAAATTGGATGCTCTACCCAAATATAAAATTTGTTTACTGTTTTGAATATTTTAAATTGGTGCAATATTTGAAATCTTGTTTAATTCAATTAATTTTGCAAAAATCATAACTTGAGCATAAAAATTCCAAATTCCACAAACTAAATATGTTTTCCAATCAACTTTTCATGTACTTTCCAAATATAAATTTTGTTTGCTGTTTTGAATTATATAAATTGCTGAAAACAACTGTTTCTTAATTATTGCATTTAAAATTGCCAAAATAATAACTTGCTCATTTTAAATCCAATTTCAACAAATGAAATATGTTTTCCATGCAAAATTAAACCCTCTTTCCAAATATAAATTTGTTTCATGTTTTGAATAATTAAAATTGGTTAAATGATTTAAACCTTGTTTAAATCATTTAATATTGTTAAATTCATAACTTGATCAAATTAAATTCTTTTGGGACATATAAAATATGTTTTCAAACCACAAAAGTATAAACTTTTCAAATATGAATCTCACTTACTGTTTTGAACAAATAAAAATTCGAATAAGTTCATGTTTGAATTAAATTCATCTAATTCTTGCTTAAACTTGTTTAATTCATAAATAATTTATTCCAAATCCTTTTTCAACAAGTGAAACATGTAATCCAACTAAAATCTTGTGTTCTTTCCAAATATAAACTTTGTTACCTATTTTGAACAATTTAAATGGGTGAAAACAACAAATGCTTGTGTGGCACCTTTAAGAAACCAAAATTCCAAAACTTAATAGATGAATTTCTAAACTTGGTAAACCTTATTTCCAATTGCTTCTATTGTTGTTATTTTGCTGTTTTCCTCATCCATGCATCATGCTAATCAACTTTCATATGATGATTAGTTGTAGAACAATTCATTCAACCATAATTCATGGGCTTTTCATATGCAATCCAAGTGCATATGGGTCCATTTAAATTGTGTTACCATGTCAACTAGTTCATATTGATGCATCCATTAATTTGACATGCATCATCCCATGTTTGTGCACTATGCCATGTTATTGATTGTTTATCTTTCTGCATTGTTTGTTTGCTTCTTCTCGGATACACGACGACGTTGAGACCGACGATACTTACGACACCCCTTCTAAGGAGTTAGCTCAGTACCAGGCTACTGGGTTTGCAGGCAAGTATTCACTCACATGAACCACTGTGTTCCTTTCAACCTTGGTTACCGATATTTTCCGTTGTCTATTCTGCTAGCCCTATGAATAGTTGCTTCTGTTACGAACCTATCACATGTATCCTTTAACCCTAATATTGCCTCACCTCCATACCTATAACCTTTTGCTTGTTGCCCGTGTCTTACTAGCATGCTTAGGTTGTTTTGCTCGAGTCTGTTACCCGTTACTTTCCGTTACTAGATTACTTTTATGTTCTGGGGGCTCGATGTTTAATCAATCAATCATGCTAATGTTATTATTAATAATAATTTGATGATAAGGCACCGGCAGGAGGCCCTGTGTGGTTTTGAGGCCTGCTAGTGTCGACCCTAATAGGAAAAGGGTCTTGACTACTGATCCATGATGAGCGCACTAACCGCATGTGGGAAGCGAGTATGGGCGCCCCCCTCAATTTGATTCGATTCGCATCTCGTCCAAATCGCCTCATTTAGTTCGTGATTTCCATTTGCCGCATGCATGTTTTTGCGAGCCCAGGCCAGGGTGGAACTTTTGTAGTCGGCATATAGGGGGACACGTTCTTAGAGTGCTATGAGGGTCCCCTTTCTTCGGGGCTCGATTAGCCGTGCGCCCAAGGTGCTTTGGGCTTGATGCGAAGAAGTGTTGAGTGCCCCGCTTGGTGGGAGGCATTCCATCTGGTGGGTTGTTCATACGTGTATGGCCAAATTGGTGCACCCCTGCAGGGATAAATCTTCTCGAGAAGCCGTGTTTTCCGCGGTTATGGACTACTTGGTGAAAGTACTGGCTAACAAGTACTCAGGACAACTTAAACCTAATGATTATCACCCTTACACCCATTGATTAACAACTTGACTAGTAATAGGCTTATTGACACCATAATCTGAACCATCATTAATTCAACTGTGTGAGTTTATCCTCGGAGTGCTTCTTTGGATAAGGGGCGAGATCCAGGATGGGATTGTTTGAGGTTATCTTTCAGTTGGTTACGATACGCGATCTTATCTCCTTTCTGTTAGCCGGAAGTGGTAGTAACTCTGTAGTTGGTTAGAGCAGCCAGTTGCCGCATGTTTTATATCCCCTTGCTTCCGTTGAACCCAAAGCATCTGTGCTTGGTGTTGACGGGTTACACTTTGGTGAATTGTGAGTCTTTATTGCCAGTACGTTTATGTACTGACCCCTTTGGGGCTGTGGTTTCCGCAGACTACGTTACCGAGGATCCCCATGGTGGCTACTGCGTGGAGTATGACGAGACTGCTGACGAGTAGATAGCGGACCCGGGCAGGATCCGAGACTTCGTGGATGGGCTCCGTCTTTTCGTTTCCGGCCTCTTAGGCCTATTTGGATCTTGTCTGTACTCAGACCTTTTGAATGCTTCCGCTGTGATGTAATGATGATATGTTGGGACAGGTGTCCTCTGAATGATTGTATTTGCTATCTCTGCTCTAATGAGAGCTATTTGCACCTTATTTCCATCTTTTGTGTCGTAGAGATCCGTTGTGATATCGCTTGTTCAACTGCCGTTGACGTACCATGTGTGTATGTTTTGAAGTACGTCAACGGAAGTATCTGGATTTCTACGGGATGGTTTGCGCAGACGATGAACAGTAAGAAAATGGTTGTCACACGTTTACGTGTTGGCCTGCTCATATTGAGATGCGGGTGCCGATATGCCCCGTAAGCCATGTATCTACTGTTTAACGGACTGTGAGTATCCCCTAGAAGTCCGGGTGCGACAAATGGTATCAGAGCCTGTCTGCCTGTAGGATCCCTTTTTACTGGTCGCAGTTTGAGTCTAGAAACTATTTTGTAGCTATATAGGAAAAATGAAACGTGAGAGTAGGAATTCTGTTCTTTTTCTTCTTTCCCCACCCACCCTCCCTTTTCTGGTAAGGAAGTGCAACGTTGTTTTCCCTTCTCACCTGAACTTTCAAGTTAGGATTTCACGTATCCTGGTTTCTCTAGGATGGTTATATCTACTAGACCATAGGAATGGAGGTGGTTGTGACATGATTTATCATGTTGCCTACTCACGATTGAGAACGGAGGCGTGTAAGCCCCGGAAGCAGATCCTCTATTCCTTAAGCAGTAGATATTGATCCTTTAGAAGCCCGGATGGGTTTTCCGTAGTACCTCAGGAGTGTTGTGGTCTCGTTTTTCCCGGTGTTGCTTCGTTATCCTGTTCTTCTCAACATCCTTTTTGTCCGTTGATTCTTCAACCGGCGTCTAATCAAAACTTCCCAAATATCAAGTCTATCTGGCCAGAAAGGTTGTTGTTGTTGTTGTTGTTGTTGTTGTTGTTGTTGTTGTTGTTGTTGTTGTTGTTGTTGATTCCAGGCTATGAGAGCTGGCATTCCTATCACCTGGGGTTGTTTCGATGAAGCATTCCTGAAGCACCACATTCCAGATAGTCTATTCTACAAATGAATCAAAGTCTATCCAGCTATACACCCTCGATACAAAACCTCTCCCTTTATTTGAAAATGTTCCCGTGGTTTCCAATTTCCCTGACATCTTTCCAGAAGAGTTGCCAGGAATCCCTATCATCTTGAACTTCCAGAAAAGCTATCCAAGGTGCACGATGTGTTTCACGTCTCACAGCTCAAGAGGATCTTCGCAAGAAGTATCCGGACCTTTTCTTTTCTCAGTAGGAATCTCGGGGCGCGATTCCTTCAAGGGGGGCGTTTTGTAACATCCCAAGTATGAAAAATAAGCCTTTAGAATGTTTGCTCTCTGTTATTTTATGTTTTGCATCATGACATCATGTTCATTGCATTTGTTTTGCTTGTTTTCCTTTTGTTTCCAACTGTTTTCCTTCGTTTTCCTTTGTTTTCTATTTGAAATTCAAACCAAAATTCAAACCTTTTGTTTCATCCTTGTGATGTTACAATTTCCAAAATGATATTTCAAATCAAAACAATCATTTGTTTCCATCAAACCATAAGGTTCAAACTATTTAAAATTGGCTTTTAATAATTCAATCAATTCAAATTGCTTCCAAATTCAAATCAAAAACATCAAACAGCACCCAATTCCAAATTGTAAAAATTACCAAAACCTTGCTACCCCCTTTTGTTGCTAATTAAACAATAGGGTTCACCCTATTAAAAATGTTGTTTTTAGTAATAATCACTTAATCTCCAAAATCATTTAAATTGGAATCAAATTTCAAACAGCACCCAATTGGAAAATTATGAAAATTACCCAAAAAACATTCTAATCTTTTGTTTCCATCTATTTCAAACTAAAGGTTCATGCCATTTGAATTCCTGTTTTCAATAATTCAATCAATAATCAAATTCCTCCAAATTTGAATTAAATTCCAAACCACCTTTTTATTTTGATCATTTTGAAAAAGCAGAACTTGCTAACTGTTGTTATTATTTAAATAAGCAATCTAAAATTTTCCCCCTAATTTTTCTACCCCACAAACCATCTTCCTTTCTTCCATTTTCCAATTCAGCAAAAAAAAAAAATAGAACAAAAACATTAAAAGCTAGCAGGGAGAGAGAGAGAGGCCCAACCCAACCTTTTTTTCCCCCAGCCCACTTCCCCTCTTTTTGGCCCATACACCCCTCCACTTCATCTTCCTCGTACGGCTGAACATCTGCTGTATCCACGTAGCAGAGAAAGATCAGGCAACGGTGATCACCACCTACACCTCCCCTATAAACCTAAGCTCCTGCCCTAGGGTTCCCCCCAACCTTCCTTTCTCCTCCTTCTCCCTCTCCCCCGCCGTCCTCTCTCTTTCTTCTCCCTCTCTTTCTTCTCTGTTGCTCCCCTCTCTGAAACTCTCTGTCTCTGAAGGCCACCGAAAATCCCTCCGGCGATCGCCGGCCGTCTAGGGCCCCTCCGGCAGCCGCGAGGGCGGGAATGGAAAGCCCCCGCCGCGGGCTCCCTCTCCACCCCCTCGGCTTGGGCCGGGAGGCACCGCTTCTCCGCCGCCATCCTCACCAAGTCGCCACCGTCGCCCTCTGTTCCTGCCGCTCGCCTCCACCTGCCCCGATCGCCTCCTCGTCGCTGTCCACTCGGGAGTCCTCAAGGTGAGCACTCCGGTCCCCTGCCTCCCTCCTCCTTCCTCTAGGCCACCGCACACCCGCAGGGCACCACGATCAACCATAGCAGCGATCGATCCGCGCCCAATGCCTGAACCACGATTCAGTTCGTCAGTTAAGTACAAGCCACGAGCAACAGCTTAACCCCACCGAGATCCCCTTCTGTCAACAAAGCACAGCGCACCGCAGTGGCTAGCTGCCCCTTGCGCGCCCAGGAGATTGGGGGTTCGATCCCCCACTCCCTCAAATAAAAAACCAACCTTTTTTATTTATTTGTTTGGTTACAGAACTTCCCCCAAATCACAACCGAGTCCCTGTATAATTCTTTATAAATCCTTGCAATTTATTTCTAAGTCCCTAGTGCATTAAAAATGGCAGATTTGCACCAAATCTTGTAAAATGCCTAATTAATTCATCTTAACTCCAATTTTAACTTTTTAAATATGTTTTCTGTCCCAAATTGGATGCTCTACCCAAATATAATTTTTTTTTACTGTTTTGAATATTTTAAATTGGTGCAATATTTGAAATCTTGTTTAATTCAATTAATTTTGCAAAAATCATAACTTGAGCATAAAAATTCCAAATTCCACAAACTAAATATGTTTTCCAATCAACTTTTCATGTACTTTCCAAATATAAATTTTGTTTGCTGTTTTGAATTATTTAAATTGCTGAAAACAACTGTTTCTTAATTATTGCATTTAAAATTGCCAAAATAATAACTTGCTCATTTTAAATCCAATTTCAACAAATGAAATATGTTTTCCATGCAAAATTAAACCCTCTTTCCAAATATAAAATTTGTTCCATGTTTTGAATAATTAAAATTGGTTAAATGATTTAAACCTTGTTTAAATCATTTAATATTGTTAAATTCATAACTTGATCAAATTAAATTCTTTTGGGACATATAAAATATGTTTTCAAACCACAAAAGTATAAACTTTTCAATTATGAATCTCACTCAATGTTTTGAACAAACAAAAATTCAAATAAGTTCATGTTTGAATTAAATTCATTTAATTCTTGCTTAAACTTATTTAACTCATAAATAATTTATTTGAAATCCTTTTTCAACAAGTGAAACATGTATTCCACCTAAAATTGTGTGTTCTTATCAAATATGAACTTTGTTATCTATTTTGAACAATTAAACTTGATGAAAACAACAAATGCTTGTGTGACACTTTTAAGAAACCAAAATTTCCTAACTTAATAAATGAATTTCTAAACTTGGTAAACCTTATTTCAAATTGTTCCTATTGGTGTTATTTTGCTGTTTTCCTCATCCATGCATCATGTTAATCCACTTCCATATGATGAGTAGTTGTAAATCAATTGTTTCACCCTTAATTCATGGGCTTTCCATATGCAATCCAATTGCATATGGGTCCATTTATTCATGTTATGTTATCTTGTCAACTAGTTTATTCTGTTGCATCAATTAAATGGTCATGCATCATCCCATGTTTGTGCATTATGCCATGTTATTGATTCTTTATCTTTCTGCATTGTTTGTTTGCTTCTTCTCGGATACACGACGACGTTGAGACCGACGATACTTACGACACCCCTTCTAAGGACTTAGCTCAGTACCAGGCTACTGGGTTTGCAGGCAAGTATTCACTCACATGAACCATCGTGTTCCTTTCAACATTGGTTACCGATACTTTCCGTTGTCTATTCTGCTAGCCCTATGAATAGTTGCTTCTGTTACGAACCTATCACATGTATCCTTTAACCCTGATATTGCCTCACCTCCATACCTACAACCTTTTGCTTGTTGCCCGTGTCTTACTAGCATGCTTAGGTTGTTTTGCTCGAGTCTGTTACCCGTTACTTTCTGTTACTATTCCTTATGTTCTGGGGGCTCGATGTTTAATCAATCAATCATGCTAATGTTATTATTAATAATAATTTGATGATAAGGCACCGGCAGGAGGCCCTGCGTGGTTTTGAGGCCTGCTAGTGTCGACCCTAATAGGAAAAGGGTCTTGTCTACTGATCCATGATGAGCGCACTAACCGCATGTGGGAAGCGAGTATGGGCGCCCCCCTCAATTTGATTCGATTCGCATCTCGTCCAAATCGCCTCATTTAGTTCGTGTTTTCCATTTGCCGCATGCATGTTTTTGCGAGCCCAGGCCAGGGTGGAACTTTTGTAGTCGGCATATAGGGGGACACGTTCTTAGAGTGCTATGAGGGTCCCTTTTCTTCGGGGCTCGATTAGCCGTGCGCCCAAGGTGCTTTGGGCTTGATGCGAAGAAGAGTTGAGTTGTGTTGAGTACCTCGCTTGGTGGGTTTGATCCCCGTCTGGCGGGTTATTCTTACGTGTACGGCCAAATTGGTGCAACCCTGCAGGGATAAATCTTCTCGAGAAGCCGTGTTTTCCGCAGTTATGGACTACTTGGTGAAAGTACTGGCTAACAAGTACTCAGTACAACTTAAACCTAATGATTAACAACCTTACACCCAATGATTAACAACTTGACTAGTAATAGGCTTATTGACACAATAATCTGAACCATCATTAATCCAACTGTGTGAGTTATCCTCGGATTGCTTCTTTGGATAAGGGGCGAGATCCAGGATGGGTTTGTTTGAGGTTAGTTGATAGGTTGGTTACGATACGCGATCTTATCTCCTTTCTGTTAGCCAGAAGTTGTAGTATGTTCTGTAGTTGGTTAGAGCAGCCAGTTGCAGCATCTTTATATCCCCTTTCCTCCGTTGAACCCAAAGCATCTGTGCTTGGTGTTGACGGGTTACACTTTGGTGAAATGTGAGTCTTGCTTGCCAGTACGTTTATGTACTGACCCCTTTGGGGCTGTGGTTTCCGCAGACCTACGTTTCCGAGGATCCCCATGGTGGCTACTACGTGGAGTATGACGAGACTGCTGACGAGTAGATAGCGGACCCGGGCAGGATCCGAGACTTCGTGGATGGGCTCCGTCTTTTCGTTTCCAGCCTCTTAGGCCTATTTGGATCTTGTCTGTACTCAGACCTTTTGAATGCTTCCGCTGTGATGTAATGATGATATGTTGGGACAGGTGTCCTCTGAATGATTGTATTTGCTATCTCTGCTCTAATGAGAGCTATTTGCACCTTATTTCCATCTTTTGTGTCGTAGAGATCCGTTGTGATATCGCTTGTTCAACCGCCGTTGACGTACCATGTGTGTATGTTTTGAAGTACGTCAACGGAAGTATCTGGATTTCTACGGGATGGTTTGCGCAGACGATGAACAGTAAGAGAATGGTTGTCACACGTTTACGTGTTGGCCTGCTCATATTGAGATGCGGGTGCCGGTATGCCCCGTAAGCCATGTATCTACTGTTTAACGGACTGTGAGTATCCCCTAGAAGTCCGGGTGCGACACTTGTGCAAGTCCCTTGTGGCTGCACCCCTTCCTCTTATATACCCCCCACCTGCGTGTGGTAAAGGTTTAGACTACGAATAAGATAAACCCTACAACCCCCATTGTTTGATTGCGATCAGCATTCATCTAGAAGTAATAAAACTGCAAGTTTTGCATTCTAGCAACTATTCCATTCGGAATTAGGCGATACAGAACCACTATTAGTCAGTGGCTGATCATGGAAGTGTGTGGAGTTGTGAATATCCAAGGGATTGGTTGCTGTTGCATTGGCATCGGGAATTAGCCGGAGAGTGCGTTGCACGACACAAGTTATCATACTGTTGACGTGTGAACGCGTCACACGAACATGTCCTCGTGTATCCGCGGCGCCAAGGGAGATGCTCCGCAACTCGCACCGCGGGAGGCCTGCCGGAAGCGCGGTACGCAAGACAGTCTGGCAGGCGCTTTTGAGGCCAGACGCCCCGGTTCCTCGGGAGGGACCCCGTCGGAGGACCGGCGATGATTGGCTGCTCCAAGTCGTCATTAACGCCCCTGGAGCCTCGTGGATGGTAGCCTCCAAACATGAAGAACAACTAAGAACGAGAAGCAAGATACAAAGGGAGAACGATAAAGGTAGATGAACACGGAAAAGTAGATAGATGTGTTTGTTCGATTGGTGTTGGTTCAATCGGCCATCAACCCTCATGTATATAAGAGGCAGCTGGACTTCCCATGCAAGGAAAAGACTTGGATTCACGTCCAAAAGCCCTAATTTGCATCCAATTCGGATGTTTGACTCGAACCTTCCAAAACTGTTCGGTCTAAAAACTAGCTGCAACTTGCGAGTAGTTTTTGAGTCAGTAAAAAACCTCAAATCGGAAATCACATAAAAAACAAAGTTGTCCGCCTTAAAAGACGAAGAACTTTCATGTTTTATGATTTTTTTATCTGACATCATATTGAAGTCTTAATTGTATCTGCACAAAAATATGTTTGAATCGAATCCAAATCTGTCAGTTCTGACCTCTTCGTATTTTCAGATTTGAGGTAGTAAACGACCTCAGATCAAAATCTCATAGAATATAAAGTTGTTCTGTCTCAAAAAAATGAAGAACTTTCATTTAATGAGTTTTTCAATTTGACCTCATCTTGATGCTTCCATATCAGGTGGAAGAAGTTTGACGCAATTTAGAGGTTTTCAACTCGTTTCACCAACACTCCCGCCAAAGTGTAGAGTATGTCTATGGTTTGACGGATTTTCTTGCAAAATGAGATGATATGTAGTATTTTGGCTCTAGAAGTTGCATACGACCTTGGATCGAGATGATCCAAAAATCAAAATTGTTTGTTTCGCTTTCGGTCACATTATTTTTCTATTTGAGCTCATATTGGTATGAACCTTTTGTGAGACAAAAACGACTGTCAACACATGCCCCCCGTGTTTTTTTGGCAAAACTTGCATGCCAAAAAATAATTTGCCTCATTATCATTCTAACGACGATGTAAACACTCCATCGGCCATTAGTTCTCCGGGCGATACAAGTTTATTGGCCATTTTGTTTGCTGATTGAGGAAAGTCGTAACTTCCTTGATATAGTCTCCCATACAAAACCTTAATTGCTTCTCATTCAACAGTTCTAGAAGAATACCACCAACCATTTGGCCATAAAATTCATCACTCATTGATGTGTATTTGAAGAGCTACCCACCGAACGGTCATTCTCACCCTCTTGTAAGATTTTGCACATAATTGACAGTGAGCTTTTTCGGGTCTTTCATCTAGTGGTGAACTCCATGACGAAGGAAATGTTGGCACGGTTGAAGAGTATAGATGATGTGCCAACCGAAGATTTTTCTTAGCTGATATAGACCTTTGGCTTAATTGCTTGCTAGTTTCAGTCTTCTCTTTCTTTACTTCTATGAATTTCCTTGCAGCAGAATCTTGCACATCCTTCATGTCCTTGTGGCTCTCCTTAGGAATCCATGCCATGTTTTTCTTTTTTAACTCTTCAGCACCAAGCCTTTACAATTTTCTTTCTTGCCAACTTGATAAGCCGAGTGGGCATCCCGGCTATACTTTTTGTTTCTGCTTTGGCGACTCTATCTTCAGCTTGGGCACTTTCAACTTCGCACATTCAGATTTGGCACTTTGATCTTCAACTATTTGTTGTTTCATCTCTTTGCCTTTAATAGCCAAGGTCAATTGGACCAGCTCTTTGTATCTTGAAACCGAATGTGAAATAGCACACCTGCGACCATCCTTTTTCACTTGGTAAACCTGCTTGACCACCTCTTTCTTTTCTCCTGAGCTCCAGACCGATTCTTTTTTATTGAAATGGTCTTTGTCATGAGATTTTTGATCCAATGATGATCTATTTGGAGTTGCACAATTTGGATTAGACGGTCTAGAAAAATATGGATAATGCGCCATGATCATACATGTCCCATGATGAATGTGGATAGGAATTAGCATAGGGAGGTTTCCATGACCTTTGCATTGGCGTCCCAAAAGGAGGATATGAATCTGCTTCGTGGAACTTGTCTTTTCACCAATACCGCTTCCTGTGCTTTCGCCTTGGGGGTGATCTCGATGCTTTTGCATTACTTGGCTGATAAGCAACTTTTTATTCACTATCCTTTTGATATTTTTCCAATAGCTCTTCGAAAGTAACTTTTGATTTCTTACCTTTATGGTTATAGCGGCCTTTGTTCTTGACTCTTTATGCATCGATCTTAAAATCTTTCTGTTGCCCCCAGTGCTTAATGTCATAGGTGTAGCATCAGTGGAATTCCCATCTTCAAGAATATTTTTCATGTGCTCCTGAATAATTTCTTTTCTTGAAGACTTGATCTCACCATCTTCAGCGTGCACCTGTGCATCTTTGAATGAATCAGATTGAGGTAGCTGATGTAAAAGAGTTTTGCCATCAAGATCAACTAAAATAGACTGATCATCTATATGTGCCTCACCAAAATTCAGTCGTCCTTTATCAATGGCCGATTGCACTGTTTTATGAAACATGTTGCAGTTGTCAATACTATGATCAAACGAATCATGCAACTTGCCATACATTCGTCCGTGTATTGATGGCTCTACATGGTAATCAAGAATCATAATGTAATCATTCTTAAGTAACATATCAAAAATACGACCACACATGCTCAAACTAAAGGTACACTTTTTATTAACTAGCCGATCATGTTGTGAGAACGAATTTTTAGTTAAGAAACCGAATGGTTCAGATTCATCACCCAACTCGGCTATGCTTCGATTTTTGCAACATTTCTCCGATGCCTTTGAATAAGCCATCATACTAGCACCATACTTCTCAAGATATTTTATCCTTGACTTTCTATTTCTAAAACCAAAATAGTTAGAACAAACATGTCTCGCTTGATACCAAATGTTAGCCAAGTATGAAATAAGAAAACCAACCCATGTAAATATAAATTTTGAAGGAAACATCGGGGAAAGCTTTAGCTGAAATACCTTTTTAATATTGGTCTCTCTAAATTGTGTAATACGTCGACCGATGGTTTTTGTAGGAATTTTATCACTAACAACTAAATTACTTTTCTCGATTGGTCTTTCAATGTTTCTTATGAAAATCTTGCTAATAGATGCATCAACAATATAGTCTTGACCAAATCGGAAAGTAAGTAAATTATTTGCTGGATATACCTCGTCGAAGACGTTGGGAGAACAGGATGGTTGCATCTGGGAAATATCTTGCCCTGCCTTTACATGATTTTCCAACGCCCTATCTTCTTCCTTTTCTGGATCTAGTGCCCCATTAGTTTGATGCTCGATGTTAACCCACCTTGGTTCGGCTATTCTTTCTTGCCCTTGAAGTTCATTATTCTCATTGGCACATAATTCATAGGATAATATGTAACATCCTTCGCATCCAGAAAAATCAAGCACGACTATTTTGCTAAGCCTTCCATGCTCTTCGTCAATGAAGCTTGTTTCTTTTGATTCAATAAATTCCGCACATGTAATGTTTGATTCGGCCTTTTCAACCGAAGTAACTACTCTTTTCGAATCATTCTTATTTTCCTCAAGGATCTTATCAATTTGCAAAGCTTGTTCATCTTACCTAGAATTATCAGAGGGTTCAACTTGTTTGTTTCATGGAGGAGTAGATTTGATGTCATCAACTGAAGCAATATTTTCTTGACGGTTTTTCTGAAGACTTGCAAGAAAGTCATGTATACATTCCTCTTCAAGCTTTTTCCTATATGTTTCATGCTCATCTTTGAGTTTCTTCTCAAGCTTCTTGAACTCCTCATTACGCTTCCTCTTGAGTACTTCATAGCCTTGACATTGTCCATCTGATAATTCCTCAAAAGTTGGCTTGGTGAATTCGTCAGCGCTATGCTCTGTATGGTGAGATTGCCCCCCGATACTTTTAGTTTCTTTTGGCAATGTGTTGCCGAAACTTTGTGGCTGTGAAGGATAATATTTGAGCTCAAATTGTTGATGCTCTTCTTCAAGCATCTTCTTAAGCGCCTCTAAAGCTTGTATTGCAGCTGGATCGTGGGGATTTTCTACTGCTCTCAAATGAATAGCATTGATCTTCTTGAATTCAGTTGCGAGTTTTTCCTTGAAACCATCCAATCCACATGCAACAGTATTAGATGAAGGCACATGAGCTCCTATTAAATTTTCACTTATTCGGCCATGGCCACTATGAAAGTGGGAAGCCGAATCCAAACTAACTACATGTACTTACCGTCGTGGGTCGATTCATCCACGTGTGCTGACAGGTGGGTCCGCAGCTGACACGTTTGGAAATATAGAGCTACAAACCTTGCAGTGACCGCCGATGAGCGTGTTAGACGTGTTCGGTGACCGTAACCAACATAGAATTTTATATAGTGACCTGATACGTCATAAACGTATCCTTAATTTCTGATGTTCCATGATGCTTTATTATTGTTTCCCACATGTTTGTTATACACTTTATGTCATTTTTATCGAATTTCTGGACTAACCTATTGACAAGATGCCACAGAATCAGTTCCCTGTTTTTGTTGTTTTTAGTTTCAGAAAAGTTGTTCTGGAAATATTCTCGGAATTGGAAAAAATTCAAAGCCCGGAAGTCTTAGAATTCCCGAAGGTTCCACGGAGTCCTGAAGAGACCCGGAGGGGGGCCACACCATAGGGCGGCACCCCCGGTCGCACCATGGGGTGGTGTGGGCCCCCCGGCCTCCATCGCCTTTTTCCCTTTCGCCTATTTATACCTCCCGAGACGTAAACCCTAAAGATATATCACTTCATCCCAAAAACACCCGAGGCCGCCGTCATCGTCATCCCGAGATCGAGAGGGTTCTAGAGCTCTTCCCGGCACCCTGTCGGGAGGGGAATTCATCACTGGAAGGGTCTACACCACCATGCCCTCCTCCGAAGTGATGCGTGAGTAGTTCATCCCTAGACTATGGGTCCATAGCAGTAGCTAGATGGTTGTTCTCTCCACTTTGTACCTCATGTTTAGATCTTGTGAGCTGACTAACATGATCAAGATCATCTTTATGTAATGCTACATGTTGTGTTTTCTGGGATCTAATGAATATTGAATGCTATGTCTTCTGATTATCAATCTATCATGTTATATTCATGCATATGTTATTTATGATCTTGCATGCTCTCCGTTATTAGTAGATGCTCTGGCCAAGTAGATGCTAGTAACTCCAAGAGGGAGTATTTATGCTCGATAGTGGGTTCATGCCTCCTTTGCATCTGTACTCGAGTTACAGAAATGTGACGGATGGAGGATGTGTTGTTGCCATTAGGGAGAAAACAACAGTGTTTACCTAGTTTACATTGTTTACATTACGCACTTTTCTTACGGCGATAATCTGTTGCTTGCAACTTAATACCCAACGTTTGTTCGGATGATATTCGGAGGGTGGATTATTAGACATAGATGCAGTTGGATGACGGTCTATGTATTTTGTTGTAATGCCCGCATGAATCACATAGTAATATTTATGTCTTGCATATGCACTACGGTGCAACCTTCATTTCTGTCAATTTCTGAGCTGTAATTTGTTCACCACACATATTATTTATCTTTCACGGAGAGACACCACTAGTGAACTGTGGACCCCGGTTCTTTTTTCTCATACTGATAAAACACCTACTGCTCTCATACTTTTTTCATACTGTTCCTATTGTTTTCCTACTGTTTTCCACACCATACGTTTAACCTTTTGTGTTCAGCAAAACCGGTGAGATTGACAACCTCATTGCTTCTTTGGGGCAAAGTGATTTGATTGTGTTGTGTAGGTTCCACGTTGCTGCTGAACCGGTACTGCGCCCTGCCATCTCAGCTGCTTCAACCTTCTGAAGTTACTCCTTCCTTCTACTGGTCGATTCAACCTTGGTTTCTTTCTGAGGGAAACTTGCTGCTGCACTCTTCATACCTTCCTCTTGGGGTCTCCCAACGAACGTGTGTTCGCACGCATCAAGCACTTTTCTGGCGCCATTGCCGGGGAGGAAGAGAATTTCTGCAAGGGGAGTCTCTCACTTCCAATCTCTTTACTTTGTTTTTGTTTTGCTTAGTTCATTTTATTTTGTCTTGTTTGCTTCTCTTTATCAAAAACACACAAAAAATAGTTCTTATTCTAGCAGTAGTTTTATTCCTGTTTTTAGTCTTGTTAAAATGACTACTCCTGATGAAGGGTACGTTGCATAGAAAACAAAATATTTCCTACGCGCGATAAACCCGAATGGACAAGATCTAATCTAGGAGATGAAAGGAAACGGGGAGAAAGAGAGTCTTGAGATAACATACCCTCGAAGACTCAAAGTGGTACGAGATAAAATCTCGTTGTTGGCATAGTCATACTCACGCCGATCCTAAGCGAGAAGAAGTTCACCGCAATACGACAGTGTCTCCGTAATCGGTCACACGTTCAACTAGATGAAGACTTCCGTTCCCTCGATCCAGCGGGTAGCGGAAGTAGAGGATCCCCCGGAACTCCTGCAGCACAACGGCGTGGTGGTGGTGAAAAATCCCACGGTCAGGGCTTCGCCAAGCCGTAGACCATGGAATGGAGCAGCGGGTGGAGGAAAAAGGAAATGGGCAAGTATGTGGAGAAGAGGGAGCTCTCACCCTCCTTTTATAGGGGAGGGGGAGGCAGCCCAAGGGGGGGTGCGGCCAGCCATGGGTGCCCCCACCTCTTCCTCTCTTCATGTGAGTGGAAGCCCCACTCACACCTACTCATGCTCCCTTAATTTTCCACTTAGAAAATGCAAAGGTTTTTCTTTAATAAATAAATAAAACATTTTTATTTATTTATTTATATTTGTTAATTCCATTAACAAACATTTGCATGCAGCACCTCGAATCATTTATTAATTCTATTAACAACCATTCGACGAAAAACCCCTTGAACAATTTCAATTTTCCCCGAAACAATTTCGGAGCTGCCCAAAACATTCTTCGGAATTCCGTATCCTCCCAAACGCTTCATCGAACCTTAAGTGTGTCACCCTACGGTTCGTGAATAATATAGACATGATCGAGACTCCTCTCCGATCAATAATCAACAGCGGGATCTGGAGATCCGTGATGACTCCTATATATTCAACGATGACTGTCGTGATTGTGTGAACCTTTCAATGTTGTAACGATTTCTCTTTTTCTCGCGATATTTTACTTGTCCGAGATCCGATCATTGGTATCAACCATACGTTGTTCTATCTCGTTACCTGACAAGTACTCTTTTCTCGTTCCTGTGATATAACATCCTTGTGATCATATCACGTGCTTGCAAGCGGTGTCGATGTGATATCACCGAGAGGGCCCTGAGTATATCTCTCCGACATATTGGATATACAAATCCCACTCTTGATCCATGAGCTTCAACTAACACTTTCCGAATACCTAACGTCACCTTTATAGTCACCCTTTTACGGTGTGACGTTTGATGTCATCAAAGTATTCTTTCAGTATTAGTGATTAACATGATCTCATGGTCTAAGGAACAATGTTACTCCGAATGTAAGACATAACAACAAAAATAAATGACTTGATCGTATTGTTATACTTAGTTAGGGTCTAAGTTCATCACGTCATTCTCCTAATGACATGACCCTGTTATTAACAACATCCAATGTCCTTGATCAGAAAAACTTGATCATCTGCTTCACTAGGAACATTGGTTTGTTTATTAATCACACATGTATTAACGTTTCCGGTTAATACAATTCTAGCATGAGAAATAAACATCTATCATAAACAAGGAATAACATAATAAACACTTTATTATTGCCTCTCGTGCATATTCCCTTCAGTACCCCACTTGCACTAGGGGCAATTATCTATATTACATAGTGATGAATCTAACACCCATTGAGTTCTAGTGTTGATCATGTTTTGCCCTTGAGAGAGGTTTAGTCAATGGATCTGCCACATTCAGATCCGTGTGTACTTTGCAAATCTTCACATCCCCATCTGCGACATGTTCACTGATGGAGTGAAAATGGCGCTTGATATGCTTGTAATTCTTGTGAGACCTTGGCTCCTTAGCATTGGCTATGGAACCATTGTTGTCACAATAGATAACCATTGGATCAAACGCACTCGGAACCACGCCTAGTTCGGATATGAACTCCTTCATCCAAACTGCTTCCTGTGTTGCCTCCGAGGCAGCAACATATTCTGCTTCTGTTGATGATCTCGCCACCACGGATTGCTTGGAACTCCTCCAGCTTACTGCTCCTCCATTCATAACAAATACGTACCCGGACTGAAACTTAGAGTCATTCGGATCAGTGTCGAAGATAGCATCGACGTAACATCTTGCGACGAGCTCTTCTTTACCGCCATATATGAGAAACATATCCTTAGTTCTTCTCAAGTACTTAAAGATATTCTTGACCGCCGTCCAGTGTTCCAAACCTGGATCAGATTGGTACCTACTAGTCAAACTAATAGCATGTGCCACATCCGGTCTTGTACATAGCATAGCATACATGATAGAACCTGTGGCTGAAGCATAGGGAATCTTATTCATTTTCTCTATATCTTCTGCTGTAGCTGGACATTGAGTCTTACTCAACATTTTGCCTTGCAACATAGGTAAGAACCCCTTCTTACTATCTTCCATTCTGAACTTCTTCAGAATCTTGTCAAGGTATGTACTTCGCGAAAGTCCAATTAAGCGTCTTGATCTATCCCTGTAGATTTTGATGCCTAATATATAAGCTGCTTCACCGAGGTCTTTCATCGAAAAACTAATGTTCAAATAACCTTTACGCTTTTTAAAAGTTCTATATCATTTCCAATCAACAATATGTCATCCACATATAATACTAGAAATGCTACAGAGCTCCCACTCACTTTGTTGTAAATACAAGCTTCTCCGTATGTTTGGACAAATCCAAACCCTTTGATCACCTTATCAAAACGAAGGTTCCAACTCCAGGATGCTTGCTTCAGTCCATAAATGGAACGTTGAAGCTTGCACACCTTGTCAGCATCTTTAGGATCAACAAAAACTTTGGGTTGCATCATATACAACTCTTCCTCAATGTCACCATTAAGGAACGCTGTTTTGACATCCATCTGCCAGATTTCATAATCGAAAAATGCAGCAACTGCTAACATAATCCTAACTGACTTAAGCATCGCTACTGGTGAGAAAGTCTCATCGTAGTCAACTCCTTGAATTTGTCGGAAACGTTTTGCGACAAGTCGAGCTTTATAGACGTTCACATTACCATCAGCGTCAGCTTTCTTTTAAAGATCCATTTGTTCTCAACGACCTTGCGGTCATCGGGTAAGTCCACCAAAGTCCAAACTTGGTTTTCGTACATGGATCCTATTTCGGATTTCATGGCTTCAAGCCATTTGTTGGAATCTGGGCTCATCATCGCTTCATCATATGTCACAGGGTCATCACCTCCATCTACCATGAAGTTTAATACGGGATCTCCTTACAGTTCAGGAGATGTACATTCCCTAGTTGACCTACGAGGTGCGGTAGTTTCCTCTTCTGGAGTTTCATGATCTTGATCATTAGCTCTCTCTTCAACTGACGGGGTCGGCACCGGAACAACTTCTGGCGCTGCGCTACTCGCCATTCCAAGAAGAGAAGGTTCAATAACCTCATCGAGTTCTACCTTCCTACTATTCGCACCTTTCGAGATAAACTCCTTCTCCAAAAAGGATACATTCTTGGTAACGAAAATCTTGCCTTCGGATCTGTGATAGAAGGTGTACCCTATTGTTTCTTTAGGGTATCCTATGAAGACGCATTTTTTCCGCTTTGGGTTCGAGTTTATCAGGTTGAAGCTTCTTCACATAAACATCGCATCCCCAAACTTTTAGAAATGACAGGTTAGGTTTGTTTCCAAACCATAGATCATACGGTGTCATTTCAACGGATTTAGATGGTGCCCTATTTAAAGTCAATGCAACAGTCTCTAGTGCATAACCCCAAAACGATAGTGGCAAATCTGTAAGAGACATCATAGATCAAACCATATCCAATAAAGTACGATTACGATGTTCGGAAACACCATTCGCTATGGTGTTCCGGCAGGTGTGAGTTGTGAAACTATTCCACATTGTTTCATATGCATGCCAAACTCGTAACTTAGATATTCACCTCCATGATCAGATCGTAGAAATTTAATCTTCCTGTTACGATGGTTTTCAACTTCACACTGAAATTCTTTGAACTTTTTAAATGTCTTAGATTTGTGTTTCATTAAGTAAATATACCTATATATACTCAAATCATCTGTGAAAGTGACAAAATAACGATATCCACCGCGCGCCGATACACTCATTGGTCCACACACATCAGTATGTATGATTTCCAGTAAGTCTGTCGCCCATTCCATGGTTCCAGAAAACGGGGTTATATTCATCTTGCCCATAAGGCATGGTTCACATGTTTCAAATGATTCATAATCAAGTGATTCTAAGAGTCCATCAGAATGGAGCTTCTTCATGCGTTTAACACCAATATGACCTAAGCGGCAATGCCACATGTAAGTAGCAATATCATCATTTAACTTAATTCTTTTGGCATTCACATTATGAATATGTGTATCAATACTATCAATATTCAAAAGAAATAAACCATTCTTCTCAGGTGCATGACCATAAAAGTTATTATTCATATAAATCGAGCAACCATTGTTCTCAGACTTAAAGGAATAACCATTCCGCATTAAGCAAGATCCAGAAACGATATTCATGCTTAATGCAGGCACCAAATAAAAAAATTGAGGTTTATAACTAATCCCGATGGTAGACGTAGAGGTAGCGTCCCAACGGCGATCACATCAACTCTTGATCCATTGCCGACGTGCATCGTCACCTCATCCTTTGCTAGTGGTCGCTTATTCTGCAGCTCCTGTTTCGAGTTACATATGTGAGCAACCGAACCAGTATCAAATACCCAGGTGCTACTGCGAGTACTAGTAAGGTACACATCAATAACAAGTATATCATATATACCTTTGTTCACTTTGCTGGCCTTCTTATCTGCCGGATATTTGGGGAAATTC
Organism: Alopecurus myosuroides; assembly: GCA_028641055.1. Classification (NCBI taxonomy): domain Eukaryota; kingdom Viridiplantae; phylum Streptophyta; class Magnoliopsida; order Poales; family Poaceae; genus Alopecurus; species Alopecurus myosuroides. The sequence continues at coordinate 372,238,014 of CM054058.1, read as the reverse complement.
CGCTTCCAGTGGCCAGTACCCTTGCAATAAAAGCACTCAGTCTCAGGCTTAGGGCCATACTTGGTTTTCTTCTCAGGAGCAGCAACAGATTTGCCACCCTTCTTGAAGTTTACCCTTGGCTTGCCTTTCTTGCCGTTCTTGAAACTAGTGGTCTTATTGATCATCAACACTTGATGTTCTTTCTTGATCTCCACTTCAGCAGTTTTAAGCATCGAGAGAAGCTCATGAAGAGACTTCTTCATGCTTTGCATATTATAGTTCATCACGAAGTTCTTGTAACTAGGTGGCAGAGATTGGAGAACATGATGTATCCCTAGCTCAATGGGAATCGATATTCCCAAGGCTATGATCTTATCAGCATACACAGACATCTTGAGTACGTGCTCACTAACGGAGTTGTTCTCTTCCATCATGCAGCTAAAGAACTTTTCTGAAGCGTCATAACTCTCAACTGCGGCATGGGTATCGAAAATCATTTTCAGTTCTCCCATTGTAGCATAAGCAGTGTTGTTCTCGAAACGTTTTCGCAGCTCTGGCTCTAATCCATAGAGGATGCCGCAATGAACTATACTGTGGTCTTCTTGTTGAGTCAGATAAACATTTTTATCTTCATCAGAAGCATCATCAGCGGGCTGGTCACCTAGCGGTGCATCAAGCACATAGAGCTTCTTGCAAGTGGTGAGAAGAATCCTCAGGTTAAGTGCCCAGTTGGTAAAGTTGCTTCTATTGTTCGCTAGTTTTTTCCTCTCCATGAACATATTGAAATTGAAGGTGGGTGGTGCCATGATCTACAACATATTTGCAAAGACTATTTAGACTATGTTTATGATAAATTAAGTTCAAGTTAATTCTAAAATTATCCCATGAACTCCCACTCAAAAACAACATCCCTCTTAGTCGTCTTTAGTGATTACACGAACCAAATTCACTACACCGAAACCGATCATCACGTGAGACGGTGTAGTTGCAAAGGCGAACATCAACATGTTCATCATATCATCCATATGACTCATGCTTTACCTTTCAGTTACGTGTTCCGAGGCCATGTCTGTACATGCTAGGCTCTCCAAGTAGAACCGTAGTATTGCGTGTGTTTCAAGGCCATGTATGTATATGCTAGGCTTAAAAACACCCGTTGTATGGGAACGTTGAGTCTATCACACCCGATCATCACGTGGTGTCTCGAAACGACGAACTTTCTTAACGGTGCATACTTAAGGAAGAACACATTATTATCTTGATATTAAGTGAGAGGGATCATCTTATAATGCTACCATCGCGATCTAAGGAAAATAAGATGCATAAAAGGATAAACATCACATGCATGGATAATGTGATATGATATGGTCCTTCTTGCACTTGATCTCCATCTTGTGCATCATGGTATGATCTCCATCATTCCACCGGCATGGCACCAAGGTTCGTGGCACCTCCATCTTGATTTTCCATTACAACATATCACATGGATATGATATACAACACGCAGGCCATAAAAAATAAGAAAACCATATGGCTCCAGCCGGTATGTCAATAATTTACAATAGATATCATCTCATACATAACGTTTGTAACATTGACCATATCACATCACATGCCCTGCAAAAACTAGTTAGACGCCTCTAATTTATTTTTGCATATTTTACGTGGCTTGGGCTTACGAGGATAGAATCGTTCATACCTACGTACAAGATCCACAACGTTGATAAAACATATTTTTAACAACCCTTTGTCGATTAGATCTTAACTATAGTAGGAGAAACGGACACCCCCTTAGTCACAAATGAGACAATTCTCGCGTACATAGTACACGTAAACTTAGTCTAGGGCAGCTTCATCCTACTATGCCACTAAGATCATAAAATACTCAAAGAGGCAAAAACATGATCATCAACGCCCACATACTTCTATGTGTTCTACCCGTACAAATCACCTACGCATAGATCCGGCTCTGATACCACTGAAGGGTACGTTGCATAGAAAACAAAAAAATTTCCTACGCGCGATAAATCCGAATGGCCAAGATCTAATCTAGGAGATGAAAGGTAATGGGGAGAAAGAGAGTCTTGAGATAACATACCCTCGAAGACTCAAAGTGGTACGAGATAAAATCTCGTTGTTGGCATAGTCATACTCACGCCGATCCCGAGCGAGAAGAAGTGCACCGCAATCCGGCGGTGCCTCCGTAATCGGTCACACGTTCAACTCGACGAAGACTTCCGTTCCCTCGATCCAGCGGGTAGCGGAAGTAGAGGACCCCCCGGAACTCCAGCAGCACGACGGTGTTGTGGTGGTGAAGAATCCCACGGCAGGGCTTCGCCAATCCGGGGACCATGGAATGGAGCAGCGGGTGGAGGGAAAAGGAAGTGGGCAAGTGTGTGGAGAAGAGGGAGCTCTCACCCTCCTTTTATACGGGAGGGGGAGGCAGCCCAAGGGGGGTGCGGCCAGCCATGGGTGCCCCCACCTCTTCCTCTCTTCATGTGAGTGGAAGCTCCACTCACACCCACTCATGCTCCCTTAATTTTCCACTTAGAAAATCCAAAGGTTTTTCTTTAATAAATAAATAAAACATTTTTATTTCTTTATTTATATTTGTTAATTCCATTAACAAACACTTGCATGCAGCACCTCGAATCATTTGTTAATTCTATTAACAACCATTCGATGAAAAACCCTTTGAACTATTTCAATTTTCCCCGAAACAATTTCGGAGCTGCCCAAAACATTCTTCCGTATTCCGTATCCTCTCAAACGCTTCATCGAACCTTAAGTGTGTCACCCTACGGTTCGTGAATAATATAGACATGATCAAGACTCCTCTCCGATCAATAATCAACAGCGGAATCTGGAGATCCGTGATGACTCCTATATATTCAACGATGACTCTCGTGATCGTGTGAACCTTTCAACGTCATAACGATTTCCCTTTGTCTCGCGATATTTTACTTGTCCGAGATCCGATCATTGGTATCAACCATACCTTGTTCGATCTCGTTACCTGACAAGTACTCTTTTCTTGTTCCCGTGATATAACATCCTTGTGATCATATCACGTGCTTGCAAGCGGTGTCGATGTGATATCACCGAGAGGGCCCTAAGTATATCTCTCTGTCATATTGGATGGACAAATCTGTTGGAACGCGTAGAGATAAACAAAACTTTTTCCTACGCGGTACTTCCAAGATCTAGCCGAGGTAGAAGGCCACGATGATTACCACTAGACGCGCGGTTGCAGATTATCGATGAAGCGCGTCGGGGTAGTGCAGTCCCACGATCCGATCCGGCCGATCCGATCCCACAAACATCGAAGTGCTGAACGTACAGCACCTCTGCCGGTATCCACACGTACGAGGAGGAGCTCCGACGGCGGACTGCTAGATCCGGGGCGACGGCTGGACTGAGTGGGGCTAGGGTTCCCAACGCATGGGAGTGAACTAACTTGCCCGCTGGGCAACCTGCGCCCCTCTTTATATAGCGAATGGTAGTGGGCTTCACAACACTTGTGGCCCATTCCCTCTGTGAGTCCGACTCACAACTCAGTCCATTTCCGGTTCGGGTCCAACCCGACCAATACTTGCTCCCGCTCTTAAGTGTGCGACCCTGCAGGATCATGGCGACTTGGACACAATTTGAGTCCGACTCTCAATCGATCAATCGGTAGCGGCTCCTAGCAGAACGTGCCGACTCCCAAGTCCCATTGAGTCATGACGACATACCTTCCAATGTGACTTTCATCTTAGTCCCTTTTGCCTCACGATATACCTTGTCGAACTATGGGCGATTTATCGTCATCCCTTAAATAGTTCAACTCTCTTCTCGATCCGTGATATATGATTCATCTGACTAAGTCTTAGTCAACAGACACAGTTAACACTTAACTGAGTCGCGCATGTCCATGCTTCCTGAATCATATCACTCGAGAGGGCCCAGAGAATATCTCTCCATTCGGAGGGGCAAAATCCCATCTTGATTATCCACATCACGCAGCTTGTTTCTCATTCGACCCGAACTCTGCCTTTATAACTGTCTTGTCATAGAGCAGCGTTTAACAGAACCTAAGTCGGTGATCCACAACTCGGATTGTGCGACAACCTCAGGTCTAAGGATTACATTGATTGAGACATGCAAATGACGACTTGCTCGTTGCATCTCAATGTGGGTCAGTCCGACTTGCTAAAATCTTTAGCCAAGTCCGTGAACGTTGGAATGGCATCACCATGCCCATGACAAGTGGAACCGTGTCATCAGCCAACACTCACATTAGTCTAGGGTGTGTGTCCAGCACAACCTTAACGACCAAGGACAATTAGTATGAACAACATGAATACATAGTTCCACAATCGAATCACATATTCAATGACATATATCAGATGTTCAAACCAAAGGACAACTTAATAACTTTATGAATACATTGGGAATTACATCATACATGATTGCCTCTAGGGCATATTCCCAACAGTCTCCCACTTGCACTAGAGTCAATCATCCTGGCATCATATGCCTAGGCATCTAATGCCCATACCTCTCGTGTGCGCCTCATGCTTAGGCTGTGGTAGCGCCTTTGTCAACGGATCTGCAATGTTCGCATCCGTGTGTACTTTGCATAACTTGATATCACCTTGTTCGACAAACTGGCGAATGATGTGGTACCGCATGAGTATATGTTTGTTCTTCTGGTGTTGTCTAGGTTCCTTGGCTTGTGCGATAGCACCATTGTTGTCACAATATACATCCAATGGATTGGACGCGCCCTGAACCACACCAAGATCTATCAGGAGGTTCCTGATCCAAACAGCTTCCTTTGCCGCCTCTGAGGCAGCAATATACTCAGCCTCTGTTGTAGATGCAGACACCGTATCTTGTTTGGAACTCTTCTAGCTCATAGCTCCTCCGTTCATTACGAACACGTATCCAGATTGCGAACGAGAATCATCTGAGTCGGTGAGATAACTCGCATCCGTGTAACCCTTTACACTTAATTCCTCATCACCTCCATAAACTAGGAACATTTCCTTAGTCTTTCTCAAGTACTTAAGGATATTTTTAACCGCTGCCCAGTGGGCTTCGCCAGGGTCAGCCTGGTATCTGCTCGTAACACTTAGAGCATAGGAAACATCTGGCCTAGTACAAATCATGGCATACATGATGGATCCGATTGTCGAAGCATACGGGATCACACTCATCTGACTTCGCTCATCAGTCGTCGAAGGACACTGAGTCTTGCTAAGTTTTATGCCATGGGACATCGGTAAGAATCCCTTCTTAGACTCTTCCATTTTGAATTTCTTCAAAACTTTGTCCAGATATGTACTCTGACTCAATCCAATGAGCCGCCTTGATCTATCTCTATAGATCCTGATTCCTAATATGTAAGTCGCCTCACCCAAATCCTTCATTGAGAAACTCCTTTCCAATGACTCTTTGGTTTCTTGCAACATCATGACATCATTTCCAATCCGTAATATGTCGTCCACATATAAGATTAGAAAATTTACTTTGCTCCCACTAAACTTCTTGTATAAACAAGAATCATGATCGCTCTTGATGAAGCCAAACGATTTGACTACCTCATCAAAGCGAATGTTCCAACTTCGAGATGCTTGCTTCAACCCATAAATGGATTTCTGAAGTTTGCATACCTTGTTAGCGTTAGCTGGATCGACAAACCTTCGGGCTATATCATATACATGTCCTCAGTTAAATTTCCATTAAGGAAAGCTGTCTTGACATCCATCTGCCATATCTCATAGTCGAAATAGGCTGCTATGGCTAGCATGATCCGAATTGATTTAAGCATCGCTACGGGTGAGAAGGTCTCGTCGTAGTCAACTCCTTGAACCTGTCGGAAGCCCTTCGCGACAAGTCGTGCTTTATAGACGGAAATATTTCCATCCATATCAATTTTCTTCTTAAAGACCCATTTGCACTCGACGGGTCTTGCACCGTCAGGCAGATCAACCAAATTCCAAACTTGGTTTTCATCCATGGACTCTAACTCGGATCTCATGGCTCCAAGCCATGACTCGGAATCAGATCCCACCATCGCTTCCGAATAAGTTGCCGGCTCATTACTGTCTAACAGTAAAACATCACGAGCATTTTGTAATCTGGCAGATCTCCGTGGTTCAGGTGCTGTTACCGGTGTAGGTACCACGACCAGCTCAGCCTCCAAGGCGTTCGCCGACTCGCCCCTAGCCGGTTCCTCTCGAATTTCTTCGAGTTTCACTGTTCTCCCACTGACTCCCCGACTGAGAAACTCTTTCTCAAGGAAGACACCATTCCGAGCGACAAACACTTTTCCCTCTTCCCGGTTGTAGAAGTAGTACCCCAAGGTTTCCCTCGGATACCCCACAAAAATACACTTATCCGACTTGGGCGTGAGCTTGTCCGACTGAAGTCGCTTGACAAATGCTTCACAACCCCAAATCTTAAGAAAAGACAAACTTTGCCTTTTGCCAGTCCACATCTCATGCGGTGTCTTCTCTACTGACTTTGATGGCACTCTATTTAGTGTGAACGCTATAGTTTCTAGACAATAACCCCAAAATGATAAAGGTAGATCTGTTTGACTCATCATTGATCATACCATGTCCAACAAGGATCGATTTCTCCGTTCTGATACACCGTTTCTCTACGGTGTACCCGGCGGAGTGAGTTGAGGAACTATTCCACAACTCTTTAGATGGTCATCAAACTCATGGCTCATGTACTCGCCTCCATGGTCCGACCGTAGAAACTTTATTTTCTTGCCGAGCTGATTCTGTACCTCACTCTGGAATTCCTTGAACTTTTCAAAGGCTTCCGACTTGTGTTTCATTAAATAGATATATCCATACCTACTCAAATCATCAGTGAAGGTATTGAAGTACTCATAACCACCTCTGGCTGTCGTACTCATTGGACCACATACATCACTATGTATTTGTTCCAACAAGTCGGACACCCTTTCGCAACTCCTTGCAAAAGGTGTCTTGGTCATTTTGCCTAGTAGGCATGATTCACATGTCTCGAATGACTCTAAGTCAAACGAAGTTAGAAGTCCGTCATCATGGAGCTTCTTCGTGCGCTTCCAACTTATATGACCAAGCCGACAGTGCCAAAAGGAAGTCATATTCAGATCATTTGGTTTCAACCTTTTAACATTTATGTTATAGACCGATTCACTATCAAGATTCAAAATAAAAAACCCGTTCTGAACGGGTGCAAAGCCATGAAACATTTCTTTCAAATATAAAGAACAACCATTATTCTTAATATTCGACTCATAACCTTGCCTCATCAAACATGAGGCGGAAATAATGTTTCGACTAAGCACTGGAACATAATAACAATTATTCAATTCCATTAAAAATCCTGAAGGTAAATGAAGTTTCATCGTGCCGACTTCCAACGCAGCGACTCTCGCCTTGTTGCCGACCCGAATATCAACCTCTCCTCTTGCCACGCTCCTAGTTCTTACCAGTCCCTGCAACGAGTTGCATATGTGAATAACTGATCCGGTATCATATACCCAAGAACTATTAGGCGCATCAGCAAGATAAATGTCTATAACATTGCACACAAGTGTACCTGAGTCGGAAGTCATACCTCCACTCTTGGCTCTGTCAGCCAAATACTTGGTGCAGTTCCTTTTCCAGTGGCCATCCTGCTTGCAATAGAAGCAACTGGCTCCGGCTGTAGGAGAAGGCTTAGTCTTTGAGGAAGCGCTCTAGACAGGGCCATGGGCGTTGCCTCCTGACTTATCCTTCTTCTTCTTAGTCCAAGAACTCTTCTTGAACTTAGCCTTATTCTGCACCATCAACACTTGACTGGCGCCTTTCTTGATATCATCCTCTGCCGTTTTGAGGATCCCATGTAATTCAGTGATACTCTTATCCATACCATGCATATGGTAGTTCGAGATAAATGGACCATACTCACTAGGAAGAGAGTTCAGAATTATATCAGTAGCGAACTCTTTGTTAATTGGGAAGCCCAGCCGATCCAGAGACTGAATGTAACCAATCATCTTGATTACATGCGGACTCAGTGGATCGCTATCTTTCAACTTACAGCCCAGCAAAGCTTGAGAGACTTGATACCTCTCGGTCTTTGCCTGAGCCTGGAACATACTTTTGAGGCTTTCGGTCATATCGTAGGCCTCAACATTTTCGAACTGCTGCTGCAAGTCCGGTTCCATGTGTGCAAGCATAAGGCAGCTAATTTCCGTAGACTCATCTCTAGTCTTACAGTAGGCATTCATGACAGCGACAGTCGCATCGTCATCAGGCTCATCTGGAAGTGGAGTTTCTAGAACATGTTCTTTCTTGTCATGCTTGAGGACTATCCTCAGATTACGATACCAGTTGGTGAAATTAGTTCCATTAAGCTTATCTTTCTCTAGGATTGACCTCAACGCAAAAGTGGACAACTGAGGAAGGTTGCTAGGTGCCATTGATCTACAACAGAAAATATGCAAAACACTTAAGACATGTATTCATAAAAGAGCAGGCATATTAAACGCTTTAATACTTATGCTCCCACTAGAACCAACATCCCTCCGATGGTTGCTAAGTGATTCAAGATCCTAAATAAGCAAGCCGACTAGTGAGCTTTAGCATCACCGCTAGCCGTCAAGTGATCTAGGTAGGCAACACCTTGCCAATCGTATCCAATACGACTCCTATTAGTTGGGTGGCATCACATGCCCCGGCTCCCAACCTACCTCGCCCCGAGCCCCACAACCGTTGTGATGGACTCGTCTAGATTACCAAGTGCTTCTGCTTGTAAGAGTCCGACTCAAACCCACCTAACCGGAAAGAATTGGTAGCACCTCAATTTTATGAGCCCACTACCAAGAATGTCCGACTTGTGATGGTGCAGCACTGGCGGGGCGACCGAGTAGACCTTCTTTGAGGGATTAAAATCTACCAACTATCTAAATAGAGGTAAAAAGAGACATAACAATAACACAAATAAAGCAATTATAATGTGAAATGGTATGGCTCTCTTCATGGTGATCTCCATCTCCACGAAGCTTGTAAGTCGACTCGTGCCAACTCTTGTCACGTGCCATCTTACTCCATGTAGCCGACTTGTACATCGACTTGCATGCCTTCCGGGTTCTCCAACAACTACATTAGCTAGTAAATGAAAATTTACATAGAGAATCCGACACGCAGGCCGGTATACAATAAAATGACAGCACCTAGGCTCCATCCGGCTGACAAAAACATGATACGCAGATCATGTATGGATTACACACATCACATGCGCATAAGCCATACCATTCACAACTTCCTGCAAAAACAAGTTATGCATAGATACGATATCTACCGGCGTTGTGAAACTCGCAACGACATCTAAGGCTCTACTCATCTGCATTCCAATCATGGATTTCCTCATCGGATAAAACGATTTTACCCAAATCTGATCTGTATTCCGATTCGATCAAACTCTTTGATCTTCGATCACCGCAACTGGATTTATGTGTCACGGTATACCCCGATGGAGGAAACCGACCGGTAGGGGTAAGTTGTTTCACGACCTTAGCAGTATGATCACGGAAACCAGATCATCCATTAACCCCTAGTACGATTGATCAAAATCAACCTTGTACAAAACCGATCTATCTCATAGACCGACCACCAAAACAGCAATTAGATCACATCTAACGCTAACTACATATCACATATGTACGGATCTCGGGCCTAATACCAGAAGCTACCGCTGTGATACCACTGTTGGAACGCGTAGAGATAAACAAAACTTTTTCCTACGCGGTACTTCCAAGATCTAGCCGAGGTAGAAGGCCACGATGATTACCACTAGACGCGCGGTTGCGGATTATCGATGAAGCGCGTCGGGGTAGTGCAGTCCCACGATCCGATCCGGCCGATCCGATCCCACGAACGTCGAAGTGCTGAACGTACAGCACCTCTGCCGGTATCCACACGTACGAGGAGAAGCTCCGACGGCGGACTGCTAGATCCGGGGCGACGGTTGGACTGAGTGGGGCTAGGGTTCCCAACACATGGGAGTGAACTAACTTGCCCGCTGGGCAACTTGCGCCCCTCTTTATATAGCGAATGGTAGTGGGCTTCACAACACTTGTGGCCCATTCCCTCTGTGAGTCCTACTCACAACTCAGTCCATTTCCGGTTCGGGTCCAACCCGACCAATACTTGCTCCCGCTCTTAAGTGTGTGACCCTGCAGGCTCATGGCGACTTGGACACGATTTGAGTCCGACTCTCAATCGATCAATCGGTAGCGGCTCCTAGCAGAACGTGCCGACTCCCAAGTCCCATTGAGTCATGACGACATACCTTCCAATGTGACTTTCATCTTAGTCCCTTTTGCCTCACGATATACCTTGTCGAACTATGGGTGATTTATCGTCATCCCTTAAATAGTTCAACTCTCTTCTCGATCCGTGATATATGATTCATCTGACTAACTCTTAGTCAACAGACACAGTTAACACTTAACTGAGTCGCGCATGGCCATGCTTCCTGAATCATATCACTCGAGAGGGCCCAGAGAATATCTCTCCATTCGGAGGGGCAAAATCTCATCTTGATTATCCACATCACGCAGCTTGTTTCTCATTCGACCCGAACTCTGCCTTTATAACTGTCTTGTCACAGGGCAGCGTTTAACAGAACCTAAGTCGGTGATCCACAACTTGGACTGTGCGACAACCTCAGGTCTAAGGATTACATTGATTGAGACATGCAAATGACGACTTGCTCGTTGCATCTCAATGTGGGTCAGTCCGACTTGCTAAACTCTTTAGCCAAGTCCGTGAACGTTGGAATGGCATCACCATGCCCATGACAAGTGGAACCGTGTCATCAGCCAACACTCACATTAGTCTAGGGTGTGTGTCCAGCACAACCTTAACGACCAAGGACAATTAGTATGAACAACATGAATACATAGTTCCACAATCGAATCACATATTCAATGACATATATCAGATGTTCAAACCAAAGGACAACTTAATAACTTTATGAATACATTGGGAATTACATCATACATGATTGCCTCTAGGGCATATTCCCAACAAAATCCCACTCTTGATCCATGAGCTTCAACTAACAATTTCCGAATACCTAACGCCACCTTTATAGTCACCCTTTTACGGTGTGACGTTTGATGTCATCAAAGTATTCTTTCGGTATTTGTGATTAACATGATCTCATGGTCTAAGGAACAATGTTACTCCGAATGTAAGACATAACAACAAAACTAAATGACTTGATCGTATTATTATACTTAGTTAGGGTCTAAGTTCATCACGTCATTCTCCTAATGACATAACCCCGTTATTAACAACGTCCAATGTCCATGATCAGGAAACCTTGATCATCTGTTAATCAACGAGCTAGTTAAAAGAGAGCTTCACTAGGAACGTTGGTTTGTTTATTAATCACACATGTATTACCGTTTCCGGTTAATACAATTATAGCATGAGAAATAAACATCTATCATAAACAAGGAATAACATAATAAACACTTTATTATTGCCTCTCGGGCATATTCCCTTCACCTGAGAACACTAAGTTGTGTGACTTTACTAGCACCAACAATAATGATTTCATTAGCACACCTATTGCTCCACCTGCTCCTACTGCTGATTTTTATGAGATAAAACCTGCCTTGTTAAACCTTGTTATGAGAGAGCAATTTTATGGTGTTAGTACTGATGATGCTGCTGCCCATCTTAATAATTTTGTTGAACTATGTGAGATGCAAAAATATAAATATGTAGATGGAGATATTATTAAACTGAAATTGTTTCCTTTCTCTTTGAGAGGAAGAGCTAAAGAATGGTTGCTATCTTTGCCTAGAAATAGTATTGATTCTTGGACTAAGTGTAAAGATGCTTTCATTGGAAAATATTGTCCTCCTGCTAAGACTATATCTTTAAGAAGTAGCATTATGAATTCTAAGCAACTTGATAATATGCATGTTGCTAAAGCTTGGGAAATAATCAAATCGTTAGTAAAGAATTGTCCCACTCATGGACTGACTACTTGGATGATCATCCAAACCTTTTATGCAGGTCTGAATTGTTCTTCAAGAAACCTTCCGGATTCAGCTGCTGGAGGAACCTTTATGTCCATGACCTTGGGGGTAGCAACAAAGCTTCTTGATGATATGATGTTAAATTATTCTGAGTGGCACACTGAGAGAGCTACAACTGGTAAGAAGGTAAATTATGTTGAAGAAACCTCCTCTTTGAATGAAAGACTTGATGCTATTATGTCTATGCTTGTGAATGGCCATGCTCCTATTGATCCGAATAATGTTCCTTTAGCCTCTTTGGTTGCTCAAGAAGATCATGTTGATGTGAACTTCATTAAAAATAATAATTTCAACAACAATGCTTATAGGAATAATTTTGGTAGCAACAATTATAGGCCATATACTCCCAATAATAGAAATGCTTATGGTAATTCTTATAGTAATTCCTACAACAACAATAAAAGTGTACCCTCTGATCTTGAGAAAATGATTAAGAATTTTATTAGCACACAAACTGCTTTTAATAAATCTGTTGAGGAATTTTTTGAAAAAATTGATGTTCTTGCTTCTAAAGTTGATAGTCTTGCTCTTGATGTTGATTTTCTGAAACTAAGGGTTATGCCTCGTGATGTTAAAGAAAGTAAAACTTTAAATGCCATCCAAATTCGAATTGATGATAATGTTAGGATGTTAGCTGAATTGCATGCTAGATGGGAAAAAGAAGATGAAATAGCTAGAAAAATAATATAGCTAACGTTTGCACCATTACCACCACTAGTAAAACTGAAGCTTCTCATGCTACAAAACCTTCTACTATTAATGTTAAAGTAATTGGTGTTGGAAACGCTCCCACTTCTGCTATTAAAAATGCAAAACTGCCTGAAACTGCTAAAAATGTTCCTGATAAAAGTGCTGAAATTTTTAGAAACATGGGAGACAATGGTCCCATTATCTTTGATAAAAATGATCTTGACTTTGATGATTGCAACATAACTGAACTTATTAAGTTCTTACAAAATCTTGCTAGTTGTCTTAATGCTAGTGCTATGAATATGGCTTTCACAAAACATATTACAAATGCTCTCATGCAAATTAGAGAGGATGAATTAAGATGTGAAGCCTCTATCCCTAGGAAGCTAGATGATGGTTGGGAACCTATTATTAAAATGAAAGTTAATGATTTTGATTGCAATGCTCTATGTGATCTTGGTGCTAGTATCTCAGTTATGCCCAAGAAACTCTATGATATTCTTGATTTGCCACCATTGGAACCTTGTTATTTGGATATTCGTCTTATTGATAATGTTAGAAAGAACCCTTTGGGGAGAGTTGATGATGTTCTTATCATGGTTAATAATACTCTTTTCCCTATTTATTTTGTTGTCTTGAATATTGAATGCAATGCTTCTTGTCCAATTGTTTTGGGAAGACCTTTTTTTAGAACTCTTGGTTATGTTATTGATATGAAAGAAGGGAATATTAAATTTCAGTTCCCACTCAAGGAAGGTATGGAACACTTTCCTAGAAAGATAATTAAGTTGCCTTTTGATTCCATTATTCAAACAAGTTACAATTTGGATGCTTTTTCACTTGAAAATACTTGATTCCACTTTTCTGGGCCTAGCTAAAAGGCGTTAAAGAAAAGAACTTCTTGGGAGATAACCCATGGTTTTATTTTTGCTTTATTTTTCTCTGTTTTCTTTGAGTCAAGGGGTTGTATACTTCTGTAGCAACTCCTTTGTATCTTTCATTTGATGTTTTAGTAGTGCCAAGTAAGGTTTCTGACGAGAGTTGGAGTTGGTTCTCGGAATCTGCGCAGGAAACAGATTTCTGATGTCCACCGTAAAAAATCATATAAATCATAGAAAAATAAGAATAGCCTGAAATTTCTTGTGCTTATTCCTCGGCTAGTTCCGCAACTTTTTTGTTCGTTAAGTTTGTCGACCTGAGTAATGTAAGTGCCTCAAAAAAATTCGTCTTTACAGACTGTTCTGGTTGTGACAGATTCTGCCATTTTTCTTGCATTTGCTCTTTTGCGATGTCAAGTGGATTTCTTTGCTTCACGAAACATCAGTGGCTGTAGCTAACGTTTAAAATTATCAATAGCACTTGTGCCATACAGAACGAATGGATTTTTAATTGTTTCACTAACCCTCTAATGCGAATTACTGTTTGAGTGTGATGTGAAGGAAGTTTTCAAGGGTCAAGAGAAGAGGTGGTATATGTGATCAAGAAGAGTGCAAGGTCAAAGCTAGGGGATGCCTCCGTGGTTCATCCAAGCATATTTTTAGAATACTCAAGCATCTAATATTGGGGATGCCCAAGGCATCTCCTTCTTCATCAACTGTCTATCAGGTCACTTCTCGTGAAACTATATTTTTATTCGGTCACATCATATGAAGTTTACTTGGAGCATCTGTTTGTTTTTCTTTTGTTTTCCTTGATGCAATAATATAGTTGTACCCTAGAATTCTTTGTTTGGGAGAGATACACGCTCTATTTTTTTCGTTTGAATACTTGCTATGCTAGTATTCTTAGTTTTTCTTCTAGCTGCTGCAAAAATTCCTGTTTAGCTCTTGTTTTCGTTGCATCTCTTGTTCCGAGCTGTAAGTTTTAGTAGTGTTATGTGAGTCCTCTCATGTTTTCTTGCTGTAGAATTTAGAGAGTTTTTGTTAAAGCATGTTTTTTATGGTGCTTGTTGGGAAAAGAAACTGTTGCTTGAGGTAGAATGTTTAACGGTGCAAGTAGAAGCTTGTATAGACTATGGCTAGACTTTTTCATATCATGCTAGATGTTATTTTAGTTCTAAAGCCTTGTGGTTATTTGGTATCATGATTAGCCTCAAATAGCTGAGAGTGTTTAATGTGCCACTCAAAGAATCATGAGGTGTTCTTGTCATATTGAAGCATAAATTTGTGGTGCTATCCTTTGAATGTTTTATTTGGTTGACTTGGCGCATGCTCACACCATGTCTATGACTATGAACCAGTCACGAATAGCCTCCATGATCATTTAGTTTTTGAACTTGTGGTACCACTTATGCTTTCATTAATGATGTTTATGTCGCTATGCATGATTATGACTCTTATGCTCTCTTGATTTGTCGCTCACAGTCTTTTGCTAGCCTCAACCTGTACTGAGTTTGAGCTCTACTCGTGCATCCAACTCCCAAAAACAACATCATCCTTTAACGAGAAATGAAACAATTTAACCACATAATAACCTCTTATCAATTTTTTATCGTAAAACAGAGCACCGATCTCAAAAAGTTTAGTCAAATAAGAAACAACATCATGGTTTTATTTACCACAAAAAGACCGGCTTTAACCATAGGAATAAGTGAGATCAATAGAGAAATTAAACTCATCATCTTAAATGTCTATAGGAGATTTGGCAAATTCAGGATTAGGAGCAAGCTTATTTTTTAGAATGTTTCTCAAGCGACTTATAATTTTTTTAGGATCATAAGCAATTTGATTATTCATATAATCTTTAAATAATTCATCATCAAGTTCAATATATTTATCACCAAGATAACTACTCTTACAACTCTTAGGATCAGGATATTCAGGTGATTGTTCAGGTGAAGACAACAGTGACCATGGGAGTAGCATAAGAGAACTTGCTAGGCCTAAGCCTCAGAAATATAGCAAGCCTGTCCACCGCCGCCGCCGCTGTTATTGCTACACCCATTCTCATCACGCCTCCCAAGAGAATGAGTAGTGATTCTTCAGCTCCCGATGATGTTGCCCACAAAGACGTCCTATCAGCTCTTGTATGACGATGTTGAGGACCTTCTCCATGGAGTCACTAATTGTCTTGATCTTGATGTCTTCAGTCTCGGACCCAGTCTTGTGTCCAGGTTGAAGTAGCTTAACTCCCCAACATCCTTCCTTGCTAAACTTCCTCATTTGACTTCCTTTTATTGTAGGTGTGGGTGGCGCCAATAACTCAAGTATCTCAAGAAGGTAGCCTCCAAAGCGTGTTTCCTTGAGGTCCTCGGCTGTGGTGAAGTTGAACCTCTTCATCTTTAAGTTTAGAAAAGGTTAGAAGAAAAACATAAGTCATAAATACTTGAGGCAAGGAGGTACTAGATACGAAGTGAGTAAAATACTTAGAAAATATTAAGTTTTCTTTTCTATGGTGATCAAAAAAATATTAACAATGTATTGTAAATTGGATATTCACTATAGTGAGAGATACTGAGACCCGCTAGCCAATCAGGGAACAAAGCAAGCAATACATAAACACAAAATTCACAATAACAATACAAAAATATGTGTGCATGATATGCAACGAAAAATTTATGCAAAAAAAATCAACCTACAATAATTACTAGCAATGTTGTTCTCTGATGTTAATAACATGGTCATGATGCATGCAAAACAAGTTATGAATTAAAATTCAATTTTAAACATTATTAGAGACCAAATATGGGCTATAAGTGAATTGCAGTTGCTTCTGTTGCGAAATTGTTTCATAATAATTTTCTTTTGCTTCTACTGGGTAGATAAGGTAAAAAAACTATAGTAATTTGATTCACCTATAAAGGAGTTATAATTAAAAGTTATGCCCAAATTAGTGATTAATAAAGATATACAAATAAAATGTGTGTGCACATAACCAAAGTGAAATTTTATCGGCCTACATTATTCTACACATTATGTTGATTTCAAAAAGTGAAAAATCATCAAATTTGGAATTGGAGATACGAATTTTTTTTAAGTTTTAATCAATTTATGTTTTAATTTAAATCGGGGTCGATCCGAGGGAGAGAGATTGGCGGCCTCTGTTTGGCTGGTGCCTCTTTGTGTGGATCGCCATCGTGGATCGTTTGATCCGAAGTGGATCGAGCGTCTGTGGTTGAAAATACCGCTTTGCTGAGATCTTCTAATCTAGGCCACCGATGCAGATCTAACGGCTGACGTCCTTCCTCCACTGGAGAGTGGCGCTGGGTTGCCGAAAGATCGCTGGAAAAGCATGCGCGCCGCCGCAGAGACGAGAGCGTGCAAAGCGTGGCTAACCTATAGTGTCTTGAGGCTAGCGAAAATCACCGCGAGATGTCGGACGTCGAGGTGGAGTCGATGGCGGAGGTGGTGTGGCTGCGGCTATCTGTTCTTCCCTCGATTGCTCGTCGGAGTCGATGTAGGCAGCGGGGACTTGCGGTCGTGGAAGATGGCGCTGATCTGAGGTTTAAAACAATGCACAATGATGTCAAGGAGTTGCGCCTGGCGAAAACAGAGAGGATAGGGCAAAGAGGAGGTGTCGATGTCGACGACATTCACCGAAGGCGGAGGAAGACGGTGATGGAAGCAGCGAGATCGCAAGCAACAATCCAAGCGGCATGGTGGCGATCTATCTAGGGTTTTGGGTGCGGGAGAGAGAGAGAGGGGGTCTCGGGGTATAAATAGGCGGAACAGATTGAAGCGAATCCGTTTGAATCAGGGTGGAAATCGATCGGGAGTCACGTGCGGGGCTCGGTTGGCAGCGAGTGAGAGAGAGGGATGCGAGGCGCGGGGTTGCGCTGCTTGGTTCTATTGGGCTCGGTACGTGCGTGCACGCGAGAGAGAAGTACAAAGAGAGGGGAAATGGTCTAGGCCCTGGGGTGGCCGGTTGTACTGTGTCCCCATTTTTTAAAAACTTGTTTATATTTTCTGTTTTTTTTCATTTGATTTAAATTCAAATCAAATCAAGTCAAAAACATATCAGAAAAATTTGAAAAATATGTTTTAAAATGCTTAAGAAATATGGAACCTTTTTGCACTAATATTACCTAATAATAAAATACTTATTTTTTTAAAATGATTTAAATCCAATTAGTGATCAATTGATAATATTACCTATTTTTTATGTTTTGCAAAATTAAAGACAAACACTATGCAAACAAAATTCAGGGATGCAATGATGCTTATGTATGCATGCTGGTTTTTGGTTTTTGAAAACTTGGGATGTTACAGAACTCCGTGGCGTTCCCGGATGTGGTGACCGCCGGCCGGCCTTTATCCACTTGGTGAACTTGGCGACGGCGACGAGGAGGTGGGTGCAGCCGAAAGGCACCCGCCTCAATGGGCCCACCATATCCAGCACCGGACCATGAACGGGTGGGGGATGGTTTGTAGCTCTTGAACCGGTAGTATGCCGGGCCTAGTATTGACAACCGTTTTGGCGAGACACTTCGTACTCATCTTCTGCGTAGTGGATGCTACACGATGAGTTGATGTTCGTGGGTAGGACGGTGCGGGGCTAGAAGAAGTATTGTCATAGGGATTTTAGCGCGATGGTGCGGGGCATGCGTGATGACCACAAGTGCCGGAGTGGATATCGTTGAGTAGCCGACAACCATTTTCGGGAGCAATCCACCTCATTAGGACCCCAAAGGTGCCTCGTCGGTATGCTTCGTTGATAATGACGAAGCTTTTAGCATGTCACATGAGGTGTCGAGCGTCTATCGTGTCCGCGGGCAATATCCCGTTGTCGAAGTAGTCGAGGTACAACATGGTCAAGTCGGGGTTCTGAACTAGAGTGCTTTCTTCGAGCTTTGCTTCAAGTTCTCAACCCATTTGTACTATGAGATCCAAAGGGCCCAGATTGGAGGGGGGGTCTTGACGGTTAGTTGGCCTTCTCCTTTCAAGAAGCCATGTTTGGCGTTGGCCCCTTCGTAAGATTCTGATGCGCTTTAGTCTCCCTTAGAGCTTGCACACTTCTTCCCGGTAGGCTTCCGTCTTTGTCTCCTTGCGGTCCATCTCCTCCACGACTTGGCCCACGACGAGCGCCAAGTCCCCACACCCTATTAGGCGTCAGACACCAAGGGATAGAGCCATGCACAATCTCCAGTTTGATGATGATGGCAGAAAACAAGGAAAGGGTATGAGAGCATGCTTGCAGACGCTAGAGTTGTTGACGATGTAAGTGGCAGGCCGCCAATTCTTGTAAATGATGGGGCTCAACGGCTGACGGTGGTGGTGTTTGAGCCTAAATTCCGGGGTGGACGTAGCACTGCTCCCACGACGTGTTGATGGCACGATAACGGTCGCTGGTCCTTGGATGGTAGATGTCAACGAAACTAAAGTAGATATTTTTCCTAGCCGGGGTATTAGGCATGGAGACCTAATATATCCGTATATATTTTCCACCCTCCAAGGTTTATCGATCTGTGTTTATCGTCACTTCTCCAAGGTTTATGGGTGGTTGCGTCGGCTCCGACAATTATTCGTTATCTTTTGCAGATGATACAAAGAGTGCAGACCAAAATGTGGGGAGGATTTTTTTTTTGCAGAGCTTCTGGCCCAAGAATAAGTCCTATTTTTCAGTAGGGGTGTTTGGAAGAAGCAATACAATCAATCAAATCAATACTCAATGTTGGGTAAGAATGTGAATTTCAAGTATATCACCGATAGAATTTGAAAAAACGTTCAAGGTTGGACTGAGAAAACCATTGTAAAGAACATACCTCTAAGGCAAGGAACCATAATAATTTTTGGCCAAGAGGGGTTTTTATGGTCCGATCAACATATATCATGTTAATCCAGACATGAATCAAAAATATCTCCTTATCTATTTTTGTTGGTAGCATAGGGCTTTTCAAGACTTTTAAAAGATCGATCAGTGTTCATCATCAACTCTCCAAGGTTGATTGGTGGCTGCGTCAACTCTGACGGTTAGTCATCTACTTTTTGCAGATGATACAGAGATTTCATACCAAATTGTGGGGATTATTGATTCTTATTGCAGAGCTCCTGGCCCAAAAACTAACTTTGATAAGTCCCATTTTTTCAATTGGGGATGTCTAGAAGAAGCTATACATAGATCAAATCAATACTCAATGTTGAGGCGGGAATCATTGAGTTTGAGAAAATGTTCGAGGTTGGACCGAGAAAACCATTATAAAGAACATACCTCTTAGACCCCTAAACATTTTTGGGCAAGAGAGGGGGGTTTATGGTCAGATCAGCATATAGAATATCTACCAACATATAGGGAACGATGATAAGTGTGTGACCTATGGTATGTAGGATTTGTGGAAACATTCTCTTAGTGAGTTTACAATGTCCAAGTGTGTTTGGGCTTTGGCGACGTAAGATGTGGTTGTTACCCCCAACGACTAGATCTTTGAGCTAGTAGAGAAGAAGTCATCTCACGAAATGATAGAAATTCTAGTAACCCTCTGCAAGATTTTTTTTTATTGGGAGGTTCTTGTCAGAATTGACTGTAGCTCACCAAAAAGGGCCAGAATCACATCACCAAAGTGGATTGGACCTTCGTTTGGACGCGTCCAACATGGTTTATATTGTGGCTCGTTTATATGGGCTCTACCATGGTTTATGAAGGAATAAATGACCATGAGGTGATGGAATAAATGCGCCAAGAGAGGAAATATCACTAGTGGATGTTCTTATTATGCATGATGAATCTCGACCATATGCGCAAAACATTGATGAAAGTTGATGGAGGGAAGATCTTTGGATGAGGTATCTTTATTCCATGAAGATAGGCTGACTATAAGTTCATAGTCTACCATGTTTTCGCTAGGTCTTGATATCGCCCGCCAAGTGGCCGACTGGTCCGTCAATGGGCGCTTCTATCACGAAAAATATTATAAGTTGAATAAAATGGGGTACTTTAAAACGAATAGCAAATTGGGAGGTTCTTGTCAGAATTGACCGTAGCTCACCAAGAAGGGCCAAAATCACATCACCAAAGTGGATTGGACCTTTGTTCATACGCGTCCAACATGGTTTATGTTGTGGCATGCGTTTATATGGGCGCATTTAGCATGGTTTATGAAGGAAATAAATGACCGTGAGGTGATGGAATAAATGCGCCAAGAGAGGAAATATCACTAGTGGATGTTCTTATTATGCATGATGAATCTCGACCATATGCGCAAAACATTGATGAAAGTTGATGGAGGGAAGATCTTTGGATGAGGTATCTTTATTCCATGAAGATAGGCTGACTATAAGTTCATAGTCTACCATGTTTTCGCTAGGTCTTGATATCGTCCGCCAAGTGGCCGACTGGTCCGTCCATGGGCGCTTCTATCACGAAAAATATTATGAGTTGAATAAAATAGGGTACTTTAAAACGAATAGCAAATTCTCTGGTTGAAATTCCCTTTGCTGATGTTTGTATTAGGTATCTTTCTTCCATCAAGATAGGGCAACTATAAGTTCATAATCTACCAGGTTCTCGCTGGGTCTTGATGTCGGCCGACATGTGCCTGACTGATCCGACAATGGTTGTTTGTATCACGAAAAATAGTATGAGTTGAATAAACTGGGGAACTTTAAAACGAAAAGCAAAGTAGGAGGTTGCCCTTTGCCGATATTTTTTTAGACGCGAGGGACCCTTGTGCAAAACTGAAGCGGCAGAGAGATATCATACCACGACTTCACACTCCAGAAATTGATGTCTCCACACATCAAAACAGCATATATATGAAACTTATTTAGGGTAGTTTTCGATTGTACCACCGTCAACCTTTTTCCTGGGGCAACTATATCGCGGGCGAGAACCTAGTCTACATTATAGTGATTATCGTAGAATTTATTTTATATTATAGTTCGGCCTATCTTTACTTTTTTCTCACAAATCAAATACCTAAAAGCAGAGCTCGATGTCCAGCTAGACCACAAATCTACGGTGCAATTATAGTGATTATCGCGGCTGATGTTGTCAAGACGTTGCAGCAATATCCAAGAGAGAGAGGTGAGATTGGGGAGAGATGGTGCGGAATATGACAGGTGGATCATGGATGTTGGTGAGTAGCTAATTAGGGTTTGGCTATGTCACGGTCGACTGAAATTTTCTTACGTCTCAGTTGAGTCGACTATAGAGCACGTCGCTCGTTTCCTCGATGGTCTGCGACTCTGCGTTTGTGTCTGTCTCCAGCCCACGATTCTTTCTTACGTGTTGCTTAGCCCAGGTTATGTGGGCTTTACTTTTTCTTTCGTGGCCTTTTTGCTTTTCCTTTTGCCTTAGTTTCTAGTGGGGCTACAACATCATGGATGTTTTATCCTTTCATTTTTCCTGATTAATAAAAGTTACTCCCTCTATTTCAAAATGTAAGCCTTTTTAGCAAATTGTTTGTGGTGACCAGGCATACCACTGCATGTTGTAGTACGCCAGTCGTTGATATAACACTCACAGAACACCGCTCCGCAAATATTACATCCCTCAGGGTGGTACAGCAGAAACATTGCGGGTCTGATTGTCATACAACAAATATATTACAAAACAAAATGTACTGACAAGAGGATGATCTCACATCGAGGTCATCCATTATTGAAGTTAGAACGCCAACTGAAAAGTAAAACAGGTGCTAACACGGGAACTCAACAGCCAACAAGAGAGACCATGGCTGCTCGATTCGACCGTGATAAGTATTTGTTTAGACTAGGCTAAACCTAGTCAGACTCATCCCCATCGGGGTCAACTCCGTACTGAATGATGTAGTCGACTCCTTCCACTCCACCGGAGAGGTCCGGTTCTTCGTAGAAGATGTCTTCTTGGCCTCCGAGGATATTGAAGGATGCTTCTTGTAAGTTCTCATAGCCTAAGCAGGGGTCGAACGGGATTGAATGAGTAATGAGCGTTACTCAGCAAGTTCGTTAAGTACAGAAGTAATGGATGCATTAACTACGGTCTTCGACTCTAAGGAGTCTAGACGGATGCAAGGTTTGTTAAAAAATTTCTTCAAGAGATTTCTTTTAATACTGAAAACTATGCCCGCCAGATCTTCACAGGACTAGAAATTCATGGAGTTGTCTTCCCTGCGGCGTTCGCAGCTCCTTCCCGGAATAAGGGGTAACATGCCACATCCTTTTACACTCTGCAGAGGTGCGTTACGTTACCCATGGACGACCAAGACCATGTTGCACAACCAGGCGCGCGATCCTATCCACTCCCACTCAGGTGTGGGGCCCGGTTGTTGGTCCAAGCCAAACCGTGCTTCTCCGCACAACGCATGCCCACCCATTTCCACTAGCAGGTTGAACGCCTGATTCCACCCCTCACGATGGAGATCTACACGCCCCTGGCAGACACTCATAGACCCCAGAGTCCGTGGGACGTAAGGGCTCCCACCCATGTGCATGTAGTCCCGCAGAACCTACAGCGTACGTCTCTGGCAGTCCGTTGACATGCGAACGAGAAAAGTATCACGGCTGACTTACTCCCCCCATAGAAGATCCATGGTCAACGCGAATTTACGGCGCAAGAATCCTGACGGCAGTTGTGGTTAATCCTAGGTAATACTTTCCCATGCAGATGGAACCTTTCTTAGACCTATTCATCTTACCATGGTTCCATCCGCCCACCAAACAGAACACTACCACTCGGGTAGTCATTCAATTAGTCATATTATTATAAAAAAAATAGGATCATGCATTCTTTTGAGCGGTGGTGGTATTACGACAGGGTTTTGAAAATAGTTGTTATGAAATAGTTCAAAGGACATGAGCAAGTGATGAACTTGCCTGGATACGGACAGGTATTGAAGTCTGAAGCTTGAGGTGGATCCTGACTTCCTTGTTCTACAAAATACCATCATTGTCTGGTAAAGACAATGTTTAAAGAAGCAAATGATGCTATTATGCATAATGATGGGATGTATGCAATTTTTTAAAGGATCATTTGGTATACTAAATCTTTTATAATACTTGTTTTGTTTGATCACACAACTCTTCATGATTAATGATTATTGATGTTATTACTATTATTTTATTTTATTTTATTTTTATTAATTTAATTAATTGATTGGATACTTATTGTTTTCTATTTACTATTTTATTGTCATGATGCAATGGTTCTGTGGTATCAGATCTTTGGATCTGGTGCCCAGCAACCCTGTGTGTGTGTGACATGATACAGTGAACCTTGGCTACTGATTTGACTCAAGATCCCTTTGCTAAAACCTTTATATCCTGTGGATCTGATGCTTCTTTGCATCAATAATAAGAACAGATACTTGCACTAGCTTTCTTTGCTCTCAAGCCAATGATGCATAGCCTGGGGCCTTTACTAAATAAGAACAGATACTGGACTTGATAACTATATCCCAATGATGAGTTTAGCATAGCATCACTATGCCTCTCTGAGGGTACTAGCATCCCAACCCATCTTGTGTGCAACTAGCCAGAGAATGGCTAAGAGGGTACCAAGAATATTTACCTTATGTGTTGATCAAAATGGTTGGTGGATTTTGGTGCTTGTGGATTGCTTGCTTGTCTCCTTTTGCTCCCTGGTACCTTGGGCTTGTATGCTTGATTGCAGGTTTGCAATCACTTGCTCCAGTATCTAGTGGAGTGATTGATTTGGTGGTATACTCCTCCTGTTCTTGTGTGCTTGAGTAGGGGAAAGTGAGGTGTGCTCCCCCTTCTTACGGCTGTTGGGTTTTTTTACCCCATGTGGTGTTTTGACAGCACAAAAGATGGTGCCTGAGTGTGCTGTGTACTTATGTATGACTGTGTTGTGTGCCTGCTTGCCGCATGAGAAGATCTTTTCCCAGGCACTCGGTTGGTCTTATCCTATCTGGTATTTTTCTTATGATGCCAGTTGTATTTTCTGACCCTTGCCCATGATGTTGGTCTGAGGCTACTTAACAGAACAGATACTACATATTTGGCTTAAACCCTGTGATGATTTAATCAGTGCAATTCACTGACCACCTGAGGGTACTAACCCCCCCTAACCAATCTGTTTTGGTTTAGTGTATTTGATTTGCAGGTGTTGAAGAATTTGGATGCAATGGAGTAGATAGGTTTAGTTCTAGGTTTAGTTCCTTGTAATAGCTCATTTGTATAACTGTTGTAATTTATCTATATTTTGGTCCCCATTGTAAAAACATTGTATCTTTTGTATTATCAATAAAGTGTAATTGTTTTTCTATATTTGTACTTGTTAATATTTAGGAATATTTCCATATTTTCTATATCAATTTTGGGTCTAATTATTTATACTAAAGATATAATCTTGTCTTATTCAATTTGATTTCAAATTCAATTACAATTCAAACTCAAATTTTAACTTTCCTAAATTCAAATAATTCAAACTCTAGTATCTCAAATTCAAATATAACCCGGAGGTCATGACGAAATTCCACCAACTACCAGTAACAACTTCTATCAAAGCATCAGTTACTGGGTGGAACCTTATTCACTCCGGGGTTTTAACTTTGCGAAAAATTTATTCAGGTTTTGCAAACACATGCATGTAGATGCACAAATTAATATTCTACCCCCCCCCCTCCCCCGTGAGTTCCTAAATGCTGGGACATTACAGTCTTCCCTCCTTAACAAGAACTTCGTCCCGAAGTTGTAACAATAATACCTGAAGAGATCGGGGTAGTTCTTCGTAATTCCTCTTCCTTCTCCCAGGTAGCTTCCCGTTCAGGATGATGTTTCCACTGTACTTTACAGTACTTTATTGCTCGGTTTCGGAGTCTCTTCCAGTCTTCGGCTAGAATCTTTTCTGGTCCCTCCACATATGTGAGGTCTGATTCCAATTCTAACTCCTCCTGATTAACAGAATCTTCCGGCTCCTTCAAACACTTTCGGAGTTGGGATACGTGGAAAACATTATGAACTTGTTTTAATCTTTCGGGTAGCTGTAGAGTATAAGCTACATTCCTGTTCTGAGCCAGAATCTTATAAGGTCCTATATACCGAGGACTTAATTTTCCCTTAACTCCGAACCTCATAAGCCCTTTCATTGGACTAACTCGGAGATAGACCATATCCCCGACTTCTGGTTCCCATGTTCTTCTCTTCTGATCTGCATAACTTTTTTGACGACTTTGAGCTATTTTCAAGCGATCTCTGATGATATCAACAATACGTTGTTGATCTTTGATGTAATCTGGTTCAAACTCAGACTTGCCTCCGGTCTCGAACCAACAAATAGGTGATCTACACTTCCGTCCATACAGTACTTCAAAGGGTGCTGCTTTAAGACTGCTTTGATAACTATTGTTGTAGGAGAATTCTGCTAATGGTAAATGTTCATCCCATGATCCTCCAAAATCAAGGACACATGCCTGAAGCATGTCTTCTAGAATCTGATTAGTTCTTTCAGTTTGCCCCCCGGTCTAAGGATGATAAGCAGTACTGAAATCTAGTTGGGAACCTAAAGCTTCCTGGAGTTTTCTCCAGAATACTGAAGTAAACACAGATCCTCGATCCGAAACTATTCTTTTTGGTACTCCATGTTTACTGACTATCTCCTTGACATATATATCCACCAGCTTCTCAGCGTTATCCTTCTGTTTGACTAGTAGAAAATGTGCACTTTTTGTCAATCTATCTACAATAACCCAAATCATATCCTTTTGGTTCTTAGTCATTGGTAGACCTGTAATGAAATCCATACCAATTTCCTCCCACTTCCATTCTGGAATATCTAAGGGTTGTAATGGTCCTGCTGGACTTTGATGTTCAGCCTTTACTCTTTGGCATGTGTGACATTCAGAAACATACTTGGCAATCTCTCTCATCATATTGTTCCACCAAAACATATCTCTGAGATCCATGTACATTTTGGTACTTCCAGGATGAATAGAGTACGGTGTCTCATGTGCCTCCCGAAGTATCAACTTCTTGATCTCCGGAATATCAGGTACACAAAGCCTCTTGTTGAACCATAATGAACTACGTTCTCCTAAGTGGAATTCGGAAGGTCTTCCTTCCCCAATTCTTTGGAGTTCTTCTTTTATGAATGGATCTCCGTCTTGCCGCCGAATTATCTTGTTCCTAAGATCACTTGTTCTTTCTTCCATGACCTGCATGGTATACAAGCCCCCCAAATATTGTACCTCCAGAATCTCAATCTCTGCTTGTTCTATTTCTCTCTTTAGCTCTTTTGGCAATTCATATTGAATTGGTTGACTGTCAGTACTCTTCCGGCTTAAAGCATCAGCTACCACATTAGCTTTTCCCAGAGTATAGTTGATGGTAAGATCGTAATCCTTGATCAATTCTAACCATCTTCTCTGCCTCATATTTAATTCTTTCTGAGTGAAGAAATATTTGAGACTCTTATGATCTGTGTAAAGCTCACACTTCGATCCATAGAGGAATGATCTCCATTTCTTCAAAGCAAACACTACGGCTGCCAATTCTAAATCATGAGTTGGGTAGTTAACTTCATGTGGTTTGAGTTGTCTTGAACCATAAGCTATCACCTTACGATCTTGCATGAGTACACAATCTAATCCACTCTTGGATGCATCACAATATACGGTGTAATCCTTTCCTGGTTCAGGTACTGCTAAGATTGGAGCTGTTGTTAAACGTTTCTTCAACTCTTGAAAACTGGCTTCACATTTATCTGACCATACGAAAGGAGTATTCTTCCTTAACAAATTGGTCATTGGTCCGGCTATTTTCGAAAATCCCTCAATGAATCTTCTATAATACCCGGCCATTCCAAGGAATCCTCGAACTTCCTTGACATTGGTTGGTGCCTTCCAATCCAGAACTGACTGTACTTTGTCAGGATTTACTGCAATACCTTCCTTGCTGATAACATGTCCAAGAAATTCTACTTGGTCTAACCAAAACTCACACTTACTGAATTTGCCATATAGTTGATGTTCCCTTAGAACTTGTAGTGCTATCCTTAAGTGCTTGGCATGATCTTCTTGGTTCTTCGAATATATCAGAATATCATCGATGAACACAATCACGAACTTATCCAAATATGGCATGAAGATCTTGTTCATCAAATTCATGAAAATAGTGGGTGCATTGGTCAGTCC
Source organism: Alopecurus myosuroides (assembly GCA_028641055.1). Classification (NCBI taxonomy): domain Eukaryota; kingdom Viridiplantae; phylum Streptophyta; class Magnoliopsida; order Poales; family Poaceae; genus Alopecurus; species Alopecurus myosuroides. The sequence continues at coordinate 372,210,253 of CM054058.1, read as the reverse complement.
AAAAGGAACAACCAAATATTCATGATGTCCATACCTTGAAACAAAAGCTATTTTGGGTACATCTTCTGGTTTAATCTTGATCTGATGGTACCCTGATCTGAGATCAATATTGGAGAACACTCCGGCTCCATAAACTTGGTCAAAAAAATCTTGTATTCTTGGTAATGGATACTTGTTCTTGATGGTGACATTGTTCAGTTTTCTGAAATCACCACACATTCTTCTTCCTCCATCTCTCTTATCCACAAATATCACTGGTGATCCCCATGGTGATACACTTTCTCTAATAAATCCCTTGCTTTCTAGTTCATCTAACTGTTCTTTAAGTTCCTTTAACTCCTTAGGACCCATCTTGTATGGTGCCTGAGCAATAGGTGATGTACCTAGTATCAAGTCAATGGTAAACTCGATCTCCCTATCTGGTGGCATTCCTGGTAATTCTGCTGGAAAAATATCCGGAAACTCATTGACTACTGGTATATCGTCTAACTTAGCTTCATTGAGTGAGTTGAGTTGGAGTTCTGCCTCCACATGAGTATGCTTATCTGCTTGGTAAGTAACTCTTCCTCCTCCAGGTCTCCTAAGAGAAACTGTATTCTCCTCACAATCAATCAAAGCTCCATTCTCCGTCATCCAGTCCATTCCAAGAACAGCATCAATGTTCTTCAAAGGAATAACAAATAAGTCCGCGTAATAAGTGCAACCACAGATCATGATGACTTGATCTGGCCTTGCACGTGTAACTAAGAGCGTACCTCCCGCCGTTATAACGGTAAGAGGACATTCTAAACGCAAACACCTTACCCCATACTTATCCACAAAATAACTAGAGATGAATGAGGTGGTAGCACCGGTATAAAATAAAACCTTGCCATATTGTGTAAGATGACTGAGCGTACCTAGTACGGTGGTGTCCGAATTGTCAGCCTCCTCCAGAGATGTGCAATTCAATTTCCCGGAGGTCCTTGCGCGTTTGCCGTTACTGTTCTTCCCGATGCTGCCACTTCCAGCAGAGAATCCGCTGGCTCCTCCGGGCCTTGCTCCACCCTTGTTGAACCCTCCTCCAGTTGTCTTGTTAGCGCAATCTGTCTTAATGTGTCCCTCTTTTCCACAACCAAAACAAACAATCCTGGGCTTGTTGCACTCACTCTTGAAATGCCCCGGAAGCCCACAACCATGACAGATTATCTGATTCCTTGGATTGAATGGTCCACGATTAATCGGGGCTCCTCCCGACTTTATTCTTGGCTTGAAACTCAAGTTTGTAGTAGGTCTACTGGGTTGAAACTTCTTGGGCTCAAACTTAGCCTTCTTTTGTCGGTTCAACTGAACCAACTTGTAATCGTTCTCCCAGGTAACTGCGGAGTTCATCAACTCCTGAAAATTAGCTGGTTTAGATGTTCTTAATTGCATGGCTGCATAGGGATCCATCCCTCTCAAGAACCTCTTAATTTTCTTCTTGTCAGTATCAACTTCATCAGCAGCATATCTGGAAAGCCTGCTGAACTCATTGACATACCATATCATATGGTGTGTCCCATGTTGAAGGTCCTCAAATTGCCTCCTCATAAGCTCCATGACGCTGTCAGCATGATATTCCTCGAATTTCTCCTTGAACTCGTTCCACGTGAATTCCCTTTCCGGTGGCTTCATAACAATCTGGTTATCCCACCATGCTGCTGCGGGACCATTTAGAAGGTGTGTAGCAAAGCGCACCTTCTCTTCATCACTGGCCTTGATAGCCTTAAGATTCCTTTCCGTATTGACTAACCAGTCTTCAGCCTCCATGGGATCCTTGGCCGTGGAAAACGGTGCTGGTTTAGTCTTGAGGAAATCTGACAGTGTTAATGTCCTAGGTTCCGCTGCTCTCCCAGGTCCCACCTGGTTAAGCATTTCTTGCATGAATTTATTTTGGTTCTCCTGTACAAATCGCATGTATTCCAGGAAATTCTGCTCCGCCAATGGCCTAAGTGGTGGTGGTGGTGGCAACTCTGCTCTGGCAGCATCCTCATCAGCCTTGGCCTTGTTCTCCCGTTACAGACGCTGAGCGTCTGCTTCACTAGTTCCGCCACTCTCCGTAACCCTTAGTCCTGCAATGTGAAGCGAACAAACTCATAATTACATCATGCTCATGCTTTCTGAGCCTCACTTCACATGAAACACTAATCACACAAGAGAAACAAAATCCAAAACCAGATACAAACAACATATTACACATATTATACGTATACTTATAAGTTTGTTACAAGCCTTCACCGCAGTGAGTAACGAAAGTATAACAGTAGGAAACACAACTGGGTCGCACTGACACTCCGACCCTTATTTAGGTACATGGCTCGAAACTCCAGACTACTACTTAACTCGAGCCTTCACTTCCACTTCCTAGATGTCGTTGTACTACTCCGAGTACATACCAGGAGTCCACCTTGTGTAACGTGGAGTCCTGCGCACCGCCTCAGGGTAAAACGGCCTCCCCGATGGCACATAGTCTGTGTCAGAAGTATCCATAGACTGGGTATCGCTCAAAGAGAGCCAGTCCATGTCCAGATAATCATCAGAATAAGACACAAACTCATCAGTACTAGTGTACTGCGAGGCTTCCCCTTCTGTGAAGCAGGTGGTACTCGTGCAGTGGCTGTGATCAAACGGTTCCTTCTGCATCAGCTAGGCTTCATCCGGCTCCTCCTCACCAGATGAAATATTTATAGCGACAATATCTGCTTCCTCAGCTGCCACTATCTCCACACTATCCTGATCCTCATCCTCTGACATGTAGTCACATGGAATTGGATGCTGACTAGTACCAGGATACCAGTCATACCTCCAGCCATCAGAGTTCTCAATGAAGGAATCTGATTCTGGGACCCCACCAAAGTTTTATGTCTCCGGGTGTATCCGATATGTCAAACAGATCATAGGGTTCTGGCTCACTATGTGGTATAACAGGGTAGTGAATGGGTTCTGGTGTGGTAGAATACCTGGACTGCCGATCATGGTGTGATTTCCTAGCTGCCTCGCGTCCTGGGGTATAATAAGGTTCATCACTCTCCCGAGCCTTCTGCTTCCCCTTTTGCTCAGGGCTAGGTGGTTTGGTTAAATCCTTCAACATTCCATCTTTGTCATCAACAATGACCTGATGTGTCTTGTAGAAAGATCCCACCAATTTCCTGTAGCGATCTAAAAGGCTAGTGGCTAGTTTGGGCTTGGTTTTGATCAGCACAGAATGGTCGAGTGCCAACTCTGTGCTAAGACGGTCGTGCGGTATAGTTGTGAAGCTAGTACCAGACAACTGACTAGCTTTATACTCCCTGATGGTGGCTAAAGCTTGGACTAAAGCATGTTGGTATGATGCCATTTGGCTCCTCCCTTCACCACTAGGTGTGGTTATGTGTGGGGTTCACTCCCTAGGTATTAAAATTAATACCCGATACTTCAAAACCATCTCCCCATCCTTATACATGTAAGTATTAACTTTAAGGTTGGTGTCGAACTCGAAAGCTCGGAGCAAAGCTCGCAGTTGCTCGGTCAACTCTCCCTTGTAGTGGTCCAACCTCTCATGTTTAACCCACTCCGTTCTCCCGGAACTCCCGCCGTCCATGATCACTATTCACAAGTAACATAAACATTATTATAAAATCATCATAAATATTCAACATTCTGGAAATATGACCAGAATATTCCCAAGTGAATACCTATCATACTTCCAGTGAACTCTTTATTGGTACGTTCTAAAACCCTACAGGGTATATCCCTTTGCTAGGTTTCCAACCTAAGGTCAAAGCAATTGCTCTGATACCAGCTGTGGTGACCAGGCATACCACTGCATGTTGTAGTACGCTAGTCGTTGATATAACACTCACAGAACACCGTTCCGCAAATATTACATCCCTTAGGGTGGTACAGAAGAAACATTGCGGGTCTGATTGTCATACAACAAATATATTACAAAACAAAATGTATTGACAAGAGGATGAGCTCACATCGAGGTCATCCATTATTGAAGTTAGAACGCCAACTGAAAAGTAAAACAGGTGCTAACACGGGAACTCAACAGCCAACAAGAGAGACCATGGCTGCTCGATTCGACCGTGATAAGTATTTGTTTAGACTAGGCTAAACCTAGTCAGACTCATACCCATCGAGGTCAACTCCGTACTGAATGATGTAGTCGACTCCTTCCACTCCACCGGAGAGGTCCGTTTCTTCGTAGAAGATGTCTTGTTGGCCTCCGAGGATATTGAAGGGTGCTTCTTCTAAGTTCTCATAGCCTAAGCAGGGGTCAAACGGGATTGAATGAGTAACGAGCGTTACTCAGCAAGTTCGTTAAGTACAGAAGTAATGGATGCACTAACTACGGTCTTCGACTCAGGAGTCTAGACGGATGCAAGTTTTGTTAAAACTTTCTTCAAGAGATTTCTTTTAATACTGAAAACTATGCCCGCCAGATCTTCACAGGACTAGAACTTCATGGAGTTGCCTTTCCTGCGGCGTTCGCAGCTCCTTCCCGGAACAAGGGGTAACATGCCACATCCTTTTACACTCTGCAGAGGTGCGTTACTTTACCAATGGACGACCAAGACCATGTTGCACAACCAGGCGCGCGATCCTGTCCACTCCCACTCAGGTGTGGGGCCCGGTTGTTGGTCCAAGCCATACCGTGCTTCTCCGCACAATGCATGCCCACCCATTTCCACCAGCAGGTTCAACGCCTGATTCCACCCCTCACGATGGAGATCTACGCGCCCCTGGCAGACACTCATAGACCCCAGAGTCCGTGGGACGTAAGGCTCCCACCCATGTGCATGTAGTCCCGCAGAACCTACAACATACGTCTCTGGCAATTCGTTGACATGCGAACGAGAAAAGTATCACGGCTGACTTACTCCCCCCATAGAAGATCCATGGTCAACGCGAATTTACGGCGCAAGAATCCTGACGGCAGTTGTGGTTAATCCTAGGTAATACTTTCCCATGCAGATGGAACCTTCCATAGACCTATTCATCTTACCATGGTTCCATCCGCCCACCAAACAGAACACTACCACTCTGGTAGTCATTCAATTAGTCATATTATTATAAAAAAATAGGATCATGCATTCTTTTGAGCGGTGGTGGTATTTCGACAGGGTTTTGAAAATAGTTGTTATGAAATAGTTCAAAGGACATAAGCAAGTGATGAACTTGCCTGGATACGGACAGGTATTGAAGTCTGAAGCTTGAGGTGGATCCTGACTTCCTTGTTCTACAAAATACCATCATTGTCTGGTAAAGACAATGTTTAAAGAAGCAAATGATGCTATTATGCATAATGATGTAATGTATGCAATTTTTTTAAAGGATCATTTAGTATACTAAATCTTTTATAAAACTTGTTTTGTTTGATCACACAACTCTTCATGATTAATGATTATTGATGTTATTATTGTTATTTTCTTTTATTTTTATTAATTTAATTAATTGATTGGATACTTATTGTTTTCTCAGGGACATGAATAATGAAATGTTTTGAAATGACTAAATACAGAATTTTGAAAGGGTATAATCCTAGTTGTTTTAATTATTCTAAAACAAGTTTTTATTGTAAATTCACTATTTCAAAATAATCAATTTTAAGACTATAAATATTATTGTGTGATTATACTTAATAGTTTTTATATACAAAAGCTTTTACTGATTTGATAAGTATTTATGTTCTAATTAATTGAAATTTGTAGAATTTTATGTATTATTTTTATACTATTTTTATAACTCTTTTATTGGAGATTTAGGGCAATTACCCTTCTACCCCTAGAGCTGACAGGTGGTCCCTGGGTTAGGGTTGAACCTAACCCGCTGGTCTGGTCGAGCCGGACCAGACCAGACGCGCACACGCCCGAGCCCTCTCCTCTTCTCCTCGTCCTTTCGCTCGGGCGACGCAGAGGCGATCCCCATCGCCCTCCTCTCGGCGATTTACCCTGCCCCTCTCCGGCCAACCCTGCCGCCGTGACCTAGCGCCATCAATGCTCCTCCTTGCCCTCTACTACTCCCTCTTTTTCGATCTGGATTTTCCCCTCGGTGTCTCCCGTGGACAACCCATAACCCTAACCCTAGGTTTCGGGTACCCGGGTGCTCCACCACCTCGCCGGTGACCTTGGCTCCTCGAGGTGATTCCTGGATGCTCCTGGTGGCTTAGGTGTTGTTGCTGCCCAGGAGGCTATGGTTGCGTGGACGACGCCGCCGGGACGGCCTCTTGGGCATTCGTGGCTCGCCGCTGTTCTTCGCTTCTCCAACTGGTTGTGGTCACCTCGAAGGTGACCACCTGTAAGTGCTCCTCGCCTCTATCTCTGCCCCCTCATCTCTCTCTCTCTGACTCTATCTTCCCCTCTTGCTCTGGAGCCTAGCCATCGAGCTAGCTCATATCATGCCTCTCTGTGATTCTCTCAGTGAAGTTGTGACTGATGGGATTAGCTTTGGAATTTTTCCCCATGATTTATTTGATATGGAAGGTGTGGAGATCATGCTATGCCCTGTGATGAACTAGGGATTTATTGTGCTCCTAAATTATCTCTCTGTTGCTATGTACTGTGAGATATTGCTGGTTATTGTCCTTGTGCTGTTAGTGAGGAACTGTTTTGGGATTTACCCCCAGTGCTATTTCTGTGTAATAACACCCTATGGTTGCTCCCTGTGATAAACCCTGTTGGTTGGCTATCTGATAATAAATCCTGGTAGCATGTATATGATTTCCAATGTTCTATGGGTGTGCTTACTTGTTGATAGGTGTTACTCTGAATATTTATTCATAGAATATGCCATCAACTATTGTTTTCTATTTACTGTTTTATTGTCATGATGCAATGGTTCTGTGGTATTAGATCTTTGGATCTGGTGCCCAGCAACCCTGTGTGTGTGACATGATACAGTGAACCTTGGCTACTGATTTGACTCAAGATCCCTTTGCTAAACCTTTATATCTTGTGGATCTGATGCTTCTTTGCATCAATAATAAGAACAGATACTTGCACTAGTTTTCTTTACTCTCAGGCCAATGATGCATAGCCTGAGGCCTTTACTAAATAAGAACAGATACTGGACTTGATAACTAAATCCCAATGATGAGTTTAGCATAGCATCACTATGCCTCTCTGAGGGTACTAGCATCCCAACCCATCTAGTGTGCAACTAGCCAGTGGATGGCTTAGAGGGTACCAAGAATATTCACCTTATGTGTTGATCAGAATGGTTGGTGGATTTTGGTTCTTGTGGATTGCTTGCTTGTCTCCTTTTGCTCCCTGGTACCTTGGCCTTGTATGCTTGATTGCAGGTTTGCAATCAATTGCTCCAGTATCTAGTGGAGTGATTGATTTGGTGGTATCCTCCTCCTGTTCTTGTGTGCTTGAGCAGGGGAAAGTGAGATGTGCTTCCCCTTCTTACGGCTGTTGGGGTTTTTATACCCCATGTGGTGTTTTGACAGCAAACAAGATGGTGCCTGAGTGTGTTGTGTGCTTATGTATGACTGTGTTGTGTGCCTGCTTGCCGCATGAGAAGATCTTTTCCCAGGCACTCGGTTGGTCTTATCCTATCTGGTATTTTTCTTATGATGCCAGTTGTATTTTCTGACCCTTGCCCATGATGTTGGTCTGAGGCTACTTAACAGAACAGATACTACATATTTGGCTTAAACCCTGTGATGATTTATTCAGTGCAATTCACTGACCACCTGAGGGTACTAACCCCCCCCCCCCTAACCAATCTGTTTTGGTTTAGTGTTTTTGATTTGCAGGTGTTTGAAGAATTTGGATGCAATGGAGTAGATAGGTTTAGTTCCCTGTAATAGCTCATTTGTATAACTGTTGTAATTTATCTATATTTTGGTCCTCATTGTAAAAAACATTGTATCTTTTGTATTATCAATAAAGTGTAATTGTTTTTCTATATTTGTACTTGTTAATATTTAGGAATATTTCCATATTTGCTATATCAATTGTGGATCTAATTATTTATACTTAAGATATAATCTTGTCTTATTCAATTTGATTTCAAATTCAATTACAATTCAAACTCAAATTCTAACTTTCCTAAATTCAAATAATTCAAACTCTTGTATCTCAAATTCAAATATAACCTGGAGGTCATGTCGAAATTCCACCAACTACCAGTAACAACTTCTATCAAAGCATCAGTTACTGGGTGGAACCTTATTCACTCCGGGGTTTTAACTTTGCGAAAAATTTATTCAGGTTTTGCAAACACATGCATGCAGATGCACAAATTAATATTCTACCCCCCTGAGTTCCTAAATGCTGGGACATTACATTATTTTACCTTGCTAAAAAGGCTTACATTTTGGAACGGAGGAAGTAGCAAAGAAAGACTCTCCTAGAAAAAAATAAAAGGAATAAAAAAGATTGTACGCAAAATGACAAAATAGCTCACGAGTTAACACATGCATGCCATAGGCATTGGATTTCTTTTAAATGTATCGGACTATCTTGGTCCAGCTTCGGTTGACTCAGATTCCTTTAAGTAACATGACGTACGTAATCGGTGTGTTATATATATCATGCTAACTAACACATGCTCCCTCCGTATCAAAATGTAAGATATGTTAGTCTTTTCTTTGTTCTACATGTATCTAGACATGTTTTAGTGCAAGATTTATGTGAACCTTGCATTAAAAGTTGTCTAGATACGTATGGGATGAAAAAAAAGGCTAAAACATCTTACATTTTGATACAGAGAGAGTAATTCTTTGTTGGGCTTCACCTCAGCCTAGATAAGATGTTTTATTTATTTAAAAAATCATCTGACTACTAAAAATAGTGCAGTTGCAAAGTTTACCAGCTACATCCTTGGTTATATTTTACTACGAAAAGATATATAAAACAATAAAGTAAATATATGGTACTATTCTATGGGACACAATACAAGTGGTTTGAAAGCAAAAAAAGTATGCTGGAAAATAATTAAGAAATATGAAAACAAAAATGTGCTAGTTGTACTTTTTCAAAACAAAAAAACTTATCCCATTGGAAAAATGCAACTAGATCCTACTTGCACATTTCCACTTGGAAAGCTGCAACTAGGCCCTAGTTGCACATATTCAAATGGAAAGATGCAATTAGTACATAGTTCCATATATCTATTGGGAAATGTGCAACTAGCATCAAGTTGCACATTTTTGAGTGAAAAGGTGCAACTAGGACCGAGTTGCACATTTTCAAGTGAAAAAAAATGTTCAACTCGAACCAAGTTGCACGGTAGAAAGGTGTAAATTTGGACAAATTTGCACATTTCTGAATGGAAAGGTGTAATTTGGACATAGTTTCACATTTTGTGAGTGGAAATGTGCAAGTTGGACCTAGTTGCACATAACCAACCGGAAATGTGCAAATAGGACCTAGTTGGCCAAGTTACACATTTCAGAGTGGAAAGGTGCATCTTGGACCTACCTGCACATAACAGGGTGAAAAGATGCAACTAGGACCTACTTAACCAAATTACACATTTTCGAGTGGAAAGGTGCATCTTGGATCTAGTTGCACATAACCGAGTTTAAAGGTGAAACTAGGACCTACTTAACCAAATTACACATTTTCGACTAGAAAGGTGCAACATGTACCTAGTTGCATATGTTTCATGAGAAAAGTGCAACTCGTATCAGAAATCCGTTGGAGTTGCATATTTCTTGAGAAAAGTGCAACACATGTCCAAAACCAGTCGCTACTTGCATGTTTTTTTGGAAAATGCAACCGGTATAGTTGCATATTTCAAGAGAAAACTGCAACTATCCTTAAAACCCAGATGCTACTTGCACTTGCACTTTTCTTGAAAACAAAGTGCAACTTGTATTAGAAAGCGGTTAGAGTTATATTTTTCTTGAAAAAGTGCAACTCGCAAAAAGCCCCACTTGCTAGTTGCATGTGTTTTGACCGTACATGGACATTTATTGGGAATAGTGCAACTTGTTTCGAAAAATCGATTGCTAATTCCATATTTGTCGATAAAAGCGTAACTCATATAAAAACCCGTTTGGGTTGCACATTTGTGAAAAGAAGTGCAATTCTTATCGAAATATCGGTTGCTAGTTGCACATTTATTGATAAAAAGTGCAGTTCGTATATAACAAGGAAAAAAGAACAAGACGAAACAACAAAACGAAAATATAAAGAATGCATATACAACCATGGTTGGACTTTCTAGATAAAAAGTGCAAATCATACAAAAATTGGTCGGTTTGCACATTTTTTTTAACAAAGTGCAAATCATACTGAATGGCGGTTGCTAGTTGCACATATCTTGAGAAAAGTGCAATTCATATACTCCCTCCGACCCGAATTAACGGACGCGCTGTGAAAGTTGCAAAAAAGCCCTCCGGTTTCTTCCGACAAACAAACTACCCCACGCCTCTTATCCTCTTCCACTCCGACCGGCGAGTTGTCCCCTGCCCCGGCGATTCCGCGTCGTCCCCTCCCCCGCCGGCCTGCTCCTTCGCTTCCCCGCACGTCGTCCTCGTTGGAGCTCCGTGACACCGCCCCTTGTCGAGCTCCGTGATCGGAGGAGGATAAATCAAGGGAAAAGGATCCCCTTTTCTACAAAGCGCGGATCTTGCGACCAGCTCATGGCCGCGGTGCAGTCCCGCCTCCACGGCCTCGTCTCCCGCTACGCCGGCAGGTTCCCGCTCCATTTCAGCCAGCTATTCACCAATCTCAGCGCCGGGGAGCCGATGTTCGATGTCACGGCGAATGGCCTGAAGCTGCTCTCCAAGTTCAACGTCCCCGGAGAGATTTCCTGGAGGGATTCTCAGGTCAACTCCACCAGCAGCGTCATCGTCAAGGAGTACCTGCTCAATGTTACTTCTGGTAAATTGGGGATTGAGTTCACTCCTGACCAAGGATCGTTTGCCTTCGTCAATGCCATGGAGGTTGTACCTGTGACTGCCAGCTCAATTTTTGATTCAGTTAACAAGGTGGGTGGTTATGGGTTGAAGGGCCCTTTCAGCCTCAATTTTTGATTCAGTTAACAAGGTGGGTGGTGGGTCAAGATGCTGGCTAACATCCTCAGATGCTTTCCCAATGCTAGCAAGCTGCATATCGAGGTGGCATTTCAGTACCCAACACATTCAGTCAGTCACTGGATTGACATTCATACTGTCAAATTATTTTTCAGTCAGGTGATTGAACTACTGCTCACTGCTGTGATCTTGCGGTCTGTCCCAGCCACAGCTGAACCCACTGGAAGGCGCACTGGCAAGTTCTGGCAAGGGACCCCTCCCATCGAATGCCTGAAGTCGCGCGCCAAGAAGATATTCATCCATGAGTTGGGGTCACCGAAGAAATATTTGCTCCTTTTCGGGTTATCTGAAACTGTTAGACAGTCCATTTTACTCGCACGCATCACTGCTAGTTGGCATTGTTAGGCGAGTTTGGTGTCTGAAAATTCTGAAACAACGCTGCCAATGCTTTGTTCGGATCCTTGTAAGGTAGGGGCAAGAATATACAGCATAAAAACTACAGCCTATTAGCCTTTAACTTGCTCAAGCTGTAGAGGCTAGTTCATCTTTCATTACTCCTACAGCCTACAGGAGTACAGCCTACAGGAGTAATTACTTTATGGACTTAATCTGAACACTTAAAATATCAGTTCTATAGTTCATCAAGGAGCTTGTTATGCATGGCTGATTCTTGATGCAGGATATTGCCTCACATGGATGTTTTAGCCTTGGGATGATTGCACGATTTGAAGATGTGCTGCGTGACAAAGGTGAATGGATGTATCCTCGTTTATTCTGGGAGACTGGTGTTCTTGGTCAAGTTCTCTACCTTGAGGCCCATGCTGTAGGAATATCTGCCACAAGGATTGGTTGCTACTTTGATGATGCTGGTAAGTTGGTGCAGAAATTTTAAAAGATCAATTAGTAATTGGACTGCATCATTTCAAAAAAAAGTGCAATTATTTGCTCCATTGACCATATGTGATAACTTTGACGCGTTTCTTTATATGGTGGCATGAAATTTTCTTCTCTCAACAAATGGTTCAAACATATCATTTTGCTGAGCACACTTACGCTCGTTGTCATTGTGGTTCAAACCAAGCTACAAAGTGGCATTTATTCTGTTCGGATTGTAAGATCGGATTGAAGTTAGGTTCAGGTTTTATGACACACACTACTTGCTACTCCACATTATATAAGAAAGGAGTAGTATTTGTCTGGATACAGTCATCTGAACAAAATTAAAATTAAAATGGCAACATTACATACTCCCGTGCCAAGGTATTAGCGGTTTCAATCGGTTCCGAAATTTTTCCTGCGGTTCTGCTTCCTTTACATATCTAATAATCTTGAATATGTACAGAATCATCAATTAGTTTTCTAGAGCAACAGGAACAGTGATCTCTGCCCTTGGTTCCACCCATCATGAAACACTGCGATCAGGTTCTTTACAGTCCCAAAAGTGTTCAGAAAGTTCTTAGCCTAGCAGGAAGTAACAAAAGCTTAGTAACAACTGCTTTACAACTGAGATTCAGTCCAAAATTTATGTGAATTCCAAAATGCTCTGGTTGCAGGAAAACTAGCACATGCCGCTGTGTCTTAGCCCTCCTCCCACGCTGTTGCAGGAAAAATTACAGGCATAGGTCAAGAAGGCGATCCACCTGTGATCCAACTACTCAAGACTGAATTGCAACTTGGCCTAGGCAGGGATCCTAAAGTTCAGCGGGTTTACCTAAAATCCGGAAAACCTCTGGTAAGTGATCTACTTCCCAATCCCTGTAGTGATGTTTCCATTGCGGTGCATATTTTCTGTTACAGTACATGTCTCAAGATGTTTGCACTTATCAGGCATCTCCAGGTCTAAAGAAGATGAACAAGGAGACTGACCTAAAGAAGAGGACTCCTGCTTCTGGATGTCGAAGGAGGAGACGGAGCTGCGCTTCCAGCAGCTCTGCTAGACGAGCACGGCGCAGTCAGCGAGCCAGTTCAGGAATCGCGAGCAGGAGTTCCGACCGGCATCGAGTTCAGGAATCGCGAGCAGCGAGCCAGTTCAGGAATCGCGAGCGGAGCCAGTTCAGGAATCGCGAGCCAGTTCACGAGTGGCGGCCGGCGTCGAGGATCAGGAGCTGCACGCGTCAGGGAGCAGTAGCCGCGGAGAAGGACGGCGTGGCCGCCGGGAATCGGCGAGCAGGAGGAGGACCGAGAGGAGGACCGGGAGGGGTCCGGCGAGCTCCGCCCCTGCGTGGGCTGCGACTGCGGCGGCGAGCAGGAGGAGGACCGGGAGGGGTCCGGCGAGCTCCACCCCTGCGGCGGCGAGCTGGAGGAGGACCGGGAGGGGTCCGGCGACCTCCGCCCCTGCGTGGGCTGCTACTGCGGCGGCGAGCAGGAGGAGGACCGGGAGGGGTCCGGCGAGCTCTGCCCCGTGACTGCTCCGCCCGTGAGGAAGACAGTGTACAGGACTTGATTGCAAAACGATTTTGAATCATGGGGGGTTATTGTAAAATGGCACGCCCATTAATTCGGGTCGGAGGGAGTATAAAAAACCCATTGCATATAAAACCACGGTTGCACTTTTCTTAATGATATAGTCGCACATTTCTTGGTAAAAATTTGCAAAATATATCAAAATTGGTTGGAATTGCACATTTACAAAAAAAAAAGTGCAACTCATATTAAATATCGGTAGCTAGTTTCACATATCTTGAGAAAAGTGCAAGTCATATCGAAAAGGGATGAGTGGTCGGACATTTTCTAAAAGAAGTGCAACTCATAGAGTAACATGATTTTTTTTATAAATAACATAAAAAAAATGAAAATGCATCTACAATTTTAGTTTTCTTAGTGAGGCAGTTGCACATTTCTTGATACAAAAGCGCAAATCGTATCAAAATTGGCTGGAGTTCCCCATTGTCTTACAAAAAGGCAACTCCTCTCTTGAAACGGGCTTTCGCCCCGCTTTATAAATAAAGCAACCACCCACAAGAGTCATACATAGTGGATATACAACAACGACACAAATAAAGTTCGGTACTACCACAACACAACAAAGCCCGAGAGAAAAGAAAGAGCGCTAGCACACACAGCAACAAGAGGCGAAGAGGGTGGTGATGGTGTGGGTAGAGGGGGCGCCAAGCACTAGGGGGCTGAGTGAGGCGCCGCAGTGGAGAGACGGCGCGCGGCCACTAGCAGTCTGTCGATGGAGTCGTCTAACCGCGCTCTGTCCCTCTGTCTACACCGCGAATGCCATTGCTGCAAAAAGGCGAGAAATTTGAAAACCAAATCAGAAGCGCGTTGTAGGAATATCTTCTCAGTCGCCATTTTATTGCGCACTCATATTGAATATTAGTCCCTCGTTGCACATATCTTGAGAAAAGTGCAAGCCATATCGAAAAGCCATTGCTAGTGGCACGTTTCTTGAGAAAAGTGTAACTAATAAAAAATAACATGACAAACAATTTAGAGATAACAAGATAAAAATATGAAAATGCATATAGAATCATGGTTGTACTTTTCTTAGAGAGGTACTTGCAAATTTCTCTTAAAAATGCAAATGTTGTATAGAAAAACTGCAACCTATAAAGATAATCTAAAAACCGAAGCATAAATATAAAACTCATGGTGCTTTTCCCTACATACAACTGTACTACATTTTTTTATAGAAAATGCAACTATGGTGCGGCAAAATATGTAACCTGTATAAAATAGCAAGATAAATAAAAAATTAAATCGAGGTTGCACTTCTCTCGGTGCGGTAGTCGGATATTATTAAAAAATGCAATTACGATGTGGTGAGAAGTGCAAACTATAAACATAATAAGTAAACAATTAGAATAATATATGGAGAAATCTTGGTTACACTTTTCTTAATAAGATAGTTGTATAATTCTACAAAGTCCAACTATAGAAACAAGAATAAATAGAAGCTAAAAAATTAAAATAAGCCAAAAATAAGAATAGCCAAGAGACAAAAAACACAAAAACAAAACTAAAAATGAACATTATCATGACAAAATATTTTTATTTTGTAACAAAAATAATCTTGCATAGGTGCATAAGTAGAAAACAAATTAGAACTGGATACTTATATGGTTTAGCAAAAAATCACATGAGGGCTTATTTGTGGCAAGCAGCCACACGTGATGAGCTTTTCTTTTCTTTCGTTTGAGTCACATGGAGCTGAAGGAGATAACAGAAAATGGAAAAACCAATAGGCCCGTAAGCCAACAACCTAGTCAGCCCAATAAGAGAGACGTATCAAGAATCTCAAATAGAAAAGGCCCAGGACCGCATGTGCATGCACAGATCAACGAACGATAAATGAAAATCCGATCGATCGTGCCCAGCGTTGATCTCGGTCGACTGAGACATAACAGATTCTCAGTCGACCGAGACATAGCAAATCCGAGCTAATTATCCTATTTGGGACATATCCAGGAGGAAAAAGGTGAGAGGAGAGATTGGGGAGAGATGGGCTGTTGGTGCGGAATATGACGGCCTATGAGTGAGAGTAGCTAATTATCCTATTCTAGGATATTTTTTCTCTTATATTACCTAGAAACAAGCTTGAGAGTTTCAGATATACGAGGAGAGGTAAGTTCAGTGTGCCAACTTTTGATTTCGCTAGACCACAAATCTACGGTGCAATTATAGTGATTATCGCGGCTGATGTTGTCAAGACGTTGCAGCAATTGTACTCTACTGCCTTTAATTGAAAAGGTGAGAGAGGAGAGATGGTGCGAAATATGACAGGTGGATCATGGATGTTGGTGAGTAGCTAATTATCCTATTCTAGGATATTTTTTCTCTTATATTACCTAGAAACAAGCTTGAGAGTTTCAGATATACGAGGAGAGGTAAGTTCAGTGTGCCAACTTTTGATTTCGCTAGACCACAAATCTACGGTGCAATTATAGTGATTATCGCGGCTGATGTTGTCAAGACGTTGCAGCAATTGTACTCTACTGCCTTTAATTGAAAAGGTGAGAGAGGAGAGATGGTGCGAAATATGACAGGTGGATCATGGATGTTGGTGAGTAGCTAATTATCCTATTTGGGACATATCGAGGAGGAAAAAGGTGAGAGGAGAGATTGGGGAGAGATGGGTTGTTGGTGCGGAATATGACGGCCTATGAGTGAGAGTAGTTAATTATCCTATCTAGGATATTTTTCTTATCTTACCTAGAAACAAGTTTGAGAGTTTCGGATATACGAGGAGAGGTAAGTTCAGTGTGCCAACTTTTGGTTTCGCTACCCTCTACGAGTTAAGGGGATGGACTTAACTCAGGGGAAACCCAACACCCAAAGGCATCATCTGCCACCCTGTGCAGGAGCACCACCATAGCCATACTGCAGTCGGCACCACCGCGTCTAATGCACAGGAGCGCCTGCGAGCAGGATGCTACATGTCGCCAGGCCAGGGGCGCACATCAAGGGGAAGGCAAGATGCGAGATCGGGGCTGGAGTACTGAGCAACTCGTAGCCAGTGCAAGAAGGGGATGTACTTTACTCAAGGGGAAACCCAACACCCGAAGGCATCATCCGCCACCCTAAGCAGGAGCACCACCATAGCCATACTGGCTGTCGGCACCATCGCGTCTAACGCACAGGAACAGAACGCCTGCGAGCACGACGCTACATGTCGCCAGAGCCAGGGCGTCCAGCAAGGGGATGGCAGGATGCGAGATCAGGGTCGGAGTACTGAGCAAAGCGGCGCTGCCGCCGCCTAAGCTGGTCGGCAAGGGGATTGCGACATGCAAGGCTGGGAGAGAAGACGCGCCGAAGGAGAAAGGCGCAAGATACAACACCGGGGTAGGAGGAGAAAGGCAGTGAAAGCTGTTGGGTGGTGGTGGTGGTTTCTATGAGTAGATTTTGTCAAAAAAAAAATGATGGTTACCTGCTGCTTTAGTGCTTGGCCTACTGCCAAAATGGTTGGTGCCATCGGTTTTTTCCTACATGGCACATTATCCTCTTCAGGATGTAGAGAACAAGAATTACCTCATCTTGAACATTGTATGCACAAAAACGTCCCTTTGCAGGTTTTGTGTTTTTTGAAGCAACATCCTCGGCAACATAAATTCCTTGCTTAGTTGACAACTGCCCCTCTGAAGTAAATAATATCTGCAGTGGAGTAAGAATAACTTCTGTAAGCACATCTTTACAATATGAAATACGAAATACTAGATAGGCACAGAAAGAGATACAGAGACTCAAAAAAGAACCTCATGATAAAAAAGCAGACGCAGAGTTCTATGCTATCATATGTGTAATTACACAGGAAGCAGTGTAAAAGTCAATCAGGAACAGAAAGGTCAAATATGTCTCAAAATGATCGACTAGATAACTAGTGTAGCGTGAAAAACAGTACATAACTTTAGGTATGGTAATACATAATTATAGGCTAACTGTGACTTCAGGAATCAATGCAACAACAAATAAGTAGGCATGACGTTATAAATATGGTGCTATAGTGACCTGAATACATGTGCTAATTATCACCAGGAGTCTGTTAATATCTTCTTGACTTTTTTTAAAATATCATAAAGTAAACAAAGTTAACCTTAATATCGTTCTCACAGAAGTCATCGTGCAAAGCATGGCTTGAAAGCAAAATAAATTGCTGGAAAATAACAGTATGAAGAAAATGCTAGAACAAGGATATTGCAAGTTTCATTAGAATTGTCAAGAAAACACTACCTTCTCAAACTTTGTAAATTATCATTGGGTGCTAATGTCATGAGTGTCGATAATGAGCATAGTGTTGCACACAAAGCAATTCCTGAAAAAAAAAGTTGTACTGGTCATCGACCCAAAACAAACCAATATTGCTAATGAAATTATAGAATATAAAAATACTATAGTTGGGCTTGGCATAACTTAATATGTTGGATAGGCCGCTAGGGACCACCTGAAAGTGGTCAATTTCACCATGAGCCAGCCAAGGGCACTACTGTTTTGGATATTGTTCTTCTTAGTCGAATTTTTAACAACTAAATTCCATGTTAAATTGTCAAATCCAAACAACTACAAAACATAGACCGGTACCATCAGAGACTTGGTATTAGAATCAACCAAAACGTTATGAAAATTAACTACAGTAAACAAGATCAACTTAAACCAATTATGTTACTCGAAAATCAACAAATGCGACTATTGTATCAAGTTACACATTAATTGCTTCAACCCCCAAAACATTATGATGGAATTCGGCTGTTTTTGTAAGCCTGTTGCGATTCTGAATATTGCATTTGAATTTGACAAGGTATCAATGCTTAATATATGCTGCTCCAGTACTAGATGCTAGTACACATTAATTTAAAATTCTGTTTACCAGAATATAAAGGAAGCCTGTCGTAAATTCCAATTTTCGATGCCCGGAATGTTTGGGAAAATCAAGTCAGTTAATAAGATGTTTCGCTGTTTCAACCTTCTCTGCAACCTCTGAAATTGGACCAAAAAAACCAATTCATGTGGACAAAAGATATCTAGCAAGATCTAACCTTCTATACACCAGCACAAGAACAGGAGCTTGAAATACAAGGGTGGTGGGAGCAAATTATAAGTGGAGAATATGATCTCTGACTATGGACAACCACATAAGGTGCAATCAAGAACAAGCACTTCACGAGGACCTCAATAGATGGAATGAATTGTAGTTGTGAATCTCCAGAGCTATCCATGTCGCTGATTGAAACAAAAAACTATGTCAGCTTATGCGGAAATTTAGAAGGACAAGATGAAGAAATAATATCAACTGCTCAACATAACCAAAGGAGATGTCTTGCGAAGTTCTAGGAAACACACACCGTATCTGTCAGAAACTTCCTTCCTAAACCATTACGGTATGCAAGGTCAAAGGAGCTCGCACATGAGACCTTATCGCAGTTTGTTTTAGCTACACATTTTAGTTGATAAGCAAGGAAGCATGCATAATGGCGATACTTAGCAGGTTCTACAGTCTCGTGAAAAGGTCTCCAGTTCCTAGCTTCCAGGCCCCATTATTCTAAGCTATGTGATACCGTGTGGCAACATATTGTTACCGTGGAGGCGATCCTAATGGAACAGTTCCAGATTTCCAGTGCACAGCTGTTATTAACGTGTGATCGGTATCACTTTAAGTAGTATCGACAAGACTCCATTTCGCAGTGAGGGTCACTATAAACAATGTAAATGATAGAATATCAATGAAGGAATTAATTCATCACCAAGTTTTGAACTTTCAGCGAGGGTGTTTTCTTTCTCAAGCAAAATCTCCTTATCAACAGACCTAGAACAATTTTTATTGGGGAAATTATACTTAGGCGTACTTGATCAGGCTAAGCTAAGAAAAGATCTAAAAAAGGTCATATAAAAAATAAATTCTGCAACCACAGACTGCAAGTACCAAATTTAATCACACATCACCCTGGTAAAGGATGAAAATGGAGAAGAAAACCTCACAAACATATACCATCGATGTATAGAAAATTTTATTTTTAATTCCCTGTCAAGGACAGATAGGATTTGTGAAGTACTATAATTCATGCTCAATCATTCTATAAAAATTGGGGAACGATTGGTTTTTGGAATAGAAGGGATTATAGGGAAAATCACCTCTTTGTGACGTACAGGAAGCTCGTCAAATTCCGCTGCAGCCAATAGTATGTTCACAAAGGCCTACAAAGTAGTCTGAGCTATTAATGTTCTACCTATTCAAATCAACTGGCACCGAAAGCAGAGCGAAACAAAGAACTTCCAACTAAGTACATTTTACTTACTTCCAGTGATGTGTTCGGACCAATATTTGACCCTAACATTGAGACGGTAAGGTAATATTATGAAGCTATTTTCCCAAAATCAAGGACTGCACAGATTGGTCATCCAATTTTATGCATCCACCATCTTCGAGATCTTCAAATGTAGTTTCCACTAACCTGTTTATAAAAAAATGAGATAGAAAGTATGTCATGTGATGTTAAAGCTACTGATAGCTCTAAGCTTGAAGTTTTCATTTATCCCCTCGAGAGATAAGAATTCAAGGTATATGTTTCGGTATCTTCTAATCCATAGTAAGATGGGCTAATGACCTGCCAAACAAATATTCCAATAAGCTGCATACAGCTGTATCATAATTTCATAGCAATGTAAATATGTTCATTTCATATTAGCTTAGCATTTTAAAGGGCAAGGGCACAGGTTTTAACCAATATCGCCACCTGTGTACGCCAATTCTAACTATTATCCGTGCTTGTTATGGTTTGGACCATAGTGAAAGGATACAACCTCAATAGCGAACAAATTTTTTTTTTTAGAAAGATGAAAAATAATCTGAAGTCGTGTGAGATGTCTGTCTATCCAAAAAAAATTGATGGTTCAGTATGGTCCAAGTAAGATAGTTAGGAAAGATTATTTTTATAAGCAGCTCATAGTAATACATTACCATAGTCAGAGAATCAGTCTTTTCATATGATGATATGACTTGTAATAATTTTAGATCCCCTTCCTCAAAAGTGTATTTCTCTTTCAATCCTGAAGTAATAAATGAAACAACATCTAGTTGGGCAGCTTCAGATGACTGAAGCCCATGACCCCAAGTCTCCAAAGCTGGGAGAGCTGCCAATTTCACTTCCTCGATACCTGTCACGAGATAGCAAACCTATAAATTTACGCCATCAGATGAGGGTATGAAGCACGTAATGGAACACTAAAACTTTATCATCACCCCTGTAACACGTTACAAGGAAACTACATACTGAGGGAGCAATCCTGCTTATTTTCTTTGGAGATAATCTTGACAAATACTCCAAATCATTCAACATTCCAACTCTATGGTATGGTAGACCAAAGAAAAATTGAAGCAAATGTTGCAGAACTCTTGGACCAATCCATGTCTAGCTATAGCATGTCACAAGAGGATCCGTTTCATTTTAACGCGTGCAGAAATAGCAAGAAAACAAAAGCTGCAATCACTTCCAACAGTACATGCTAGTTATAGAAACGTAATTCAAATTCAACTACTTCACCAAGATCCGGAGAAAATTCATGGTCCAATCGAAGCATCCACGAGCCTGAGCGCATCAATCTAGGTGAAAGAGTTTCTGTTACTCTGACCTGGCTCCACTAATCACAGGAAGGAATGAGGCGGCTTGCTTCTTGGTGTGGTGGACGAGGTAGATGTAAATCAGCTTCTTCACCTCCGGCGACCGCAACCTGCGCTTGCAAATTGGTTGGAATTCAGCCAAGATCCAAGCTATGAGATAGAGGAGAGGGAGGGGAGTTTCCGAACCAAAGTTGCAGAAGAAGTGGACGTCCATGAGGCCCTCGATTGCGTCGAGCTCGTCGGCGTTCGAAGTCGGAGTCGACGAAGATGTCGTAGAGGCCCGCGTCCATCCCCATGCGTCCCGCCATCCACGACGCCGCCCACCCGCAGATCGGTCGTATCTCGCTAATATAGCGCGCTCCAACTCTCTCGTGCCGCGGTGGCGAGGCTGGGAGGGGCAGAGCTCGACGACGGCGGAGATGGAGGAGAGGCGAACAAAGACGGCGGCGTTGCGTGTCCGGTGTCCAACGGTCATAAAAAAACCTGGCCCGGCAATTTAGAGGGTCCGGTGGATAGAATAGACCAGCATCTCCGTGGCGCACCGGGACTGAGGCCTAAGCCCCATGTATCACTCGCCTTGGGCCGGCCCACAAATCACGTCCAAGCATCCACGCGACTAGTCGCTTGTTCGCCTGCACTTCATCTGCTCGCAAACTTTTTTTTACGTGTGTATGCCGCAAGTATCCTGCGGGGGAAATCCTAGCTTTCCAAAGCTAGCGTCCAACAAACATGGATATATTAATACTACGTATATTATTGTTGTATAAAAAAATGTATACTAGTATTATTTCTCCTAAAGAAAATCGTACAAAAAATATAAAACGTTACGCAGGATATGCCCACACCAAATTGAAGAGGTGAGAGAGAGGTGACGAACCTGTGAGCGCCACCGTCTCCCCACCGCCGCCCGCCACTCCGACGGCGGCGTCCACCTAGCCCATGCCGAAGGCCACTCCTGCCTCGGTGGCCACCCACCTTCTTCCCCTTTCCCCCGTCCCCTCCTCCCCCATCCTCTCCCGCCGTGCTGGCCATGAGCTCGCCCTCCGACTCGTGCCGCTGGGGCGACCTATCCAATGAAGAAGATGGGGATTCAGCGCGCTCCTATTGTGAGGTGTTGCGGATCGGGTCGCCTCCGGTTACCTCGCATGCGCGCTCTCCCTCGGTTGGGCCGGTGTCTTCTCGGGCAGAGCCGCCGTCCATGGCGCTGGCTCAGACGTGGGGCATCGTGGCTGCTATGGCGGAAGCGCGGCGGGCTGCGCCAAGGAGGCCTCGTTCCTTGCCCCCTGCGTCGCGCCCATGGTTGCATGATGGCGGCGGTGCTTGAAGCGCCAGCGCGAGCTCCCCGCGGTCCACATCCGGTCGGACCTCCTGCCGGACCTCGTCGGTTGTTGCTTCAACTGCACCGAGCCCGGGCATATCTCCAAGGACTGCACCAAGGACACAGTCTGCCTCCATTGCAAGGATGTGGGTCATCACGCCAAGATGTGCCCGCAGCGACGAGCTCTGGTGGTCCCCGACCTACGCACCAGGCTTGGCCCCCGCGCCGTGGAGGGTCCGACGGCGCGGCTGACGCCGATTCGGGAGCGACTCGGGGAGCGTTTGCCTCTGCCACCGCCGCGGGTGGACATCGGCTCCGCGTTGTTGAGGGCGGCAGCGCAAGATGGGCTCCGTCTGGGTAGTCGTGGTCTGCTGGATGTTGCGCGCCGGGTGGAGGTGGAGGGCTCCTCCCGTGGTTCGACGTCCGGCAAGCGAGCTGTGGGTGATGATCGTTGGAGACGTGACCCCGTGGAGTTTCCCCCGCTGCGCTCGCCAGCTCGGACGGTTGCGCCGGTTGTGCTACGTGCGGGGGGCGCACTACAACGGGAGCGTGTTCGTCCCTCGTTCCGGCGAGGTGGAGAAGGCAGAGCACGTCCTTCGCTACAGCCTCGTGGCTTTCCTCTCGGGCGCGAGGTCCCGGGTCTCGCTGGACGAGGTGGCGGCGGCCGTCGTCGACAAGGTTCCTCGGGCGGGCGACAATTTTTTCTCCCATTGGTTATGTCCGGCGGATTTCCTCCTCGTCTTCTCGAGCCGCCAGGTGAGGGATGAGGTCCTTGCAGCGAGTACCGTGGAGGGCAGCGGCTTCGAAGTCCATTTTGCATTGGAACTGCCAGCTCTAGGCCGTGCGTCGTCCGCTGCGCTATCGCATCTTGGTGGAGCTCACCGGAGTGCCGGCGCACGCCTGGTACTGCTCGACGGCGCCTCTTGTGCTCGGCTCGAAGGCGTGGGTGGAGCTGTTGGGCTCTGCTTCGGCCAGCCGTGAAGATATGAGGCATATGCAAGTCTTTGCATGGACCGACGAGCTAGAGAAGGTGGTCGGAGTGACGGAGGTATGGATCAAGGAGCCCGACGACGCCATGGAATAAGATGGCCTCGTGCTACCGGCGGATGCGCTGATAACGCTCGAGAAAAACATGCTGAAGTACGAGGTCATTGTGAAGCTAGTCCATTCAGAGGACATCACTGGGCCGCCGGTGAAGGCCAGCATTGATGGCGGTGGCGATGGCCGTGGTTTCGAGGAGGGCGGTCGCGGTGGTTTGGGCGATGTGGGCAGAGGGGTGCCTAGGAGATTTCTGCCGAAGGAGCCGCGTGGAGCGAGTGGGCGCTCTGACCGGTCTGCGGCAGGCGACGGCACCGGTGGTGGCCGTCGCGCGGCGCTGGGCTGCCCTGTCGAGTTCACTCCTTGGCGCTGGGAGGAAGAAGACGCCGTACAAACTGGCGTGGAACAGGTCAAAGCGGGCCAGGCGTGGGTTGCGCGGAAGGTTCCCTCCTCTGCATGGGGATCGGGCCACGAGCTGTTGGAGGACACGTGGAAGGAGGGGCTGGAGAGAATTATTCCTGGTGGGACCCCATGGAGTTGGAGTTTTCCATCTCCTGTCGTGCCTTGGAGCGTGGAGCGCGGGCTGGGGCCACCCTGATTGGCGCGGCGCGCATTCTAGAACCAGCGGTGGAGGGCGCGGTTGGGCAGTCAAAAGGGGTGGGCCCGAATCACGTGCAGGAGCGGGATCGGGCGGTTTCTGCTGCCAAAGCTGCTGGTCCACTTATGGATAAAGGTGAACTGGCAGAGGTGGGACCTATGGAAGGAGTGGACGACCAGATTCAAAAAAAATTGAATGGGGAGAAAAAAAAAGTCGGTGGATTGGTCTCTAGTACAAAAGTGGTTGGTGGTTGGTGGAGATAAGGAGGACACATTGTTGTGCTCTCCGGGCTTGCTCTCTCCTGTCAGCAGTGGGGCCAGTGTCTCCTCTGACCGGCCAAGGCGGGGTGAGTACAGGCTTGAGCTGTTGGGCTCGCCGAACTCAATCCTTGACTGCTTTGAGGTGTCCCTTTCCCCGTCTAACACCGAGGATGTGGATGCGAGGCAGGTTGCTGCCGCAAGGGACCCGGTGGCATCCCCTGTTAGAGCGACCACGGGCTCGGGTCTGGTTGGCAGAGAGGAGACCCCGCGTGGAGGGGATTTTGGGGCCTTCAACCTGGTGTGCCGGAATCCCATTTCCCCGATCCTTCAGAGCCGATGAGAAGTGGAACCAAGAGGATCCATACTGGACGGGCGCACCGAAGCAGTAGGCACAAGGGGAAGTTTGCAGCAGGAGCTCTGATTCACAGGCAACAGGGAGAGTTGATCCACCGCCTGCGCATTGCGCGAGAAGGGGAGGTGATTGGTGATGAGGTGATGAACACGTACCTCAACTTGTTTGCTCAGTCGTTACCATAGGAGCACATTGACGTGATTTTGAGCATGTTTGGGTGGCAGCCGGAGGCGTTGCCGCTGTGAGACGACTTACCGGTGGATTGCCTGGTTTAGGGTGTGGATTGTTAGTTCAACGCAGGGAGTGTGAGTTGTAAACTCTTTTTCTATGAGATATCATGCTCGACTTTGACGTAAATTTGTTCATCTGGAATGCGCGTGGATTAAATTCAGCAGCACGCAAGGCAGCAATCTTTTAGACTCTCTCTAGGTTTGACGCTAGAGTAGTTTGTTTGCAAGAGACGAAAATGGAGGTGATCATGGCATAGGTGGTCCGTGAGTGTCTAGGATCAGCCTTTGACGAGTTCTATTTCTTCCCGGACATAGGGACACGTGGAGGCATTCTGCTGGCTTGGCAATCCGCTCATGTGACTATCTCCAATCCTCACCTCACGGAGAATGCTTTAACAAGGAATATCTCGATAGGCAGGGAGTCAAGATGGTGGTTCACCGGGGTTTACGGCCCTCAAGGCGTGGAGGAGAAGAAAGAGTTCCTGCAGGAGTTGAGAGGCATCAGGGACTTGCACGCTGGCCCGTGGTCACAGGGGATTTCAACCTTATCATTAAATCGGAAGCAAAAAAAATCAGGGAACACTGAACTGACCTGTGATGTCCCGTTTCCGTCAGACGCTGATGACCCACAAGTATAGGGGATGTATCGTAGTACTTTCGATAAATAAGAGTGTCGAACCCAACGAGGAGCAGAAGGTGTTGACAAGCAGGTTGGATAGAGGATTCACTGTAAACACTAGCAAACAGATTTTTGGTGGTTTTTGATATAGCAGATAAATAAAGTGTGAGTAAATAAAAGACAGTAATAATAATTGCAGCGCGTGGCCCAATCCTTTTTAGAGCAACGGACAAACCGGTTGGTTTACTTATGATGACCAAACATTCTCGAGGACACATGGGAACTTCGTCAAGCGCTTTCGTTTCATACAGTTGATTAACATTTATTGTTTTGATAGGTGTTGTGTGGGTGTGTAACATCCCAATTTTGGTAGTAAAGGGTTTGTCGTGTTGTGTTCATCTCATACATGCATGAAAAAATTGAACAAGAGTTGAATTTAAATAAGGAATTGCATAAAATCACTTAAATTGGCAACTCACAATTTTTTTAAAAGTTTTTCAAATTTAACAAACCAAGTGATGGAAATGTGACTTTTTTGAAGAGCTTTCCAAAGAATATTTTTGTGTAATTTTTACTTTTCAAAAAAGGCCTTCGAATTTTCAAATTGGTTCTGTTTTCAACCACCAGAAGGACCTTGTGGTAATTTTTAGAAGTTTTAGGGGGTTATGGGGAAATCTATTTTATTTCCCCTTTCTTCAACCTCTGCCCGAATAACGAGAGGGCGGCGTCGAGGTGGCCTCGCCACCTCATGATTCCAGCACACCAGGGGGGAGGATGAGGACGCCTGGGAGGCGTCTGGATCGAGCGTACCTCGCAGGACCCCCCCCCCCTCTCGGGATCTCTATCTCTCTCTGGTCCTGAACCGGACCAAAATCCTAGCTTCCCTGCGATCCGCCGCCTCCGTCGACTCCGGCCACGCACGGCCCCGCGGAGGAGCTCCGAAGAACCGCCGTGAACGCCTCTACCACCTCAAGGAAGCGGAGCTGCGGGGATGGCCTGAAGGCCGAGAATTTCGCCGTCTCCTCCGACTCCGGCCGCCGGACTCCACTGCACGACGTCGCCGTTCCTGACCTTCTTCGGCCCCACAGTTTGCTCCATTGAGCTCCTCGTGAGTTGTGCCCCCTCCTGGTGCCCTCCCCTCTCTCCCTCGTGGCCGAAATCGCCACCATCGTCGTGTCCCGTGGCCGTCGCCGCTGTTTGTGCTCGCCAGCTCACCGTCGGTGACCTAACAGGGGCGGTGCCGCCACCTTTAGGTGCGTCCTTGTCGAGACATCGTAGTAGAATTCATAGACGGGGGTGCCATGAGACTACTAATAGAGACGTGGGGGAACGAGGTTGTGCGAAGGACAATGACACAGGGTTTTTACCCAGGTTCGGTACGACGCAGTAATGCGGCGTTCTTACTCCTGCAATCTCACTATTCAGGACTAAAGCCTGGAAATACAGAGTACAACGTGAGGTTCTATTAGCTTCTCGTCAAGGATCAACCTCTCGGCGAGTTAGCCTTTTGCTTCTTGTCTTCTATCATATCTCCCGTCCGGCTTTATACAACAGCCGGATTAGGGCATACAGAGTAGGAAACCTAGAAGACTACGGTAACTCTCTAACTTGGAAAGTAAGGAATCGGCCTTCTACTCCAAGCCAGATCACGTGGGCCGCGATCCGGGTTCTTCTAGAATCCGGCTTCTGTGCATCAGCTTACTGGGCCGCCTAACGGACCATAGCCCATTACCTATTTAGGCCACCCTGGTAATCCGGCACTTTAGACTACCATCTGATATACCCCTAGTTGGTATATATCCGACAGTAGCCCCCAAGAAGGATTAAGACTCGAATTCGCCGTCTTTCGCCAAATGCATATTTTCCAAGAAATACTGGCCTGCAGTCTTGATTCTTCTTTTTCTTCTCAAAGGATGTTATAACGCAAAACTCGGAATCCAGAAAACCCGGCTTTTCTTCCACGAATCTTCGCGGAGAAGGAACTTCCTACGTCAGCGCTTTAATCTTGCTGACGTAAGGGACGTTTGGGTTACAGGTGGGAAACCCAGAAACATATCTCTGACAGATTCTCGCGGGAAACGAGGCGATAGCAATAATCACCCGTCGTTTCATTTCCCGGAATTTCCGGTGAGTGACACGCGTTGATCATCCAACGGTTAAAAGAGCCGTTAGCACGCATCATGACAGGATTCCGGCTATAAATAGCCGTCTTCGTCCTCCGTGGAAATCTTCCGCACTCACTTCGCAACGCCACTCCCAGCGCCCAAGTTCTTCGCAGAGCACTTCCCGAGCGCACGAACGCACCCAGGACCTCACCGGAGCGACCGAGCGCCGCCCCTCGATGGCATCTCCGTCATCTTCCCCAGCCCGCACTGTCGCAAAGGACATAGACGAGATAATCGCCACGATGGACCCGCATCTGGATTTGCCAGTGCATGCCTCCGGCGACGAGCCGGTGAAGGCCACAGGCGGCACGGAGGGCGAGGAGATCCCTCTCGCCTCCACGGATCTTGTGGGATCTTCCTCCGCGCCTCCTCCACCGTTCGCGCTCGAGACGGTGGAGGAGAAAATCGTGCTCGTCGGAGACGAGCTCGCGGCCGCGGAGGCCGCAGCGTCCGCCGCCGGCGGAGCCAAAGAAGAGGCGGAAACTGCCGGCAACTGGAGTGCCAGCAGTATTCCTCCATCCCTCCTTCCGACAATGGAGAAGGAGGGGCTCGTGCTGAAGGGAAAATGGCGGCTCCCGGAGGACGAGACCAAGCCCATGCCGAAGGACGGAGAACGTGTCCTTCTCTCCTCCCACATTCAGAGAGGTATGGGTCTTCCGCCGTCCGCCTTTTTCCTCCAAATTCTAGCCCACTACAACATCCAACCCCATAATCTGCCACCCAACTCCATCCTCTATTTAGCCAGATTTCAGGCCCTTTTCGAGGGATATCTAGGTATAGCACCTAGGTTAGATTTCTGGCTTTATTGTTTTGGGGTTAAGCGGAACTCTTCGGAGGGCGCACTCCCAACTTGTGGGACCATTTCCTTCACTCTTCGGAGATTTAGGGAGGACTGGTTCCCCAAGATTAAAACATCGGAATCCGTCAAATTTTGGACGGGTTCCTTCTTTTATCATCCCGACGTTCCCTTTCCTGGGAAAACCACCGGGGTTCCACCTTTCTCGAACACCGCCGCTATTCCCCAAGAAAATTGGGGAACTGAAGCAGTTCAAACCCTGCCGCCGGATCTTCTCAGGATCAAGCGGCGCATCGCAAAGCTCGTCGCTTCTGATCCGCCTCTAACCGGCATGGACACAGTCCTTTGCTGGTTAGAAAGGCGGATTCAGCCTTTGGCGAATCACGGCGCTCGCCTCCTCTGCGAATACTCGGGAGATGGCGATGTTATGCGGACAACCGACAAGGTTTGGTCGGCAAAGGATTGGCGGAAACGCGCAAATCAATTGGTCACATCCCGCGACCAATATGAAGAAAGCCGGCCAATGTATACGGCCGCGAACCCGGCTCCCAAGGTACAGTTCATTGCCTTTTGGGTTTAAATCCTTTTCGTTTACTCGGTTTTCGTGCTTTCAACTCAACTTTTGCCTTCTTGACAGATTGCCAAACTTCCTGAGTCGGAACTTGCTTCCGATGCTGATCTGGAGGCATTGCGCGCGGACTTTGCCGGCGGACGCAAGCGCAAGAAGATTTCCGCTTCCCAGGAAGTCATTGATCTTGACGGGGTCCCCGTCGTCACCTCCAGGTTTGAACATCTGGGTTTGTTCTATTTTGTCGGGATTTTCTTCCTTTACCTCGGAGTTTAACTTTCCGGCTTTTTCTCCTTTTTAGCCTGCCTCCCTCTACTCTGAAGCCGAAAAAGCTGAAGAGGCACAAGGTTGTGGCCAGCAGAGGCCCACACCCTTCTCCTGCTACCGCTCCAAATACACCAATCGCAGCAACATAAGAGCATGCTGCAGCCCCCAACACCGAGTCCCTGCAGACCAGCCAGCCCATTGTGCCGGAAACGGACACGAGGGAAAGGGCGGTCCCTGAGGTGGGAGGTCCTTCTCGGATAACCGAGGAAGAGATTCCCACCTTTTATAAGGAATTCAAAGATATCAACGAGGGCCTTAGCACGGTTGAGACTCTTTTTGCCGACTACGCAAAAGAGTTCACTGAAAACTTGGCAGGTTTACAGCGGATGAGCCAGGTATTATATCTAGCCCCCAAGCAATAAGTCAAATTCATGTTTTTCACTTAATGCTTTTGTCTTTATCATGCTTGTTTCTAACTTAAGAGTTCTGGTTTGTTTTCCTATTTCAGCAAACCGTTGAAACCATAAACATGGAAGTTTTCAACAAGCTAACTGTCAAGAATAAGGAGGTTAGGAGCCTTCTCTCTATTCTTGAAGTTAAGGAAACAGAGTTGGCATCATCTCAGCTACAGCTGGAGGAAACAACAGGTATACTTTTAGTTCTCTGTAGTTCCTTGTCCATAATTTTTGCTAAGTATTTTTCCGAGTTTTCTTATCCCAGAAATTTTTCCTTACTTTTTAGCTGCCTTGGCGAAAGCCAAGAAAATAGCTGAAGATGCCGGCAACGCCGATAATCTCCGCCGGGAGAATTTGGACCTTCATAAGTTCCTTATGAAGGTTCAAAAAGATCTGGAGGCCAGCAATATGGCTCTTGGAATTGCGCATTCCAAGGCCTCCCAACAAGCGGACAAGGACAAGGCTACTATCCAAGATTTGGAGAACGCCTTAACCCTGCGCCTGGAGGAAGGCTCCGAGATGGACAAGATCCTCGGTAAGTTATCAACTTTTACCGGATTTTCCATGTCTTAACTTCTTTCTCTGCTTTTCCGCTAACCCTTTGGTTGTTTTGTCTTGAAAAAACAGGAGATAACCCAGATCTTACTCGGATTGAGAAAATCCGAGCTTTCGGGAAGGTGTTCACTGCGATCCGAGCTGCAGGCATGCAGCTGGTCAACAAGTACCTTCCCGCAAGGACTGGAGAATTCTCGTAAGTTGAGAAACTTCCGGAAGCTATCCTGGAGGTGGCGAAATCCAAGGAATCCACCTTGTGTTCCGCAGCACGGGGTGGTGCACGCATGGCCTTAGGCCTTATGCGTATGCATTATCCCAGTGCCAAGTCTTGGCGTGTGGCGTCCGGTATCCCTCTTGGATATTCGGAGACCCAACGGACCACCATCTTTGATGAGATCAAGGGTCACGCCACCAAGATCGCCTCTATGGTGAATATCTCCATCACCTATCCGGAAGAAGCGATTCCAGAAGCCCACGAGGATGACAGCAGCGAAGAAGACTCGGATGCTTGAAGAATTCTCCTTGCCCTGGATGGTAGAAATAGGAGCATTACTGCACTTTACAATGTAATTTATATTGCAATGCTTCTATTCTTTTGTATAAACAAGTACTTCGCCTTTTGCAGTTAACTTTTGTGAAATCCTTTACAAGTTTTCCGGGGTTTTATATTCCTTTATCTTCCAAGTTCTCTGGTTTGTGTGCTTTAACTGTCCTTAGCGTTTGAAATGACTTAGTAGTACTTTTAATCTTCACGCCAAGTCACTGGGTAAAACCGATCAGTTTAAACTTGGAAACATGGATCATACTAAAGGCATTTTTACTTACTAGCTTCAGCGACCCAGCACATAAACAATCAGATAATGCTTAGAGAAAAGTAAGGAACTTTTTGGATGAAGCTCGGGCACGCAGGCACAATCCGAGTTTCCTTTAACCTTTATTAGGCTGAAAATCATTCAGTTTTTAAACGCCGAGCACGCAGGCACAATTCGGGTTAACATTGAGTATTTTGTAAGATCATTGGGAAATAGATAAGACGGAATCATGCTTTGTACTATAATAAACTTGTAAAAACATGGATGTAAGAATTCCGACAACTTTATTTCATGATCTCAAAGATGTTTACATAGAAATTGAACTAAGTATAGAAGGGACGTAACTTCTGGATACTCTAGGGCCTCTTTGTCTCTCCTAGTTCATCATCTATCTTTCTCTTTCTTTTGCGATTCGGCTTCTCGGGATCATCTTCCATATCGCGAATGTCTACAAGATAATATGATCCATTTTTCATGGCTTTACTGATGACAAATGGTCCTTCCCATACTGGGGCCAGTTTGTGCTTTCTTTGCTGCACCAATCTTAGCACTAGGTCACTTTCTTTAAAAGAACGATGCCTGATTTTCCGACTATGATAACGTCGTAAACCTTGATGGTAGATGGCGGATCTTTGAAGCACAAGTTCTCGTTCTTCTTCTAAGAGATCGACGGCATCCTGTCGTGCATTTTCGGCATCTGATTCATCGAAATCTTGCACTCTTGGGCTGTCATGGATCATGTCCGTTGGGAGAATTGCTTCCGCACCATAAACTAGGAAAAACGGGGTTTGCCCAGTTGATCTGTTTGGTGTTGTTCAGATGCTCCAAAGCACGGAAGGTAACTCTTCTACCCATACTCCAGCTACTCTATGAAGAGAAGATTCGAGTCTTGGGCGTATTCCTTGTAAGATTGAGCTATCCATTCTTTGAACCTGACCATTGGATTGCGGGTGTGCCACAGATGCGAGATCTAGGCGAATTCCCGTTTGTCGGCAATATTTTGCCAACTATCCAATAGAGAAATTTGTCCCGTTGTCGGTTATTATGTTGTGTGGAACGCCGTATCTCATGACTATGTCAATGATGAAATTTCTGACAGTTACACCGTCAAGTTTTTTGATGGGTTTGGCTTCCACCCACTTGGTATATTTATCCACTGCAACGAGTAGATGCGTAAGTCCGCCTCTGGCAGTTTTGAATGGTCCCATCATATCTAGCCCCCAGACCGCAAACGGCCATGTAATAGGGATAGTTTTGAGTGCTTGGGTTGGCATATTTGTCTGCTTGGCGTAATATTGACACCCTGCACATGTGTTTACTATGTGCTCAGCGTCTGTCTTGGCTGTTAGCCTAAAAAACCCTGCTCGGAATTCTTTTTTGACTATGCTTTTTGATTGAGCATGATGTCCGCAATCTCCAGCGTGGATTTCTTGCAGGATTTCTCGTCCTTCTTCTGGTGAAATACATCGCAGAAAAATTCCGGTAGTGCTGCGTTTATACAGGCAATTATTAATTACCGGGTATCCTTTGCATCGACACTGAATCTGTCTTTGCAAGACTTTGTCTGCTCCATCCGGGTACTTCTGATCAACTAAGAAGTTTAAATATGGGATTATCCAATCCGGGTTAACGGGCATGACTTCAATTGACTCGGAAGCCAGAGGATAATCAACATCTCCACCTTTTATCGATGGTTCGTACAAATGTTGGACGAAAACCCCTGGTGGTAGGGTTTTGACCCTTTCTGACCCCATGCGGGCTAATGCATCCGCGTTCCAATTCTCCTCCCTTTTAACATGGAGTACTTCAAATCCAAAGAAACAGATGGCAAACTCGTCCACCGTTCTCCGGTATTCGGCCATTATAGGGCTTTTGGCGTCCCAAGTTTGGTTGAGCTAGTGTTGTACCAAATCTGAGTCGCCATAGCATAGGATGCGTTTGACACATATTTCCTTTGCAATATGCAAGCCGTGAAGCAAAGCTTCATATTCTGCCACGTTATTACTGGTGTTGAAGTGTATTTGTAATACATACTCCATTGTATCTCCTTTAGGGGATTTTAGAACTACACCAGCTCCAGCGCCCTCCTTCATCTTGGATCCGTCAAAGTGCATGATCCAGTACTCGGACTCCGGCATTGGTGTTTTTTTCCATTGCTTCCGTCCAGTCGGCGACAAAATCTGCCAGAACCTGGGATTTTATTGTCGTCCTAGGCTGTTACTTAATGTCGAATGCTGCTAGCTCGATGCCCCATTTGGCTACTCGGCCAGTTGCCTCCGCATTGTTTATTATATCCCCTAGTGGCGCTTTGCATACCACTGTTATGGAATGTCCTTGGAAGTAATGGAGAAGTTTTCTAGATGCGAAAAATACGCCATATGCCAGTTTTTGATAATGTGGATACCTTTGCTTGGACTCGGAGAAAACTTCACTTATGTAATATACCGGATGCTGGTCTGGTATGCTTTGTTCGTCTTTCTTCCTTTCCACAACAATTACTGCACTAATAACCCGATTTGTAGCCGTAAGGTACAATAACATAGGTTCTTCGTCTTTTGGGGATGCCAAAATCGGAGCTTTCATCAAAGTTTCCTTCAACTGGGTTAGCGCTGCATCTGCCTCCTCTGTCCATTCAAATTTGTCGGATTTCTTAAACAATTTGTATAGTGGCAAGGCTTCTATTCCTCTGTGAGAAACGATAAAACCCAGAAGTTTTCCTGAGGGAACCCCGAATACGCACTTTAATGGATTTAACTTCATTTCATAAGCGCGCAAATTTTCGAAGGTTTCTCGCAAATCCTCAAAGGAGTGTTTCTTTTTCCTTGGTAACGACAGCAATGTCGTCCACGTAAACGTGGACATTTTTGCCAATCTGACTATGCAAACACCGTTGCATGCAACGCTGGTAGGTTGCACCTGCGTTCTTCAGGCTAAATGGCATGGTTATGTAATAGTATGTCCCATAAGGGGTTATGAATGAAGTTTTGATTTGATCTTCCTTTTTCATGCGTATTTGATGATACCCGGAATATGCATCCAAAAAGCATAAAAGCTCAGAGCCTGCAGTGGCATCTATTATTTGATCGATTCGCGGTAACACAAACCTATCTTTTGGACACAGTTTGTTCAGGCCGGTGTAATATATACACATTCTAAGGGCAGTAGTATCTTTCTTCGGGACTAA
Organism: Alopecurus myosuroides; assembly: GCA_028641055.1. Classification (NCBI taxonomy): domain Eukaryota; kingdom Viridiplantae; phylum Streptophyta; class Magnoliopsida; order Poales; family Poaceae; genus Alopecurus; species Alopecurus myosuroides. The sequence continues at coordinate 372,175,989 of CM054058.1, read as the reverse complement.
TACTGGATTTGCAGACCATTCAGTATGTATAACTTCCCGGATAAAATCTGCTGCCAAAAGCTGGATAATCTCCTTGCCAATAGCCTTCCGTCTTCTTCCGTCAAATCGACGGAGACCTTGTTTGACGGGTTTCGATCCTGGAATCACCTTGAGTTGATGCTCAGCAAGTTCCCTAGGTACGCCTGGCATGTCCGCTGGACACCAAGCGAAAATATCCCAGTTCTCACAGAGGAACTTGATGAGTTCGCTTTCCTATTTGTCGGTCATCCCAGTTCCCACTACGACAAATTTTGTCGGATCTTTGGGATCTAGGATAACCTTTCTTGTGTTCTCGGAAGCCTTGAAGATGTCTGCGGGCTTCCGGCTTTCTTTGCCTGCCGGCAAATCTGTCGGCGATACCTCTTTGGCCACCTCCTTCAACTCTTCCTTTGCTATGACTTTCTCAGCGCAAAGGGCGTTTTCTTTTTTCAGCTCGTTTGCCAATTTGAAGTCTCCAGATATGGTGATTACTCCTCCTTTGGGTCCTGGCATCTTCAGCTTGTTATAGATATAACATGATCTTGCCATGAATTTGGCGAAAGCTGGACGTCCGAGTATCGCGTGATATACGCTTTCGAACGACACAACCTTGAAGGATACTTTTTCCTGCCGGAAGTGATCTTTGTCTCCAAAGGTTACATCTAGGGAAATTTCTCCTAGGGGTCGTGCTTGTCTGTCAGGGACGATGCCGTGAAAACGTATGTTGCTGTGGCTGAGCTGGGTCTCGGAAATTTTCAGATGCTTCAGTGTATCCAGGTACATTATGTTAATGCTGGATCCTCCATCCATCAGCACTCTTTTTAGCCTAATGTTTTGAACAATAGGACTTACGATTAGAGCTTGTGTGCCGGGTTCAGGGATATTCCCGGGATGATCAGACTGATCCCAGGTAATTGGTGTATTTGAGTACTTCAAGAATTTCGGGGTTGCAGGGACAACCGCGTTTATTTCTCGAAGCGTTCTCTTCGCCACCTTTGCTGAGGGAGTTGCCAGGAAAGTTAGGTTGCATTCTCCGTCAACTCTCGGAAACTTAGGCTCGCCTTTTCGCTGCTGTTCCTGGATTTTTTTCGTCAGTGTCCAATTCACTGTCTTCTTTCTCATCTTCTGGCTTTTGCTTGGAAAACTTCCTCTTGGAATTCTTCCCTTTGTTTCCGGATCCTGCACTGCCTTTCATATGCTTGTTCAAGCGGCATTGTGCGTTAGTATGAGTAGGCTTCCCAAATTGCGAATGGTGGACACAGTTTTCCGACTTTATTTTCTCCCACTCTTCTTTGGTGTAGTTTATCGGCTCGGTACTGCGTCCTTTCCACCTATTGCCATTTTCCCTTCCAAAGGCTATGTTGACCTCTTTGGGTTTCTGTGTTGCATCTGGAGTTCCTTTTTTCTTAGGGCGAGGGTTCTTTTTGGCCTGTATCAATGTATCGATATTGCCTCCTTTTGCCCTGATGTCGTCCTCGGCTGCAGCGTGTTCGTTGGCGGTTGTCCGGGTTTTAGGCCATTGACGAAAGCATGCATTGCTTGAACGTCAGTTACTCCAGAGCAACTATTCTTCATTGCCGTCCATCTTGAGATGAAATCCACGTATGGTTCGTCCTCAAATTGGGTGCAACGGTTTAGCTGGTTAATGCTATTCGGGCGTTTGTAGGTTCCCCGGAAATGCTGAGTAAATACTCGAGCCATATCATCCCAGCTATCGACAGTTCTGGAGGGTAATCCATTGATCCAATCTCTGGCTCCATCCAGTAACATTAGGGGAAGAAAGTTTACAGCTTCCAAGTCTGTCCCGTTGTTGATCTGGACGGCTGTATGATAGTCTAAGAGCCAGGTATCCGGGTTTGTACTACCGGTATATTTTTGGTATGTTGGACCAACTTTGGCAAAGCCAGCATGCAGGGTTATCCTTCGGATCCTATCTGTGAAACACTTAGGTCCAAAGTATAGATCGTCTCTTTCCTCTCTATCCATGTGTGCGGAGTACCTGCCGGCTGAATGGACAGAAGGGGATCTGCTCCTTTCTTTTCCATTGTGGCGTGAACGCGCTTTTCCGGGATTCTCTCTATTTCTTCCAAGATCTTGCCCCTTTGGATAAGGTGGAGTTCTACTCCTGTTTATTTCCTTATTTCTAGGGGGTGTCCGGGATCTCTCACGTCTGTGAGGTATATCCTGCCTTCCAGCTTTTTCAGCTGGGCGTCTCGGAGGCGGCATTGCTTTTCCGTCGTTTCGGTGCTTTTCTTCCCTATCGCGGGGATTAAGTCCGCCTTTCGGGAGATGGGATCCAGTTCTAGACGCTTCATCCTTGTTGTCGGGATTTTTCTTGTCTTTTCTCGGATCTGCTTTCTTCTCTTTTGAATTGCTTGAATCTCCAGGTTCTTCCGGTCCAGGTGCTCCAGCGGCGCATGTAGCTGTTTTACATAGGGCTGAGTCATCATGCAACTTCCCTGATCGTTGTTGCCCTCGCTGTTGTTGTTGCAATGCTTTTCCTAAGAAAGCATACACCCCTTGAAGTTTTTCACCATTGGAGTACATATCATTGTTGAGGATGGCGAACGCTGCTTCCGCATTTTCTGTTGCGGTTTTGTATATTGGTTCGCCTCTGGCATCTTTGCCATTTACCTGCTTTTGCCGAGATGGGTTGTGAAACCTTTCTTTTGGCGGCAGTACTTCCGGTCTTACAATTCCGGGTAACCTTGTAGGTTTAATTCCAGATCTATTCTTTCTCTCGTATTCCTCGATTTCTTCCTTCATGAGCTTGATGTCGTCCTGGGTTTTTTCGAGGTGTTCACGAGTTCTGAATAGATGTTGCTGCTGCCTTTGGAGAGCTTGTCTCCTGGCTTCTAGCACTTCAGGGGGTTCATGCAATCCCACTGGTGTTTGCAGTAACTCCTGTTCTTCTTGTTTTTTCATTGGCGGAACAAGGATTTCTTTTGTTTTCTTCTCCGAAGGTTTCACACCGCTTGCATCTCCAACTTCCAGGCTTTCATTGGCTGTATCAGCCAATTTCTTCTTCCGGAGTTTATATTGGAGTTTTTTAGCAGTTTTGTGTTTCTTCTTGGAAGAGGGAGGTTTCCTGCAGAGTTCTTCCTCTGTCAATTCTTTGACATCGGGGAATTTTGGAGAGGTTTCTCCTTCTTCTCTCTCTTCCTCTGGCGGAGGCGTTCTAGGGCTTTCCTGACTATCGGCATCCGTGTTTTCAGCCGGTTTTGCCATAAGTACTTCATGGAATCCCTCTCGGAAGGATTTGACCTTTCTTTCGAAGGCGTCTTCGTCTTCGTCTTCGGTATCGAAGTGATCCGATCCGGTTTCCGACTCTAATCTCGCCTCAATGGCGGCTAGTACAGAGTCAGCTTCCGAGTTCGTCGTGATGCTGGCGGATGTCGGATCTTCCACCTCTGTTGTGGGAGTGTTGTTTTCTGCCTCTTGCACGGGATTACTTTCATCCATGTTTTCGGCAATCTCGGATTGCACCATGCCGATAAAGTGTGATTCACTTGTCCGTTGGCGATCTGAGCAAAACCCGGTATCGTAGTCATCTTCGACTGGGTATAGGGCGGGTGGGATAAATTTACTTCCACCGCAAAACCCCATGGCCTCTGCAATTAATCCGATAAAAATATTTGCAGATCCAATCGGTAACACGCAGGCACTTACCAGATGATTTTGCGCCGGTATGTAAGATCCGTTGTCGAGGAAGCGTCCAACGTCGTTGTCGAACTCCAAGCTTCTGACAGTTATGGAACTGCCGATCCCGCCGAGTATCCCAGATCGAAACTTAACGCCTGACGTCGGTAGCCCCACGGTGGGCACCAACTGTCGAGTCATCGTAGTAGAAATTCATAGACGGGGGTGCCATGAGAATACTGATAGAGACGTGGGGGAACGTGGCTGTGCGAAGGACAATGACACGGGATTTTTACCCAGGTTCGGTACGACGCAGTAATGCGGCGTTCCTACTCCTGCAATCTCACTATTTAGGACTAAAGCCTGGAAATACAGAGTACAACGTGAGGTTCTATTAGCTGCTCGTCAAGGATCAACCTCTCGGCGAGTTAGCCTTTTGCTTCTTGTCTTCTATCATATCTCCCGTCCGGCTTTATAAAACAGCCGGATTAGGGCATACAGAGTAGGAAACCTAGAAGACTACGGTAACTCTCTAACTTGGAAAGTAAGGAATCCGCCTTCTACTCCAAGCCAGATCACGTAGGCCGCGATCCAGGTTCTTCTAGAATCCGGCTTCTGTGCATCAGCTTACTGGGCCGCCTAACGGACCATAGCCCATTACCTATTTAGGCCACCCTGGTAATCCGGCACTTTAGACTACCATCTGATATATCCCTAGTTGGTATATATCCGACAACCCTGGCGTGCTGATTCCAACGCGGTGGTTCGCCGCCGGTGAGCTTACCCGAGCTAGGCCGTCCGGCCGCTGACGTGGGGGTGACGTCAGCATGACGTCATCTGGCCACGTGTCCTGTTTTATTTAAATCGATAAATAAAAAGAAAAAGGGAAATAACTGACAGGTGGGCCCCGATTTAGATATAATTCCAGAAATGATATAAATTTATAAATTTAATAACTTTTATTCTGTAATTCAAAAAATTATGGAAAAAATAACCAAAATGTTCACAAAAATGAACTCTATCTGTTTATATCATTTTCAAACATGTTTGACGAAGTTCAAAAATATGAATTATTTGAATTTGAATTAATTCATTTAAAATAGAGAAAATAAGATTTTATTCAATAATTTCAGAAAATTTCAAGTTATATACCAAAATGCTTAGAATGAAAAATGCAATTCATTTATGATGTTTTGAAACCCATTTGAGAAATTAAAATTTGACTCACTTGCATAATTGCCCAAAGTGCCCTTCGAGGCCCATTTCGGGGTTAATTTCACTAAAATTGCATATTTGACATATGAATCCTAGTAACTTATTGACCATGTTTAGGGTTCTATCAATGCATTAACTTATTCATGCATACATATTGCGCATTGCATTATGCCATGTGTTGATTATTGTTTCTCTTTCGGCATTTGCTTCTTATCGGTAGAATGCGACTCCAAAGTGAAGACCAGCAATTCCAACGACGAATACTTGATCTTAACCGACAAGTCAAGCACTTATTCCAGAAGATCTATTCTTTGGTTTTCTTATAACCAAGGCAAGCATAAACTCTTATCTGCTCATATATGTTTTCGAACGACATTTAATTCTCGTACTTTGTGTAACAGCCCAAGTATGAAAACCTACCAATTAGAATGTTTGATTTCTTGTTGTTGAGGTATTGCATCATGTCATCATATTGTTGCATTTGTTCCTTTTGTTTTGCATCTGTTATTCTTTGTTTTCACAATGAAAATCAAACAATTTCAACTGCTTGTTTTCATACTTGTTCTGTTACAACTTTTGAAATAAAAATCACAAATGAAAACAACCAATTTGTTCCATTAAATTGTTGGTTTTAATCAAACCATTAATTCACTCAACTAATTAAATCACCTTCAATTTCAAATCAAATACATCAAACAAGAACACTTTTGAACTTATAAACTTTAACAAGCCAATCAACTAATTTAATCACTTTAATCAATAGGGTTCACCCTATTAAAATCCTTGTTTTCAATATTAATCTATTAATTTCCAAATTACTCAAATTCAAACCAAATGTTTTTCAAACAGAACCAATTTGAAACCATAAAAACAATAACCAAAATATTCTTTCCTTCCTTGTTCCCATTTAAGTCTTTTGGGTCACCTTATGAAAGTGTTGGTTTTGATAATCCCTTTTAATATCCAAAAATCACTCACATTTGGTTTATTCAACAAACAGCACAAAACTTAAACATTTTGAACTCCAAACCTGTTAGATGTTTGAAATTAACCTAACACACCCACCCAAATTTTCCTGGAATTTTCACTAACCCACAAACCCTCCTTTTCTTCCATTTTTGGTTTCAGCAAAAAAAAAAAAAGAAACAGAAATAATAAAAAGCAAAGCGCGCAGCAGCTAACCTATCTAATCCCAGCCCAGCCCACCTAATCTACCACCCGCGCGCGCAGCAGCCCATCTAATTGGCCCGGTACCCCTTCGCTGTTCTCCCCTCTCTCTTCTCGCAGTACGGCAGCAGATCGAGCTGTCCACGTCGGCGACTGTATCACGCCGACGGCCAGCAGCTGCCCCTACCTTCTATATCTACCCCCTAGCCCCGCAGCAGAGCCCTAACCCTAGCCTACCCCCCCTAGCCCTCGACATCGCCGCTGTTTCTTCCTCTCTCGCGGGCGATCCCCACCTCTGCAACCCACCACCGAGGCCATCTCTCTGAATCCTCGCGGCTCGCCGCCGGCAGGAGGAGCCACCGTGCAAGGTAGCAACGGGAGCGAGTCCAACTCCTTGCCCTCTTCCGTTCGAACACCCGAGCGCCCCCGGAGCACGTCCAGATCCCCGACGCCGTCCACGACCTCACCTCTGCAACAGCGCCGCCGAGCTCTTCTTCTGAAACTCCACCGACCACCGCCGCCGTGCATCTCCACCGCCCATCCTAGCTGCTGGAACGGGATCGCCTCCACTTTCTCTCTCGAATGGACACCGGAGCGAGCTCGGTGATCCCCTGGATGCGCGCCGCCATCGTCGCTGCTGCCGCCGGCGTCGACCACGTCCACGTCGCGCCTCTGCATCGACGACATCCGCCGGTGAGCGTCCGTGTTCCCCTCCTCCTCTCCTCTCTGTGGTATCCGAGCACGTTTTCTGCACACGCACACAACCAATCGCAGCGAGCACGGCCACGGTCCTCTCCCCGCCGGCGAGCCACGAACTTGTTATGTTATGTCGCGGAACCTTTTGGTCGACAGTTAAATTCAGGGCACGCGCTTGTAACACCTCATCCTGCCCGCGTTGCTTAGTCTGACAAGAATCGAATCGCAGCTGCACTGGTTTCAGGCTAACGAGCGCGTAGCGCAGGGGGCGGGTTCGATCCCTCGCACCCGCACGGGGAAAACCCCATCTTTTTGCACGCCCCCCTGTCGCGCATGCCCCACCCGTCAGCGAGTCTGGTTGCCACGCGAGCGTGCACTGCGCCACGTTGGACCCTGGCCCACGCGGCAGTGGCTGCGTGTAGCTGCCACTCGGTAACAAAAGTTAACCTGTACTGTTTTTATTTTCCAAATCAATTTAAATAACAGTTTTAACACTTAAACTTTAAACTTTAATATCTTTAAATCTATAAGCCCAATAATTACAAGTTTTATATGTTTATTGCTCCAAATTTAATAATCTTTCCAAATAACATATTTGTGTACTGTTTTGACAATTCCAAATGTATTTAAAATTCAAACTTAAATAATTCAAATGCTAATTTATAAATTCAATAACTAATTATTTATTAATCCAATAAATGCAAATAAAATATGTTTTCCATACCATTTTGCATAACCTATCCAAATATAATTTTTGTTTCCTGGTTTGAATAATTTAAATTGCCTAAATAATTTACTCCTTGTTTAATTCAATTAAATTTGATAAAATAATAACTTGATCAATATAAAATATTTTTGAACATGCAAATTATCTTTTCAAACCTTCAAAGTGTGAACTTTTCAAATATGAGTTTGAAATTATGTTTTGAATAAATAAAATTCAATTAAATTCATGCTTATTATAAATTCAATTAAAACTTGTTTAAATATTGTTTAATTCATAATAAATTCATCCTAACTCCTATTTCAAAATTTAAAAACATGTAATCCAACTAAACTTTGATGTACTTTCCAAATATAATTGCTGGTTGCTGTTTTGAATAATTTAAATTGCTGAAAACAACTGTTTCTTAATTATTGCATTTAAAATTGCCAAAATAATACCTTGCTCATTTTAGATCCAATTTCCACAAATGAGATATGTTTTCCATACAAAATTAAACCACCTTTTCAAATATAAAATTTGTTTCATGTTTGAATAATTAAAATTGGTTAACTATTTCAAACCTTGTTTAATTCATTTAATATTGCTAAATTTATAACTTGATCAAATTAAATTCTTTTGGGACATATAAAATATGTTTTCAAGCCCTAAAAGTATAAACTTTTGAAATATGAATTTGGTTTAATGTTTTGAACAAATAAGAATTCAAATAAGTTCATGTTTGACTTAAATTCATTTAATTCTTGCTTAAACTTGTTTAATTCATAAATAATTTATTTTAAATCCTTTTTCAACAAGTGAAACATGTATTCCAACTAAAATCTTGTTTTCTTTTCAAATATAAACTTTGTTATCTATTTTGAACAATTAAAAGTGGTGAAAACAACAAATGCTTGTGTGACACCTTTAAGGAACCAAAAATTTCCTAACTTAATGAATGAATTTCCAAACTTGTTAAACCTTATTTCCATTTGGTTCTATTGTTGTTATTTTGTTGTTTTCCTCATCCATGCATCATGCTAATCCACTTTCACATGTTGCTTAGTTGTAAAACAATTAATTCAACCATAAATCATGGGCTTCCATATGCAATCCAATTGCATATGGGTCCATTTAATCCTGTTTCCATCTTGTCAACTAGTTTATGTTGTTGCATCAATTAAATTGACATGCATCATCCCATGTTTGTGCACTATGCCATGATATTGATTGTTTATCTTTCTGCATTGTTTGTTTGCTTCTTCTCGGATACACGACGACGTTGAGACCGACGATACTTACGACATCCCTTCTAAGGAGTTAGCTCAGTACCAGGCTACTGGGTTTGCAGGCAAGTTATCACTCACATGAACCATCGTGTTCCTTTCAACATTGGTTACCGATACTTTCCGTTGTCTATTTTGCTAGCCCTATGATTAGTTGCTTCTGTTACGAACCTATCACATGAATCCCTTAACCCTGATATTGCCTCACCTCCATACCTAAAACCCCTTGCTTGTTGCCTTAGTCTTACCTAGCATGCTTAGGGTTGTTTTGCTCGAGTCTGTTACCCGCTACTTTCTGTTACTATCTCCATATTATGTTCTGGGGGCTCGATGTTTAATCAATCAATCAATCAATCATGCTAATGTTATTACTTAATAATAATTTGATGATAAGGCACCGGCAGGAGGCCCTGTGTGGTTTTGAGGCCTGCTAGTGTCGACCCTAATAGGAAAAGGGTCTTGTCTATTGATCCATGATGAGCGCACTAACCGCATGTGGGAAGCGAGTATGGGCGCCCCCCTCAATTTGATTCGATTCGCATCTCGTCCAAATCGCCTCATTTAGTTCGTGTTTTCCATTTACCGCATGCATGTTTTTGCGAGCCCAGGCCAGGGTGGAACTTTTGTAGTCGGCATATAGGGGGACACGTTCTTAGAGTGCTATGAGGGTCCATTTTCTTCTGGGCTCGATTAGCCGTGCGCCCAAGGTTCTTTGGGCTTGATGCGAAGAAGAGTTGAGTTGTGTAGAGTACCTCGCTTGGTGGGTTAGCTCCCCATCTGGCGGGTTATTCTTGCGTGTACGGCTAAATTGGTGCAACCCTGCAGGGATAATCTTCTCGAGAAGCCGTGTTTTCCGCGGTTATGGATTACTTGGTGAAAGTACTGGCTAACAAGTACTCAGGACAACTTAAACATAATGATCAAACATGTTACACCCAATGAGTAATAACTTGACTAGTAATAGGTTGATGGCACAATAACTTGATTCACCTTTCTTACAACTGTGTGAGTTATCCTCGGATTGCTTCTTTGGATAAGGGGCGAGATCCAGGATGGGTTTGTTTGAAGTTATCTTTCAGTTGGTTACAATCCTCGATCTTATCTTCTTTCTGTTAGCCGGAAGTGGTAGAATCTCTGTAGTTGGTTAGAGCAGCCATTTGCAGCAACTTTTATATCCCCTCTCTTCCGTTGAACCCAAGGCATCTGTGCTTGGTGTTGACGGGTTACACTTTGGTGAACTGTGAGTCTTGCTTGCCAGTACGTTTATGTACTGACCCCTTTGGGGCTGTGGTTTCCGCAGACCTACGTTTCCGAGGATCTACATGGTGGCTACTACGTGGAGTATGACGAGACTGCTGACGAGTAGATAGCGGACACGGGCAGGATCCGAGACTTCGTGGATGGGCTCCGCCTTTTCGTTTCCGGCCTCTTAGGCCTATTTGGTTCTTGTCTGTACTCAGACATGTTGAATGCTTCCGCTGTGATGTAATGATGAATTGTTGGGGCATGTGCCCTCTGAATGATTGTATTTGCTATCTCTGCTCTAATGAGAGCCATTTGCAACTTATTTCAATCTTTTGTGTCGTAGAGATCTGTTGTGATATCACTTGTTCCAATGCCGTTGACGTACCATGTGTGTATGTTTTGAAGTACGTCAACGGAAGTATCTGGATTTCTACGGGATGGTTTGCGCAGACAATGAATAGTAAGATAATGGTTGTCACACGTTTACGTGTTGGCCTGCTCATATTGAGATGCGGGTGCCGGTATGCCCCGTAAGCCATTGATCTACTGTTTGACGGACTGTGAGTATCCCCTAGAAGTCCGGGTGCGACACTTTGCATTCGATTCCAAATTATTTGATGTTAGTAGATATAGTTCTCATGTATAATGCATTGCCCCAATATCCTGATCCACTCCTCCTAGCCGCCATAGATTTGCTTGTGCGCACCGCCAGAGCCTTATATCTACTTCGCTTAGCTTTACATGTTTGTTTGGCTTTGCTCCATCCGGTTGATGAATCAGAGCTGCGAGAACCTAGTGTGATATGACGATGTGGAAAGTTAAGCGTTGTGTGGTTAGCTTGATTAAGGCTTGGATGGGAGGCCACTTGGGAAGTGGTTATTTGTCCTATACTTTCCAACCCTAGGATTAAGGTCTCGCCACGGAAACCAAGACTGTGCGTGCAACCATATGCGCGAGCCAATGAACCTCGCCCGACTAACTGACTTGTTTGGCCACATCCATGAGTCATGGTGTTTGCGATTTCCATATGCGTGTGAGTCAGAAAACGATTTGGAGAAAACCTAGGGCATGACCAGGACAAGTGATGGACGTACATGGATCTTGATCCCGACTCACAGAACAGGTGTCGTCAGGAGGCGGCCAACTCCCTGTTGACGGGGTGGACCTGTTTGGGTTGACTCATGGATAGGATTACACAAGGTAAAGGTCGAAGCCGGCCACCCTCTGTCGTGCTCCATGGAAGAGCGTACATGTGGCGCTAAGAGTCGGAGGGTATGTGTGGGTAAAGTGCACATCCCTGCAGATCAATCTTTTCGAAAAGTCGTGTCCACGGTTAAGGACGACTTGGTGGAAGACACGAGGTCATAGACAACCTGAACGGAATGACTAAAATTTCCTCCTCAAAACTTGGGGATCTAAAAATATCATATTCATCAAAACCAGCTTCCCCAAGGTTATATTTTTCCATAGCATTAGCAATAATGGTGTTCAAAGAATTCATACTAATAACATTGCTCCTAGCATGCAAATAAAGCTCCATAGATTTTTTAATTTTCTCTTCAAACACTTCATGTCCTAACTCAATATAAAGATTATAAAGTTCTCTCATATTTTTGTTGTTTTCCATTAAGCCTAACTAGTGAAAATAAAAACAATAAACAAAAAGATATAATTGCAGAATCTAAAGGAAATAACTTCGAGCACTCACTGAGGATGTGAGTACCTTTTACCTTACCTCCCCGGCAACGGTGCTAGAAAAGAGCCTGATGTCTACGCACGCTTCTTTTCTTGTAGACAGTGTTGCGCCTCCAAGTGTAGAGGTTTTGTAGAATAGCAGCAAGTTTCCCTTAATTGGATCACCCAAGGTTTATCGAACTCAGTGAGGTAGAGGTCAAAGATATCCCTCTCAAGCAACCCTGCAATTACGATACAAGAAGTATCTTGTGTCCCCAACACACCTAATACAATTGTCAGTTGTATAGGTGTACTAGTTCGGCGAAGAGAGAGTAAAATGCAAGTAATATGGATGATTATAAGTGATAATAGCAATCCTAAATAAAAATGACAGCAAGCAAACATGTAGCAAAACTGATTGTAAACGGTGTTTCAATGCTTAGAAACAAGGCCTATGGATCATACTTTCACTAGTGGACACTCTCAACAATAATAACATAATTGAATGCATAAATATCTCTCTTCACTACGCTACTCCGAACCAATCTCTGGTCGGATAACAAACACCGATTCATTGTGCATAGGATGTAAAAGCACTCCTTAGAGTCCGCATTTCCCCATCTAGGTAACCCCCATGCTATCACAATGAGACCTAGATGGTTCCAAACAAACACCACAATTTCATAGGGTCATCCAACTCAAAATATAAATATCATGCTAAACCACACGGTGCACACACTGTCACCTTTACACCGTGATGAAAGTGTCTATGGACATGTCATAACAAAACCACTTGAGTAGCATAATAGATGAAGAGTAACATCTACTTATTCAACTAGATTACAAAGCTCATGATCACATAAAGATCACACCATGGGAGAGAGAGATGAAACACATAGCTACCGATAAAGCCCTAAGCCCCGGGGGAGAACTACTCCCTCCTCATTGTAGGAGACGGCAACGACGATTAAGATGGTGGTGGAGTCGATGGAGATGGATCCAGGGGCACTTCCCCCTCCCGGCAGGGTGCCAGAACAGAGATTTCTGTCCTTCAAAACTTGTTTGCGGCGACGGTGGTGTTACAAAACTTTTCATGGAAGTAGGTCGATTTTTCTAGGATTTATGCATTGGGGGGAATAAATAGGTTAAAGGGCGATGGAGGTGGGTGGCCAGGGGGCCCACACCACCCCTGGGCGCGTCCAGAGGGGGACCCGCGCCCACCCATGGTGTGGGGGCTCCATGGCACCCCTCCGGGTCTCCTCCAGACTCCGTGTACATGACGGAGTTCTAAGGTCTTTGGCCTTCGTTTTGTCCAATTTCGAGAATATTTCCAGAACAATTTTTCTGAAACCAAAAACAGCAGAAAACAGGAACTGGCTCTCTGGCATCTTGTCAATAGGTTAATCCATGAAACCATTTGATGTAGCCCACCGTATTCAACCAAGCACAACATCGATACACGACAAGGTGAACTCGCTCCTCTCGCTCACACTTCGGTCACTTGTCGGACTGGTGCGCTACCTCATGGTTCAAGCCCTTTGTGGGCTCAGTTCGAACCCACCACGGGTGCCCAAGAAGACGCGGAGAGGCGAACGAGGAGGACCAGCGCAAGGAGGCGAAGGCACGAAGCCCCAGGCGGCGGAACCTCCGGTGAATCCATCGGAGCCTCCGCTCCGCGCCATCCACCGGAACCATCCGGTGCAGCCTCCGTCCCAAAAAACCCCTTCGGGTGGGATGCTAGCGGAGGCAACACTCCGGAGACAGCTACGGAGTCCCGGCGGAGCCTCCGGTGTTCCCACCGGAGCCTCCGCTCCACGCTCGCCACCGGAGCCTCCGGTGCAGCTTCCGCCCAAAACCCCTTCGGGTGGTTGAGAGCGGAGCCACCACCGGACCCCCACCGGAGCCTCCGCTCGGTCCACCGGTACCTCCGGTGGAAGCCACCGGAGCCTCCGCTCCTGCGCGGCCTTTGAGCCACTTTCGGGCCTTGACCCATGTACCTTATCCTCCCACCTACCCCCTTGGCACTAGACTATATATAGTCCTCCCCATTCTAGATCTAGGGTTAGAGTTGAAGTTAGAACATTTGGAGCTCAGCTCTCGTGTATCCCTCTTTGAGGAACTACTCCTATGATGTGTATCTAGGACCGTATCAAGATCTCTCCAAGGATCTACTCTTTCACCTTGTGATTCTAGTAGTGCTTGCCAACCTTCCCCTTTGGGCTTCTATTGGATCGGTGGACCGACCGGTGAGAGGAATCGGTTTCAATTAGCGTGTTGTTGACTTGGTTTTGCGATCCCTCGTAGGCTTCACGAGTTATATTTCCCCTTTTTGTGTTTCCACGTATTTGCCCTCGATTTCCCCCTCTCGTGTTCATCGTGTTCATCGCGTTCTTCGTGCGTTCTTCGTGCGTTCTTTGTTCGTTCTTGTCGATTCGTGAAGATCAGGCCACCTTAGAGGTCAACACCTCATCATCTGGTATCCAGAGCTAGATTGACACGAATCGGACACCCCACCCCCCTCCCCTACCACCAATTTTTCTTCTATCCACCATAAATTCGAAAATTTGACCAAAAAATAGCCGAAAGGGATTTCGACCGATCTCTTGATTCGTTGAGTTTTTCGTGGTTTTGTTTCATAGATTTGTTGCCAAAAACCATTCCCCACCTTTCTATTCAGCCACATTTCTTGAATTTGTCCAAAAAAATTCTTGATTTGGGAGAAATTTCGAATTTGAGCAAAAAATCACACAAAATTCCTGCTCTTCTATTCTTGGACAGATTTTGTATCTTGTTTTTCTTTGTCGTCGTTGCTCCGATTTGAGTGAGGCAAATTCCTACGCGTCGCCATCGACATCGCCTACGCATCTACATCATCGGATCCACACGACATCGACATTCACCGGCCGCAAGTTCGAGATCATCCACCGCATAGGTATAACTTGCTTCCGCTTGAACTAACCCTTTCCTTTGTGTACCTTACCTACTTGGACTAGTTCTTTTACACCGCTTGGCATCGCATTGTGGCACCGAGAGTGCGAGTTTTGCGCTTGTGAGAGACTAGCTACGAGTAGGCATTAGCATTTGGGAATCATCTCCGCATCATCATCAAAAAGCGAAAATCAAAAAAAAAAAAGAGGAGAAAGAGCAAGAAGCAAAAAGAGCCAAAAGAAGCAAAGATCGATGCCACTTGCTATCATTTGTAGGAACGCCTAGCTTCGAGTTGCGAGAGGGAAGAGAGTGACCGGTTGCCACATTGTGAATCTTGTTGCCTCTTGTTAATTGCGGTTCGAGCTAGCGTCCTCCTTGCGTTGGTGTGGCATTGAGCTTAGTCTTCGATAGGTACATTTCGTCACCGCTCGTCCATTGGCCGCACTAACCCCATTTATCACTTGTGTGTGTGTGTTTTTCGTTTCCACCATATCATTTTCCTCCACTAGGTTTGGTTTTCGTGCTAACTTTTCTTTGATTCTTCTCCACGTTTTACAATATATTTTTCTTTGGATTTGTCGTTTTCTCGCCACATTTCTAACCCATTGCCATCCACCCATAAGCCGTGTGTGTTTTGGAGCGTGTTTTTGGGATCTTTCGAACTCAAGTCACTTCATTCTTTTTGTTGTCGGTTTCTCTTGGCTTGGTCCACTAGTTTCCAACATTTGCTAAAAGGTGAGGGTTGAGCTCTTAGGTCCTCACACTCTATATATACACTTGCGCTTGTCACTAACCATGTATAGCGAGAGCGAAGACTTTGGAGGCCATGATGATCATGATGAGTCCACGATGGACCACTACGACTACAACGAGCTAGACATGGACCTCCACTCCTACGAGCATGACGTGGTTGACGACAACTACTCCGAGCATGACATGGTGGATCACCACCACTACTACGACCACGACGTCGAGCTCTACACCGACTACTCCTCCCCAAGCATCATCGACATGGAGGAGTACCACAACCACCACGCCACCTTCGACTCCATGAGCTACATCGACATGAACCACTACTACAACAATGACGCCGCAAGCTTGGATGACGAGATGGAGCCCTACTACACCGACAACGCATCCTCGAGCATGGCGGAGTTCTACACCGACAATGACTCCGACATGGACGAGCTCACCTACAAGCGCTTCCTCTCCAAGCTTCGGTGGCCAAGACATCACATGTCCGATGGTTCATGCTCACCACCATGGAGCTTCAAGGCGAATGCCAAGGCCAACACCAGACAAGTACCTTCAACCTCAAGATGGCGCAACGACAAGAAATCCGACAAGTTGGCCACGTCAAGATCCTCAACATCTAGACGGCGCCACAAGAAGGACATCATCGAGGCCCCATATAGCGAGAAGGCCAAGAAGCCAAGACATCCAAATGACTTTCGGAGTCATCCCACACATGAGGTTCGGGAACGCCGCAAGCTTTGTCATCGACAAGCTTCCCGCTCTCATCACCACGCTCATCACCAAGATCGCCGCCATGATCATCATCGACATATGGAAGAGAGTGGTACACCCACCTCACCGCATCTTCCGCCACAAGTTCCGCGACGACATTGGTTTGAGCATCGCTCGCCATCACCACTACCTCGACCTCGACACCGACAAGGCCGTGGTGACCCTCTTCAAGATCACCCTCTACGACCGGATATTCTTCATCACCCACCTTCTCCAAGCTTGACTCATGACATTGGTCTAAATGGCTTCGTGGATGGTGCTTGCCCACATTCAAGGCTTCCAAGGCAAAATGTGTGTCACCACCACAATGACCACCAAGACCAAGGCCATTATCAAGAAGGTGCTTTCGACATGGCTTCTAGTGAATGCCTCCCTCGACTACACCACAATGACCATCGGCGCCATCCTCTCCATCATGATCGCCATCGCCAATCCAACGAGGATGACCCACATGAGCTTCCACCGCCTATCTTTGATGAAGACCCAAATCAGAGAACTTCTCAACATCAAGCGAGTGTGAATGCTCCTTATGGCTTCTCTTCCCCCATCTTCGAGGAAGACCCCATTGAGCGCCACCATAGACAACAATCAAGTGGGATTGCTCAACATGCTACTTCACTTCCCATCTTTGATGAGGACCCCTATGAGCGCCCACTTCGACCACCACTAGGCACGGATGTTATGAGCCTACTTTCCCCTCTCCTTCAAGATGAAGACCTCTTATGCCCCAGTTGCAAGGGCCATGGTCACATAATGTGGGATTGCCAAGGCGGCGACCAAGATGGTGCGTCAAATGGAGATGCCATCCATGATTCTTCTCCTACCACATTGGATGAAGCACCACATCATCTATGCCATGAAGACAACGACTTGAGCGCCGTTGGCCTCAATGTTACAAGGTGCAAGGACCATGAGCGTCATCATCCATATGAGGAATGGGAGCCGCCACCTCATCTTCACCAAGATTGTGCTTTCTATTCGCACCCCGCCTTCGACAAGGATCAAGATCATCCTCGCCATGGACACTATGATACCACTACTTCATCAAGGCAAGGGGCTATAGACACTTCATCACCAACACCCATCCACAACTTCCATGAGCGACATTCTATGAGGACGAACAATGACCTTCATGATCAAGGCCATGAGTTTCCTTCATCGCCACAAGCGCAACAACAACATCAAGAGTGCGAAGCTATTCCTCCCATGACACAAGATCAACATCACCATATGCATGAGGAGACCACTCCACCACTTTATGATGAAGACGTTGATGCATGTGACATTGTCAAAGAGGCTCATCCCTTGCCATCATCTCTAAGGCATTCTTCTTCTTCGTCTCCAATGACACAAGTGCCAACTCCGACCATCCACAAGAGAGCTTCCCAATGCAATCAATGAGA
This sequence comes from Alopecurus myosuroides, assembly GCA_028641055.1. Taxonomy (NCBI): domain Eukaryota; kingdom Viridiplantae; phylum Streptophyta; class Magnoliopsida; order Poales; family Poaceae; genus Alopecurus; species Alopecurus myosuroides. The sequence goes on along the minus strand of CM054058.1, from coordinate 372,158,488 downwards.
TGATCATGGTTTCCAACCCAAATGGTGACCATGCCTACATGAGTGAAGGCCAATACTATGCCTTGCACCAACTAGCTCTCAATTCCTTGGACATGCCGACCAATGGTGACGAAAGCGTTAATTGCAATGAGTCCGCGAACTCATCGCGAGTGTTGACACGAGTTCTTCAAGCCTATCCTCAAGATAATGACCAACGATGCAACCTCTCTAGAGCCGTCGTCAATGGCTCATCTATCATTGATGGAGGTAGCGACGAATTGGGTGACACACTCCCCTTGACTTCAAAGCATCTCATGCCAACCTCCACAAGGCCATGCTCAAGCCACCATTCTAGCCAAGGATATCTTCATCATCATCATCATCGACCATTTGAGGATGCTACAAGGCATGGCTTACATTACCACTTGATGGAGCTTCCTTCGACACAAGCCATGACCCTACCTCCTCCTCCAAGCAAGCCACCCTTTCCTCAATTGGAGCTCAACTCAAGAGATGAGATGCTCGAATCCTCCTCGCCACATGCTATGACACTACCGACTCCAAGCAATGCAATGACTTCGACAAGTGCGCACACCTCAAGTGCCAACACTTTGGAGCCTTCTAGTGTCCCTTCTCAAGCTTCTAGTGAGATGAGTGGTGAGAGAGAGATCCACCATCATGTGAGTGAGAGCCACAAGCCCATAATGAGTGGAAAAAGCATGAGTGTTCGTAGAGGCCTCGCCTTGATAGCCACCAAAAGTGAGATGAGAGTTGAGAGCAAAACCCCATGTGTGCTTATCGACACTAACGGCTTACCAACTTTCTCTCCATCTTTGTTGTCTATTTTGCAGAGATTTGGTGACCCTATCAAGCATCCTCGACATCATCGCCTTCTCCACATACAAGGCTCTCCACATCGCATGAACATCGACACCGAGTTGAAGGGTTAGAAGGAGCACATTCCGCTAATCATGATCCACATGGAGATTGAAAAGAGCTTCTACGACAAAGCATCCTCCATCCACACTCCTCAAGTCAAGATCTACACGGCGCGTCACAAGCACTTCGACATCAACTCCTTCTACGCCTACATACCACATGTCACGATGTGCATGGAGTTCGACAAGCACATCCACGACAACGACTTCTACGCCTACAACACTCATTTCAAGATGTACTTGGAGTTCCACATGCGCATCCCCGACAACGACTTCTTCACCTACATCCCCTACGTCAAGATGTACTTGGAGTTCGACAAGCGCGTCAACGACAATGCCTCCCACGACTACATACCAATTGTCAAGATGCACTTGGAGTTCGACAAGCGCGTCAACGACAGTGACGACCACGGCTACACATCAACCGCCACGAGGTACATGGACTTCGACACGAGCATCAACAACAACACAACCCATGGAGCGGCGTGCAACCAATGCGTCAAGTTCATCTACACTCTACCGCTTCCGCAAGCTCATCCTCACCGACCCATTGAGGATCATGTCAAGATCGTCATCACCTTCGGACCACACCCTCCACGAGCATCCCTTGGCATGATCTTCGATAAGAGGCTCAACTTCAACGACTACACCGCCTCGCAAGATCTTCCTCACCCATCCAAGGGGGGCCATTTCATGATCTTCATCACCTTTGGACCGCCCCCACTACGAGCCTACCGTCACATGAACTTCGACAAGCGGCTCAACTTCAACGACATCTTCGTCGTCAACATTACTTCTCCCGCTCACATATGGATGGAACGAGAGTCGAGGACGACTCTTTTTCAAGGGGGGAGATGATGTAGCCCACCGTATTCAACCAAGCACAACATCGATACACGACAAGGTGAACTCGCTCCTCTCGCTCAACACTTTCGGTGACTTGGCGGATGGTGCGCTACCTCATGGTTCAACCCTTTGTGGGCTCAGGTTCGAACCCACCACGAGTGCCCAAGAAGACGCGGAAGGCGAACGAGGAGGACCAGTGCAAGGAGGCGAAGGCACGAATCCCCAGGAGGCGGAACCTCCGGTGCATCCACCGGAGCCTCCGCTCCGCGCCAGCCACCGGAACCTCCGGTGCAGCCTCCGCCCAAAACCCCTTCGGGTGGATGAGAGCGGAGCCACCACCGGAGCCAGCTACGGAGTCCCGGCGGAGCCTCCGGTGTTCCCATCGGAGCCTCCACTCCACGCTCGCCATCGGAGCCTCCGGTGCAGCCTCCGCCCAAAACCCCTTCGGGTGGTTGAGAGCGGAGCCACCACCGGACCCCCACCGGAGCCTCCGCTCGGTCCACCGGTACCTCCGGTGGAAACCACCGGAGCCTCCGCTCCTGCGCGGCCTTTGAGCCACTTTTGGGCCTTGACCCATGTACCTTATCCTCCCACCTACCCCCTTGGCACTAGACTATATATAGTCCTCCCCATTCTAGATCTAGGAATAGAGTTGAAGTTAGAACATTTGGAGCTCAGCTCTCTTGTATCACTCTTCGAGGAACTACTCCTATGATGTGTATCTAGGACCGTATCAAGATCTCTCCAAGGAGCTACTCTTTCACCTTGTGATTCTAGTAGTGCTTGCCAACCTTCCCCTTTGGGCTTCTGTTGGATCGGTGGACCGACCGGTGAGAGGAATCGGTTTTAATTAGCGTGTTGTTGACTTGGGTTTGCGATCCCTCGTAGGCTTCACGAGTTATCTTCCCCTTTTTGTGTTTCCACGTATTTGCCCTCGATTTCCCCCTCTCGTGTTCATCTGTTCATCGCGTTCTTCGTGCGTTCTTCGTTCGTTCTTGTCGATTCGTGAAGATCGGGCCACCTTAGAGGTCAACACCTCATCACCATTCGGAAAAGCAAGGAAAACATATGGAAACATAAAGGTATTGGATATAAAACAAGCATGGAGCATCGAAAATTATAGATACGTTTGGGACGTACCACACACTCTTGCACAAGTAATCCACCGACTACAAGTGATCCTGTACCTTCTAATTACCAATGGAATAGATGATAACACGTAGAATTTGCATAGACTCTTTTACTTCAAGATGAAAGCTTACAAAGAAATTTGATCTAGTAGCTAAGGGTTATTTTTCTATAATGTAGTCTAACCTAAGTTGGGCACAAGGGCCAGCTATTTATGAGGGATAGGGGGTGCGGCCAAGAGGGCAATGCGGCCCACCTCCTTGTTGTGTTCGGGTTGAACTCTATCCCAACCTTTTATTACAATCCGAAGTCAAACTAGAGTTCTATGGAAATAGGACTCGCAGGTCCAAAGCCTAAACTACTAGGACTCTCCTGGCGCATCCACTAGGTGTAGTACGCCACCTTATCCTTGCTCTACATGCATTTATATTTTGTTTTCTAGCAGCTCCATCTTGTTTTCCAGCTTGTCACTTCTGTTTATTAGCTGCTCCTTCTTGTTTTCCAGCATGTACTTGTTGTTTTCCAGCTCCTCTTGATGTTATCCTGCATCCATGTTTGTGTTATCAATAACCCTGCTAATACATAAATGCATAGACTTAGGTAGTATAACATTCTCATAAACACAAACATCACATTTAATTAAAAAGAATTCACCTTATGATAACCATCAATTAAATTTAATATTTCCTTCTAGCTCAAGCATGAATAAGCATCGTGTACACCTATTATGTCCTCATCACTCTCTCAAACTAGAGTGCCAAAATTTTAGTTTTCTATGCACCAAAAAAAACTGAAGGGACAATAAGGATTTATGTGTTTCTTTTAAGTAAAATGTGGTAAATACAATAAATGTAAAGATAGCCTATCCTACAAAATGCAAGAGGACACGCTAGTAGAAAATTGAGTATTAGAGACTGTTACTCGAGACGGTTTTACCCGTAAAAAAAAGAACAGGATCGGAAACATGACCCCTTAGCCGGTTTGTGTAAATAAACCGCCTCTAAAGAAAAGACCGGGTCCAATTAAACGTAATCTGTGGAGGGACAAAATAAATCCGCCTCCCAAAACTCCTGAGGCTGCTGCGAGATATAGTTGTCTCAGCATGACGCATCATTGGTGCCGGTCTGAACGATGGACGACCTCGGAAATAGTGTGCGTCAGCCCACAAAAACACTCGGCTCGTGCTGGCACACTTTTGGAGACAACTCTTGTCGTACGAACGTAGAAGTCTGATATGGGTTTGAACGCGGCCTCTCCCGCATTATATTTTAGGCCTTTCCCGAGGTTGGTGGACGGTACAGAGAAACTTGGACTTGCAGGTTCCTAGAAGCAACAGTACCTGAAAAATTAACCATGATATCGATACTTGCATCTGTGAATTCGTAGTACGAATGAGAATGCAGCGCATTATTTCGGAATTCTAACATGCCCAAATAGACTCATCTGCTGGAAATACGAAATGTTAATTGCAATATTACTCTCATGAAAAGCAGGAATATCATAGTGACATACAGAAAAGAAACACACATTTAGTTCATTACAAACCATAAAATTATCTAAATATCGAAACGACACTCTTATATTCTTTAAACCCAGAAGCCATCCAGCACATCATGGTCACTCCCACCCGGTGGTGACAATGTGCTCTTCATTGTTGTCTTTGTCCGACGTCCATCCTCGTGAAAGACGTTTCTTTGATGCAGTCGGTGGCTCCGCAATTTCAACTGCCATAGCATCCGCGGGTGCTTCATCGGTCACTGCTTCAGCCTCCGCGGGTTCATCCGCCGCAACTTCCTCTTTCGCTGCTTGAGTCGCTGCTGCTTCAGCCACCATTTCAGCCTTGCGAGTCCCCCGAGATAACCCGTCTGTAATGGTACGGATCCTACAGTACAACTCGAAGTTGTAAAACCCGTCTCTTGCTGCATACTCGATGTGCAACGGGGCAAGAGGCTTCTACTCCCAGTTGTGATGGTCGTCGGACAGGAAACCATACTTGAAATCGCGCAAGACCTACCAACGATGGCCATTACTAGATCTCTCATTCCGTCCATGTTGTACGGTGGATCGAGCAGGAACTAACACATTCTTGATGATATTGTATCTCAATGTGAAGCTCCTTTGGAATGATGATATTCGCACGTTGAAGCATTATTTTGTCCTGCCTGATGTCCACGCCAGCAAAAGTGATCCCTTTTTCCTGGAGGAAATGAACCAGTTCTGGCCAAGGCTCCTAGGACCTACAGCAAATACAGACTAACACATGACAATAATTTGTATGATGTATAATTTGATAATTTTGAACGACGAGACTGCATATGGAGGTGGTTTATACAGTGATTTACTAATTTGATTAACGACAAATATTAAGGAGTTGGGACCGAACTATGCAAATTCGCTAGTAATTGGGATAGATTTTTGTGGAATGCATTGTCCTTGCATCATATGAGTTCATCACATCCCTCTAGTATTTTCTTTTACTTTGAGAATCACCAACCCACATGGATTTTTTGCATCTAACATGAAAAATAACTGCTTTTTATGTATATAGTATGTTCCTTGCTATGTCCGGGAACACTTAAATGTACGATGCAGAGGACCAATGCAATGTGTTTCGGTATCCACTTGCCATACAAGGTAATTAACCTTGTACAAAAAAAATACAAGGTAATTAACAAACTGAACAATCAGTAGCTGATGTTTGCCGTAATTTGCTAGTTTTCTCACGTAGAATAGCCAAACATGGCGCCCCTGCATCAGATCTAAGGCTAGTCATAGTGGGAGTAACATCGGTAGTAACATCAATGCCACGTTGAATGGATAGTATGGGCACATAGAGAGGGTGAATAGGTTCTACTTTAAATTTAAACCCTTTTTCAATTTAGGTTTGACACAAAGGTAAATTCTCTAGCTATGAAACTACGATGAATCTCGAGTTCCTCCTTTTGAGGGGAGTATGTCTCGTTGGAGGGGTGTGAGTTTTGCCAAAAAGGCCTACTCAACGCCACACAGGCCTCACCCTATTCTCCGATGAATTTCGCCACAGAGGCCTAATTCACCTTCCACTATTGATTTCCTTCGAGGCGGAAATCAGAGTCTTTACAATAAACTTGAGGCACACACCCACAGCTGAATTGGGGGCTCCTAAGAACACCAACAATCATGCTACAATCACAAGTGAGCAACAATGGAGTTTAGGTTTTCCATAAAGAAACCCTAGACTCAAATCCCTCAAGCAAATGAGGGGGGAATGAAGAACGAGTTGGTGAAGATGTAGATCGGAGACTTCTCCTTCAATCCTCCAAAGATCAACGAGTTTGGGTTGAGCAATTGAGAGAAATTTTGGATTTGGTTAGCTCAATAAATATGCATTGAATGTCTTAGAAGAACTGCTCGACCAACTCATCATCAAGGAGAGACCAAACACTTTTGGCCATCACACAATTCAAGGAGAGACCAAACACTTCTGGCCATCACATAATCTAGCATCGAATGTCTCCAGTCATCATCAGAGGCATGACAAAAGCTACAGCCAGGAGATCCGCCATGTTCCGATGATGGCGAACAAAATATTTTTGTATACTGTGATGCGCAATCCTCCATGGAAACACAGAACCTTGCTAAGGACTTTGACTTGCCACATATTACACCAAAGTTTTTGTTCAACTGTAGATGATGAACTGGACCGTCTGCCTTTCAACCGATCTTCACATACTTCTTTGGTGTGAACTAGAGCTCGATAGGCTGAACGAACAGTAAACATACGAGTCCTTTCATGCCCAAAAATCCTTGTGAGGAGCTATGCATATCGAGATAGATTTAATCGCCTCAATATCCACTTCTAAGAAGTGTTGCTCTAGTTTCTCATCATGCCACCTACCTGATGAGTGGTTTACCGACTCGGATACGCATGTAGGTGGGTTCGGGGTGCCTACCCTAGGGAGCTCCATTTATGGTTCGTCCAACGATGAACCCAAACGGGGAGGAAACGAGGTGGGTGGGGCGGGTCAGACTCCTATCGCCCGACCGATCTCTTTGCTTGGAGCCGCTTGGGGTGTTCCTAATTACCGCCCCTTGGCGGCACTATAGCCAGCTTCAAAAATACAAAAGGGAAATTTTACAGAAATTCACTACTTCTTATTGGGCCAAAAGCGGTCCAATAAAGAAGTAGTGAACAAAAGCGGCCCAATAAAGTAGTGAAAAAAATACAAAAAAGAAATTTTACAGAAATAATTTTGAACAAAAAGATAAATTTGAATAGAAAATATAAAAGAAACGGAGAAGAAAAACAGAAGAAGGAAAAGAAACGAACGATTTAAAAAAAAACACAGGAAAAAGAAAAAATCGAGATGGGCGGTAAATAGGAAATGCCGTCTTCAGGCAGCGCTCCAGAAACCCGCCGCCAATGGGCGGTAAATAGGAAATGCCAGCCGCTTGGGTCCATTGATCGGAAATCACTCAGCATGGCTCGGGCGATCCTAAACGGAAACACTATATAGCAAAGTTTTAAATAGCGGGAGAAATCATTTAGCGGCATCTTTTCTAACAGTTAAAAGGGGCTATTGCGTAGCGATAGCGGGATAAAGCCCATTTAGCGTTTTTGCTATATTCATGCAAAATCTATTACCACGCATCCTAAATTGATGTATATCCCACATATCTCTAATCACGCATCACAAATTCACATTTCAATACTCCCTCCGATCCATATTAATAGGTGCTGAAGTGGATGTATTTAGACATATTTTATTGCTAGATACATCCACTTCAGGACCTATTAATATGGATCGGAGGAGTAGTTCATAGATGCAACTAGAGGTTATTCGCTTCACAAGTTTCCATCAAATTCACTTATTCGGTTGACCAAATCGACTTCAGAGGAGACATGCGAGAGCAGCTTTCCTTGAGATGCAGCCTGGAGTAGCTGCAACCAAATTTAGCCACGGCAAGGAGAAGCAGTGGTGGCCGGGCACAGCTGCAGCAAGCCAACAACCGGGAAGAAACGGGAAACGAGCGCGGCCGGGGATGTCGTCCAGCGTGGCCTGGCCGTCTGGGTCAGGACTCAGGACTCAGGAGCCGAGTTCGAGCAGGAGGTCAGGGTGGCCTGGAGCAGCAGCCGAGCAAGATCTGTGTCAGCAGCCGAGCAAGCACGGGAGCAGCTGCCGCTGTTCGTACCTCCGCCATCACCGCCGCCAAGCGGCCGCTCGTGCTCTGCTTTGGAGGAAAGAAGGGGGAAGGAAGAATGAGGATAGGGTTGGCGTCAAGCAGCTGGTTCGCTATAGCGTTAAATGGGAGTTTTTTTTAGCGCTAAACCACGTTTAGCGGCGCTATTAACGTTTTTCCATCATTATCGGAAAAAGCACGTAGCTGTAACGGGGAGGCTCCCAGCACGCTATAGCGCAGCTATAGCGCCGATATCTCCGGAGATTTAAAACTGTGCTATATAGTGCTCATAGCACTACCTTATACAGCACGCCCATGTAATTTTGTTAGGTGGGACGGCCCATTAAGCTGTTACGAATCGGAAAAGAATAAAAGGGAGAGAAAGTCGCGTATCGCGTGGGGGTGAGGGCTCGAACCTGGGACCTCCACCGCGTGAGGGGAGAGCGCGACCACCACAGTACAGCACAACCTCGTGTGTGTTGTGCCTTTTGTAACTTTTTATTCTCTCCGTTTTTCCATTTAGTCTTTTATGTTTCTGTTTTTTTTTCATTTAATTTCTTTCTTTTCCGTTTTTTCTGTTTTATTATTTGCTGTTAGTTTTATTTTTTTATTCGAAAATTTTGTTTTGAAAACTGTTCTAGTTTAAAAAATGTCCAAATTCAAAATTTATTCGAATTTAAATTTGTTCAAAACGGGAAAAAAAAAATCTATTTTGAAATTTTTCATTTAAAAATTCTCCAGATTTTTTAAATCGTTCATATTTGAAAATTGTTCGTCTTAAAAATTTGTTCATTTTTAAAATTTGTTCAGATTTAAAAATCGTTCATATTTGAAAATTGTTCGTTTAAAATATTTGTTTACTTTTGAAAATTGTTCAGATTTCAAAATCGTTCATATTTAAAATTTGCTTCAAATTTAATTTTGTTCGTTTGAAAAATTTTAAAAGAAAGAATAAGCAGAAAAGAAAAAGAAACAAAAAAAATCAGAAAAAAAAAACAGAAAATGGAAAAAATAAAAACAGGAAAGAAAATTAAAATAAGAACGCAAGAAAGATGTGACAATATAAAATGCTAAAGCGTATGATGTACAACAAAGTAATGTGGCCTACTGGTTATGAGCGTTCAGTGCACAGGGAAGGTCCTGGGTTCGAGCTCTTCCCTTCCCCCTCTCTTTTCTTCTTTTTCTCGAATTAAATGGGCCGGCCCATCTATGGATCTTACATGGGGGAACCCATCCTAAAGGTGTTTCGGCCCACAATACTCCGTTTCTTTCCGGCTAGTAAAGGCAGCCAGAAAGGATATCCGTCCGCAGTGTCTGGTGGCGCAAATGATTGGAGCGAAGGGGGACACTGCACGCAGCGATCCAGGGCGCTGTCCCCGAATCTAGAGCACACCGCAAAACCCAGTGAAATCGCTATGCTACGTTAATCACGGGTTGACCACGCCTCAAAAACAGCGCCCTCGCCGTCACCCCCAACAAAGCAGCCTTGCTGCTCCAGCTCGGCAACACTACAAATGACACGTGGGACCCGGACACTGGAGAACTTACCTGTCAGTGAGACGCGCAAAGGCTGCGGTGGTTCCATTTGTGCGTCTGCGGCCGAGGACGGTCTCGTTTGGAGTTTGTGATGAGGCGATTACCCATGATGAGCTCTCGTGATGATTGGGCGCATAGGCATAGGTGGCTAATTAATTGGGAGGCCTTAATTAGACTGGAGACCGACTTGCCCGCCACATGGGAGGCGATCTTATCCATGAACCATGCATTCATCGGCCTTAGACCTGTCCCAATACAGCGTCTCTTAGCACGTTATCGTATTTTTAATAAAAACTTAAGAGACAACATGTACAGTACAATGCATTGTATCTTAGATGTTGTATCTAAATTAATGATTTTGGGCTCATGCATGCATTTGATTGGCCTAGAGCTTTTTTAGTCTATGGCCACATGCCAAGGTTGTATTTTAGCTAAGATATAATCTCACTATCTCTCTTTATTAACTATAGTGCCACATAAGAAAAATACCTATGAAACCGTGCTAAAAGACTTGCATTGGGATAAGCCTTAACCATTGTTTCTTTCCGCGTTTTGTAAGCGTGTCACCGGCGTGTGGGGCCATGATTCGGCCGTATAGACTCATCGTTGCACCTCTCCTTGTAATTAAGCTGTCCAAAAGCTTCCTTGGGCTCGAAGTCATCCAGACGTCGATCGACGATCAGATTCTTGATCACGCATGACACATGGTCTCGTTTGGTTCAACGCGTCGGTGCAATTGCTTGCCAGGCTCCTCTGCCCTGTCAAACTATATACAACGACTAGAAGTAACAAGTGTTCCATGAGTATGTCGTACCTGAATCGGACGTAGTCTGTCGTACGCACAACAATATCGTTTGGCAAACTAGCACGAGAGGGTAAAAAGACCGGGATATATGATGATAAAAACATGGATAAAATATGACGCGTTTGACACTGAATTTGTCGCTATCGTGATACCGACTATTGACGTGACAGGCACTGGTGAGAGGTGAAGGCATGAGAGACTAGTTTGATGACTTGTTGTGAAGTTTGTGTAGAAAAATGTAGACACGATGGTGCGGCTCGATCAAGGGTCAGAAAGCAATGAAATACAGCATATATGCGCGTTTCACGCAACAACGACTTGTTTTTCCCCTTGTCAATGTGAAAACGACGGTTGTCAAAACACGGGCGATGGTGTATATATATCCATTGAACCCGCGAAGCAAAATCCAACTCGGCAATACTTATACGGCGTGGTGCGTACCTACTCAGTAGAACGACGAAAACAATACCCAACTGGAGTATTGCAGTAGATAAAGAGGATCATTTAACACGTGCCGGAAACATGAGATTTGCTTGGTTGTTTCCTGCCGGCGCCGGCGCCTAATCTATTCATCCATTCGTCCATGGCGTAGGTGGCTGGCTGGCTCCAGCCTCCTGCAGGACGTGCCAACGAAAATCCTACTGGCACGCGCTGACCGGCCTGCTACCGCCGGCCGGCGACGTACGGTAGCTCAACTCGACCAAGAAAGAAAAAGCCTTGGTCGCCGATGGATGTTTCCACGCACCGGACGGAACGGATCACGTCAAAAAAATGTGGCCTCGCTGCATGCATGCGATATTGTTGTGCGTACGACAGACTACGTCCGATTCAGGTACGACATATTCTCTCGGCCGTGAGATGGCCCAGCAAACTAAAAACGGACGGACGTACTGAGGTGTCGTACGAGTATCGGATGCAAATCATCGTACGTGTAGCAGCGTTCTTTGCCAAAAACAAAACGAAAACCCTCGTGGTATTTCCATGCGCGATAAGTTACACCATCGCCTAACACTGTGATGGTCTAAGATTCGTCATTTTAGGAGACCTGATTGTTGAAGTATAGCTTTTGTATAGGACTGACACGATGTAACGTTCGCATGTAAACCACCTGACCGAGTCGCTAGGATCTAGCTGAGCACTAGGCTCCACGATGCACGCTCTGCGGATGCCGTGCGCGTTCCGGTTCCGTTCCCTGTATTTATACCCTGTAACCATCGATGAGTAAAGTGTGGCGATTCTCGCAGTTCAGTTTGGTATCAGAGCCTATCCTCTCTTCTCTCTTCTCGCCACTACCGATCACCATGACAGATGATGAATCTTCCTCTAAGCAGCTAGTCACCTCCTCTCTCGAGCTCCTCCCCTCAGCCCCCACCATCGATGGCCAGGACATCACCAGGTTTATCAAGTTCAAGCTCGATGCATCGGTTGGCAACTACAACAAATGGCGCAACTTCTTCCTCATCGCCCTCAACAAATACAATGCCCGAGATCATGTCGAGGAGGAGACCGCACCGCACCTTGCGGACGAGGCATGGCGCGCCGCCGACGCCGACATCATCCTGTGGATCTACACCACCATCAGCGACGAGCTCCAGGATGTCATCCTCACGGGGCCTGACTGCACCGCCTACACGGCGTGGCAAAACCTCAAGCATTTCTTCACCGAAAATGCGGAGGGGCGCGATATCCACCTCGACAAGGCGTTCTCCAACGCCACGCAAGGCGACATGGACGTCGTCTCTTATTGCCGCAAGCTGAAAGGTCTCGCCGAGCAACTCGGTGACGTCGGTGCCGCCGTCACGGACAAGAAGTTGACGATGCGGCTGATCGCCGGCCTGGACGACAGGTTCAAGGTGCAGCAGGAGATCTTGGAGACCATGAAGTCGTTCCCCTCCTTCATGCAGGCACAGTCGCGCCTCCAGCTCGCCGAGGAGAAACTGAAGCTCAAGGCTGCCGCTCCTCCCCAAGTCCTGCACACCAGCACTGGCAACGCCAACTCCGGGGCGTCGGCGTTTCGCTTCCACGGCAACTGCTACTCCTGCGGCGAACAAGGCCATATGGCAAGGTACTGCCCGCGTGGCGGTGACCGCGGCTACGTGCAACAGGGGCGCGGTGGCTGGCATGGACATCCAGGACGCGGAGGCATGCAGCAGCAGCAGTACGGCGCCGGGCAACACTACGACAACTTCCGCGGTCGAGGACGCGGACGCGGTCGCGGCGACTACGGCGGACGTGGCGGGTACAACCCCGGCTACGGACACCCGCAACAGCCCGGGCATCCCTATGGGTACGGCGGCCCTCCTCCCCAGCATCCACGACCCGCACCATGGGTGCCGCCCAATGCCGCAGGCGTTCTCGGCGGTGTCTGACGCTCCCGCGCAGCAGCAGGCGCCACCTCCGCCGCCCCCGCCTCCTTCGACTACAACGCCATGTTCCACTTCGCCCCTAGCAACACGCAAGTCCACCACCCAGGAGGAAACTGGATCATGGATTCCGGCGCCACCACCCACGTCACCAACGCTCAGGGTAATCTCACCTCAACTCATTCTTCAACAGGCATTGATTCTCACAGTATTGTAGTAGGAAACGGATCTAAAATGGCTATCTCCTCCGTTGGTTCCACCACACTAACCGATCGCCCCTTCCACCTCAATCACGTCTTGGTCTCTCCCTCTGTAGTTCAAAATTTAATTTCGGTACGTAAATTCACTCGTGATAATGGTTGTTCTATTGAATTTGACCCCGATGGCTTCTCTGTGAAGGATCTAGCAACGCGGACTACCCTTCTTCGCTCCAGTAGCAGTGGTGAACTATATCCCTTCTTCGGTGATCTCCATTCCCCACACGCCATTCTGACGGTCTCCAACACCCGTGAGCTCTGGCACAGACGGCTTGGTCATCCCAGTTCTACTAGCCTCTCCAAGATTTTTTTTTCCGATTCTTGTAATAAAAACAGCTACACACCTTCAATTTGTGAAGCGTGTCAGCTTGGACGCCAACCTAGACTCTCCTTTCCCACCTCCTCTAGCTATACCACTACTCCATTTCAACTTATACACTGTGATTTGTGGACTTCCCCGATTTCAAGTTTTTCCGGTTATAATTATAATTTGATTGTGGTAGATGATTATTCTCATTATTCATGGTCCTTCCCCTTGCGAAACAAAACAGACACCGCCTCTACCTTGCAACGATTTTTCGTTTACGTTAAAACCCAATTTAGCAAAATCATCCGGTGCGTGCAATGTGATAATGGGGCAGAGTTTCTCAACCACAACCTACGGTCATTCTTTGCTACTAACGGGATTTCTTTTCGCTTCTCATGCCCTCACACTTCCCCGCAGAATGGAAAAGCCGAGCGTATGCTACGAACCACCAATGATGTCATCCACACCATCCTTGTCCAAGCCAAACTACCTCCCGCGTTTTGGGTTGAAGCTCTAAATACAGCCACCCATCTCATAAACATCCGCCCCTCCCGCACCATAGCCCATGACACTCCACATTTTCGCCTCTTTTCCCGATACCCTACCTACTCCCACTTACGCACGTTTGGTTGCTTGTGCTATCCCAACCTCTACGCCACCACGCCCAACAAATTGCATCCACGATCCGCTAGGTGCGTCTTCATCGGATACCCACCCGAACACAAAGGATATAGGTGCCTTGACCTAGCCACGCGACGAGTTATCGTGTCACGTCACGTAATTTTTGACGAGGCGAATTTTCCGTACACTAATCCGCAGAGCCACACACACATGCCCACGGATCCAGCAGCCACACCCGATCCCGCCCGTATCCCCCGCGGGATCCACGCCCTGCACCCACCAGACCCTGGATCCGCTTCGGGATCCGCGCAGATCGGATCTCCCTCGTCTGCCTCGCCGAATCCCGCAGGTAGCAGTCCACCTGACCCCCGCAGCGAACCTCCCTCCCGTTCCGCGCCGGTCGGCCACCCACCATCGCCCCCAATCACTCCGCAGCTGCCACCTCACCCAACCCTGCCTCCCCACGCTATACCGATAAAACCACCCCAAAACATACACAGAATGAACACCCGCGCCAAACACGGATTTCTTATGCCAAAACGCTTGTTTAACCTATCTGCTACCACAACCACTCCCAAAATTTTTCCCCTGCCTTCCTCCTATCGCCAAGCCCTCAAAGATCCCAACTGGTCCGCTGCAATGCTCGATGAATACAATGCCTTGTTACGGAATGATACGTGGTGTTTGCTCCCTTGTCCTGCAGGTGCTAATGTGGTAACCGAAAAGTGGATTTTCCGTCATAAGCTGAATCCCGACGGGTCCCTCTCGCGATACAAAGCCAGGTGGGTTTTGCGTGGGTTCACTCAGTAGGCGGGCGTCGACTATGGGGTGACCTTCAGTCCAGTCGTCAAGCCGGCGACCATCCGCGTGGTTCTTTCCCTTGCAGCTTGGCAGTCGTGGCCAATCAACCAATTGGACGTCAAAAACGCGTTCTTGCACGGTGACCTGCAAAAAACAGTCTATTGTCAGCAGCCGTCAGGGTTCGTGGATCCATCTCTGCCCCACCATGTTGGTCGCCTCCGCAAATCGCTCTACGGGTTGAAACAGGCTCCCCGCACCTGGTTCACGCAATTCACCACATATCTCCTGTCCATTGGCTTCTGTGCGTCCCGATGCGACTCCTCCTTGTTCATCCTCCACCGTGGTCCCTCGATGGCTTATCTGCTTCTGTATGTCGATGATATCATACTGACAACAAACACCACATCCCTACTTCATTCCATCATCGAATCCCTCTCCTCCCAATTCTCAATGACAAACCTCGGTGATCTACACCACTTCCTAGAAATCAATGTTCATAGAAATAACTCTGGCTTGTTTCGTTCTCAACAACAGTACGCGCTGGAAATTCTTGAGCGCGCTCATATGTTGAATTGCAATCCCCTGTCCACACCAGTCGACACCCGTGCCAAGCCATCTCTTCATGACGGTGCTCCTTTTCCTGATCCTCCCCTTTATCGTAGCCTTGCTGGTGCCCTGCAATATCTGACACTCACCAGGCCCGACATCGCCTTCGCGGTCCAGCAGATCTGCCTGTTCATTCATGCGCCCACCACCACCCACTTCCAGCTGATCAAACAGGTGCTTCGATACCTCAAAGGGACTGCACACTTTGGTCTTCATCTATACAAGACCTCATCGCACAGTCTGCTCGCTTACAGTGACGCCGACTGGGCCGGCTGCCTCGACACACGCTGGTCCACGTCAGGGTTCTGTGTGTTCTTAGGGGCAAACCTCGTTTCCTGGTCATCCAAGCGCCAAGTCACGGTGTCCCGATCGAGTGCAGAAGTCGAGTACAGGGCAGTGGCCAATTGTGTCGCCGAGACCTGCTGGCTACGACAGCTACTCACGGAGCTTCATCGACCACCTCAGCAGGCAACTGTTGTCTATTGTGACAATGTCAGCGCAATGTACCTCTCGACGAATCCCGTGCAACATCAACGCACCAAACATGTGGAGATAGATCTTCATTTTGTCAGAGATCGGGTGTCCCTAGGAGAAGCCAAGGTTCTTCACGTCCCTTCTGCGTCTCAGTTCGCCGATGTGTTCACCAAAGGATTGTCGTCGCCGCTGTTCAGTGATTTTCGATCCAGTCTGAACATCTTTCCATCAGATGTTCATACTGAGGGGGGATGTTGAAGTATAGCTTTTGTATAGGACTGACACGATGTAACATTCGCATGTAAACCACCTGACCGAGTCGTTAGGATCTAGCTGAGCACTAGGCTCCACGATGCACGCTCTGCGGATGCCGTGCGCGTTCCGGTTCTGTTCCCTGTATTTATACCCTGTAACCATCGATGAGTAAAGTGTGACGATTCTCGCAGTTCAGTTCTGATTTACAAATTGTACTCCCTCCGTCCCAAAATAATTGGGTTAAATTTATCTAAATATGAATGTATGTAGAGTCAATTATTTCTATATACATATATATATTTTTGACAAAGTTGAGTCAATTATTTTAAGAAAGAGTGAGTATATACACAGATCCTCTAATGCAGCCTAATTTGATTATATTCGCACATCATAATGGCATGTGACCATGATTTTTTGATAATTTTAATTTTTTTTTTAAACGGCCGGAGCACAAACTACTTTCCGAATTATAATTCCATATGCTATTAAAAACCTATCTGAAATAGTGAACCGTCCATCCGAGTCGCCTCTCAAGACATCAAGGGTGGAACCCTGAATCCCTCGCCGCTGGGGCCTCCCTCCTCCTCTAATCCCCTCGCCGTTGCTGGAAGAAGTCGTCAGGCTAAGCCCCCGCGGTGGACAGCGGCGGCGGGGCTCCTCTCGCAACCATTCTGTTGGCGGTTTCAGGTGGCGGAGCCATGGCCAAATCCTGCACGCGACGGATCTCCTGTGCCGGCGTGGCAATCCTAGAGGTGCAGCAGTGTTGCCTACTTCCTCCGATGGCGCGGCTGCGTTGCGTGGTGCCCGACGAGTGTGACATCTGCCTCCGTTTGATGGCCTATTGGGTTACGTGGCAGAATTTAAAATTTTCTGTCCTACATAGCACACATGATCTACTATGAAAGTATGGGCGAGGATAGATCTGATCGTTACCGACACAAAGCGCGAAATGAGTATGAATGACGATGTCGGTTATACCCGTTGAAAAGTTCCACTGCTAATCCTAGTGGTGGAACTGTTGTCGCCTCCAATATCGTATTTTCTAGATCCAGCAGAGTGAGTGTCTCACGTGTTACCCTTCTAAGAGCTCGCACACGTTCGTCCATCAAATTCTTGTAGCGCTTTGCCGTTCAGGGTTAATCACTACATGTGCACAATTGAGGTGGAGAGA
Organism: Alopecurus myosuroides; assembly: GCA_028641055.1. Classification (NCBI taxonomy): domain Eukaryota; kingdom Viridiplantae; phylum Streptophyta; class Magnoliopsida; order Poales; family Poaceae; genus Alopecurus; species Alopecurus myosuroides. The sequence continues at coordinate 372,141,241 of CM054058.1, read as the reverse complement.
TACCAACACATGGTAAAGAGAGAGAGGGAGAGAGATATTAGACACCTCAAAAACCCAATTAGAAAAATCTCTAAACCAATTAAAAGGGGGTCGAATTAGAAGCTCTAATTTGACCTTCTAGTCTGCTAGAGAGATGCTCAAGGCTAATTGAACTGATTTACCTCAAGGGTTTGGGGTCCTTTTATAGGTAGAGGAAGGGTAAACCTTCCTTGGGGGGAAGGGAGTCGAACTCCCAATCCGCACCAAGGAGGTGGCTGTACTCCTCCTAGGGCCCCCTTCCCTTTCCTTTTTCCTCCTTTTTTCTTTTGTTTCTCAAATCAATTGAGGAAAGGAACAACGGGAGGATGTCGCGCCTTGTGGATACCTGCGTCCCACCTAGCAGCCAATAGAAATTGTGTTTGGCCATGGGGGCAATCCTGCCCCCTCCGGCACTCCTCTCTCTCGGTTTTTTCCCGAAACTCTTCCAGAACCTATTGACCCATATAGATAAAATCATCGACCTTGTATAATAATGTCAGAAACATATTCCCGACATCCCGAGACATCTCATATCCCCCATAGTTTCTCTAAATAATAATTCTATCACGCCGGAACCATTCGGATGATACCCGCCCTTTTTTTCGTACCATCCAATGTGAACAAATGACTCTGACGCCTTAAGTGTGTGACTCCTACATGTTCGATAACAACAAGACATGGTCGGGAAACCAATTTTATAGTCAATAATCAACATCGGAACCGTGGACGATCATATTGACTCCTACGAGTTATACGAAAAAAAACGGTTGAACTTGTTGGTTATTAAGTAAGTTCTCATGACTTCACGATACAAATCAATACCTCGAGACAAAATGAATGATATGACCATTGTCAGGAACCTTTTGGTTATTAAGTAAGTCTACTACGCGCTTCTATTCTTGTAGACTATGTTGGGCCTCCAAGCGTAGAGATTTGTAGGACAACAACAAATTTCCCTGAAGCGAGTTAACCAAAGTTTATCGAACTTCAAGTAAAAACGCTTTGTAACATTGCATAGCATCTTTAAGTCAAATAGCTACAAAGTAACAAGGTAAAAGGGAATGGATACACACTACTAGGATAATAGCATAGCATAATACTAATAACTTAGTAAAATTTCCTATCATGCATACTACTCAAAACTCTATTTCATGCATATAGAAAATAATGGGTAATTGAATGGTGTGTTACTTGCCTTGTTTAAGTTGGTGAAGAAATCACACTCTCTTCACAAAAGATCGTTGCTCTTCATACAATCTATACATTGAAAACACAATAACAAAATAAACAAGCATTCTAGCAATCGAACACACAAGGGATGTGTCGAATCTCTGACTCTACAAATCCCTTAGGTGACCCTATCGGGTTTCGACTAGGAGAATTCATGAGCGCTGGTGGAATCGTCGGCTAGATAGGGGCGAGATTTACCCAGGTTCGGGGCCCTCGTAGAGGTAAAACCCTTACTCCTGCCTCTTGTCGATCTGTATTAATGGAAAGATCGGTTACAATGGTGGTGCTCGAATCGAGAGTAAGGTCTCGAGTTCAAGGTTTCGATGGTGAGGTGTTGCTTGGTCCTTCTCCGGGGGGGCTCTCCTGGCCTTATATAGATGGCCAGGTCTCGAATCTTACCCGGAGAGGACTATAACTAGGTCGGTTACATGTTTCCTAGCTTAACCCGCAAGTTAGTGCGGGTGGGCTTCACGTGGGCCTTCTGGAGTATTCCAAGGGCTCCTCTTCTTGGGCCTTTAACCTTGGGCCTGAGAGGGGGTGTCCTTATTCGCAGGGTCCAGGATCCATATCTTCGTCAGTAGCCCCCGAGCGTTTGCTCGAGTGGGATTTTTCCAGTCGAGTAGACGGTCAAACCTTTCTTGGTCTTCCTTTCTTATGGATAACCAGTTTGGTTGTTTCCTGTTTTAAAGGGGGTGTTCCCTGTGCAACGAGTCTTCATGCTCGAGTATCGAGCAACATAGGTGCCTGTTTTTGCGGCTTTTATCGCAGAAGGATGTGGCACAATAGCTTGGCTCTCCCGAGAGATCAGGGCCAATTAATTGCGACTAGGGCAAAAACATTTCTGGCCTACACAGATTCGAGACCTCCGACTCGAACCCGGTAAGGTGATTGTTGCGACTGGGCCGTTGTGGACTTATCGAGTCGAACTTAACCTATGGGGGTACCCGGCGCGTCCGCTAGGATTTTCCTTCGTGTTGTTGACACGGAATCATACCGGAGGACGCAGCTTTCGAGTGCGATTCCAGGCCCTTAAGAGAGATCTTTTTGGGTCTTACCTTCATATTCGAAGAATATGGCATCCGGATGTGCCTAGTCGGCTGAACAATCCAGGTTTTTATGATGTAAAAATATCATGTGTGAAAAGAGGCAGATTCTGCCTACCCGAGTGATTTTTTGAGCTTCATACGAAAGAATTTTCGTGCTGAGGAAAGTTATGCCCATATGAAAGAGTTTTCATGTTTGGAATGTCGTGCCCGTACGAAAGAGTTTTCGTGTATAGGGTATTTCTCTCTTGTTTAAAGAGGTTTTGCTCCATGATTTGTTCACAAAAGGATCGCCTTTATTCGAAGGAATTTCGTACGAAGCTGTTTTCGTGTTTGAATTTTCCACTCGAAGATTCTTGAGTTTGATGATGCGTGACATGACGTCATGGCGCACTTTTCTCCTTCCGATGGGACGTGACAGAGTGGTAGCAGATGGGCTGGCCCACCTAGTCAGCTTTTTGACCGGGAAATGAGACGCTGCTCCCGGTTTTTACGCGAACGGTGCAGTAAATGCGCACGATCTTCTGTTAAGATCGTGGCACGGAACAGCGTTCACCGTCTCTTCGTTTCATCTTCACACGTGGTGGCTACGATAAGCGCCACGTAGCGTATCGAATGGCTGGGACTGATTCGCTCCGTGTATAAGTACGGGACTTAGCGCTGCGGTAAAACTTTCCCAGTCTTCGTCTTCAATCCATCTCCTTCCTCGCGCCCATCTTCTTCCTCGTGCTCAAGCTCGCGCTGTCAACCATGGCTGGAGGCAAAAGACGTGGCGCTGCCACTTCCGCATCCGGAGAAGTCTCCACGCAACCTGCGCCCCGAGCTGGCGACTGGCGTTCGCCCAACACCACCGCGAAGAGCATCAAAGAGATGCAGCGGGAGGGGCTGCTGCCGGCGGAAGCTGAGAAGCGGGTGCGCCTCGGGAAGAAAGAAGAGGTACCAAACCCGCAGTCGAACGAGCGCGTGGTCTTCGCGGACCATGTGTCTCGGGGTCTCTCCTTCCCTCTCCATCCTTTCCTAGTCGGGTTGCTGTATGTCTATGGCATACAGCTTCACGATCTTCCACCGAACGCGGTGCAGCACATATCGTGCTTCATCGTGTTCTGTGAATGCTTCCTTGGCATTCGCCCACATTGGGCGCTCTGGAAGGCCCTCTTCAAAGTTCGGATCTTCCGCGAGAAATCACGGGTAGACTCCGAGCCTGGCGAGCCGCTACGCACAGGTGGCTTCGGGATCCAAGCGCGACTGGAGAGCAGCTACTTTAGTATGCACTTCATCGACTCCGCCCAAGGCTGGCGGAAAAAATGGTTTTACGTCATTGACAACAGCTCGGGTGGGATCGTAGAATTCCACCCGTTCGCTGTTTTGAAGAGGCGGAAGTCCTGGGCGCACAAGCTGTCAGCCGAAGAAACTCAGGTCGTTACACCCCTACTCGCAAGGGTGTCCGCTCTCCGGGATCAAACTGCTGGAGTTGTGCTCAACGGGCTGCACCTGGCGAGTATTTTTCTGAAGCGCAGGATCCAACCTCTGCAGCAAAGGCCTTCCACCATGTGGGAATACTAAGGCTCGGAGGATCCTAGCCGAGTGAGCCGCGAGGAGCTTTCGAACATTGAGTTCGAGAAGAAAATCGCGGCTATCACTAGCTTGAAGGTGGGAGAGAAGTTCCCCGACTGCACAGTCAAAGCCTTCGACGCTTCGAAACCTCCACCAGCCGCGGTTAGTTTACCCTTCTTGTCTTCTATTATTTTCTTCCTTGCTCTGAGCTTTAGTCGATTGAATTTTTTCTTGCCTTCTTCTGCCTTCTTTGTAGAGTCTAGCAGTGGCGAACTGCTACCCGCCAGTTGCGGGAGAGGACGCCTCGGAGTTATTGGCGATTCACCTGGACGGCTTAGCCGATACCAGTGTCGCCGATGCTTGTTCAAGCTCCGAGCACGATTCTTCGGATGGTGCAGAGGACTCGAATGGCGGCCTCCATCACCACAAGCGTCGTCGGGTGGATGATAATGAGGCTACTTCCAAGGATAACTCCTTGGAGGAATCGCCTGGAAAAGCTCCTATCTCCGCAACTCCACTTCGCTCACTCGCCCCTTCCCCTTCATTCCCAGTAATCGCAACCGCTTGGAACGCGGATTTGCTGGATGAAGATGAAGACGATGAGTAAGTTCTTCTCCTCGTTCTTAGTCGAACATTTTTCTTTGCACCTATGTTGATTGTAACACTCGGGGGATTCCCCCCCCCCCCCAACTAGAATTGTTTGCTTTCCTTTCTCATGGCATTGCATCACATGCATCAATTGCACCTTGGTTTGCAAACCAATTCAAAAACAAAACAAAAATTCAAATCAATCTAAATTTCCAAACAATGCACATCTGTTTTCAACTCAAATTGTTTTCAATACACTTGAAGTGTAAACATAATATTTGTTGGGTTAAATAACACACCTCTTACTAAAACTCCAATTTGATACAAATTGGACTAAGAGTCCTGAAGATAACCGATGGCGTCCAATCCCTGCCCAGGCCAAGCCGGAGGGATTCCCAAGCTAACGTCATCAGACTTCAAACCTGTTGACTGCAATGTGGAATATGCAGCCACGAAAAGGATTCGTGGGTCAGTACGGTTAAGTACTGGCAAGTGGATAAACTATACTCACAAGATACCAGCGTAACCAATCATCACAAGATACAAATACTTTGGGTAGGACGGAAAGGAAGGGACTATTGCAAAGAAGCGGCAGCGGGCAGCACTAACAACCAAAGAGACGCGCTACAACTTCCGGCTAATAGAAAGGGATAAGAGAGCGTATCAGAACCAACTACAACTACTCACCAAACAATACCCATCTAGTGTTACCCCCTACTAAGGAAGCAGCCCAAGGAAAACTCACACTGTTGATTAAGGTGACATTCATTTTTATGGTGGAGGTAATCTATATTACTAGTCAAGTTATCATCGTTAAGTGTAAGTTGTCTGAGTACTTGTTAGCCAGCACTTTCACCAAGTCATCCATAGCCGCGGACAACACGGCTTCTCGAGAAGATTTAACCCTGCAGGGATGCACCAATTTGGCCGTACACGTAAGAATGACCCGCCAGGCGGGGAGCAAACCCACCAAGCAGGCCACTCAACACAACCCAACTCTTCTTCGCATCAAGCCCAAAGAACCCCGTGCAATTGAGCGCACGGCTAATCAAGCCCCACGAAGAAAAGGGGACCCTCATAGCACTCTAAGAACGTGTCTCCCTAAATGCCGACTACAAAAGTTCCACCCTGGCGCCAAGGGTTCGCACCTGCATATGCATGCGGCAAATGGAAAACCCGAACTAAATGAGGCGATTTGGATGAGATGCGAATCGAATAAAAGTTGCGGGGGCGCCCATACTCGTTTCCCACATGGGGTTAGTGCGCTCATCATGGATCGGAGGACAAGACCCTTTTCCTAATTAAGTTCGACACTAGCAGGCCTCAAAACCACGCCGGGCCTCCTGCCGGTGCCTTATCATCAAATTATTATTACCCAAAACATTAACATGTTGTTGATTGAATTGAAACCCAACTATCAAACTAAACAGGTGATAAGACGGACAACAGGACTTGAGCGCAAACAACACTAAGCATGCAACTACGACACGAGGGCCAACAAGGTAAACAAACAACAGTTAATAGGAAGTGGGAGGAAGGCTATATCATGGCTGCAAGGTAAACATATGATAGGATCGAGACACAAGAATCGAATCATAAGGCTAGAATAAAGGCAACGGGAAGAACCGGTAACAAGTGATGAAAGGCAGCCATAGGTAGCAAGTGAGTATACTTGCCTGAGATCCAGCAAGTAGAGGTACATCCGCAGAACTTGTCGTTGCTCACATCATCTCAGCGTCCTATCCGCGAAGAAGCAACGAACTAGAACAAACACCAGATGCAACAATTACTTCTACGGCAAAAGATCCAGCATGATCCTATTTTATATGCATGACAAGTTAAAGGGGGCATCAAAGATAAACTAGTTGACATGGTAAACATATTTAAATGGGCCCATATGCAATTTGGATTGCATATGGAAAAGCCCATGAATTAATGTTGAATTAAATGATCTACAAATAAACATCATGTGAAAGTTGATTAGGATGATGCATGGATGATGAAAACAATACGAAAACAACAATAGCTTCAGTTTGATATGTTGTTTACCAAGTTTGGAATTTTATTTATTAAGTTATGAACTTTGGCATTTTAAATGATTTAAACAAACATTTGTTGTTTTCACCAATTTTAAATGTTCAAAACAGATAACAAAATTTATATTTGGAAAGAACACAAAATTTTAGATGGAATACATATTTCATTTGTTGAATTTGGATTTTAGATGAGCAAGTTATTAAATTGACAATTTTAAATGCATTAGTTAAGAAATAGTTGTTTTCAGCAGTTTAATTTATTCAAAACAGAAAACAAAGTTGATATTTGCAAAGTTCATGAAAAATGGGATGGAAAACATATTTTACATGTTGGAATTGGATTTGAATTGCCCAAGTTATGAATATTTGAAAGGTGTAATTAAAGTATTGAATTATTACTCCAATTTTAATTAGGAAAAATAGTAAACAAATTGTATTGAAAAGGTTGAAAACATGTAGCAAATGTTTCACTAAACATTTTGAGCTATTAAACATAATTTTTGGATCATTATTGAATTTATTATGCATTTTTCCATATGCATTTTTATTCTTCCCCTTTTAGTAAACAGAGGGAAACATGTTCAAATTTAATTCAATTGTGACCAAATAAAATACCAATGTGTAGAGTTTGTTAAGACAAAATTTTAGAGCCCAAGTTTGCTCAATTTGGATGAACAGAACTCAAGTTATGATTTTCCAAAGTTTCCAATTTTTATTGCATTTTCTGTATTTAATTATTTAGTGCAAAAATTTATTACAGAAACATGTTGCAACTTTGTTACTAACAGAAAGATCACAAGATTCTGAATACATAGAAATTTGAATCACTGAAATTGGAGCAATATTCAATTTGTTATTGATTTTACAATTAAAGACTCAGATCTGTTTTCCTGGAGTTCGAGAAATAAAAGAAAAATAGAGGAAAAAGGGGTGGCTTTTGCTGCGGAAGGGGAGATTCGAACCCGGGGCTTCCAAGGTGTGGTGCAGAGCGCTAGCCAGTGGGCTGCTGTGCGGTTTGTGATGCAATACGGATCTGAAGTTTTAAGATGTAAAAGCGGTGCGTGGTTTCTGACGAAACTGAAACCCAGTTTCTCCTCACGATGGAGGTGCGATCGGAAAAGGAATCGAAGGCCGGCGACATACAGAAGCGGGCGAGCGGACACACAGAGCAAGAGGATAGGGAGAGAAGAGGCCCCGAAGGGTGGGAGCTCACCGGGGTTTTTCTCGTTGTGGTTGTTTGGCTCGTGGAAGGAGGAGATGGTCTGTAGACGACCATGGCGTCCCCATGGACAGAGGAGGAAGAAGCGCTCGGCGGCGACGTCTTGGGGATGCTCCGGCTTCCGATCTTCTGCGTAGGGGATGAGGGGATCACGGCGGTTCCATTCCCGCACCCAGCTTAGCTCGACATGGACTATGGCGATGCGGCGGCGGCGGGCTACCGGCTCTTTCTCTCTGTGTTCAGAAAATTCAGAGAAGGCAAAAGAGACAGAGGAGGGAGAGAGGTGGCGGCGGGTGAAGGAAGGAGAGGGAAGAGAGGAAGGGGAGGCTAGGGTTTGGGAGAGGAGGGGGTAGGTATAGGGGAGGGGGAGCAGGTGGAGGTGGGGGCCATGGTGGACAGCGACCTCCTCGTGCCTGCTCCTGTACGGAAGGAAGAAGGAGGGGGTAGCGGGCCAGAAAGGAGGAAGGTGGGCTGGCCCATTTGGGCTGGCCTGCCTCCCCCTGCAGTTTTTTCCTTTTTATTCTTTTTCTCTTTTTTTGTAGAAGATGAATAAGAGAGAGAGATAGAAGGGTTTTGGGGTTCCAAAAATTATGGGGTTAATTTTTATGGTTTCATTATTGCAAATGCCAAGTTGCATGATATTTAGTTTTGAAAATTTCAAATTGTTGGTGGTGTTTGAAATTCAAATTTGAAATTCAAATTGGGGTTTTAGTAAGAGGTGTGTTATTTAACCCAACAAATATTATGTTTACACTTCAAGTGTATTGAAAACAAATTTGAGTTGAAAACAGATGTGCATTGTTTGGAAATTTAGATTGATTTGAATTTTTGTTTTGTTTTTGAATTGGTTTGCAAACCAAGGTGCAATTGATGCATGTGATGCAATGCCATGAGAAAGGAAAGCAAACAATTCTAGTTGGAGGGGGGGAATCCCCTGGGTGTTACATTGATGTTTATTTGTTGCAGTCTGCAAACCATCAGTCCTCGCAGGTACGCTTCTTCCGTTCCTCCCGAAAAGAGGAATAGAGCAGGAGCTGTGGGTGAGACTCCCACTGCTGGCACCGTCCAGAATTCTCCCATCGCAGCCCCCCATGCGGCGACTGTGGAACATAAAGCTCCTAGTTTTGCCGCCAGGACTTCAGTTTCGAAAGAGGTGACGGACAGCTCCGCAGATCCCCTCTCCCGCGCCACGGGCCAGGTAAACTTTGCCATTTGTCATGATATTTTTATCGGGTGCACGACAGTGCTCCCGATGGGAGTAGCCCCCGAGGCTGTAGTCGATCGCGTGCGGTCGGCTACAGGCTCAAAGTCTCGTCTTTTTCTTCTTCTTGATTTTATCGGGTGCACGGCAGTGCTCCCGATGGGAGTAGCCCCCGAGGCTGTAGTCGATTGAATTCAGTCGGGTACAGGCTCCAGTTTATATCTTCTAATTCTTCTACCTCCGTACTTTTGTAGTCGCTTGTTGACTCTCTTGCGGCGATTGGCCGCCGAGTAGTTCTTGCCGAGTCGGAATGTGAGTCGCTTCGATCAGACCGCAGTCGACTCTGCACCGAGAACGAGCTTCTTAAGAGTAAGTCTTATCATCTTCTCTTGTTCCTATTCTTTCTTCAATTCTTGATTTCTTACAAGTGTCACTATGCAGCTCGACTCGAATTTTCGGAGTCCGAGAAGGGCAGTCTCTCTGAGCGGGTAACCACTCGGGAGGCTGATCTGGCGGCTATCCGACAAGAACTGGAGGCCTCTCGCATGCGATCGGAGGATCTTGAAAGGCAACTCGCGGATGCGCGGAAAGCTTTAAAGGATCAAGAGGATGCTGGCAATAAGGCCGATGCTGACCTTGTCACGTTCCTCCGTCCCCTTGCTGAGCGTCTCGCGGGTAAGTGATTTAGGCTCTCGCGATTTCATCTTTTATCCCGCTGAACTTGCCAAGTCTTGATATTCTTTTCTTTTGCAGGTCTTCTGGATGTTCCTCTGGAGATCCCTGGGATCCAGCGGGTAGACGTGCTAACCGACACTCTTGCTCAACTCAAGAGGCACGCCGAAGGAGTTTGCTCCTTGATTGGCGATGCCACTCACGTGTTGACGCAACTGCACGGTCGCTTCCTCGCCAACGCTGCACCTCCATCCGCGCTAGACGACTTGCTGAAGATCTTTTCGAAGAGCAATCTCTTGGATGCCTACGCGGTCGCCCAGTCGGAGTCTGGCGCAAAGACTGTGGTCCAGTTCGCGCTGGCGCATAGAGTTAACGGTTTGGAGGAAGCCTACTCGGCTCTTCCAGTCGACCCCTCCACGGGCAAAAAGGTACGGCTCTCTCGTTTTGGCGAGCAAGCCGCCATCCTTGCTCGGAAGCTGTCTGAGCTATTTGCTCGACTCAAAGGAGGGGCGACTGCCGCTAGCGGGAGCACCACTGTAGCTTCATAGTCTTGTTTTTCTTTTCCCTCTTGAATGTAATGAACCTTGGGATGTATTCTCGTATTTTCATTGTCTTTAATCGAAATGTTCGTCTGGAATTACTTCTTGTAGTTTGTGTATTCTCTCCCGATGGGAGTAGCCCCCGAGCACTCGTCAAATGTGTGACTAGAGATACTTCGAATAGGGCGTCTTACTTCTTTCCTTGTACTCTTCCAGGCTACTGGGTTTGTCGCAGAACCCTCAGGCGGACTTGCTGCCCGAGCTGATCCACTTGTTGCTGCTGTTGGGAATTTGGCGGGTCTCCGTGATCGTGTAGCCGATGGCGAGCGCAAGCTGAAAGTGTTGCGTGGGGTAGCCGATGTGGCGAAGTCCAAGCAAAAACTGGCGACTGAACGCGAACAGTTTGTGATGGACGAGCTGGCTTCCCTTGCTAGGGAACTGTTGTGTAAGTAATACAGCCCCCAGGTCTTCTTTGTCTTGTTTCCTTATCTAATCACGCATATTTTTCTTCAGTTGTTAAACCGGATGATAGGGAGGAAAAACAGTGGGTAGAAAACCACATTCTTCAAGAAGCTGGCAGCTCAAGGCCTCATGCGAATAATTTTTGGTCTGATCGCAGCCGAGGTTTTGTGTTAGCTACTTTGAAGTTCCGTGTCTCCGAGGTAAAAGTTGTCGTGAGTTCTTTTCACGAGGTCTTGATCGCGATAAACGCTGCATTCTACCCGCTTGAAAGGGGTCCTGAAGACTGGAGGTATCTCCTTGGGCTCTTCGGGCAAGAGGGAGAAATTCGCGAGTGCGTGCGCAACCAGATGACTTGCGGCGCGGTGGTGGCTCTTTCCTTTGTCCGAATATGGCATCCTGAAGTAAATTTTAACTCCGTAGCTAGGCTCCCAGATGGCCCAATCGATGATATTTCTCCGCATTACGATGCTGTTCGTCCTGCAGCGGAGAAAATCATTCGACTGACCTCTGAGGAAGTAGATAGAGTGTTGGCGACTGAGAATGCTTATCGCCATGATTGATTGTTGAATGTGTACATTCTGTGATGCTGTATAGCTTGTAAAAACTGTTTATAAGGTGTGTAACCTTGTGTGTATAAATTTTCTTGTGATGCTTAGTTATAGGCGTAGCCCCCGTGTGTTTATGGGGTGTGTACCTGTAACTATTTAGCATGTAAGAAGAGATAATCTTCGAGTAAATATGGTTGAGAAACCATGTATTTTATTGCTATGACTGAGAAGTCATGTATTCGGGCTACAAGAGTGGCTAGTATAGCCTTATTTGTTGTGATAATAAGTAAACCTAGGGATAAAATTTGCGGAGGTGTGCGATATTCCAAGGATTGGAATAGATTCCTCCAGTCGATGGATTCTTCAGCCTGTAGGCTCCGCCTGGGATGACTTCGTGTATGATGAAGGGTCCTTCCCATGGTGGCTCGAGCTTGTGTTCTTCCTTCTGCTTGAGCCGCAGCACTAGATCTCCAACCGCAAATGCTCTGTGGCGTATGCGGCGACTGTGATAGTTTCGCAGTGATTGCTGATATACTGCGGATCTTGCGAGCGCGATGTCACGCATCTCGTCGAGTGCATCCATATCTTCCGCGAGTGCCTTGTTGTAGGTTTCTTCGCTGTAAGACACAACTCATGGGGCGCTGAATCTAACATCCTCGGGAAGGACTGCTTCTGCCCCGTATACCATGAAAAATGGTGTGTATTTTGTGGATCGGTTTGGAGTTGTGCGGAGGCTCCATAGTACTGAGGGTAGCTCTTCTGCCCAATGTCCTGCGGCGGGGTGTAGACGATCGAGTAGGCGTTTCTTGATGCCAGCCGAAACTAAGCCGTTGGATCTTTCGACTTGACCGTTCATTTGCGGGTGGGCAACTGAAGCAAACTTGAAGTTGATGCCCTTTTCCTCGCAGAACTGCTGCGTTTCCTTTGCTGTGAAGTTTGTACCATTGTCTGTAATGATGTCGTGTGGCACACCAAATCTGCATACAATGGAGTCGAGGAACTTGACGGCGCATTGGGCGCTAGCCAAAGTTACTGGCATGGCCTCGATCCATTTGGTGAATTTGTCGACTGTGACCAGCAAGTGTGTATATCCGCCAGGCGTGGACTTGCGTAGTGGTCCAACCATGTCCAGCCCCCATTGTGCGAAGGGCCAGGCAATGGGTATCATGTGCAATTCTGTAGCAGGTGCATGTGGTCTTGGTGCGAATCGCTGGCAAGCATCGCATCGCTCGACCAGGTCCTTTGCATCGGTAGGTGCTGTTAGCCAGTAGAATCCTGCTAGGAAGGCCTTTCCCATGATTGTTTTCCAGCTAGCATGATGTCCGCAATCTCCTTGGTGGATGTCCTGGAGTAATTCTTTGCCATCTTCGGGTGCGATGCAGCGCTGAAGTATGCCCGAGATGCTTTGCTTGTATAATTCTCCATTGACTACCCGAAAGGATTTGCTGCGTCTCATTATTTGTCGAGCCTCGCGTGGATCAGCCGGGAGCTGTCTGTTGATCAGGTAGTCGAGATATTTCTGCGTCCAGACTGGCTCGACCAGGAAAACCTGTCGTGATATGTTATGGGTAACCTCGATAATGGCGACTTGCGGGCTGACCTCTGTTTCTGGCACTGCGGGTGTTCCTGCAGCTTTCTTGACTTTGACTGATCGCTTGATCATCCGCTCGAAATATATTCCTGGCGGTATGGGTGTATTTGTGGAACCCATGTTTGCCAGCCTATCTGCTTCTTCATTGCTTGATCTTGCAATGTGCTTCATCTCACACCCTTTGAAACTTCCTTCGAGTAGATTGTACATGTCGCGATACGCGACCATGTTTTCAGCGATTGCGTCACATTATTTCATTGTTTGATGTACGATGATATTGGAGTCGCCGTAGATCATGAGTCGGGTGGCTCCACAGGCGACTGTCATCTTCATCCCATGTAACAGAGCTTCATATTCCGCGTCATTGTTTGATGCCGGATCATCGGGTGGAAAATCCAACTGTCGTGGGATAACCACGGCAGATGTTACCGGGGGTAACTGATCTTGGGGCAAGACGACACAGGTATTTGGGAGAGGGTTTAGCTCAGAGGAAAACATGGTGCAATTCGATCTGGTAGCCGGCAATCAAAGTCGCCGAGTCTCCGATCTTGATATAACAACTCAACTCTGGATTACACTAGATACTCGATACCAAGCGCTATTGCTAGGGTTCTAAGATCTCTGTCTAAACTAGACCTGGGGGTCGGTTTATAAAGCACCCGCACCCCCTGGCTTATTCCCCAAGGCGCACCCTGGATCCTACCCGGACACGGCGCACAAACCCTAGCTTTCCTTTACAATAATCCACAATCCGGGTTGCTGGGCCTAAAAACTTGGGCCTCCACAAGCTTCCCTATCCTTAGCCGGATCCTGCGCACCGTTCTTTGGGCCGGGTTACCCCTTGGAGTTTGGCCTACCGGGTTATCATCCCTCCATCAGTAGTCCCCAGAATAGCCTGGGCTTCATGGATCCTCCTTGAAGCGCTCGCTATTCCCTGCAAAGATATCAAACACATAGGCACGTGGAGGCCGGGTTAAGATGCTTTGATAGGTGGTTAGGCCTAACTCCATGGTGGCCATATAGTAACCCGGCCTTTCCCCAAACTCTTTGGTTTAATTTTCCAGGTCCAAACCTCGATAAAAATGTCAAGATCTCATACTTGATAATCGATCCCGATATCACGGGGTTGATCCCTTTCTTTCCTTCATCCCAATGCCTTGCTCAATATTTGACGCATATCTCGCAAAATCCACGGGGATAACCGTCACCCCACGATTTCCGGCCTCGGGCCGTTGAGGTAGACTCACCCTTGCTTTATAAATAGCACATGGTGGGTAACCCTAGGCTCAGCACTGCGCCTCAGCTTCCCCTTTCCCCCTTTGCTCCTTACACCCTCGCGGCACCACCGCAAGAAATTCGTGCTTGTCGTCGAAGCAAGATCACCGCCGGCCGCGCCCTCGAGCCATCTCGCACCGCCGCCAAGTGCCACCGTCGCACCTTTGCTCCTCTCGCCAGGAATTGCGAAGGGGCATTCGATCCGCACCGCCCGCCGCTGTCGCGCCGGACTCCAATCTTTCCAGTAAGCCTCTCACATTCGTTTGATTTAGCACCATAATTTTTCAATTTACCCAAGATCGGATCTAGGTCAACCCGTGAATCACTTTCCCGATTTCATCAAATTAGACCGATTTGATGCTCGCCAACTCCTCTAACCACCTGCAGAGTAGTTACAACTCATCCTCCTACCACTGCTAATCACCAAATCTCCCGCAAAACCGCTCGCAAACTTTCCCATCTAGATCCATTCCCCCTTGATTTTCCGCTCATTGCGTTAACACCCGGAAAATCTTCCTTTTCCAGCTATTTTGCTTGCAGTAGGGCAACCATCCGTCTTCCCCAAATGCCTTTCCATACGTAAGTGACCAATAATTTCCATGATTGTACTTAAAACCCGGATACCTTGTAATCCCCATCTCATAGCGTGATACCCGGATAATCTTTAGTTTCACACTTTCTTGATACCTTATACTCGGATAATCCAACACTCCTGGATCTTATTTCATATGCCTCCTTTTCTTGTGCTTTGCAGGTTGACCCCATGGCTCCCAAACGACAAGGAAAACAGCCGGCTCAGGCGAAAGCTACCCAAACCATATCCGCTAACTGGGGGCGTTCCACAGCTATGAAGGCCAAGTTAGACGAGCTAGCCGAACTAGGAATTCTCCCTTCTCAAAAGGACATTCACTGGAGGGCTCCGGGCAACGAGACCCGGCCCACACCTGCTGATAACGAGGTAATCTGCTTCATAGAGCATGTGACCAGGGGATTCCGTCCTCCGGGTCACCCTTTCTTCCGGGAGGTCTTAAGCCATTATGGCCTCCGGGTATTCGACATAGGGCCTAACTCTATGTTGAATATTACCCACTTCATCGTTCTATCTGAGTCGTACTTGTGCATGCCGCCAAGTTTGACTCTCTTCATCGAACTATTCCAGTGTAAGCCGTGCCGCGAAAGCGGCGACGGAGCACTTCTTACTTGCGGCGGGGTATCCATCCAACGCCGCAAGAACTCACCGATGCCAACCCTTAATTTGAACTCCCACGTCAAACACTGGCATCTATCTTTCTTTTATTGCCACGATACCTCCCCCGACGGCGAAAAGAAACTGCCGGGTTACTCGGAAAATCTCCTGGAGCCTTCCGAGTCTTTCAACACCTTTGCACCAGACTCGGATAGAGAGGCAATCCTTCCCTCGTTAGCCAAGATAGCCATCCTTTCAGCCCAAGGCCTCCTCGGGCTAAATTTAGTAAAAACATGGGTTGATTTCCGGATCCAACCCAACTCCATCCGCACCAAACTGATGTGCGAGTATTCGGGGCACACCACAGATGCACTCCGCTACTCCACCAAGAACTTTGCGACCGGCGATACTAACAAGACCATCAAGGGATTCTTAACAGAGAAACTGGAGGTGATAAAGGGCATCACCGGGTTACCCCCGTTTACTCGGGAAAACCCGGCTCTAGCGGTAATATCCGGTATTCATAGCTTATTTCCACATTTTGGCTTGATATAGCTTCTAACCCTTAACCTCATTCTTTTTTCTTAGGCTGATGACCCTTTCTGGAGGGTTGAACCTTCTCCCCCTTCCAGAGACCCGGAAGAAGAGGACGAGCCAGCTGATGATAGTGAAGGTATTTGCACAGCATTTGTATATCTTTACTTGCATCACTTCCTCCTGTTCACCTTTTTTTCAACTAACACACACCCGATTCACAGGACTGGAGGACGAAGGTGAGGCCAATGAGGATGACCCGGAGGCAACCGAGTCTGACCAAGAGGCAACAGTGGGTGCCAAGAGGAAGACCAGGGGGGCAGTGTCCAAGGTTCCTTTTTCCTCATTATCCTCTGAACCTTACTCCTTTAACGCCATGCGACAACTTAACCATCAATTATCAAATTCATCGTGCTTGAAGGATTCCTTCCCAGCCAAACGCAGAGTGACTCGGAGCTCCCCGGGTGAAGATCCCCTTAACCCGGGCATCTCTGCTCCCTCGGTCCCTCGTGGCGGCGCTCCTCCGCCTCGTCCTTCCGACTCTCCTCAACGCCACCCTTCTCCTAACCACCCACGTGCCGGGCAATTCCGGGTCCCGTTAGTGGTCCCCGTGGCGACCTCGTCTGCTTCCAGCGGCGAGCTCCCGCCTGATTACACTGTGAATGCCGGGTAAGTTTGTGCTACATGATTTCCTTTTACGCCTAACAAATTTCCACTCAAGCCATCATCATCACTAATAACTGCCTTTTCTCATCTTTCTTTTAGCGCTCAAGCCGTCGTCAGTGACCCGGAAAACATAGAAGCAGATAACCATCAGGCGGAGAAGCCGACTGACAATGCAGACGCCGCGACTGGCGGTGACACGGCGAATAACCAGGGACAAGGCCCTCTGAACAATCCACTTCCCCGCGCTGCCGGATCTCCTTCCTCATCGGAACCAGTAGACGAGGAGATCGAAGTTCTAGATACAAGGATGAGTTCTCCCAACCCGGCCACCCAAACTGTTCGGGTCTCAACTCCAAGGGCGGGGAGAGCCCCCCACCAAGCGACCAAGCTGCCGGCTCTTCCGGTACTCGATCCGAGGAACTGACATTCACCCAGATGCTGGAAACCCTTCGCACTTTAAGGGCTAATGAAGAAAACATCTTGGGAGCTTTGATAGCCAAACACGAGGTAAATCCGACTAATGTTGCTTATACCTTTGTCCAGTCCCCAAGTTCCGAGTGAATTGATTCATAATTTACTTGGGACTTTATTATATAAGCGACTGATCACTTGCTCCTCTACCCAACTGACCCTTGTGTGCATGCATGCAGGCCTTCGTGACTCAATCTGATGAGAAACTGGCGGACGCCACCAAGCTCGTTGAAAAGGAGGTAGCTTTACGTGAAGCAGCCGAAGCCGAGGCCAGGAGGAATAGGTTGATAATGAGGAAATATAGGAAAAGGGCTCACCGAGCAGAAGATGACCTAACAAGCCTTTCCGTCCAAATATCGGACACATATCGTGCTTTACTTGGTACGTTTCCTCCTCCGGGTTTATCTTTTTGATAGATGGCAACAGTCTCCCGACTTACGTCTCCATTTCTTCAGGCCCGGACGAAACCATGCCGGAAGAGGATGACATGGCCAGGCTGAAAACCATGAAGAGCGTTATCCGGCAGCTATGTGCCGGAACCAAATGGATCCTAGAGGAATTGCGGTGGCCGGGTAGAGGACATGTTGATCTGAAGAGGATGCTGGATGCCTTCTCCACTATTCCCGAGTGGATTTGGCACTGGAAGCGCTTGTCTTGCAGGGTTGGAGTGACCCGGGGGCTTGCACTTGCCAAGGCTTACCTCCCCAAGCTCGAGCTAGTGAAGCTTATGGGCGGCTTCCCAGAGTTCAAGCTTGACGGATCCAAGTTCTCGGTGAAGGACTTTCAGGCCGTCCAGAAGGAGGTCCGTTACCCGGCCAGCGTGATTGCTGATGAACTGGATGTTAATATACTTGTTCCAGCGTATGATGCTGCCGGTGAAGCAATTAAGTCAGATCTTCCTGAGCCGTATGATATGCTGGCTCGGTGGAAGGAGGAAGCTGCTGCGATAAGGGCGGAGGCTGCCAAGAAGCAAGCTGAAGCCGGCTCTGCCCCTCCTACCTCAATACCAGTCGTTCCAACTCCTGCAGGGACTGGTACCGCTGATCCGGGTGCTGCTGCTACCGCCAATGATGGCAAGGGCAAGGCCAAGATGAACGCCGAGTGATATATGATTTCTCATGCCTCTTCTTGTGCACCGGTCGGTCAACATACTTTTTAACACAGTTATATTTTGGGTGGTGCGCCTGTGCACCTTTGATATCTTTTCACCAGGATGTTGTAATGCACGCTAAGGTCTTGATACACTCGATGCCTGTTCCGGCCTTTTTAAGTTTATCCATTACTCATCTGTTTCTCGATATCTGGCTTTCTTTATTGTTCCTTTTGTGAAAACTCAATTTCCGGGTTTCATGGGTATTGACAAGCGGATTTTGCTTCTAAGTCCCCAAGTCCCCAAGACTCGGATATTTGGGTTTTTGGAATTATACAAGTAAGCCATTTTTTCTCTTTTCAAGGTTTCAAGCCACCCGGACCCGGATCGCCGAGTCTAGGACACTTGATCTTGAAAGGGGAACGAACTGCCTACTGCTAATTTCACAAAGATCCCTGAGTTGTTTCACATAGGTTTTGAAGTTACGCTTAATAGTCGTTGAGTTTCCAGCTGTTCAGCCTTGTACTCTGCATAACTTGTGGTTTAGATGACCCTTTTGACTATCTTGTACTGTAAGCCGGCTTTCGCGTGGATACCATGTTGTTACATCCATACGAAAACGTAGCCAGCCAAGCCCCGTCTGGTTTCATGACTGACTGCAATCGTAAGCGAACAAATCATGCCACTTTAATGCGAGTCACATCGAGTTTAAGTAAGAATAGCCAAGGAATTTGGACTTCTTTGTCCGGTTATAAGATTGTAACCGTACTCGTTTGCAAGTAATCGGCCCTTATAACTCATAGGCATCATGGCCGGGTCTTTTGAGTTTGTAACTGTGCTATTCAAGCGACCAGCCCCCAAGACCTAGATATACGCATCATACTGAGAGTACATAACCTGATAATAACCATCTCTTTTCTTGATAACCATCTCTTTACTTGATATGAAAAATCTAGGTCAGCAAGCCGCTTCATTAAAAACCCGTCCAGTCCCCAAAGGTACCCTGGATAGGAAAAGAGTACGTCTGAAAACCTGCTGCCTATTACATCGTGCAATTCCACTTGCCAATATAGTCTTTACTAAGCATAATATGGACGTAGCTGAGCCACGTTCCATGGTCTATCTCTTTCTTGCATAGATGAAGTGGTGTGTGCGGTGTCGTTGACTGTAGCCGACTCTTCCCTTGCATCTATCAAGTAATATGATCCATTATGCAGATTCCGGCTTATGATAAATGGTCCTTCCCATGGTGGTGATAATTTGTGTTTTCCTTCGTTTGACTGTACCAGGCGCAGAACCAAGTCTCCTTCCTGGAACACCCGGGTTTTCACGCGCCGGCTATGATACCTCCGTAGATCTTGCTGATATATGGCTGATCTTTCCAGGGCTTGTTCTCTTTTCTCTTCTAACATGTCTACGGCATCCTGCCGGGTTTTTTCGTTCTCCACTTCGATGTAAGCTGATACTCGCGGTGAGTCGTGAATAATGTCACTCGGTAACACTGCCTCCACACCATAGACCATGAAGAAGGGCGTCATCTGAGTGGATCTGTTAGGTGTAGTGTTGATACCCCAAACCACAGAAGGAAGTTCTTCGACCCATGCACCAGCAGCCCTGATACAGGGAACTCGCAATCGTGGTTTTAACCCGCGAAGCAATTCTTGGTTTGCTCTCTCCACTTGTCCATTGGCCTGTGGGTGAGCCACCGATGCAACATCAAGCCGGATTCCATTATTGCCGCAGAACTTCTCCATCTCACCAAGGGACATGTTGGTTCCATTGTCGGTAATTATGCTGTGGGGATACCCGAACCGGTAGATAATCCTTTTCAGGAACTTGACCGATGTAGCTGCTTCGCAATTAGTAACTGGCATAACCTCAACCCACTTGGTAAACTTATCAATAGCCACCAAAAGATGTGTCTTCTTGCATGGTGACATATGAAAGGGGCCAACCATGTCCATACCCCAGACAGCGAACGGCCAAGTTAACGGGATGGTCCGTAACTCCATAGCCGGCACATGGGTTTGGCGAGCGTACCTTTGACATCCGTCACATCTTGCTACCAATCGTTCCGCATCTGCTAGAGCCGTGAGCCAGAAAAATCCGTGTCGATAAGCTTTAGCCACAAGAGACCTTGTGGATGCATGATGCCCACAGTCGCCTTCATGGATTTCTTTGAGAATCTGTCGGCCTTCTTCTGGCGCTACGCAGCGCAAAAAGACTCCTGCTGCGCTTCTCTTGTATAATTCTCCATTGATGATAGAATATCCCTTTGCTCGCCTCAAAATTTGCCTTGCTAACACCTCCTGCTGTGGTAACTCGCCCCGCGACAGGTAGGCCAAAAACGGTTCTGTTCATTCGGGAACAGTACGTACTGTAGCCACAAGTCCTGAATCCGGGTCTTGGTTTGCCAATTCCTCCTCTGACTCGGTTTTAACCGATGGTTGCCATAATTCATCCAGGAAAACGTTAGGTGGAACCGGCTCTCTGCGCGAGCCGAGTCTAGCGAGCGCGTCGGCTGCCTCGTTCTTTCTTCTGTCTATATGCTCCACCTCATACCCGGAAAAACATCCTGCAACCCTATCAACTTCCCTGCGGTATGCTGCCATAGTTGCGTCCTTTCTATCCCAAGTTCCTGACACCTGCTGTACCACAAGATCCGAATCTCCGAAACACCGTATCCTTTTGATGTTCATCTCCTTAGCTGCCCTTAGGCCGTGCAATAGGGCCTCATACTCGGCCACGTTGTTGGAACAGTCAAAGTGGATTTGTAGTACGTAACTTAGTTTATCTCCTTTGGGTGACGTCAGCACCACCCCAGCTCCTGATCCCTCGTATTGCTTAGATCCATCGAAGTGCATGATCCATGACTCGGAATTTGGAACCGTTGTAGTCATGCCTGTATGTGTCCAGTCGTTAACGAAATCAATTAAAGCTTGAGATTTGATTGCTGACCTGGGTTCGTAGTTGATGTGATAATCCCCCATCTCTATCGCCCATTTGGCTATTCTTCCCGTCGCGTCCGAGTTTCTGATGATATCCTACATTGGTATTGAACTAACCACTGTTATGGGGTGTTCTTGGAAGTACGGCTTCAATTTCCGGCTAGCCATAAAGACCCCAAACACCAGCTTTTGCCAATGTGGATAGCGCTGCTTCGCTTCTGATAATACCTCGCTGACATAATAAACCGGCCTCTGGACCGGGTAACCTTTCCCATCCTCTTTACGTTCCACAACGACTACTGCGCTGACGGCTCGGGGGCCAGCTGCCACGTACAACAACATAGGCTCTTTAGGACCCGGCGCCGCTAGTACTGGTGCTTCAGATAACTGCTTCTTTAGTGCCTCGAATGCCTCATCCGCCTCTTGATCCCACACGAATTTGTCTGATTTCCGCAAGAGCCCGTACAAGGGTATTGCCTTTTCTCCGAGTCTGGATATGAATCGGCTCAAGGCTGCTACGCAGCCCGTGAGCTTTTGAACATGCTTCAAATTTTCTGGTTTTTTCAGACCTTGGATGGCCTTGATTTTATCCGGGTTTGCCTCGATTCCTCTCTCGGAAACTATAAAGCCGAGTAATTTCCCGGCTGGAACTCCGAACACGCACTTTGTCGGGTTAAGCTTCATCTGGTACCTCCTCAAGTTTTTGAACGTCTCCTTTAGATCATCGATAAACGTCTCCGCCTTCCTGGTCTTGATGACCACATCATCCACATAGGCATGGACGTTGCGTCCGATTTGGTCTTCGAAGCACTTTTGAATACACCGTTGGTAAGTTGCACCGGCGTTCTTCAATCCAAACGTCATGGTTTTATAACAGAAGGCCCCAAAAGGGGTTATGAATGATGTTTTCTCCCAATCCTCCCTCTTGAGCTTAATCTGATGATACCCGGAATATGCGTCCAGGAAGCATAATAAATCGCTTCCAGCTACTGCATCTATAATCTGATCTATCATGGGTAGTGCGAACGGATCCTTTGGGCAGTGTTTGTTGAGACTCGTAAAATCGATGCACATCCTCCACTCATTGGTCTTTTTCATCACTAGAACCGGGTTTGCCAGCCAATCCGGGTGAAATACTTCCATGATAAAGCCGGCTGCCAATAGCCGAGCGATCTCTTCGCCTATAGCCTTCCTTCTTTCCTCATTCATTTTCCTCAAGCCCTGCTTCACGGGCCTGGACTTGGGATCCACATGCAAACTGTGCTCGGCCAACTCCGTAGGGATACCCGGCATATCGCTGGGTGTCCAGGCGAACACATCTGCATTTGAACGAATAAACTCCACAAGTGCTTCCTCCTGCTCTTTTCCCAAGTTAGACCCTATGGTAAACTGCTTAGTGGAATCGCCTTCAACGAAATCTATCTTCTTGGTGTCTTGTGCTGCTTTGAATTTTGCTCTCTCGTCCTCGGTATTCGGCTTGTTCAAGGCTGTTCTATCATCCAGGTTCACTTGAGACCGGTAATATTCGAGTTCTTCCTTTCTGCATGCTTGCTCAGCCATAACCGAATCTCCTTCATCACACTCGGCCGCTATATCCCGGTTCCCATGTATGGTGATGGTCCGTTTAGGACCCGGAATCTTTAGCTGCAAATACACGTAGCACGGCCTAGCCATGAATTTGGCGTAAGCCGGTCTTCCAAACAGCGCGTGATAAGGACTGCGCAATTTGACCACCTCGAACGTGAGCCACTCAACTCGATAATTATCCGTCGATTCTCCAAAAGCAACCTCCAAGGTGATCTTTCCCTCGGGGCTCGCCGAGTGACCCGGCACGATCCCATGAAAGATTGTCGAACTTTTCTGCAACTGGGACTCTTTGAGACTCATCCGTAAGAAAGTTTCCCAATAAAGGATGTTGATGCTACTTCCACCGTCCATCAGGACCCTCTTCAGTTCGTAACCATTAAACTGTGGAGCAACCACCAATGCCAAGATTCTTGGACGCTCCACTTTTTCCGGATGATCTCTTCTGCTCCACGTTATCTCTTGTTCTGCCCATCTAAGATACCCCGGCGCGGCCGATGAAATCGAGTTTGCCGCTTGCTTTGACGTCTCTTTGTTCCTGCTAGAAGTTCCTGTAGTATGCACATGATATTGTCCTTTTAAATTAGTCGTTCGTACCATACCGACGAAGATGTTGATCCGGCCGATCGTCACGACGGATCCGGATTCGAGGTGATCCGACTCTGGCCCCCAGCCGGAATCGTCCACCATCTTTTTTCCTCTGCGGTCGATGTAGATTTCGCCGACGACGAGATTCTCCATATTCTTCCGAGCTTCTCCCGTGATGTAAACACCTTTGGACGCAGGCCCCACGGTGGGCGCCAACTGTCGTGGGATAACCACGGCAGATGTTACCGGGGGTAACTGATCTTGGGGCAAGACGACACAGGTATTTGGGAGAGGGTTTAGCTCAGAGGAAAACATGGTGCAATTCGATCTGGTAGCCGGCAATCAAAGTCGCCGAGTCTCCGATCTTGATATAACAACTCAACTCTGGATTACACTAGATACTCGATACCAAGCGCTATTGCTAGGGTTCTAAGATCTCTGTCTAAACTAGACCTGGGGGTCGGTTTATAAAGCACCCGCACCCCCTGGCTTATTCCCCAAGGCGCACCCTGGATCCTACCCGGACACGGCGCACAAACCCTAGCTTTCCTTTACAATAATCCACAATCCGGGTTGGTGGGCCTAAAAACTTGGGCCTCCACAAGCTTCCCTATCCTTAGCCGGATCCTGCGCACCGTTCTTTGGGCCGGGTTACCCCTTGGAGTTTGGCCTACCGGGTTATCATCCCTCCATCACCAACCGTAGGACGTATTGCAGCTTGTCTCCTCTAGGCGATATGAGGACAATTCCAGCTCCTGCTCCTTCGTTTCGTTTGGACCCGTCGAAGTACATTATCCAGTTGCTCGTGTACTCAGGTGGTCCTGGCGTTTGTAGCTCTGTACACTCGCTTAGGAATTCCACGAGTACCTGGGATTTGACTGTGTTGCGTCCTGTATAAGTGATGTCCCAGGCACCTAACTCGATGCTCCATTTGGCTATTCTTCCGGATGCCAGATTGTCCCGAGTGACGCATCATTAACCACTGTGATGGCGTGTTCCTGGAAGTAGTGTTTTAGCTTTCGGGCTGTAAGGACAACTCCATATGCGAGCTTCTGGTAATGAGGGTATCGTTGCTTGCATGGCGAGAGCACTTCGCTAATGTAGTAGATTGGTCGCTGAACTCCGTACGCTTTGCCCTCCTCAGGTCGTTCGACTACGATTGCTGTGCTGATGACCTGGTTTGTGGCGGCTAGGTACAGGTAGAGTGGCTCCCTTTCTTGCGGCGTTGCAAGGACTCGCCTACTTTGCAATGATTGCTTTAAGTCTGCGAATGCTTGCTTAGCTTCTGGTGTCCACTCGAATTTGTCTGTCTTCTTCAGCAGCTTGTAGAAGGGTAACACTTGCTCTCCCAATCGTGCGATGAATCTGCTCAGGGCGGCCAGTCGCCCTGCAAGCTGTTGGACTCCGCGTAGATTAGTTGGCTCCTTCATTGTCAAGATTGCTTGTATTTTCTCTGGGTTGGCTTCGATGCCTCTGGCGGATACCAGGTACCCGAGGAGTTTCCCTGCTGGAACGCTGAAGACGCATTTTGTCGGATTGAGCTTGATCCTGTATGCGTTGAGGGCGTCGAATGTTTCTCTAATATCCTCGAGGAGTGTGCTCTCAACTCGAGTCTTGATGACTATGTCGTCAATGTACACTTGTACATTCTTGCCAATGAGCTTGGCGAGGCATTTTTGCATGCAGCGCTGGTATGTTGCGTGTGCGTTCTTGAGCCCGAAGGGCATTGTCGTGTAGCAGTAGACACCGTGAGGTGTGATGAATGCTGTTTTTTCTTCATCTTCCCTTTTCATCCGGATCTGATTATATCCCGAATAGGCGTCCAGGAAAGAGAGGCGTTGGCAGCCTGCCGTAGAGTGCATGATCTGGTCGATTCGCGGGAGGGTAAAGTTGTCCTTGGGGCAGTGCTTGTTTAACGACGTTTAGTCGATGCATACCCGAAGGATGTCCGTGTTCTTTTTGGGGACCAGCACCGGGTTTGCTAACCAAGTGGATATCTTGATCTCCCTGATGAATTTTGCTGCTAGCAATCTGTTTACTTCTTCTCCAAGTGCCTTCTGCTTGGGTTCTGAAAATCTTCGAGTAGTTTGTTTGATGGGTTTGGCATCTGGAAAGACTTCGAGTGAGTGCTCGGCAAACTCCCTGGGTATTCCTGGCATATCTGATGGCTGCCAGGCGAAAATTTCCCAGTACTCACGGAGGAGTTCGACGAGCGCGCTTTCCTATGCTTACGGAAGGGTGGTGGAAACCAGCGCTGTCTTCGCAGAATCTGTTGGGTGCACTTGATGCTTTCGAGTATCACTGTTAGCGCTGAACTCCAGTTCAGGCGCGTTTTTCTTCGTGAGGGGCATCACGGAGTGATCCGTGGTTTTTGCCAGCCCTTGAAGTTATTCTTGCATCCCGAAAGATTTTGCGATCTCATTGAATTCAATGTCGCATTTGTTGGATTTGTGAAAGTCTCCGTCGATGGTGATTACGCCATGTTCTCCAGGTAATTTGAGCTTCAGGTAGGCGTAATGCGGTACTGCCATGAATCTGGCGAACGCTGTTCGACCAAGAATGGCGTGGTACTGCGAAGGCTAATCGACAACTTCGAAGTCGAGGAATTCTCTTCTGTAGTTGCTCTTGGTGCCCAGCACAACTTCTAGGTTGATTGTTCCGAGTGGGCGGATTGCCTTTCCTGGAACTATCCCGTGGAAGGATGTTTCTGATTCCTGGAGGCCATGCAAGTTCCTGTTCATCCGACGGAGCGTATCCGCGTAGATAATGTTGATGCCACTGCCACCATCCATGAATACGCGGGCCAAGTCATAGTTGCCAATTTGTGCTTGGATGACAAGGGTGGCGTGTCCTGGTCGATAGACTCGTGGCGGGTGGTCCTTCATCGAGAATGTTATTGGCTGGTCCGCCATCTTCAAGTATTCTGTTTTTGTTGGCGGTGTCTGCACGGCCATGCACAATTGCCTTGTGTTAGTCTTTTGAGCTCTGCGGGATGGACATACCTTCTGGATCATCGCGAGTTGCCCTGCTGGATTCGGGTACGCGTTGGCTCCGGAGTTTTGTGCTGGTGGTGCAGGTAGCGCAGCTAATGCCATGTTTGGATTTGCTGGTGGAGGTGAGGGTTGTGGCGGCTGGAATCCTTGGTGGCCTCCTCCTGGAAGCGGTGGGTAATTTTGCGTGTTTGCAGATCTTTTCCTGGCGAGTGCTTCTGAGATATCAATAAACTTTCGGCAATCCTTAAGAAGGTGCGTTGCCTTAGTTTTGCCCGTGCGTTTATCTGTAAATAGATGTAGCGAACAGTATCCATCGAGGTCTTCCTCGGGTGACTTTTCTTCAGCCTTTGGTCTCCACTCGCGATTCCCACGACGACCGGAGTCGCGGCTTCGCGTGAATTCCGCTGCGACCAACTCCTCTCTGTCCTCGTGATCGTAATATTTTCTCCTCTTCCTCCGGCCATGACGGTCTTCATCATGCGCAGGTGATGATGCCCTCTCATTGCGCACCACATCTTCTCCGTTAGCCCATTTTTCGGCTATGTTCATCAGCTCCCCAATAGTCTTGGGTGCGGCTCTGCCCAGTTCTTCTATGAAAATCGTTCTTCGGGCGCGTTTTGCGAAGGCTTCAATCGCTACTTCTTCCGAGATGGTTCCTGCGGTATTCCTGAGCGTAGTCCATCGCTGGATGTACTCGCGGGTGGATTCGCCACTTTTCTGCTTGCATGCTCGCAGTTCTTCAATGGTGGCTGGCCTCTTGTAAGTCGACTGGAAATTTTTGCAGAAATCGCGGTGCAAATCATCCCACGATGCGTAGAAAGATTTTGGTCGTCTCTCCAGCCAACTGCGGGCCGCGCCGGTGAGATGAAAATTGAGGTATTGCATAGCCGTGTTTTAATTCTCATGTTGGCATTTTACTGCCGTGAGGTAATCGCTTAGCCATTAAGAGGGCTCGAGTGAGCCGTCGTACTTCGTTACTTCCGTGCTAAGCTTGAATCTTTTGGGTAGAGGCGCCTCGCGGATACTGCGGGCAAAGCAGAGAGCGCCGCAGGTTTCGTCATCCGAGGAGCCGGACGAAGAGTGCTCGCGAAATTGCGAAGCTCTCGCTTTATCCACCCTTTTTTCAGCGAGATCTGATCGCGCGTCGTACTCTGGACGGTCGCGGTCAGTATCCTTCCTTGGCTCCTTGCTTTGCTTTCGCGAGCGGCTGCTATGATGTCGCGAGCTTTTGTCTCTCGGGCTGCCTTCGCTGCTGCTTCGACTGTCATCACGGCGCCGTGCTTCTTTTCCTCGACCACGACGTGGTGACCTGTCCCTTCTTGGCGAAGAACTCCTACGTTTGCGGGATGCTTCCCTATCCTTGTCTTTCTCCTTCTCCTGTTCCTTCTCCAGCTGCTCTGCGGCCTTCTTTCGATCATAAGCGGCGAGCCTTGCGGCCGCCAGCCCTAATCCCTTGCGCACTTGTTTATACTGTTCCGCCCGAGGATCGCTTTCCGTCGGTTGGTTCATCTGCATGTAAGTTGCTGCGGCTAGAACCGCAGCAGCAGGAGTTTGCGGGTAGACATTGCCATCGTCATCGACTCGCATGAGAGAAGGAGTGATCGATCTGCTGGTTCCGGCTAGGGACTCATTGTTCCTGGATGTAGATGTGTGTCCTTTCCTCGCGGGTCGGGTTCCGACCGAGGGTGTTATGGACAGCCCGGCTCGCCTTTGGCTCGACTCGTCCGCCGCTCTTCTTCGGCGGGCCAGATCTATCCGAGCGTCTTTGATAGTCGTGGCTGCTCTCACTAGGTGATAGTGGTAGGCAACCATGTCTTCGTGTGAGGCCCCGGCTGCGGGTGGCTTGCTCGTTCGCATAGCCTCCTTTGCTCGGTTCCAGGATTCCCGCGAGACGCCGATTATGTTGCGCTCTGCCGGGTTGTGTTCTGTTTCCGAGGCTTGTTCCGATCCTGCCATGCAGACTTGAGCCAGTCGAGGCTCGTGCGTCCTAGGCGTATGTCGGAAGTTTCTTTGAATTCTTGATGGTTCCTCTGTCGAGAGGGTATGATAGTCGTTGGCGTTGAAGCGGATGGACTCGCCGCTTTTCTCCAGATGACGGCGTGAGTCGACAGCTCCAGATTCAGTTTCCGATTCATCCGAGAAGTGGAGGATTCCGTACCTGTTGGTCACGAATATTAGGCTGCCGAACGTCAAGGTGACGCTTTTCTCCAGATCCTCGAATACCGGACGCGATTCCGGCGAGTGAGGTGTGACCACAACGGATCCGATCCGTATAGGATTGTTCGGAGCCGTAGTCGATGGTTTCCAACGAGAGTGGGTTGTCGATGAAGCCGAAGATGTCGGTGATCCAGCGCCCGTCGTCCCCACGGTCGGCGCCAATTGTCGAATCTCTGACTCTACAAATCCCTTAGGTGACCCTATCGGGTTTCGACTAGGAGAATTCATGAGCGCTGGTGGAATCGTCGGCTAGACAGGGGGCGAGATTTACCCAGGTTCGGGGCCCTCGTAGAGGTAAAACCCTTACTCCTGCCTCTTGTCGATCTGTATTAATGGAAAGATCGGTTACAATGGTGGTGCTCGAATCGAGAGTAAGGTCTCGACTTCAAGGTTTCGATGGTGAGGTGTTGCTTGGTCCTTCTCCGGGGGGGCTCTCCTTGCCTTATATAGATGGCCAGGTCTCGAATCCTACCCGGAGAGGACTCTAACTAGGTCGGTTACATGTTTCCTAGCTTAACCCGCACGTTAGTGCGGGTGGGATTCACGTGAGCCTTCTGGAGTATTCCAAGGGCTCCTCTTCTTGGGCCTTTAACCTTGGGCCTGAGAGGGGGTGTCCTTATTCGCAGGGTCCAGGATCCATATCTTCGTCAGGATGAAAACATACAAAGCAACTAACATACCAAAAAGGGGTTTAACCAAGTTGTCCAGGACAAGGTCAATGTTTGAGTTTAAAATATTCAATCTCTAATGGTTCAATACTTTTTAAGGGGTTTCCAAGAGTTCACTAAGGATGGTCTAGATTGATTTTGTAGAAATCTAACTTTATTATAACCATACTTGTCGAGGAAGTTCCAAGAGTTCACCACGGGTGATCATATCACTTCTTCAACTAAAGTAGCATATAACAATGTGTAACACTTAGTCATTTTCATCGGGACATTTGAGTTGTCACACCCCAGTTTTTGGATTCTTGTACCGTGCTTAAGAAGACAAAAATTAGGGCCAACAATTTTTTTTATATAACAACATGATTGTTTGAAGTAACATGTGTTTGTGATCTTAATCATATTTGCAACACAAGTTTTTTTTTTATAAGACCAATACCAAATGTTTCTGAAAATGTTTCCATTATTTTCCTGATAATTTTTTCCTGATGTTTTCCCATTATTACTTGAGTGGATTTTTATTCCAAGACTTGGATCATTCTTGTTTGCATCTTAAAAACAAACTTTTAACTTTTTTGGATCCCAAAAAACAAGTTTTCAAAATGATTTATGAAAGTTTTCTTTTAAGATTTCTATGGAAAACATTTCCTGAAAATAAAGCCAAGTACCTATTTTATACCTTTGTTTTCACTAGGCTATAAAATGTTATTTTATGTTTTCACGACATTTAATTGATCCTTGATATATGTACTACAAACCCATAAGATTACTTTTATTTTTGGGTTATTAAAATTTATCTTTTGCTTGTTGTTTTTGTGGTATAAAATTAAGGCAGAAAAAGGCATTTTTGAAAAACAGAAAGTATACCTTTTTCCACATTGTTTTCATGGCCTTAAAATATTTCAAAATTGTTTTCAAAGGATGTTTCTGAAAGCTTATAACATGGTTAACAAGTCCATACTTTGAAAACAAATTTTGGGAATCATTTGAACCTTGAAAACAAACTCAACCTTTTGAACTTTTCATTTGTTTCCAACACTTAGAAATATTTCTAAGTCCTAAACTGAATTTTCGGTGAACAGTGTGAGATACACTTTTTCACAAATGTTTTCTTGATGTTTCTTTGCACATTTTGGGGTGTAGCCTGATCTAACATGTTGACCATCTAGTGGACTTGAGCCAGGATGTATTAGTATGCTTCTAGAAGCCTTAGACAGGAAGAAAACCAGAGAGAGAAATGGTGATGTGGCAGGTATGTGTTGGGAATATGCCCTAGAGGCAATCATGTATGATGGAATTCCCAATGTATTCACAAAGTCATTAAGTCGTCCTTGTTTTGAACATCCGATACATGTCATTGAATATGTGATTCGATTGTGGAACTATGTATTCATGTTGTTCATACTAGATTGTCCTTGGTCATCAAGTTTGTGCTGGACACACACTAGACTAATGTGAGTGTTGGTTGATGACTCGGTTCCACTTGTCATGGGCATGGCAATGCCATTCCAACGTTCACAGACTTGGCTAAAGAGTTTAGCAAGTCGGACTGACCCATATTGAGATGCAACGAGTAAGTCGTCATTTGCATGTCTCAATCAATGTAATCCTTAGACCTGAGGTTGTCGCACAATCCGAGTTGTGGATCACCGACTTAGGTTCTGTCAAACGTTGTTCCGTGACAAGGCAGTTATAAAGGCAGAGTTCGGGTCGAATGAGAAACAAGCTGCGTGATGTGGATAATCAAGATGGGATTTTGCCCCTCCGAATGGAGAGATATTCTCTGGGCCCTCTCGAGTGATATGATTCCAGAAGCATGGCCTTGCGTGACTCAGTTAAGTGTTAACTGGGTCTATTGACTAAGAGTTAGTCAGATGAATCATATATCACGGACTTAGAAGAGAGTTGAGCTATTAAGGGATGACGATAATTCGCCTATAGTTCGACAAGGTATAATGTGAGGCAAAAGGGACTCAGATGAAAGTCACATTGAAAGGTATGTCGTCATGACTCTATGGCACTTGGGAGTCGGCACGTTCTGCTAGGAGCCGCTACCGATTGATCGATTGAGAGTTAGACTCTAATCGTGTCCAATTTGCCATGAGCCTAAAGGGTCGCACACTTAAGAGCGGGAGCAAGTGTATTGGTCGGGTTGGATCCGAACCGGAAATGGACTGAGTTTGTGAGTCGGACTCATAGAGGGAATGGGCCACAAGTATTGTGAAGCCCACTACCATTTGCTATATAAAGAGGGGCGCAGGTTGCCCAGCGGGCACGTTACTCCACTCCCATGCGTTGGGAACCCTAGCCCCACTCAGTCCAGCCGTCGCACCGGACCTAGCAGTCCGCCGTCGGAGCTCCTCCTCGCACGTGTGGATACCGGCAGAGGTGTTGTACATTCAGCACTTCGACAATCGCGGGATTGGATCGGCTGGATCGGACCGTGGGACTACACTGCCCCGACGCGCTGCATCGACAATCCGCACATGCGCGTCTAGTGGTAATCATCGTGGCCTTCTACCTCGGCTAGATCTTGGAAATACCACGTAGGAAAAAGTTTTGTTTATCTCTACGCGTTCCAACAGTATGGGCAGCCCATGCCATTGACCACTTGACATGCCCCTTGCCTCCCCTTGCCTCCAAAGGCCAACCTTGACCTTTCCCCAGTGTGTGCTTGACCTAGGACAGCCAGTGCACGAGTGTGGATGACCAAACACCCCCTAGAGCTCACACATGCCATGGCTTGGCATCAACCCGTGGCCATTTTTGCCCTTGCCCCTTGTCACCACGGGTACAAGTACCCCATACCCCTCCCCTTGTGCCTCTGCCCTCCCTCATACCCCCTGCCTCCCCAAGTCTAGTAGAGGCCGAGCCCTAGCCCCCTGGAGCGTGCACGGGCTGTGCACTCGCCGCCGGTCACCGCCACGACCTCGAAGTGGTACTGCCCGATCCCCTCCTTCCCAACCCTCCCCGATGCCTTGGATCAACTCCCCACCTCCCCTTGACAGCCACTGACATGCTCCCGTGGTTGGATAACCTGCAGATCACCGCCGCCGTCCGAGAGCGCCGCCGCGGGCACCGGCCGCGCCCATCGCCCAAGATCACTCCCCTCGACGCCCCTGCCCCGAGCCTGCGCAACCCCTCCCCGAGCCCCCACGGTGAGCTACCGGTCGCGCCGTTTTTCCTCCGCCGTCGGGAAGAGAGAGAGGAGAGGCGAGAGGTAGGAGACGCACGTGCGCTGTTGGATCTTAGATCCACGGACACGCTTGAACGGGAAGCGTTCCCGCGCCCGCGCTCGTGTGCGCAGCGCGCTGGGCCGCGCAGTGCGCTAGTTGGGTCGTGCCCGTTAGAAGAACCAGCCCGCGCTGCTATTCCTTTTTCTTTAAAGTTTTGACAGAAAGTTGTACATTTACTTTGGAAGTATGAAAAATATAAAACTTGCAAAATAAAATCTGCTAAAAATCATGGACCCAACTATATGAATTCCTAACCATACAAAATTTGTAGATCTAAGATTGGACTACTCTTTTGACCACAAGGACTGTTTTGGCACAGAGTGTCTGTGAGAATGTTTTGAACATAACTTTTAAAATACATAACTAAAATGGACAAACTAAAATGTTTTGGATAGACCTTGAACAGACCTATACAAATAACTTGGCTTCACACCAAGGTGAGCTACCAAATGGAAATGGCATCCATTTTGGTAAAAGACTAGTAGGCTCTTCTGTGATTTTTAGAATGAGTTCAAAAATGATTTTTGAAGCAAATCCAACTGGATGAGTTTGATATTGACTAGATCTATGTAACCCTAGCTTAGATTAAATTTTGGAGCTTTAGATTAATTTTGGTGAGGAGATCTAGAAACATCAATTTTTCTGTTTTTGTTTCTTTGTGTGTTTTTGTTGAAAATGAAATTTGTGTTTGATTCTATTTTGTTTCCTAGTTTGTCTAGAGTTGTTAGGACTGGTTATTAAGTTGTTTTCTTGCAGAACATCTACCTTAGAAAGTGTGTGCATGATTGGAAACCCAAATAAAAATGGAAATAGCATTGGTTGCTTTCTAGTTTATTCTTTGGACTTTTTGTGTGAGCTAGATCTTTGTGTGCTTGGTTGACTAAATTTTGTGCTATGTTTGCTTTGAGTCCAGTACCATTTTGGTACTGCTATTTTTATGATTTTGTCTCTGTTAGCTTGCATATCATTTTATAGTAAAGCATGTGTAGGAATTGTTATGCATTTGCACTAGTCTTCTTTTCCCTAAAATCAATAGCCTTGTGTTACTTATCTTGTATACTAATTTTTGTCATGAGTAACCAAAGGCTTAGTACCTCTTTTGCCTTGGTATTAGTGGGCCCATAACCCACTGCTCCCATTGCATTTTGGTTGAGGATGAAAATCCCTAACCATACATGTGTGTAAAAATAACATGTTTTATTATGTGATTGATAGGATGTTTTTCCACCATGGAAAAACTAGGTTGTTTGTTTCACTTATGCAAGTGAAAGGTTTATTTATTATTTGTAGATACTAGTATGTTTAGGTGTGATTCATTTGTTAGCATAATATTTCTTAGGGGTATCAAGTTAAGAAATGTTTCACTATTGTGTGCTAAATTAAATTGTTTGCAAATAAAATAACCCCTTGTGGTTGATAGATTGTTTGTGAATGATTTTAAATTGAGTGTTTGGATTTTTGAAAAGTTTAGATAACTTTCCATTGAGTGCATAGCCACTGGTTGTGTAGTTTATACCTTGTTTGCTTGCTAGTAATTAATTAGGAAAAACAGAAATTGCTAGAATTGGTTTATGCATGCTTAATGGTTGTTTCATAGAATTATTTTGATGTTGTGCTTACTAGCATGTGTAAGATTTTTGTACTGTTATTAGGTGCATTCATGTTCATGACTTGCTTGTTTAGAGTTAAGCATCATGGTAGCATTATTTGCTTCTCTAGTGTTGAACTAGTGTCACCACTAGAAATTAGGGTTTTGCTCTAGTTTTATTGCTCCTTTAATTTGTGAGTTTTGATAGGAGTGTTTTCTTGAGTGATGATTGTGTTTTGGATTATTTGTATGACTTGATTCATTGGTTTTTAGCTACTGGTTGTTTGGTATATTTTCATGATTGATGGATTCCATAACTTCAAGTAAACATTAATGTAGTAGATAAATAGTTATTTCATTTGTAGTGTGTTTGCTTGCTGTCTGGATTTGGTCTGAGTGTTTACCTTAGCATGAGTGTTACCCTTGTTTTATTTGTTGTGCTAGTGTTGTTGTTGTGCTTAAGAGTATCTTGTGAACTAAGCATCCAACTTAAATCATGAACCTTTTGAGTGACAATTGCTTGTGTGTTGCTAATACCCACTGCCATGGGTATTGTTCTGTTTGACCGTTAGCTTATCTTAGTAACCTAACCCTTTGCACCCACAAGCTATACTTTTAGCTTCCTGTATACCTTAAAGAGCCGGATTACCAGGGTGGCCTGTTGGTAATGGATCACAGTCCATTAGGCGGCCCAGTAGGCTCATGCGTAGGAAGCCGGATTCTAGAAGAATGTCGCACCCGGACTTCTAGGGGATACTCGCAGTTCCGTTGAACAGCAGATGATTGGATTACGGGGCCTACCTGCACCCGCATCTCTTACGAGTAGGCCAACACACGTATGTGTGACAACCAACCCCTACTGTTCATCGTCTACGTAAACCATCCCATAGAAATCAGGATACTTCCATTGACGTACTTCAAACCATACACACATGGTACGTCAACGGCGTTTAACAAAATGATAGCACAACATATCTCTATGACACAAAAGATTGAAATAAGTTGCAAATAGCTCTCACTAGAGCAGAGATAGCACATACAGTCATCCAGAGGACACATGTCCCAACAATTCATCATTACATCACAGCGGAAGCATCCAAAGTGTCTGAGTACAGACAAGATCCAAACAGGCCTAAGAGGCCGGAAACGAAAAGACGGAGCCCATCCACGAAGTCTCGGATCCTGCCCGGGTCCGCTATCTACTCGTCAGCAGCCTCGTCAAACTCCACGTAGTAGCCGCCATGGAGATCCTCGGAAACGTAGTCTGCGGAAACCACAGCCCCAAAGGGGTCAGTATATAAACGTACTGGCAAGCAAGACTCACAGTTCACCAAAGTGTAACCCGTCAACACCAAGCACAGATGCTTTGGGTTCAACGGAAGAAAGGGGATATAAAAGATGTTGCAACTGGCTACTCTAACCAACTACAGAGTTACTACCACTTCCGGCTAAACAGAAAGAAGATAAGATAGCGTATCGTAACCAACTAATAACTAACCACCAAACAAACCCATCCTGGATCTCGCCCCTTATCCAAAGAAGCAATCCGAGGATAACTCACACCGTTGGATTAATGATGGTTCAGATTGTTGTGTCAATAAACCTATTACTAGTCAAGTTATCATTAGTTAGGTGTAAGTTGTTCTGAGTACTTGTTAGCCAGTACTTTCACCAAGTAATCCATAACCGCGGAAAACACGGCTTCTCGAGAAGATTTAACCCTGCAGGGATGCACCAATTTGGCCGTACACGTAAGAATACCCCGCCAGGATGGAAATGCACTTCCACCAAGCGAGGCACTCAACACAACTCAACTCTTCTTCGCATCAAGCCCAAAGAACCACATGCTGTGCGTGCGCGGCTAATCGAGCCCCACGAAGAAAAGGGGACCCTCATAGCACTCTAAGACCACGCCGCCCTAAATGCCGACTACAAAAGTTCCACCCTGGCGCCAAGGGTTCGCACCTGCACATGCATGTATCAAATGGAAAGCCCGAACTAAGTGTGGCGATTTGGACGAGATGCGAATCGAATCAAATTGAGGGGGGCGCCCATACACGCTTCCCACATGCGGTTAGTGCGCTCATCATGGATCAGTAGACAAGACCCTTTTCCTAATTAGGGTCGACACTAGCAGGCTTCAAAACCACGCCGGGCCTCCTGCCGGTGCCTTATCAGCAAATTATTATTACCTCAAAATTAACAGGTTGTTGTTTAACATCGAGCCCCAGAACATAATAGAAATATAGTAACAGAAAGTAACGGGTAACAGACTCGAGCAAAACAACCCTAAGCATGCTATTAAGACACGGGCTCAAACAACGGGGTTATGGGAGTGGAGGTGAGGCAATATCAGGGTTAAAGGATACATGTGATAGGTTCGAACAGAAGAAACGATTCATAGGGCTAGCAGAATAGACAACGGAAAGTATCGGTAACCAATGTTGAAAGGAACACAGTGGTTCATGTGAGTGAATACTTGCCTGCAAACTCAGCAGCCTGGTACTGAGCTAGATCCTTAGAAGGGGTGTGAAAGTAAAGTATAGGGACCTAGAGGGGGGGTGAATAGGTGCTACGACCAATTTTAATTTTTCTTAAGATTTAGGCTTGACAAGAAGGTAAATTCTCTAGATTATGCAACTAGGGGTGAATTTACCTATATGACAAGGCAAGCAATTAAGGCAACTAGAACAACACTTAATACAACTAGTACAACAATAAATGTAACAAGTACTAGTAAGTAAATAGGGAGGAACGAGATAACCGATGGAAGCACACGGAGACACGATGTATTCCCGAGTTCCTCCTTGTTAAGGGAGTACGTCTCGTTGGAGGGGTGTGAGCTCGCCACGAAGGCCTACTCAACGCCACGAAGGCCTCACCCTATTCTCCGATGAACTCCTCCACAAAGGCCTAGTTCACCTTCCACTATAGAACCCCTTTGAGGCGGGGATCGAATCCTTTACAAACAAGTTTGGGGCACACACCCACAACTTAATTGGGGGCTCCCAACACTCACAAATCACCAAGAGTAGCAAGAAGCCTAGGTTCTCCACATGAGGAAACCCTAGGCCAAGATTCCTCAAGCAAAGGAGAGGGGAAATGAAATCCGGTTGGTGAAGACGTAGATCGGGGCCTTCTCCTTCAATCCACCAAAGATCTAGGCTTTTGGGTGGTTGGATTGGGAGATCTAGCAAGGTGGTTGAGCTCCAACAATGGTGTCTTTAAGTCTGGTCGAGCTGACTGGAGGTAGGTGAAGGGGAGGGGGTATTTATACCCCCCATAAATGCAAAGAGCCGTTGGAGCAATCCTGGCGAAAATCACACCGGAGACTCCGGTGTAAAGACCGGAGACTCCGGACAGTTTCCGGAGTCCCAAATCTTCAGAGATTATCCACTCCGGAGACTCCGGTCTGGTGGACCGGAGACTCCGGTCTTGGTGCTTCGAATATGCACAGAGGGTGTCTGTGGTCTTGCGAATGAAGGAAAAAGTACTCACACCGGAGACTCCGGTAAGTATCCGGTAAGTCTCCGGTGTGGGTACAGTGTGCGACACCACCAAGTCCTTAGCGAAATTCTTTGAAGAAAAGCCCACACCGGAGACTCTGGACAGTCTCCGGACACTCTCCGGTGTGGGTACAGTACGCGACACCAGAATTCCTTAGCGAAATCCCTGGAGCAAATATCCACACCGGAGACTCCGGTCTGGTAGACCGGAGACTCCGGCCTGGAGAAAATTCCAGAGAACAGAGAATTGGACAACAGCTCCTTTTTGTACCTCAGCACCACTAATGATAATACGTTGAAGTAAACCCCTGAAATACATCAACACCTATTAGATTACATGTGTTGTTAACAAACACCAAAACAAGATGATTTAAGCGCGTTTGCACTTTCAATCTCCCCCTTTTTGGTGTTTGATGACAACACACATAAATTGGCAATTAAAACATAGCTAGGCTAAGTTTGTAAAAGATAGAGCACTCACAAAGTGAGCTCCCCCTATTTTTCACAAACAAAGCCCCACTTGAACAATCATTAGTGAACAATTACAAGTAGTAGAGACAAGGATAAAGCATACTGAATAATGATAAATATAAGATAGCTTCACCACAAGGTCTCTCACAAATAACAACCATAGTTCACTAAACACGTAAATCGAAATCAACTAAGATAGTGGGAACACAAGCCATAAGAGGCAAATCAAGTTCAACGACTTGTGTTCCGAAGCAAATAAAGCAAAGTGGAGAAGCCAAGCCAAAGCTACTTCTCCCCCTTTGGCATCGAGACACCAAAAAGGGGCGAAGAGAACAACATGGTCCAAAAAGCTCAGTCCTCATCCTCGTAGTCCTCATCATCATCCTCCCCTGGTTCTGTGTCACCATCATCATCATCAGCTCCACTCCCAGCATCATCATCATCATCACCGGAGGCAAAGTCACCAAGGTCCTCATCCTCTGGATCATCCTCAGGCTGATCATCAACAAAGTCTTCCTCAATCTCCGGGGTCCTAGCACGGTGAGTCGAGGTAGAAGGAGCCGAGGTGACATCCTCAAAGTCACCCCACGGAAACTGATCAATGTTCCACCCCTCATAGGACATAGTCACAGAAGCGGTGGGAGGGGTGGGTGGAGTAGTGGGAGGAGTACCCATAGGAGGTGTAGCACCAAGGCCCGCATGGTCATGTAGCTTGGTGATCATCTTCTTCAGCTCGCGTCTCTCCTTATAAGCAGCATGGTTCTCCTTGTGCACAGCCACAGTCATGCATAGAATGTTACGCTGGAACCACGTGAGCTTCTTCATCTCATCCTGAGTCTCCTCCCTGCTAGAGCGGCGAGAGGGAGGATCGGCATTCTTCCTCCTGGAGCCAGAAGGTGCCTCAACATCCCCCATGGGAGTGTCATCATCACGAGAGCGTCCGGTCAGAATCTGGAGAGAGCCAACAGGGTGTACAGTATCGTGGGCTAAGCCAGGCAGCTGGTCAAGAATGAGCCTCATCACATATGGAGCATAGACAGGCACCTTCTTGATCTCAATCATAGCACAGTAAATCTCCTCCTTAATAAAGTGCATCACATCAATCTCAAAACCCTCTCCATCAGGGCCAGCAAGGTGACACTGGAAGGCCTGATAAAGGAGGTTCACTAGGCCACCACGAATAGCATCAACATTCCCCACCTTGGGAGCAATGTTGCAGCGAAAGAGACGAAGGCAAATGTTGTAGACCCTCTTCAGATTCTTCGCAGTGCCGCAGCTGGAGAGCTTGTCATACATAGGAGCCATGCGCTTCTTATCATAAGCAACTCCATGAACGTGCATACGCTCACCATTCCCTTCTCCCCAAGGGTAACCAAGAAGCTCTGCAAATCGTTCCATGGACGACTCGCACTCCACTGTCCCAGACATCCACTTCATAGTGACCTTCTCATCTTCAGCAAGAGTGACAGTGGCAAAGAACTACTGAATAATAGGAGGGTTGTAGTTCTGCTGAATGCCCACAAGATGCTCGAGACCCAGCTTCCTAGTGATCCAGACTGCCTCCTCAAAGTACTCAGATCTGCCAAGTGCCTCTAAGTCAAGGACTTTCTGTGGACACACGGGCTGCCTGAACTGAGTATAGATCTCCTCCATGATCAACTCGGACTCCCTCCTCCAATAGTGGGCTGTATGAGCAGTGCGGGGCATCTCGAAGAAAGGACGACCCCTCATAAGCTTGTACTCCTTCTTGCTCAAGGATGCCACTGAGGATAAAGAATCATATCTTGCCTTCTTTGCAATTTCAGCATTCATTCTGCTCTCGTGCTTGTTTTTCTGACGCCTCTCACTCTCAAAGGCACCCCTCTGACCATAAAGACCGGTGGCTTCATCAACAACCATATAGTTGCGGGAGTGAGGACGAGAACTACGCTTGACCACGGCCTTCTGCTTTTTTCCTGAAAGCCAACACAAACGAAACAACAAAGAGAAGACAAAAAAGAATGAGCATACATGTCCAACGAGGTGCAGAAATACTACAGATGCACCAGAAGACGCAGCTGAAAGAACCACACCGGAGTCTCCGGTCCGAGACACCGGAGTCTCCGGTCTGAGACACCGGAGTCTCCGGTCTGATAAACAGCAAAGTGCATGGTTCTTAACAGGGGGTACTACTGGTGAATCTAA
Source organism: Alopecurus myosuroides (assembly GCA_028641055.1). Classification (NCBI taxonomy): domain Eukaryota; kingdom Viridiplantae; phylum Streptophyta; class Magnoliopsida; order Poales; family Poaceae; genus Alopecurus; species Alopecurus myosuroides. The sequence goes on along the minus strand of CM054058.1, from coordinate 372,101,338 downwards.
GCAAGTTCTGTACACAAAAACTAGCCATAGGAAGTTCTACCAACAGAAGGTGCATCATCCCCAAAGAAATCACCTAGTTTTTCAGATCTAGATGCAAAACAGAGAAAAACACGGGGGGAGATGTTGTACCCTTGCTTCCTTGGCCTGCCATTGTCCCTCCCACGGATGGGAGAGGCAAGGGGGAGGTTGGGGGCGGAGAAAATCGCCCGGGACGGCTCCTGGCGGTGGCGGCGGCGCAGCAGTGCTTTGGGGGGCGTGGGGGAAGTGGGGAATGAAACCCTAACTTCCCTCAGCCCCCAGTTTAAATAGCACCCGCAGCACACCGGAGTCTCCGGTGTTAACACCGGAGTCTCCGGCCTGACCGGAGTCTCCGGTATGGTACACCGGAGTCTCCGGTCTTTCGCCAGAAACACTATCCAAAAGAACATGTAATGCTCAAAAACAACAAACATGAGTTTTTGGCACGAAAAACAGGATCAACACAAGGAGGGAAAAAATGTACTCAAAAACAACGAGAAGGAAACGAAGAACATCAAATGGTGAGTACATCCCTTAACAAAAAAAAACCAAAAGCTCGCAAATAAGAACCAATTCTTTACGGAAGAGGTTGGTGGCCTAGGCCACCATGTAAGAGTTTATGGTATGCAACCGCGAAGATATATCTTGGGGGCATTGCCATTACTCAACATTGAAGCTCACAATTCAACATTAGAAAAAGAGAGATTACAATGAATTTTTGCTTTGGGCATAATGGGGGGAGGGAGAACCCAATGTGTTAGGATAACACTCCCCCTATGTCCATGCCTACACCTAGACTCAAAAACGTTTCATCTATAGGGGTGTGTGCAAGATAGTCAAGTCAAGCTCCTTGAATCAATCACATTTAGCTCATTCCTCAAGAACAAGAATCTTGCATCATCAAGTGGCTTCGTGAAAATATCCGCAAGATTGTCCTTGGTGGGCACATAACTTAGTGCAATGTCTCCTCTTGCCACGTGATCACGGATGAAGTGGTGGCGAATTTCAATGTGCTTCGTCCTTGTGTGTTGCACCGGGTTGTAAGCAATCTTGATGGCACTTTCATTGTCACATAAAAGAGGCACTTTGTCCAAATGGACACCATATTCCTTAAGAGTTTGCCTCATCCATAACAATTGGGTGCATGCACTAGCGGCGGCAACATACTCGGCTTCGGCGGTGGAGAGTGAAATGCAATTTTGTTTCTTCGAGGACCAACTTACAAGGGACCTACCAAGAAATTGGCAAGCCCCGGAAGTTGACTTCCTATCATCTTGATCACCCGCCCAATCGGAATCCGTATAACCATTGAGAGAGAATTGTGCCCCCTTTGGGTACCACAAACCAAATCTTGGGGTATGAACCAAATAACGAAAGATCCTATGAACCGCCACTAAGTGGCAATACTTAGGAGCCGCTTGATACCTTGCACACACACCTACACTCAAAACGATATCGGGTCTAGATGCACAAAGATAGAGCAAAGAACCAATCATAGAACGATAAAGTTTTTGATCCACATCTTTACTCCCTTTTGGATTGCGTGATAGATGACACTTGACTTGCATAGGAGTGGTTTTGATCTTTGCCTCTTGGAAGTTAAACCTCTTGAGCATGTCTTGAGTATACTTGGCTTGAGAAATGAAGGTACCACGGGCCAATTGCTTGATCTCAAAGCCAAGGAAGAATTTAAGCTCACCCACCATAGACATCTCGAACCTGTCAGTCATAAGCTTAGAGAACTCATTATTGAAAGCTTGGTTAGTTGAGCCAAAGATGATATCGTCCACATAGAGTTGGCATATGAAAAGCTCTCCCTTTACTCTCTTGGTGAAGAGAGTGGGGTCAATCTTCCCAACTTCGAAACCACGATCATCTAACAACTCCCTAAGGTGCTCATACCAAGCACGAGGTGCTTGTTTGAGACCATAGAGAGCCTTGTCAAGTTTGTAAACGTGGTTAGGAAAGTTGAGATTCTCAAACCCCGGAGGTTGCTTGACATATACCTCCTATTTTAGTGGACCATTCAAGAAAGCACTTTTCACATCCATTTGTTGCAACTTGAAATTATGTGAGGATGCATAAGCAAGGAGGATACGGATGGACTCAAGGCGAGCCACGGGCGCATAAGTTTCATCAAAGTCAATGCCTTCAACTTGGGTGTAACCTTGAGCGACCAATCTTGCCTTGTTCCTAATGACAATGCCATTCTCATCTTGCTTGTTCTTGAATATCCACTTGGTGCCAATAACAATGTGGCAATCCTTGGGTTTCTCAACCAATCTCCAAACCTTGTTGCGCTCAAAGTTACTGAGCTCATCATGCATAGCTTCAACCCAATCGGAGTCCTCAAGAGCTTCATACACTTTCTTAGGCTCCACCATAGAGATATGAGCTTGATGCTCACAAAAATGAGCCAATTGCCTTCTAGTGGATCTTCTAGCTTGAACATCCTCCAAGACCTTGTCATCTTGGGCATCAATTTGCTTCAAAGCTCTTCTTATCCTTTTGATGCGACGGGCTTCGATCTCCTCATTATTGCGAGGAGGAATCACTTGATCATCTTGATCATTTGGGTCCCCATCTTGACCAACATGGCCTTGATCATCAACATCGTCATCAACAATATCTTCAATACTAGCTTCAACTTGAGAAGAGGAAGAAGAGGATGATTGATCTTGGCCTTGATCTTGACTCGCATTAGTGAGAGGAGTGGGTACGACTTGCGGAGTCACTTGATCAATGAGAGGAGGGTCTTGAATATGTTCTCGGTTAGGTGTAGTGGTTGGCTCCTTGGCTTGATCTTCAAATGTAGAGGAGGGATCCACTTGGGTAGAGCATAGTCCTTCTCGAGTCGCCATAAGGTGTCCCTCGATGGGGCGGAAGAATCCCACACCCATCCTTCCTATGGCTTCTTGAGGCATTTCAACATCTACATTCGAAACATGAAATTGCGCCACTTGGGAGCCGTCATTTTCCTCGAACACCACACTACAAGATTCTATGACAATCCGTGAGGCTTTGTCATAGACTCTATAAGTGTGGGATTCGGCACCGTAACCAACAAAAATACCCTCAATAGTTTTGGATTGAAATTTCGACAACCTCATACCCTTGATCAAATAGAAGCACTTACAACCGAATACACGGAAGTAGGATACGTTGGGCTTGTTGCCGGTGAGGATCTCATATGGGGTCTTGCACAAGCCTTTGCGGATGTAGAGGCGGTTGGAGGAGTGGCATGCGGTGGATATGGCCTCGGCCCATAAATATTGGGGAGAAGAGTACTCCGCCAACATGGTCCTTGCCATATCCAAGAGAGTGCGATTCTTCCTTTCGGCAACACCATTTTGTTGAGGAGTGTAAGTGGCGGAGTATTGGTGGCGAATGCCTTCTTCACTAAGAAATTCATTCAATGTATAGTTCTTGAACTCCGAACCATTATCACTCCTAATAGCCATGATTTGCACATTGTGTTGACGTTGCACTTCGTTGGAGAAATCGATGATGGTTTGTTGGGTCTCACTCTTGCACTTGAAGAAATAAACCCAAGTGTATCTTGAGTAATCATCGACAATCACCAAGCAATACTTCTTGCCGCCAAGACTTGCCTCGGGCACGGCACCAAAGAGATCAACATGGAGAAGCTCCAAGATCCTCTTTGATGAAATAATAGTCTTGGCCTTGTGCACAATGTCATGCATCTTCCCTTCAACACACGACCTACAAACACGATCCTTTGCAAAGGAAACATTTTCTTTTAGTCCAACAATAAGGCCACTTTTGTGAAGACTTTGCAAAGTTCTCATGTTGACATGGGATAGGCGGCGATGCCACAACCATCCCAAGTCCGCCTTCCCGAAAAGACACATTGCTTGAGTGTTGGTTGACTTCGAAAAGTCCACCACATACAACTCGTTTTCAACATGTCCCACGTGAACGACGTCAAGAGTCTTGCTTCTCAAAAGGACCACAATATCACCATCAAAGAAGACGGAAAGACCCATCTTACTAAGAGAGCGGACGGAAAGTAAATTGTAACCAAGGGATTCGACAAGCATGACGTTCACGATAGTGATATCGGGAGCCACCACAACCTTGCCAAATCCGGATACCTTAGACTTGGACGAGTCCCCATAGGTGACGGTTGCTTGGATGTCATTTGGTTGCAACTCCGTCACAAGTTCTTTGCTTCCGGTCATATGATTAGTGCATCCACTATCAAGAATCCATTTAGTCCCACCGGAAGCATAGTCCTGCAAGAGATCATTGACTAGAGTTAGGACCCAAGTTGGGTCCCTTCATGTTAGCAACAAGGGTCTTTGGAACCCATATAGTGTAGTCAATAAAACCCTCAATAGGACCAACATATTTAGCTTGCACAACACCATAATAATCAACATATAAGAAATGGTGTGGGTTGTTAGTTCCCGCGGAGGTGCTACGAGTAGTGTTGTTCCTCATGACATTACTACTTGAGGCACCATTGCTCGCTTGTGCGGGTGTGCTACGAGTAGGATTGTCCCTAATGACAATACCACCCGAAGCACCATGCTTGTTCTTCTTCTTGTTCTTCTTCTTCTTGTTCTTTTTCTTGGCTGCATAGCCAAGACCTTGCTTGCCCACTTGTTGCCTTGGAGCACTCAATTGTGATCTAGAAATGACCACATTAGAGCTTGGGGCAACTACTTGTGGGGTGGCAAGCACCACCTTTTCAACTTGAGTGCTTTTGCCCTTGAGCCTTGCTAGCTCATCCTTCAACCTAGCATTTTCTTCAATAATATTTGCATGATCACAAGAAGAAGTAGAAGTGCTAGGATGGTTAGATTGAGTAAGTTGAGTTTGAAGTTGTTCATGCAACTCTTTGAGGGATGAATGTTGGCTTTCCAAAGCTTTGTGAGCAATGGTTAGCTTTTCAAACTCCTCGGTTAGTTTACCATGACCAACCCCAAACTCTACTTTATCCTTTTTAGCCTTTTTATATTTAGCAATAGCAAGATCACGTTCCTTAATGATTTTAGAGACAAGTTCATTATGTGTAGTTTCAATAGTTTCAAGTTCATCCTCTAGAGAAACTCTACCATCATGCTCTTCTTCAAGAGTCATTGAGAGGGATGCAATTTCATCCGCATCCCTTCTCTCAATCTCACCTTTCTTCTCAAGGGCCTCTTGGGCCTCTCCCAATTGCCTCATGATATTCTCAAAGTACTTCTTGGTCTCCCCTTGCATGTTAGACATAAATCGGTCCAAAGAGGCTTTTTCCTCTTCTTCTCTAAGACTAGCAATATGTTCTAGTTCACTAGGGGTTTTAGAGTTAGGAGAAGATGATACCTCCGTGGCCTTAGCCATGAAGCACTTGGCATTGCGTTGGGGAAGATTTTCATTGGGGGATTCAAAGAGAGATGACGAAGATGGAGTGGAAGCAATAGCTAGAGCGGCCACTTCACTTGTGGTTTCTTCTTCTTCATCACTCCCGGAATCATACTCCTCTTGAGTCAAGAGCACAAACTAGGTGGGGGTCTTCTTGTTGAAAGGTTTCTTCTTGAAGTGAGGTTTCTTGTATTCAACCTTGGACTTGTCCTTGCGGATGAGCTTCCCGCTATGGTTCTCTCTATTCTCATAGGGGCACTCCGCAATGAAATGGTACTTGTCTTGGCAATTGAAGCAAGATCTCACTTTTTGAGCCCCATCATTACCATAACGAGACTTGGTCTTTTCCTCAACAAATTTCTTGCCTTTTGGGGGATTGTTCCAAAACTTTTGCACGGTGAGAGCTATTAGATCCTTTAGAACGGGATCATATTCTTGTTCCTTCAAAGGAGGCAATGCTTCTTCACCATCTTCATCATTCTCAACTTCTCTTGCCAACACCTTGGCCTTCAAAGCAACGGAAGCTCCTTGATGCATCCAAATGGCCCTAGCACGGTTGTCAAGCGCATTCTTGGTTTGCACTTTGTAGGAGCTCAATTCTTGCATGACTTGGGTAGAGGTCATGGTGGAGAAATCATGTCTCCCTTGAATGCTCTTCATATCCGTGCCCTCAAAAGGCATCACGGCAATTATGAACTTCCTCTTGATCCAAGCATCATCAATATGTGTTGCACCCGCATTAGAGAAAGCGGTGGCAAGAGATTTGAGTCTTCGATACATGTCAACATGATCTTCTCCATCACGCATGAAAAATCCTTCGGCCTCATTGGTCAAGGTGTCATAGCGATTTCTTTGCATGCTCTCATTCCCAACAAACATGATGACAAGTGCATCCCATGTTTCTTTGGTGGTGGAGAAGTGTTGAAGATGCGGCATGTGATTGGGGCCCACGGCTTGATGAAGGATGGATAAAGCGGTGTAATTGAGTTGGCAATCTACAACCTCTCTTCTTGTGAGATTCTTGGGATCATATGGCTTGTATCCATCACGAGTGATTCTCCAAAGATCTATACAAGAAGAGTTCAAGTGAGTCTCCATGTAGTATTGCCATTCACGAAAAGAATATGCATCAATTTTAGGTGGATCTCCCCTAGGAATTATATGAGGAAAAGGGATGGGAGGATCGGGAGAATATAGGCCTTCAACGGCATGATATCCTTCCTTTCCATTCGCACCCTTCTTAGCGGATTGTTCGGCGGAAGCAGTTTTAAGTGGTTCACCATCAACCCCAATCTTGGCACCCTCCGTTTCCGGAGGGGATGAGTCGACCACCTCCGGTTCCTTGGCTTTGAGGAGTGTTGTCATGAGTAGACGCAACTCCTCAAATTTAGTGTCTATGGATGAGGTCAATGATTCTCTCAAAGCATTGAGATCATTCATGGTCACATTTCCTTCGGACGGAGCGTCATCCTCATCACCCATACTTAAACTCTTAGGCGGTTAAGCCCGATAGAAGAGCCGAGGCTCTGATACCAATTGAAAGTAAAGTATAGGGACCTAGAGGGGGGGTGAATAGGTGCTACGACCAATTTTAATTTTTCTTAAGATTTAGGCTTGACAAGAAGGTAAATTCTCTATATTATGCAACTAGGGGTGAATTTACCTATATGACAAGGCAAGCAATTAAGGCAACTAGAACAACACTTAATACAACTAGTACAACAATAAATGTAACAAGTACTAGTAAGTAAATAGGGAGGAACGAGATAACCGATGGAAGCACACGGAGACACGATGTATTCCCGAGTTCCTCCTTGTTAAGGGAGTACGTCTCGTTGGAGGGGTGTGAGCTCGCCACGAAGGCCTACTCAACGCCACGAAGGCCTCACCCTATTCTCCGATGAACTCCGCCACAAAGGCCTAGTTCACCTTCCACTATAGAACCCCTTTGAGGCGGGGATCGAATCCTTTACAAACAAGTTTGGGGCACACACCCACAACTTAATTGGGGGCTCCCAACACTCACAAATCACCAAGAGTAGCAAGAAGCCTAGGTTATCCACATGAGGAAACCCTAGGCCAAGATTCCTCAAGCAAAGGAGAGGGGAAATGAAATCCGGTTGGTGAAGACGTAGATCGGGGCCTTCTCCTTCAATCCACCAAAGATCTAGGCTTTTGGGTGGTTGGATTGGGAGATCTAGCAAGGTGGTTGAGCTCCAACAATGGTGTCTTTAAGTCTGGTCGAGCTGACTGGAGGTAGGTGAAGGGGAGGGGGTATTTATACCCCCCATAAATGCAAAGAGCCGTTGGAGCAATCCTGGCGAAAATCACACCGGAGACTCCGGTGTAAAGACCGGAGACTCCGGTCTGGGCCGGAGACTCCGGACAGTTTCCGGTGTCCCAAATCTTCAGAGATTATCCACTCCGGAGACTCCGGTCTGGTGGACCGGAGACTCCGGTCTTGGTGCTTCGAATATGCACAGAGGGTGTCTGTGGTCTTGCGAATGAAGGAAAAAGTACTCACACCGGAGACTCCGGTAAGTATCCGGTAAGTCTCCGGTGTGGGTACAGTGCGCGACACCACCAAGTCCTTAGCGAAATTCTTTGAAGAAAAGCCCACACCGGAGACTCCGGACAGTCTCCGGACACTCTCCGGTGTGGGTACAGTACGCGACACCAGAATTCCTTAGCGAAATCCCTGGAGCAAATATCCACACCGGAGAATCCGGTCTGGTAGACCGGAGACTCCGGCCTGGAGAAAATTCCAGAGAACAGAGAATTGGACAACAGCTCCTTTTTGTACCTCAGCACCACTAATGATAATACGTTGAAGTAAACCCCTGAAATACATCAACACCTATTAGATTACATGTGTTGTTAACAAACACCAAAACAAGATGATTTAAGCGCGTTTGCACTTTCAGGGTGTCGTAAGTATCGTCGGTCTCAACGTCGTCGTTTATCCGAGAAGAAGCAAACAAACAACACAGAGAGACAAACAATCAATATCATGGCATAGTGCACAAACATGGGATGATGCATGACCATTTAGTTGATGCATAGAAATAACCTAGTTGGCATGGTAACACAACATGTTTAAACGGACCCATATGCAATTTGGATTGCATATGGAAAGCCCATGAATTAGGGTTGAAATAATTGTTTTACAACTAATCATCATGTGTAAGTGAATTAGCATGATGCATGGATGAGGAAAACAGAAAGAAAACAACAATAGAAACAATTTGAAATAAGGTTTACCAAGTTAGGAAATTTGTTTATTAAGTTTTGGAATTTTGGTTCCTTAAAGGGGTTACACAAGTATTTTTTGTTTTCACCACTTTTAATTGTTCAAAATAGATAACAAAGTTCATATTTGATAAGAACACAAAATTTTAGGTGGATTACATGTTTCAATTATTGAAAAAGGAATTAGGATAATTTAATTATGAATTAAACAAGTTTGAACAAGATTTAAATGAATTTAATCCAAACATGAACTTATTTGAATTTTTATTTGTGCAAAACATTAAGTGAGATTCATAATTGAAAAGCTTATACTTTATGGTTTGAAAACATATTTTATATGTCCCAAAAGAATTTAATTTGATCAAGTTATGAATTTAACAAATTTAAATGATTTAAACAAGGTTTAAATCATTTAACCAATTTTAAGTATTCAAAACATGGAACAAATTTTATATTTGGAAAGAGGGTTTAATTTTGTATGGAAAACATATTTCATTTGTTGAAATTGGATTTAAAATGAGCAAGTTATTAATTTGGCAATTTTAAATGCAATAATTAAGAAACATTTGTTTTCAGCAATTTAAAATATTCAAAACAGCAAACAAAATTGATATTTGGAAAGTACATGAAAATTTGATTGGAAAACATATTTAGTTTGTGGAATTTGGAATTTTTATGACCAAGTTATGAATTTTGCAAAATTAAGTGAATTAAACAAGTTTTCAAATATTGCACCAATTTAAAATATTCAAAACAGTAAACAAATCTTATATTTGGGTAGACAATTCAATTTGGTACAGAAAACATATTTAAAAAGTTGAATTTGGAGTTAACATGATTTAGTTATGCAATTTCCAACTTTAGGGTGCAATCTTCCATTTTTATTACAGCTAGGGACTTGGAAAATAAATAGCAGGGACTAAGAAAAGATTAGCAGGGACCTGTTGGAGATTTCTGAGAAGTTCTGTACCAAAACAAAAGGGATAAAAATTTGGGTTTTATTGCGGGAAGGGGGCCTCGGGGTGGATATGGTTCAGCAGTGCGCGACTTGTTAACTGAATCGAGATTCAGTAAACTGAACCATCGACAGAGAGGGTCGCCGGCGGGCTGCTGTGCTGCGCTCGCGTGTGCTCGCCGGAGGGCGCCGTCCGCGCTGTGGGGGGGGGGGGGCGGTGTGCTGCGGGAGAGAGAGGAGGTGAGGGAGGAGAGAGGCGACGAGGGGAAGGGGCTCACCTCGAGCGGGGACAGAGGGAGGCGCACGGGGCGGAGCAGTGGTTTGGCCGGCGGTGAACGTCGATGGCGGCGGTGCTCCGGGGCTCCTCGGGGGCAACCGAGGACACGGCGAGGGAGAGGGCGCCGTGGGGGCTCCATTCCCGCGCCCAACCTGGCCGGAGGGAGCCTGCAACGGCGGAGATCACCGGAGGGAGGTGAGGTGGGTGTTCGGTTCAGACATTCAGAGAACAGAGGGACAGAGAGAGGTGGAAGAAGGAGGAGAAGAAAATGGAGGCGGGGAGAGGAAGAGAGGGGGAAGACTAGGGTTAGGGGAGGGCTAGGGCACGCAGCCTAGGGTTTATAGGGAGGGGGCGAGCTCCTCAGCCGTTCCCTGTTCGTTCCTGTCAACGTGGACAGAACCGATGCGATCCGTACCGAGGTAGAAGAAAGGTGGGGCTCGAAGGGGTATTGGGCCAAGGGGAGATGGGCTGGGCCTGGTGTGCCTCTCTCTGCTGGTGGTTCTTTTTATTCTTTTTGGTCTGTTTATTTTTTTTTGCAGAAATAGAAAGGAGAGAAAAGGTAGGGTTTTTAGGTTAGGAAAAATTAGTGAAAAAATTTGTGTAAGCTAGTTATTACAATAGCAACAAAATGCCAATTTTGGTTTTCCAAAAAGTTCAATTTATTTTGTTGTTTTGTAATTGATTGAATTGGTATGAATTTTGAATATTGGGTGCTTTATTTAAAAGATACATTTCCAAAAGTTTGAACCCTCAATTTTATCTGAAACAAATTGCTTAGAATTGTTTTGTAAATTTCAATAATTCCAAAGGGTTGATGTTTGGAATTTTGTTTGAATTTGAATAACATATTGAGTTAAGTGTAGGATTAAAAGCCACAAATTTAAATAGTTGAACCTTATGGATTAAATGGAAACAAAAGATGGAAGTGCTTTGTCATTTTCATAATTTTCAAAAGGGGTTGATGTTTTGGAAATTAATTGAATTTGCAAAGGGTTTGGTATTAAATGAATTTTTGATAGAAACAAAACAATAGTTTTGGAATCACAACTTTAATGGAAACAATTGATTGTCTTGATTTGAAATATCATTTTGGAAATTGTAACATCACAAGTATGAAACAAAAGGTTTGAAATTTGAGTTGAAATTCAAATAGAAAACAAAGGAAAACAAAGGAAAACAGTTGGAAAACAAAGCAAAACAGAGGAAAACAAATGGAAAACAAGCAAAACAAATGCAATGAACATGATGTCATGATGCAAAACATAAAATAACAGAGAGCAAACATTCTAATGGCTATTTTTCATACTTGGGATGTTACAAAGAACCCGGACAACGACCCAAAGTGGTGCGGCTTGAAGGAGAAGACGGATTCCTTACTTTCCAAGTTAGATACTTTCCGTATTCTTCTAGGTTTCCTTTCTGTAAGCCCTAACCCGGCTATCTATATAAAGCCGGGAGGGAGAGACGAAAGATACAGACAATTAGCTAGAAGCCAACTCGCTGAGAAGTTGATCCTCGCCGAGTTAGCGAAACCCTACCAACATTGTACTTTGTATACTTCATACTTTAGCCCTGATTTAGTGAGATTGCAGTAGTAGGAACACTGCTTAGTTGCGCCGTACCAAACCTTGGTAAAACTGGTGTTCTCGATTGTCGTACTACCACGTTCCCCCACGTCTCTATCCGTAGGCTCATGGCACCCCCGTCTATGATCCTTACTACGATGTCTCGACAGAGAGGGGGGAAGACTCACCGGAGGTATCTCGCCGGAAATGGCGCGACGTTGGCGCTGTGCACGGGTTCTTCATGGCGGCGACGTTCCGGAGGCTCTCCGGACAAGGGGAGGGATCAATGGTGCTGAGGGAAATATGGGGAGCACGATGGTGACCTCGAGGATCCTCGGAGATGCACGCATTGACGACAACATGCGGCTGGTGCTCAATGTTGCTCCGATGACCTCGATCGTCGTTGCTCTCGGTGACTACGCTGCAAAAAAAATCAACCACCAGTGTCAAATGAAGCGCAAAGGCAAGGGTAAGGGAAAGGGGGCGGTCTCGCGCTCGGGGACTCACTGGGCTGGCCGGAATTGAGGATCTACGGCAGCGGATACAGAGCACTCCGGTGAGTGATTTCTCTATGGTGGGGGCACGATTGAGAAAAGGGGGAGAGGGGAAATGGAGTGGACGCCCTGAGATTTAAGGAGAGGTCAAGGAGGCAATCAACCGCGCTCTTAATCGCGGCGCTGAATCTCGCCTGAAACTTATGCGTTTCTTTTGGCAGGAGGTTAATGACGATTTCGTCATCGCTCACGTCACCTTGGGCCCGCCTGTAAGTGGGAGAAGAGAGGGGGAAAGGCCGCGAGCTATGTTGGGCTGGGCTGTTCGGTTCGCTGTTACGTGAGTGAGAGATAGGAATGGGAGGAGGTTTTGGGCTGGGTTGGTTTCCCCTTTTTTCTGTTCCTTTTCTTTTTCTATTTTCTTTAATAAATCATAAATATTTATTTATAAACCAAATGAGTTCAAATTTGTTTCTATGGTTTTGTAAATATAAAACCTTTCAAATGAAAACATTTGTGTGCTGTTTTAACGCACTTAAAAATAATTTTATTTTCAAAATATGATTAATTAACTACTTAATGCCATTTTTAAATAGAAAAACAAATAAATATAAATAAAGGTCAATTAATTTTTTAGTGGCATCCTATAAGATAAATATTATTTTTTAAAGTCATTATTACTCATTCTTCATATTTTTATTTTTAAAATATGAGAAAACCCTCATAGCAACTAAAGGTGCTTTTCTAATTAGAAAATAATTGACACTTTGAATTGGGGTTTAAAATAACTCAGAGGAAATTTACAAATGCCAATATTGTTTCCCATGGTTATTTACTTGTTTTCATAAACAAAAATATCTTATATAAACACTTTATGGTTAATACTTGGTATAATACTTGGAGAAAACAAAATGGAAAACAACTTCTTTATAGAAACTAATTTATATTTTTAAGGTTTGCAATTAGGGAGAATAGTTTCTTTGGATAGTTATTTGTTTTGAGGATCTAGGTTTTTAGAAAACAGAGGTATTTGGATTATCAATTCCATTAGCATTGGAAAAACAATTAATGTTTACTTTGTGTTTGAATTTTATTTGGTTTTTGATGGCTTGCTTTAATAGAAAACAAAAACTTTTAATTTTTTTTGATTTTTGAACTTTCCAAAAACCAGGGATGTTACAGCAGATGTTTTTGGTGGAAAATGGTCGGGTGTTTAGGGTTAACCCTTCGAGGAGAATATATAGGCGAGAGGGCAATGTTGGTGGGCAGCCGGGGGGCACACCACCCCTGGGCACGGCCGGGGGCGCGCTCACCCATGGTGTGGGCCCCTGTGGCTCCCCTTCAGGCTCCGTGTGTGCGAAGAGTTTCTAAGACTTCCGGGTTTCGAATTGTCCAACTTCGAGAATATTTTCAAAACAACTTTTCTGAAACTAAAAACAATAGAAAACAAGAACTGGCTCTGTGACATCTTATCAATAGGTTAGTCTCAGGAAATTGATAAAAATGATATAAAGTGTAAAGGAAACGTGTAGCATATGACATGAAAACAAAATGGAACATCAGAAATTATGGATACGTTTATGTCGTATCAAGGAAGCTATCTCAAATTGCAAACTTTAAAAGATAACAAGATTCGCGCCCTGGCAACCGGTCACCCTTTTCTCTTTTGCGACGCGAAGCTACACAATACTACAATGGATAGCAATTGGCACCGATTTTTTTTGTGATTTTAATTTTTTAATGATTAAAAAATGCCAATGCCTACTCGAAACTACACTCTCACAAGTGCCAAACACGCACTCTCGATGCCACTAGTGCAATGCATAGCAATATAAAAGAGCTAGTCCGAATGGGCAAGGTATACAAAAGGAGGGGTTAGTTCAAGCAGAAGCAAGTTATACCTAGGTGATTGATGACCGCGGACTTGCGACCGGTGGATGTCGATGTCGTGATGATCCGTCGATATGGTGTTGTGGATGTCGTTGTGAGCTTCGCGGAGCACTTTCAATCACTCAAATCGGACCAACAATGACAAAGAAAAACAACTTTCAAAACATGTCCAGGAATCGAAGCTACATGATTTTTCTAAGATTTTTGCCAATTTCGAAATTACTTCAAAATCAAGAAAAATTTCTGGACAAATTTGGAAAAGTGGCTGGATAGAAAGGTGAGAAATTGTCTTAAGAAACAAATCCACGGATCAAAACTACCAAAAACTCAACAAATCGATAGATTGGTCGAAATCCCTTTTGAGGCTATTTTTGGTAGAATTTTTGAATTTAGCTATGGGGAAGAAAATTTTTGGTGGAAAAGGGGGTTCATGGGGGGTCAAATTCGTGGCAACGAGGCTGCTAATACCAGATGATGGAGGTATTAACCTCTAGGGTGGCCCGATCTCACGAATTGACCAAGAACACGAAGAACACGAGGGGGAAACGAAGAACCCGAGGGAGATTCATGGGAAAACAAAGGGGGTAACCGGATAACTAGTGGGAACTACAAGATTCGTAAAACCGGCAACTAAACCTGAGGTCGTCTCCGACAAACAATCCACTTGAACTCACCTTGATTGGAACCAATTCAACCTTGCGGCTGGTCCATCGCACCAATAGATCCTCGATGGCCAGTCAAGAAAGATTGAGAGAACACCAACTGATTTCCCAAGGGGAAAGGATGATTATTCCGAAGTAACCTTGATTCGATCCAAATACAAGAGTATATGGAGTAGGCTTGATTCGTTCTTAGATACACATCTAAGGAGTAGTGTCACAAGAAGAACATAGGGGAGCAAAGCTCAATTCTCAATTCATCTCTAACCCTAGCTAAGGCCATGGGGTCCTATTTATAGTCTCCACCACAAAGGGGTAGGTAGATGGGATTTACAGTGGAATATTCCCGTTTTCTGCTCGCAGGCTGAGGTAGTACCGCTGGGGCCAGAGGTAGTATCGCCAGCATGATGGTAGCGGTAGTACCGCCGGTACTTTTGTATTTGATTTATGGCAGCGTTGCAGCGGTAGTACTAGGCCGGCACCGGTGAAGTACCACTGGGTACACCATGAGCATTTTGGAGCTAGCGGTACTTGCCTCGGTAGTACCGCTTCCTGGAGTCGGAGGCAATGGAGGTTCGGTCGGTCCCGGATGGGCGGGCTTGTGGGTTGCGACACATCACCGGGCGAAAGTCCTGTCTTGGCTTCTGGCTAGGACCGACGACGGCGACGCCCTTTGGCGTCGTGTCCTTCTTGAAGGCGTCGTCGTGGTGGTGCTCTCGCTCCAACGCCCGGATTTCTTCGGGGGAAACCCTAGATCCCTCTTTGGATCGGGCGATGGAAGCACTCTTGCGTCGCTTTCCTCTTGGGGCCTAGCCTTGGATGTGCTGAAATTCGCATGGGCTAGCAGGCCCATTAGGCAATTTCCATTTAATCGCTAAGGCCAATGCTGCCATAGCAAATGGTGGGAGTTTAGTCCCACATTGCTAGTTGGGAGAGTTTTGCACCAGTTTATAAGGTGAGCTCTCTCCCCACTAGTGTGAGTTGGTATGAAGAGAGAGGAGTAGTGGAGGTGTTCCACACACGCGCTCCTCCTCCTCCGCCGCCCGCCTCGTCACGACACGTCACGACGCGCCGCGGGTTGCGGGAATGAGCCGAGCCGATGCCTTTATTTTGGCAGTTGGAAACGGAGTCAACAGACACGCCAATAATATGAGACATCATATTCATTGCTGTCTATTGCGTCACATTTATTTTGGTAACAGCCGCGCGCAGTAAAACGCCGCATTGATCACGTGTTAACCGCGCGCAGTAAAACGACGCATTGATTACGTGGTAACGGCTGTAGTAAACGCCAAATTGATTTGTGAGCTGACCGTTCTCCTACCGTGCCTATATATGGAGGTCGCAGGGGCGGACACATACACACAACTCATACGCTCTGTACCCACTGTCGTTCCTCTTTCTGTTGCTGCCTCCGGTGATCCCATCCCGTCTACCGCGTACACGGCCGACGGGAGAGCAGGCCTCCGAAACCCCGCCTCTCTAGATCCTGTACGGGAGAGGGGCGATTAGGTTTTTGGGGAGCGTCTCCTACGCGACTGCTCGCTGCCGTACGTCTACTTCGACTACTACCTCATCATCAACATGGCCTCCGAAGCCGAACGAGCTGTTGCTGCCGCCGCTGCTGCCACCGAGGCCGCTGCTGCTGCTGAGGCCGCCAACGCTGCTGCTGCCGCCGCGGCCGCCGCCTCTGCTACGACTACTGCCAATTGGCCAACTGCAGGGTATAACACGTTTATCCCTGCCCTTGTTATTTCCATGTGTGTGATACTAGTAGTTTGCGTAGATGTGTCTACTGTCAACCTAGTATGCATGAATATGGTTAATTATCAGTATGCTTACGTCATGATCGTGATTTATACTTGGATTAATTTAATCCGTAAATTGCCTAAATTCCTAACAATCCAAAAACCTAATATGTGTAGGCAATTTTCGATTCATGGTTTTGCTACTGCACTGAAACCGGACCCGTTTACGGGGACGTACTTTAAGCGTTGGCAGACCAAAACATTCTTATGGCTCACGGCTATGAACGTGTTCTGGGTCGTCGGTGTCACTCCCACGGAAACGATTACTCCTGATCAGGAGAAGGCGTTTAGGGATGCCACCGCCGTCTTTGTTGGATGCGTTCTAAGTGTGATCGGAGAGAAGTTTGTTGACGCATATTTACATGTGCGGGTTGCCAAGGACTTGTGGGAGGCGCTCGAATCCAAATTCGGCGCAACCGATGCTGGCAGCGAGATGTACAGTATAGAGCAGTTCCATGACTACAGAATGGTCGAAAACCGTTCTGTTTTGGAGCAGACTCATGAGATACAGTGCATCGCTAAGGAGCTTGAAATTCTCAAGTGCGTGTTACCGGGCAAGTATGTCGCGGGATGCATAATCGCCAAGCTGCCTAATTCCTGGAGGAGCTTTGCCACTACTCTGAAACATCAGAGGCGTGAATTCTCAGTACAGGATGTCATCGGTCATCT
This sequence comes from Alopecurus myosuroides, assembly GCA_028641055.1. NCBI lineage: Eukaryota > Viridiplantae > Streptophyta > Magnoliopsida > Poales > Poaceae > Alopecurus > Alopecurus myosuroides. The sequence goes on along the minus strand of CM054058.1, from coordinate 372,084,387 downwards.
GAGTGTTGAGCAGAATTCGAGGGCAAAGGACTCGCATGGAAAAGGGAATGAAGGGACTTCTGCGGCCAATATGGTACAGAAGAACTACAACTCCCACAAGAACAAGGCGAGGACTGGTGTACAGCAGAATACCGACTTCAAGAAGAAGGCTAAGAAGACCTTCAAGAAGGATAAGAAGAAAAATGGCTGCTTCACTTGTGGTTCACTAGAACACTGGGCTGGGAAGTGCCCAAAGAAGTATGTGAAGCCAGGACAGGATTCCAAGGCTGTCAACATGATCGTGAGCAACAATGAGAATGTGGCATCTGGGTATGGTAATTTGTTTACTGTATTTTCAGTTTGTCAGTCTACTGATTGGTGGATTGACACAGGTGCAAACATTCATGTGTGTGCTGACATCTCATTGTTTTCTTCTTATCAGGTCACAAGGAACGGGTCCGTATTGATGGGGAACGGCGCAAGTGCTTCTGTACTTGGTGTTGGCACGGTCGATCTGAAGTTTACTTCGGGAAGGATCGTGCAGCTCAAGAACGTGCAGCATGTCCCCGCCATCAAGAAGAATCTCGTTAGTGGCTCCCTTCTATGTAGAGAAGGATTTAAGTTGGTTTTCGAGTCCAATAAAGTAGTTGTAACGAAATATTGACTGTTTGTTGGAAAAGGGTATGAGTGCGGAGGTCTGTTCCGCTTTTCCCTCGCTGATTTTTGTAATAAAGTCGTGAACAATATTCATTCGAGTGTTAATGAAACAGAAGTTTGGCATTCACGTCTTTGTCACGTTGGTTTCAGTTGCATGATGCGGTTAGCAAAACTAAATTTAATTCCAAGTTTCACTTTAGCCAAATGTTCTAAGTGCCATTCGTGTGTACAAGCAAAGCAACCTCGCAAGCCCCACAAGGCTGCGGAGGAGAGACACTTGGCGCCATTAGAACTCATACATTCTGATCTCTGTGAGATGAATGGTGTGTTGACTAAAGGTGGAAAGAGATACTTCATGACATCAATAGATGATTCCACTAGGTTTTGCTATGTATATCTGTTAAACACTAAAGATGAGGCTCTACACTACTTTAAAATCTACAAGGCAGAAGTTGAGAATCAACTTGAAAAGAAAATTAAACGAATCCGGTCAGATCGTGGTGGAGAGTATTTTTCTAATGAGTTTGACTCTTTCTGTGCGGAACATGGCATTATTCACGAGAGGACGCCTCCCTATTCACCTCAGTCAAATGGGGTTGCCGAAAGGAAAAACCGTACTCTAACAGATTTGGTTAACGCCATGTTAGATACATCGGGTTTATCCAAGGCATGGTGGGGGGGAGGCTATATTGACATCATGTCATGTCCTGAATAAAGTTCCGACGAAAGACAATGAGGTCACTCCCTATGAGCAATGGGAGAAGAGAAAAACAACACTCTCGTACTTACGTACTTGGGGCTGTTTGGCAAAAGTCAATGTGCCGATCCCCAAAAAGCGTAAACTTGGACCAAAGACCGTGGATTGCGTTAATTTGGGATACGCTAAGAATAGCGTTGGCTATAGATTTCTAGTAGTGAAATCTGAGGTACCTGACGTGAAGGTCGGTACGATTTTGGAGTCTAAAGATGCTACATTCTTTGAGGATATTTTTCCTATGAGAGATATGCAAAGCACTTCTAGACAAGAATCAGAGGAGACTCCTGAACCTGCCATTCCTATGAAATATTATGAACAAACACATGATGAGAATCCTGAGAAGGATGACGAGGAAACCCTTGGTAGGGGCAAGAGACAGAGGACTGCAAAGTCCTTTGGTGATGATTTCCTTGTGTACCTTGTGGATGATACTCCCACTTCTATTTCAGAACCTTATGCATCTCCAGATGCTGACTACTGGAGAGAAGCGGTCCGTAGCGAGATGGATTCCATCATGGCTAATGGAACGTGGGAGATCACTGAACGTCCTTATGGCTGTAAACCATTAGGATGTAAGTGGGTGTTCAAAAAGAAGGTTAGGCCTGATGGTACGATTGAAAAGTACAAGGCTAGACTTGTGGCCAAGGGTTATTCCCAGAAAGAAGATGAATATTTCTTTGACACTTATTCACCTGTGGCCAGACTGACCACCATTCGAGTATTACTCTCGTTGGCGGCCTCGCATGGTCTTCTCGTCCATCAGATGGATGTTAAGACGGCTTTCCTAAATGGAGAGTTAGACGAGGAAATCTATATGCAACAGCCAGATGGCTTTGTGTTAGATGGTCAAGAAGGAAAGGTGTGTAAGTTACTGAAATCTTTATATGGGCTGAAACAAGCACCTAAGCAATGGCATGAGAAGTTCAATAAAACTTTAACATCTGTTGGCTTTGTTGTTAATGAAGCTGACAAATGTGTATACTATCGCCATGGTGGGGGCGAAGGAGTTATTTTGTGTTTGTATGTTGATGACATACTGATATTTGGGACCAACCTCAAAGTAATCAATGAGGTTAAGTCATTTCTATCCCAGAACTTTGAGATGAAAGATCTTGGTGTGGCTGATGTTATCTTGAACATCAAGCTATTGAGAAACAATGAGGGTGGGATTACACTTCTGCAATCCAATTATGTTGAGAAGGTTTTGAGTCGTTTTGGATATTCGGACTGCAAAACTTCTCCAACGCCATATGATCGTAGTGTGCGGATTTGAAAGTTCGAAGGCACGGCTAAGGATCAGCTGAGGTACTCTCAAGTAATTGGTTCAATCATGTATCTAGCGAGCGCTACAAGGCCTGACATCATGTTTGTTGTGTGCAAACTAAGCCGGTTTGTTTCCAATCCGGGTGATGTGCATTGGCATGCTGTAGAAAGAATTATGCGCTATCTGAAAGGTACCGTGAACCATGGACTTCACTACAGTGGATATCCTTCGGTACTTGAAGGGTATTGTGATGCGAATTGGATCTCTGATGCTGATGAGATGAAAGCCACAACGGGGTATGTGTTTACCCTTGGAGGTGGTGTTGTTTCCTGGAAGTCTTGCAAGCAAACGATCTTAACGAGATCGACAATGGAAGCAGAATTAACAGCATTAGACACGTCTAGTGTCGAAGCAGGATGGCTTCGAGATCTTTTGATGGACTTGCCTGTGGTTGAAAAGCCAGGTACCGGCTATCCTTATGAACTGTGACAATCAAACAGTGATTGTCAAGGTGAAGAGTTCAAAGGACAATGCACAGTCCACAAAGCACATAAAAATGAGATTAAAAGCTGTCAGACATTTAAGAAACTCCGGAGTGATAGCGGTGGATTATATCCAGTCGGCTAAAAATCTGGCAGATCCCTTTACTAAAGGGCTATCACGTGTTGTGATAGAAAGTGCATCGAGAGAGATGGGTATGAGACCCACATGAGTTGCCATGGCAGTAACCCAACCTATGTGATCGGAGATCCCGTGAAGTGGGACCTGGGAAAACAAGCTAGTAGTTAACTGAGGAGAGTAATTTTTCCTAACCCACTCCACTGGAGATGCAGTACTCTCAAAAACTGTATGGCAGGTTGACTTTTGTCTTAATGTGTTCCAAGGCTTGTATAAGCAAGATGCTATCCTACAGAGCGATCTTTGGAGAAACACACCTATATGATCCTGACTGCTGGTCACAGTCTATGAGATTGGGTGATCTCTAATAAGTTCATGAATAGGCCAGGAGTATGACTAATATGCTCCACCCGAGGGGTCAGCCTTCAGCAGCCTAGTACCGGCAAGACATTTAGTGAAACTATTTTACGCCAAACTGACAATTCAAGGCATAGTCCATTGTTCAGTTGTGATGTAGTGTAGCTACTTGTTCTAGGTGGATGTTCAACCTTAACGGGTCTCCACTGAAAATACCGGTATATAAAAACAGTGAATGGAACAGAGGACAACACCATGGGTCTTCGGGATCTGGTGGGGGATTGCTGAAATTCGCATGGGCTAGCAGGCCTATTAGGCAATTTCCATTTAATCCCTAAGGCCCATGCTGCCATAGCAAATGGTGGGAGTTTAGTCCCACATTGCTAGTTGGGAGAGTTTTGCACCAGTTTATAAGGTGAGCTCTCTCCCCACTAGTGTGAGTTGGTATGAAGAGAGAGGAGTAGTGGAGGTGTTCCACACGCGCGCTCCTCCTCCTCCGCCGCCCGCCTCGTCACGACACGTCACGACGCGCCGCGGGTTGCGGGAATGAGCCGAGCCGATGCCTTTATTTTGGCAGTTGGAAACGGAGTCAACAGACACGCCAATAATATGAGACGTCATATTGATTGCTGTCTATTGCGTCACATTTATTTTGGTAACAGCCGCGCGCAGTAAAACGCCGCATTGATCACGTGTTAACCGCGCGCAGTAAAACGGCGCATTGATTACGTGGTAACGGCTGTAGTAAACGCCAAATTGATTTGTGAGCTGACCGTTCTCCTACCGTGCCTATATATTGAGGTCGCAGGGGCGGACACATACACACAACTCATACGCTCTGTACCCACTGTCGTTCCTCTCTCTGTTGCTGCCTCCGGTGATCCCATCCCGTCTACCGCGTACACGGCCGACGGGAGAGCAGGCCTCCGAAACCCCGCCTCTCTAGATCCTGTACGGGAGAGGGGCGATTAGGTTTTTGGGGAGCGTCTCCTACGCGACTGCTCGCTGCCGTACGTCTACTTCGACTACTACCTCATCATCAACATGGCCTCCGAAGCCGAACGAGCTGCTGCTGCCGCCGCTGCTGCCACCGAGGCCGCTGCTGCTGCTGCCGCCGCGGCCGCCGCCTCTGCTACGACTACTGCCAATTGGCCAACTGCAGGGTATAACACGTTTATCCCTGCCCTTGTTATTTCCATGTGTGCGATACTAGTAGTTTGCGTAGATGTGTCTACTGTCAACCTAGCATGCATGAATATGGTTAATTATCAGTATGCTTACGTCATGATCGTGATTTATACTTGGATTAATTTAATCTGTAAATTGCCTAAATTCCTAACAGGATGTCCCGCCGACCGGAGGGACCAGTGGGAGGAGTTGGTGGTTGGCGGCGGCGAGCTCTTTCGTCATCGGGCAGGCGGTGTGTGGCCCTGTGGCCGGCGTGGATGTCGGAGCGGCGGCTCCGGATGTTCGCCTCCGCCGTCTTGCGTTGAGGTGTTTCGGTGACAGTCATGGTTGCTCGAGCGACTTGATCGTCGATTTGTGTGGTGACGCGGCCTTGGGGCCGACGTGGATGTCGGAGTGGTGGCTCAATATTTTTGACTTTGCGTCGAGGTGTTTTTGGTGTCGGACTTGGTTGTCGACCCGTGTGAGGCGCGACCTCGGGCCAGTGTGGTGTTTCGTGTTGTATCGGTTTTCGGCCGGTTTCCTTATAAACTGGTAACTCTTTTTTTGCTATATCAATGCACATGCAAATATTTTGCCCCGTTTCAAAAAACATAGAGCATCTGTGAGGCTCGCTCGAGAGTTCCCCATACAAATCCAGAACGGAGACCGAGCATTTCCACGATGATCTCATCCCTGCGCGCTGTCGAGGCAAGATTCGGCCGGTGAAGTTTGAAATTTGGAGCCCTGCGTCCTTGCGCAGTTTCACAGTACACGTAGCAGCTGCCCCTGCGCCTGCGGTCCTGGGCAAAAATTTCGGCCGCGCCACGCTGCAGCCACATTTCGAGCTCGTCGCCCTGACCCGCTCTCGCTGTTGCTCGCTGGTCCTCTCCTCTCTCTCTCTCACTCAGTGCCCTCCAATTACCCTCCGGTTCAAAAAAACAAAACGCAGCCAGATCTAACCCCACCAAGAGTAGAGTGGTAGGGGTAGCCCGGTCTTCTCCACCCTATAAACCTAGTGGAATCTTTCGGTCCTCTGAAGCGGTGAAAAGATGGAAAAATATGGAGTAGTACGCACAGAGAGGAAACACAAATTTGGCTGCACACGCCACCCGTCACGGGTCGCGGTCACATCCGCTCGCTGTCCCGTGGGCCATGCGTGGTCGGACCCGCGAGGCAGTGAGAAGAGGGGTAAAGCAGGTGAGCAGTAGCGAGTGACCCCCCGATGCAGTCCAGTCCAGGCTGCGGGCCCTGCGGATTTGACCGGTCAAAAGGTGTGGCCAGCCAAACCCCAATAGATCCATCGATCCCGAGCCCCCAGGCGCCACCACGCGAGGCGAACCCGTCCCACGACACGGACAGGCGGGGCCGAGAGAGCATGGTGGCCCAGCTGTCAGCCGGCGGTGACTGGGCACGGGGGACGGGCGCAGCGCGTTTTTTGTGGTTGTGGTGGGTTGCTTTGACTGCCCTCGGCAGCAGGAGGGGGCAGGCACAAATCATTTCGTCGTCCGCCTTGGCATGGAGGTAGAGTAGAAGTACTATCGCCTTGCGTCCCGACAACCAAAAAAGGAGAGACGAGAACTACAGGGGAAAGGAAAGGGGCAAGCAGGAGGCTGCCGGGGAAGAGAGAGGGAGAGGCCATACATACAGGGCGGAGCGGAGCGGCGAAGCGAAATCGAATCGAGGGATCTCTGCCGACGAGGAGGAGGAGGAGGAGGTATGGATCGTTGATTCCCCGATTTGGAATTTCGTTGTTTGGTGAAGCCTCTTCTTCCTTGGTTTTGCCTACTTTTCCGAAGACGCGTTTCTCCCGTCAGCGCGCGCCGTCTTCCTGTTTCCGGCGGCGATGGCTGCTGTGACCATATACATATTACACCCGGAGCAGGATCTGTGTTATTCCTGATTCGCGCGGGGATTTCTCCCGGATTAGCTAGCTAGATAAACCTGTCTTCGACGCTAGGGTGTTCTCGCGAGATTCGATTCGTCGGGATTTGTGTCGGTGTTTAGGTCGCGAGGAGCATTCATAGGGTACATCTAAAGCATTTCTGGAATTTGTTGCTACGTGGTAGATCATTTAAGCCGTCAAGTCGTACCCAGGAGTAGAACTACTCGTTTGCTTGTTTGTGTCCTTTTTGTTTGGTTGCGAGAGAGGCTGCCAATGAATGGCCTCCTTCCTTACAGATGCAGAGGGAAGGTGATTTCCCGACTAGAATAGGTTTGTTACTCTCCTGCGAGCGCATTCCTCGGCTTTCTGGTCGCGCTTGCCGTGTTCCTTAGCTGCAGTTAGGCATTCCACTTTCTGAAGAGAAAAGCTGCTTACTGGTCGCGCAGATCCTAAATACTTATGCCACAGACAAGTTTCGTCACTCGAATTAGGCACATTTGGTGTTTCACCACTGTGAATTAGTTCTCTTGTCCCGTTTTTACCGTGCAAATCCTAATAATTATTGTTATCATTCACCCCCTCATGTGATTGATGTTCTTCATTGGACTTGCAGATACACCAACAGATTCGCTGCTTCCTGTGATTTGATGCGCAGCTGACTCTGCGTCTGCAACAGATGGCTTCAGTAGGCGTAGCTCCGGCTGGGCACAAGAGCAGCAGCGGCACCAGCATGGGTGTTGAGAAGTTGCCTGATCAGCTGAGTGATTTGAAGATAAGAGACGATAAGGTCAGATAGGCTCTACTTTCATGGGCCTAATGCAATCTCTGGTTTCAAGTAAAATACTCACCTGAATGAGCGTTATTGCAGGAAGTGGAAGCTACTATTATTAATGGCAAGGGAACAGAGACTGGTCACATAATTGTCACAACTACCGGGGGCAAAAATGGTCAACCCAAACAGGTGACTGCTGGATGTCACAATTGATTAGGATTACAAGCCTTTTGTTCCTTTTTGTTTGGCTGCATCTCTGCATGCATGATTCTGTCATTATAAGCCAACAACATAATTCTCGACTGCCAAATGTACAGAACGCCAGCATTGTTGGCTGCTAATCTCTTCTAGTGCTAGCCCTTTTATTAGTTTATTGTGCTTGACAACTTATGTGGCTTATTTTCATTATAGTAATATGTTGTTCTTGGATGTACCTGCAGACCGTGAGCTACATGGCTGAGCGTATTGTTGGTCAAGGTTCGTTTGGAATTGTCTTCCAGGTTAGTTGCAACAACTTCAGGCTGAGTTTATCTTTTGTTAGGCAACCAACTCCTTTCTTGGCCATTGTTTGTATTTCTGTCTTAAGCCAACTCTCCCAAATTACCTCATTGGATTTTATTGTGACTACCTGCATACTTGTGTGCATACTTGGAAATTGTGTCTAATGTGACCTTTTTGCAGGCTAAATGTTTGGAGACAGGTGAAACTGTTGCTATAAAGAAGGTTCTTCAGGATAAGCGTTACAAGAACCGTGAGCTGCAGACTATGCGCCTTCTTGACCACCCAAATGTTGTGGCTCTGAAGCATTGTTTCTTTTCTACTACCGAGAAGGATGAACTGTATCTAAACTTGGTTTTGGAGTATGTGCCTGAGACTGTTCATCGTGTTGTCAAACATTACAACAAGATGAACCAGCGCATGCCACTTATCTATGTGAAGCTGTATACATACCAGGTAATATTTCTGTACGTTTTTTGTGGATGAATTTTCTTGACAACGCCAATTAGAGTTGTCTGGTACTTTCCAAGCATGTTCATTGCACAGGAAAGCAGAGCTGCTTCCAATAGCCTTGTTAGCTCCAGATCAAGTTAATTTTGTATGTCCTGAATTAATCCAATATTTATTGTTTTTGGCAGATATGTAGGGCACTGGCTTACATTCATGGCAGCATTGGAGTTTGCCACAGAGATATCAAGCCACAAAATCTTCTGGTATGTTGAAATATTACTCTTCTGGTACCAGAAACCAATCACATTTCTTCGTCTGTAAATTGATTTAGTGTACTTTAACTACAGGTAAACCCACACACTCACCAGCTCAAACTATGCGACTTTGGGAGCGCAAAAGTTCTGGTAAGAATAAAATGTTCAAGTAAATACATTTCTTATTTCACTTGTCACTTAAATGCCTAACCTTATCTTTTCACTAATTTATAGGTCAAGGGAGAACCGAACATATCGTACATTTGTTCCCGATACTACAGGGCTCCAGAGCTCATATTTGGTGCTACTGAGTACACTACAGCCATTGACATTTGGTCTGCTGGATGTGTTCTTGCTGAGCTTATGTTAGGACAGGTAAGCAGCGTAGCATCTTGATAGTTTCCCTTCACAACTCAGCATTCACTTTTGAGTTTACACCGACTTACAAGACCATTGTTATATTGGCAGCCTCTGTTTCCTGGTGAAAGTGGTGTGGACCAACTTGTTGAGATTATCAAGGTAGTTGCCGCTTCTAGTGCTGAGCAATTTATTATCCTTCTCATTTTCTAGGTATAAAATTCTTACGACCTCAGAATTTGGTCATTTGTTGCAGGTCCTAGGTACCCCTACAAGGGAAGAAATTAAATGCATGAACCCAAACTATACGGAGTTTAAGTTCCCGCAGATTAAAGCACACCCATGGCACAAGGTACAAACCTATTTAGTGCTGTTTATGTACTGGTAGGAATTGGTTTTTATCCCAGTTCAGTTACTAACTCATATGCATTCTTTAGGTTTTCCATAAAAGGATGCCACCTGAAGCTGTTGATCTTGTCTCTCGTCTCCTCCAATACTCGCCCAGCCTAAGATGCACTGCTGTAAGTATATTAGTAGAATGGACATTCAATTGTTGGAACACACAGAATGCTACATTGATACATTAGTCGTGCAATAATATTGTGATCTAAAGTATTTTACTAATATCTTTATGGACTTAATTGTCCAGATTGAGGCACTTGTCCACCCCTTCTTTGATGAGCTTCGGGACCCCAATACCCGCCTCCCAAACAGTCGTTTCCTGCCTCCTCTTTTTAATTTCAAGCCCAACGGTAAGTTTAGTAACAGTGCAACTCTTTGTTCTGCTTACTAGCACATTTGCTATCTTTATGTTGAGATCAGGACCTTATGTTATTCCTCTTTTAATGTTTCTCTTCAGAACTGAAAGGAATCCCAGCCGATATTGTTGCGAAATTGATCCCGGAGCATGCGAGAAAGCAGTGCTCCCATGCAGGATTGTGAAAGCCTTGCCTCATGAGAATTTCATTGACAAGTGCACATTTCCCCTTATGTTGGTTGGGCAGCATGAGAGTGGGGTGATGAACTGATGGTTGAAGATGTGAAGTTCCGTTCTTGTATGGCCACTCTTTGTTAGACTTGTGTAGCTGAGTAGTATGCTGCGGTGCAAACTTGACAATGTAACTGGTTCAACCTCCCTCGCACTAACCCCCCCTTCGCATGAGAATTGAGATTGCCATAGCTGATATGTAATATGTTCTAGAGCAGTATGAATGTATTTATGGTAGTTGATCCATGCATGGATCCTCAGTGGATTTTCCTAGTTTCTTGATCGTCAGACTCTGCTGCCTGGTTTTAGATTGTTATATGCTACCTGTTGCTACAATAGTACTGTGTACTGGTTCTGGTTGGCTCCTGTAGAGTCGTTGGTTGCAATGTGAGACGGATTTGTTTTTCACATATCTGGCTGTATGTTTTAACTCCGAATTCTCCATTTGTGCTGAATGGAAGTTGTAAGTTATGCAACTCAGTTCGTTCAAGCTCGATCTCTGTTGAATGAAGCTGCAGGTTATATGCAGCTCAGTTCGTTCAAGCTTAGGCTCATGCATGCTGTTGATTTCGTTGAAGAATTGCAGTGCGAAATACCTTTGCTGAATTGGCAGATTTGTGTGATTTCTATACAAATAAATTATTTGAAGCAAAAAATAAATAAATCCAAAGTCTATCTATGTGCACGATTTCTATCAAGTTATCCATGGGATTACTGTAAGAAAAAAAAATCAATCTCGTTTGTTGAACCGTACAGAAATTACATTTAATTGAAAAAGTTTTAGAATTTTATGAACATCACTTGCGCCAACCGACAGGTGATTCAGTTAAGGGAAAAGGGTAGAGCACTAGAGGCAGGAGAGGATAGAACAGGGGAGAAAGGAGGCGGCAAGGGAGATGCCGCTGGGCAAGTACTACTGCGATTACTGCGACAAGCAGTTCCAGGACACCGCCGCCGCCCGCAGGCGCCACCTCCAGGGCTCCCAGCACCAACGCGCCCGCGCCCTCTGGTACGACACCGTCCGCCGCCAAGGTTACCTTCTCCCTTCCTCCCTACTCCTTACTATTGCCTGCGGCTCTCACGCATTCCCTCGAACACCTTGGCCGCCCTCGCTCTTCCTAACCCTAAACCTAACCCGTCTTCTTCGGCAGAGTCCCACGCCGGCGCATCTCCCCTCCTCAAGACCGACGGTCCGGTCCTCGGCCAGGGCGTCTGCAACCACTTCGTCCGCACGGCACGTTCCTTACCGCTTCCTAATTTGCGCCATCTTGTGTTGAGTACTAGTTTAGCTACAACACTCTGCATTACATGCGATTGTGCCAAGATAAACTTGAGGTCAATGTTAACGAGCGGCCTTGTTGCTGGTGTTCCCGTTCGTGCAAACTTTTAAGCAAACACCGTTCCGTTGTGAATACACCAGTTACTCGGTGCACGCTTGTTCAGTTAGCTGCTTGATGATGTTACAGGGGACATGCAAGTTTGGGGATGCATGCAGGTACTTCCATCCGAAGCCACATGCCGTTAACCCAGCATTAGCTCCGTCTGGTGAGTTTGCTTTCATGTGCTATTCTGGTACGATGGGTTTGAGGTGAAAGCATTATTTGCATTATAAATATGTTTACAAGGTACATGGCCTATAGGATACAACTCATATCCCAGAAACTTGTTTCGCAATGCTAAAGCTTGACTTAAGTGAGTCTCATCTTTACGTTCTCAGATGGTTAATTGTCTAGAATTCGGTTTGATTGGTACACTTTAGTAAGATTCAAGAAGTACTTCTTTATTCACATACTCGTACCACGAAACAAATGGCTGTATACCATAAAATTGCTGGGTTGTATTTGTGGACCGACTTCTGTTAGTTTTTCCCATGGATGGTATAATGTGAGTTATGCTCAATTCGTGGCCACTTATTTTGACACGCTAAAGAAATTCTAACTGTAGATTGAATCTACTACTTGGGGCAGGCCTCATGTTTTGACTTTCCTGTTATTATTCAGGGCTTGTTCCTGGAGCAATGGTGCAGCAGTCTAATTTTCGTGGAACTCAACCCAATTTTTTCGGACACCAGACAGTGGACGGAAATTCTTTCTCAGGTGATCTGTTTGTTGCATGACTCTCTTGCCAGACATAATACTCCAATGAAATTTCTAGCACCCACTTGGAAACAAAATTATGATATGCAACAAGCTATCTGCTCAACACATTTTCCATTCAGTCAGCTCTCTTGTATGGATCAAACCCATGACGTACAGTCATTGAATTTAATCCTTTGCATACTAGCGGATCCATTTGAGTGCTTCTACCAATCACAAATCAGGTCCTGTTTTAGATGTTCGGAGGCAATTGGATTGCAAACAGGTCTGTCTGGTTGTACATCTGGGTGACTAATAATGGATAAATATTAAGTACCTGAGTGATTTGGTTTACTTAACAAACTATCATCTCCTTCCTCTAGCCATGGCAAACTATCCTTGAGACCTTTTCCCCAAATAATGAAGTTTCATGCTTAGAAATACAACTTTTGCTAGGGTAGCATTATAAATGTTTTGTCTTACTTGACCTCTTTAAAAGCTTCCTGTTGATAATACTATATTCTTTATTGTCACATTCACAGGGAGCATACTAGGGGGCCACACTTCCTGGGGAAACTTACCTCCATCGCTGCAACCTCCCCCCGAAGGTGGCTATCCTCCGCTTCCTTTTGTCGACTGGGGTTAAAGTTCATCTCTCTGAATTGTGAACCATTTAGGATGTTATATATTTGGCTGTCCATGAAAACGTTTGGACGAAATTTCACTAGCAATGGGTGGTTGGTTCATGTATATACTAATAGAGTTTTATTGGTGGTGCAATAGTTCTGATATGTTGAACATTTCTACTCGCCATGCAAGAAATTAACCGACGTTTGTTCAGACTTCAGACACAAAATAATTTTATGCAATGTAACATGAAATACATCGGAAGACAAGGCCAGCCATCTTCATTCAAGATTGACAGGCCCAGTACTAATCTGAAATAGTACATTGAGAGATGTTGGCTATTTGGCTAACCGAATGGGATCAGATTGTCTGCATCCAAGCGGATTGGCGATTGTTCTGGGGCCACCGCAAGCAGGCAACCAGCCACCGTTCTTCCACATCATCGTCGCTGGGCCAGCATCCCTGGCGTGCGACGGGACGGTTTGGAGAGAACATCTCAGGCTGCTTCACTTCCTCTGGCATTTCCCTCGTGCTGAGAGGCCCTTCACCGATGCCACCGACAATGGCCTGCAGCAGGAGCAGGAGGGAAGCCATCTGTTGATGTACGCTGACTGCTCTTGCCTTGTAAGCTCAGTTGGAACGATAGTAGCAACAATTCTGAAGTAGCAGCTACATATAGTGAGGTGAGCACTCAGCTGCTCGTTTTTCTTACTGGTTTTAGGTGAATTTGCATTTTCTTGAGGGACATCTCTTGCGTGAGGAGGTTTTTCCTCTCCTTATTCTGTCCGGTCACGGAAAGGTTATGATCTGGGTTATGGTTGTACCGGTGTTCTGTAGGCTGTAGGTGAGAACATTAGAGTGGTTGGTACAGATATTGTGGAAAACAGACTGCTAATTGCCCTATTCTTTTCACGCTCTCTTGTTCAGCTAACATTTTGGTTGCGCTTTTAGGTGAACATGTTTATCTTTTTTTGGTGCCTTCTTTTCTCCTGCATTTGGTTTTGGCGTGTAGATGTGCTGTTGTTGCCTAATGGAATTCTTCTCCGCTCATTGGATTGGTACACTGCACTAGCTGGCACAGTGCACATCTTGATAATGCTCTTCTGGTCGTACCAACTGCGGGTCCAGGACAGCTCATTCTCCATTCAAGAATGAGTTGCACATGAAAATGTCTGCAATATAAATTTAAATGCAGCTTAAACTGCTTTGCAAAATGCAAAAAGGAAACACGATACTTAAGCATATTCAAATGGATGTTAGAAGAATAAACTGGATGAACCGGCCCAAACGTTATTAATAACACTCATTCTATCTTTAAGCTAGCTGATTCTTTTTCAATAGTTGATTATCTTTTTCATCTGTTTTGAAAATGCTTTATGAGACGTGCTATTCTTCCTCGATTTGTAAAATAAATATGGCTTTACGCAAATTAACCGTCATAAAACCCTTCTGTGAAACAGAAGATATATAATATGTTAATTAAGTCTTGTTGAGTACCTCTAGTACTCATGTTTGCTTCAACTTGGTTCATGTGGATTTCTCACTTTGGTGGTGTTTCAACATGGACGTCGACGAGTAGTTTGGGGTTCCTAGGTAGCAGCCTGAAATCTATGAGCTGGGACGTCGCGTTATGTTGCGACCTCTTAGGCCTTTTGGTATAATATTGGGCCATGTGACCTCTGTCTGTAATGTTATACTCTAGTAATACTTGCTTTATACAACTTCATGTATAGAGTTACTTCTTTGATCGGTTGTTGGTTTCGAGCTCATCGTTATGCAGTTTTGGCTACGCCTGCGTAGTTGTCGCAGTCGAGGGGTTATGGGGCCGATGATCCATTTCCGAGCATGCCTGCCGATGTTTACTCGGCCTGGGCTTGGTAACCCTAGTAACCCTCGATTGTTGTTGCACTTCGTGGACACATAGCATCTTTGCATAGCTTTGGCCCCGTACCTTCAGCTTTATACGACTCATGGACGCTTTGATATGCATAGTTGGTTATGACTAGCATGGACACAAGGAGTAGTAATATTGATGTTATCCGGCCTGCGTGCCGATGAATCCGGTCTACCTGTCGTTGTTTGTTGCAGCCGGGCCTTGTAACCCCGAAGCCCTTGTGGGTCCATGAATGGGAGCGTATAACAGTATGTATACTATGGGTCCGGGGTTGCAACAAGCTGGTTTTTGATGATGGCGTAGGCACTACAACAAAGCTGAATTTGCCGGCTCAGGACCTCGTCTTGGGGGCTGGTTGTGGAGGAGATAGTCGAAGATGGGCTGCTCCCATGCTGTCATGACGTGTATGATGAGTACCGCTTGTGCGTCTGGCTGGGTAGCCCCCGGGTTTGTATTTCCGACATGAGGGGCTTTTATTGGGCCGGCTGTACCTGTGCTTTCTTTGCAAATCAGCTTCAGAACGGGGAATGCAGGCGGCTAGGAGGCGGCAGCCCCTGGGTTCCCTGGTTCGCCGGCTGAGGCGGTCGAGGCGGCAGCCCCCGAGTCCGTGGACTCAGGCGGCTGGTTGGGGTCATCCGGCAAGATGATGGAGACGGAGGTTGACGACATCGTGATGGCCGCCTTGTGTAAGTTCTCGAGGGAGACGCCAAGAAATATGTCTTGCCGGGCGGATCCAAGGTTTGACAACATGTTCGCCGTCTCGTTGTGCGCTCGAAGGACATGGTGGAATTTGCATCCTTTGAAGCAGACATAGAGCTGCTGGACGAAGAAGTGGTAGGCTGCCAATATATGCGTCCTTGGCGTCCGAATCTCCTGAGACCTACTGTATCTGTCGTGGGATAATCACGGCAGACGTTACCGGGGGTAACTGATCTTGGGGCAAGACGACACATGCGTTTGGGAGAGGGTTTAGCTCAGCGGAGAACATGATGGTACTCGATCTGGTAGCCGGCAATCAAGTCGCCGAGTCTCCGATCTCGATATATTAACTCAACTCTCGTGTTACACTGGATGCTCGATATCAAGCGATATTGCTAGAACTCTTGGATCTCTAAACTAGACCGAGGGGCCGGTTTATAAAGCACCCGGACCCCCCTGGCTTGCCCTCCAAGGCGCACCCTGAACCCTACCTGGACACCGCATACAAGAAACCCTAACTTTCCTTACCGTAACCCACAATCCGGGTTACGAGGCCTACGAACTTGGGCCTTCCAGAAGCTCCTTTATCCTTAGCCGGATCTTGCGCAGCGTCCATTGGGCCGAGTTACACCTTGGTGTTGGCCTACCGGGTTATCATCCCTCCACCAGTAGTCCCCAGAATAGCTTGGGCTTCACGAGGTTCTCTTTGAAGCGCACGCTATTCCCTGCAAAATTATCAAACTTACGAGCTCAATGGAGGCCGGGTTAAATCGCTTTGATAAACAACTAGGCCTAACTCGACGGTGGCCATATAATAACCCGGCTTTCTCCAAGTCCTTTATTTAGCTTTCCGGGTCAACGCCCTAATAAGAATGTTAAAGATCCGATTTTCTTTACTCGATAATTGCCCCTAATGTTGTTGAGAAGATCTCCTTCTTATCTCTGTCCGGATATCTCGTCCAGCACTTAAAGCATATCTCGCAAAATCCGTGCAGATGGCCGTTACTCCGAAATTTTCGGTTCCCGCTCGTTGAGCCAGGTTTTATCCACCCGCACCCTTATAAATAAGTGCTTGGGGGCAAACCTAACCCCGACGGCTCATTCCCCCCCTTTCCTCTTTCTCTTCGCTCCCGCACTCAAGTTCATAGAGCACCATCACGGAGACCTCACGCGCGTCACCGGAGCCCATCCGTCGCCGGCTGCGCTCCGCCACGGCGCGCCCCGCGCCGCCGTCAAGATCCGCCACCACGCCCCCGACTTGCCCGCCGGGAGTCACAAAGGGGCACCAAGACTGTGCTATTTGCCTCCGCCGGGCTTTACTCCAATCCCCTCCAGTAAGCTTCCTGTATCCATTAACTTGACCCCGCAATTTCTAGATTTATTTCAGATTGGACCTAAGTCAACCCGCCGGTCATTTTTCTCGCCACGCCAAATTAGGTCGCTCAAATTCGCTTTAGCTCATCCAATGGATTGAATATAGATTCCATTTCATTCCCCTACTGCCTATAGTCATTAATTTCACCATGAATCTGGAAATGAAATCTCCAATCTAGGCTCGGGCTGCCCAAAATTTCGCGCTTGCCATTGACACCCGGCAAATTCTCTTCTTCCGGCTCTTTTGTTTGCAGTAGATACACGGGTAACCATCCATCTTCCCCAAACACCTCTCAACACGTAAGCACTTCATAATTTTTGTAACGATGTTTGATACCCGGATAACTTGTAACCTTGCTCCACAGAACGATACTCGGATAATTCTTTGCTTCCATGTTTTCTCGATATCACTCGCAAATATTCGGATGACTCATGGTTTCCGAGTCTTATTTCTTGTACCCTTCTATCTTGTGCTTTGCAGGTTAATCCCATGGCTCCCAAGAGGCAGGGGAAAACGCCAGCCAAGGCCAAGACCACCAACTCCATATCCGCCAACTGGGCGCGGTCCACTGTTACGAAGGCCAAGTTAGAAGAACCGGCCGAATTAGGAGTCCTCCCCTCTCAAAAAGATATCCATTGGAGGGTGTCGGGTGACGAGACCTGGCCCACGCCTGCCAACGATGAGGTAATATGTTTTGTAGAGCACGTGACCCGGGGGTTCCGTCCTCCAGGTCACCCTTTCTTTCGAGATGTTCTGAGCCACTATGGCCTCCGGGTATTTGACATAGGGCCTAACTCTGTGTTAAATATTTCCCACTTCATTGTTTTTTCCGAGTCATACTTGTGCATTCCGCCAAGTTTGGCTCTCTTCATCGAACTTTTCCAGTGCAAACCGTGCCGCGAAAGCGGTGACGGAGCACTTCTTGCTTGCGGCGGGGTCTCTATCCAGCGCCGCAAGAATTCTCTAATGCCACCTCTTACTCTTAACTCCCACGTCAAACACTGGGAACTCTCATACTTTTATTGCCGGGACACCTCCCCACCCGGCGAAAAGAGGTTGCCGGGTTACTCAGAGGGCCTCCTCGATATCTCCGAGACCTTCAACGCCTTCGCCCCTGACTCGGACAGGGAGGCAATTCAACCTTTATTGGCCAAAATAACTGTTCTCTTGGCCCAAGGCCTCATTGGGCTCAACCTGGTAAAGACTTGGGTCGATTTCCGGATCCAACCCAACTCCATCCGCACCAAGTTAATGTGCGAGTATTCGGGGCATACCACGGACTCGCTCCGATACTCCACCAATAGCTTTGCAGCTGGAGACACCAACAAGACTATCAAGAGCTTCTTGACAGAGAAGTTGGAGGTAATCCGGAATATAGCCGGGTTAGAACCCTTCACTCGTGAGAACCCGGCGCCTGAGGTAAATATCCGACTTTCATACTCTTACCTTCACACTTTCCACTCGATACTGTTGTTAACCTTCATTCTTACGTCTTCATCTCAGGCCGATGATGCTTTTTGGAAGATTGATACTCCCCCTAACTCTGAGCGCCCAGAGGAGAAAGAGGACGCCGTTAACTCGGATGAAGGTACATTCCGAGTTTTACTTAGTTACTTTAAGCTCGTCGTTGCTCTTTCGTCATTTTCCAACTATAAACCTTGATAATTTTCAGAACAAGAGGACGAAGACGAAGAAGAAGAAGCTGAAGGCAAGGTAGAATCCGCCAGCGACGAGGAAGAAGCTGAGCCGACGGTCAAGGCCGGAACAAAGAGGAAACCCCAAGGGGTCGTCTTCAAGGTTCCATACCTTTTCCTTGCCTCTAAACCATATTTCTTTGATAACATGCACGAGCTAAACCGGAAATTATCCACTTGGTCGTATTTGAAGGAACCGCTTGTGACCAAGCGCCGAATAACTCGGAACTTTCCAGGTGATGGCACTCTTAATCTGGGTATTCCGTCGTCTCCGGCTCGACGCGCTGGTATTCTCTTAATCCTTTCTTAAGTATCAAAGGCTTCCCGAACCATCCCCTTACGGGACAATTCCACATCTCGCTCGATGTTTTTCAGTTTCGTCCGGGTCCAGCAGCGAGTTCCCCTCGGACTATATGGTGAATCCCGGGTAAAATTCCTTTCCTGATGCTTTATCGTTTTTTCATCAATTTTTCCCAATTGTACGCTAACTGCTTTACTTATACTGCCCGTAGGGCCACGATCACTGTCAGCGACCAAGATGATATGGAAACTGACGACCCGGGTAAGGAGAACCTGACTGATGATATGCATGCCGCAGCTGGCGGAGAAGAACAACAAGTGCCACCAATAAACCCGGCCGACCGAGAGGCCGAGTATCCCATAGCCTCGCACATACTCGAGGAGGAAGAAACTGCAGGCTTGGGCACGGGAGGAGGGGCACCAGACTCCGATACTCGGACGACCCGGATAGCCTCTTTCAAGAAGAGAGCCCCTTCTCCAAGTCCCCAAGATCCCGGGTCTTCTAATTTGGGCAATGATACTTTTGACCAGATGATGAGCGCTCTCCTTGCTATGAAGGCCTCGGAGAGAGATGTGCTAGAGCGCATGGCAGCGGAGCACCAGGTACTGTAACCTAATATCTCTTCTTATCCATCTAGTCCCCAAGTACCGAGTATAATTTGTTGAAATTGTGCTCGGTATTCTGCGCGATACTCGGCTTGCCATGATACCCGACTAATTCTCATACTTTGGTTTCTCACAGGCACAGGCCACCCGGTCTGATGAACTTTTGCTCAAGACCGAACAACTGCTGCTTGCCGAGGTAAAGCGGAGAGAGGCCCTTGAGGATGAAGTGGAAACTTTGAAGAAAAATGTTTCCAAATATAAGAAAAGGTGCACCACTGCTCGAACCGCCCTAAAAAAGCTGTCGGATCAAATTACCGATACTTATCGTATCTTGCTTAGTAAGTTTCTTGCTGCTGACTGCTTTCATGCCTCTATTTTGTTACATGATACTCGGAATTACTGATATGGCCTTTCTTTCTTTCAACTCTAGGTGCTAACCTTGCAACCCCAGAAGAAGATGCTGTTGCCAAGGCTAAAACTTTAAAGACTGTGCTCCGGACTTTCTTTGCCGGCACCAAGTGGATATTGGATGTCGTGCAGTGGCCAACTGAGGTATATCCGGGTGAAGAAAATCTTATCCAAGCCTGCTCCACCGTGCCTGCATGGATCGAGATCTGGAAGCGCTCGGCATGTCGGATTGGTATGACCCGGGCCTTTGCGCTAGCTAAGGCTTACTTCCTTAAGCTTGAGCCGGCAAAGGTTATATCCGGGTTTCCAGAATTCAAAGCGGATGGCTCCAAGTTTGGGCCCAAGGACTTCAAGGCCGTACAATCCGCGGTGCGTCACTCGGCAACCAGTTTGGCCGATAGTATGGATCTTCGTACGCTTATGAGTTCGTACGATGCTGAAGACAAAATCGTGAAGGAGGAAGCACCCCCACCCTTCGACATTTTGGAGAAATGGGCTGCCGATTCAGCCAGGAAGAGGGAAGAAACCGCGAAGAGGGAGGCCGAGTTAGGATCAGAGCCAACCACCTCTACACCGGCTGTCCCCCCGCCTGTCCGTCCTGATGCGAAGAATCCGGGTGACGATGCCGGGAGAGCTGCAGAGCAAACCCAGGACCAAGACCCGGAGTGCAAGGGCAAGGGTGTGCACCCTATTCAACAAGCCGAGTAAACAAATGCCATTACGATACCTTGGCCGTTTCGATGCTCTTGTTTGAAACAGATATTATTTTGTTGGTGCACCTATGCACCTTTGATACTAGTACCGAGATTTGTGACGTACTTTAATTCCTTGATATACCTCGTGCCTCTTCTGGCCTCTGGATGAACTTGATATTTATCTGGTTTTTGAGCTTATTCTCGATATCCGACTTTCTTTATGGTTCCTTTTGTGAGACTCGGTTTCCGAGCATCGTGGGTTCTGACAGGCGGACTTTTCGCTAAGTCCCCAAGTCCCCCAGACTCGGATGTTAGGGTTTTTCGAGCTTAGTAACAACTTGTTTCTGTTTCAAAATCCCCAGTCACCAAGGCCCGAATTTCCGAGTCTGGGATATGTGGTTTTTTCAAAGAGAACAAATTTGTTGTTGCTAAGCCCAAGCCCGGAGCCGTTTCATATAGGTAATGAAGTTATGCTTGATAAACGTTGAGTTTCCGGCTATTAGCCTTGTACTCTGCATAACTTGTGGTTTAGATGACCCTTTTGACTATCTTGTACTGTAAGCCGGCTTTCGCGTGGATACCATGTTGTTACATCTATACGAAAACAGGGTCAGGCAAGTCCCATTGGGCTTCATGGCTGATTGTAATCGTAAGCGAGCAAATCATGCCACTTTAGCTGCGAGTCACATCGAGCTTAAGTAAGAAAAGTCAAGAAAATTTGGCTCCTTTGTCCGGTTATAAGATTGCAGCCGTACTCGTTTGCGAGTAATCGGCCCTTATAACTCATAGGCATCAAGGCCGGGTCTTTGAGTTTGTAACTGTGCTATTCAAGCAATCAGCCCTCAAGACCTATATATATGCAACATACTTGATGATACTGATGTACTGGTAGCAATAAATAATACTTATCTGTAACCGGAGTGAAGATCATAACAAAATAAGACTTGATAACCATCTCTTTATTGATACGAGAAAGTTTTGGGTCAGCAGGCCGCCTCATTAAAAACCTTCCAGTCCCCTTAGGTACCCTGGATAGGAAAAGAGTGCGTCTGAAACCTGCTGCCCGTTACATTGTTTTAGTTCTTCTTGGGATTCTGTCCGGAACTGACGTAATCGATGCACATTCTCCACTTGTTGATCTTTTTTACTATGAGTACCGGGTTTCCCAGCCAATCCGGATAAGGCGTTTCCATGACGCGGCTGGCTGTGAACGGCTGCGCAATTTCTTCTCTTGTGGTGGATTGTTTGAGTGAATCACCCTTGATGAAGGCCACCATCTTGGTATCTCGTGCTGCCTTGAGTTTTGCCCTTTCGCCTTCAGTACTCGGCTTTTTCAAGGCTGTTCTGTCATCCGAGTCTGCTTGAGCCCGGTAATATTTGAGTTCCTCTTTTCTACAAGCTTGTTCAGCCATTGCTGCATCTCCTTCATCGCACTCAGCCGCTATGTCCCGGCTTCCATGTATGGTGATGGTCTGTTTAGGACCCGGGATTTTTAGCTGTAGATACACGTAACACGGCCTAGCCATGAATTTAGCATAAGCCGGCCTTCCGAATAGCGCGTGATAAGGACTGCGCAATTTGACCACCTCGAAAGTGAGCCACTCAACTCGATAATTATCCTTTGATTCCCCAAAAGCTACCTCCAATGCGATTTTTCCCTCGGGGCACGCTGAGTGACCCGGCACTATCCCATGAAAAATTGTTGAACTTTTTTGTAGCTGAGACTCCTTGAGACCCATGCGTAGAAAGGTTTCCCAATATAGTATATTGATGCTACTTCCACCGTCCATCAGGACCTTTTTCAGTTCATACCCATTGACCTGCGGCGCAACTACCAATGCTAAAACTCCCGGGTGTTCTATTCTTTCCGGGTGACCCCTTCTGCTCCATGTTACGTCCTGTTCTGACCACCTCAGGTATCTTGGAACAGCCGAGGACACCGAGTTTACCGCCTGTTTCAGTATCTTCTTGTCCTTGTTGGAACTTCCTGTAGTATGCACGTGATATTGACCCAACTGCTTGGGGTTGGCCTGGAAACCTCCAGCTCCCCCTTGGTTGTTACCTTGATTTCCGGCTGCCGGGTTGCCGGCTGGGGGTGGGCCGTTGCCCGGGTTTCCACCTGGACCCGGTCCTCCTCCCCGACCTGCACCTCGCATGGCTCTGTTCACTTCCTCATTCTTCCACCTCTGTAGGTCGGCGCACTGCTCCAAGGAGTGGTTAGCTGGCCTACCGTTTCTGCTGTGCTTCGGGCATGCCATTCTGAAGATGTCCCAATTATTACTCGGCCTTGGTGGCCCTTGATAGTTTCCTCCATTGTGATTTCCAGTATTGAAATTTCCTTCTGCCCTGGGTCTTGAAGATCCGGCTTCAGTGTTGGCGACAAACTCGGAGCCTCCCTCAAACGGGCGCTTGTTCTGGCTGTTTCCGTTGTTACCCGGCGCTGATCCATTGCCGGTTCTTCCATTACTACTTGTGTTTACTTTTGCTTTTTTTATCGTCAGTTTCCTCTTCCGTAGTGTCCGTTGCGGCGTGTTTGTTGCATGCATCCATCAGTTCTCCCATCGTAACCTCTGAAGCATTCCGACTAGATTTCATGCGAGTTAGCTTTTGTACTAAAGGTGTGTACTTGCAGGTCTTTGCCATAGCTTGCAGCGCATCCTTGGGATGAATATCTGTAGATGAATGAAGTATTTCCATAACCCGGCGCACCCAGCTGCGCGCCGATTCTCCCTTCTTCTGAACACATCGCTCTAGGTCATCAATAGTGAATAACTTTCTGCACTTCCCGTGAAAGTGCTTGATAAACGCAGTTTTCAATTCTTCCCATGACTTGATAGATCCTTCCGGTAGATTGGTGAACCATAACTTTGCTGCTCCCTCTGACATCATTAGATACATGAATTTGGCTTGAAGATTCTCGGACGCATTGCGAATCGACATGGCCATCTCATAACTGCTCAACCATGTTTCCGGATCCATAGTCGGCTCATAATTCACTACTTTACCCGGTTCTTTGAACTTTTCCGGGTAAGGTTCAGCCCTGATGCTATCCGAAAGACACTTAGGTCCTGCAAGAATGGTCGAAGCTGGTCTTACTCGGGAAACGTGTGATCCTGCAGGGGGTACAGCTGGACGCGGTACTGCTGGTGGCTCATGTGCCGCAGACCCGGCCACGGCTCTCCTTGCTCTGGAACTGTCCACGATGGCCTGTGCTGCTGATGCTGCTGGTACTGCCTGAATGTGTGGAGGAGGCGGCATTTGCTGCTGCTCTTCCCTCCGCCGTGCCGAACTTGTCTGGATATTGCCGGCATTACCTCGCTGTTGGCTGACATATGGTGTCCCATGCATTCCACTTCTGTGATCCGGGTAATTAACTTGTTGGGCCACCGCAGTGCGCAGCATATCTATCGCCCGCCGGGTCTCCTCTGCGTGGGGTGACTCTCTCACGGGGATTTAATTCAGTGCAAGCGTTGCCGCGTATACGTTGTCCATGGGATTGTTGTAATGACCCGCTGGTGTGCGAAAACGTGATGGTGGTGGTGGTGGTGGTGGTACAGTATTGCCGGTAGTAACTCCAGTCCGTGGTACGGGTAACCCGGCCTGCGTGTCTACCGGTTGTACTCCTCCGGTTGTCGGCTGAGGGGCGGTCCCTTGATTTGCCGCTGGGATCGGCTGATCCTGAGGCGTGATAAATAGCGCAGCCGGGTTTATGACTCCTCCCAATGCTGGCAATCTGGTTTGGTGCCTTTGATGTATTCTAGTCGTTTCCTCTCGGAGCCGGGTTTCCAGTGCATCCAGCTCGCGTTGTCGCGTGGCCATCCCTTGTCTTTCTGCTTCTACTTGCCTTCTCTGCTGCTCCAATGCGCGACGGGCTACGTCCAGATCCCTAACACGTTCCGCCGCGTTTTCTGGAGTAATAACGGTGGCGAGAACTGTGGGGTCTAGAATCAGATTGTTGTCGAACAGAGCCGGGTGTTGAGGGTTGGAAGGACCCGCTCCTGGTGTCCGGTTTGCTAGGAATCCAAACGTGTTCGCGTGTAACTCGTTTTCTGGCGCTTGACTGGTAACCGATGCCGACTCTCCGTCAACCTGGGCCAAAACCGTGTTTCCGTTAGCCGGTCCTTGCTGCCGGGTCAATGCTTGTGCTGCCTCAGCTGCGGCCGCGGTTACGTTCTCTTGGTTGAGATTGGTCGCGGGAGCCGTGTAAACCGCAACCCGGCGCACCATGCTTGGCGCGAATCCATACTGTTCCTCTTCGCTGCTGTTTTCCTCGTACCGGTTCTCTAGTAGATGCAGGATAGATTCGGTATCATCTTCTTTCTCGACCCGGCCACGCGGGGTCCATGCCGGCTCCTCCGGCTGTTCCCACTTCGTGGTGGGCTCTCCTGTCGGGTTTGTTGTCCCAACTGATTCTTCTCCATCTGATTGGATATAGGTGGTTTTCCCTGATACAGAATCAAACCCAAAGTCGTCAGGGATCGAACCGGAAGTACGTACCATACCGATGAAGACGCTGATCTGGCCGATTGTCACAATAGATCCGGATTCGAGGTGATCCGACTCTGGTCCCCAGCCGGAATCGTCCACCATCTTCTCTCCTTCATGGTCGATGTAGATCTCGCCGATGACTAGATTCTCCATGTTCTTCCGAGCTTCTCCCGTGATGTAAACACCTTTGGACGTAGGCCCCACGGTGGGCGCCAACTGTCGTGGGATAATCACGGCAGACGTTACCGGGGGTAACTGATCTTGGGGCAAGACGACACAGGCGTTTGGGAGAGCGTTTAGCTCAGCGGAGAACATGATGGTACTCGATCTGGTAGCCGACAATCAAGTCGCTGAGTCTCCGATCTCGATATATTAACTCAACTCTCGTGTTACACTGGATGCTCGATATCAAGCGATATTGCTAGAACTCTTGGATCTCTAAACTAGACCGAGGGGCCGGTTTATAAAGCACCCGGACCCCCCTGGCTTGCCCTCCAAGGCGCACCCTGAACCCTACCTGGACACCGCATACAAGAAACCCTAACTTTCCTTACCGTAACCCACAATCCAGGTTACGAGGCCTACGAACTTGGGCCTTCCAGAAGCTCCTTTATCCTTAGCCGGATCTTGCGCAGCGTCCATTGGGCCGAGTTACACCTTGGTGTTGGCCTACCGGGTTATCATCCCTCCATCAGTATCACTAGGTCCAAGTCCCCGAGGTAGAGGATGCGTTGGATCCCTATCTCATTTGCCAGCTTGAGGACGTGGAGAAGGGCCTCATACTCGGCCATGTTTTTGGAGGCGTTGAAGTAGATCTACAACGCATATTCTAGCCGGTGTCCCTTGGGAGAGGTGAGGAAGATGTCGGCTCCCAAACCATCGCGTATCTTGGAGCCGTCGAAGTGCATTTTCTAGTGTAAAGAATCGGGGACATGCGGCAGATACTGGGACTCTGCCCAGTCCACGAGGAAGTCAGTGAGGACCTAGGACATGATGGTGGTGCGTGGCTCGTAGATCATGTTGTGCGCCACCAGGTTGATTGCCCATTTGGCGACGCAACCGGTTGCGACCTTGTTGCCAATGATTTCTGAAAGCGGGGCCGTGCTCACCATGGTGATTTTGTGCTCTTGGAAGTAGTGGCGGAGTTTCTTGGCGGCGAAGTCCACACCGTAGACTAGCTTCTGGTGGTGGGGGCAGTTCTGCTTCTGCATCGGCTCCTCTTTGTCCTTCTGCGTCCGCTCGACTACCAAGACGTCGCTGATGACCCGGCTGGTTGATGCGAGGTATAGCAGCATGGGATCTTTCGGACCTAGAGACGTTAAGACTGGGCGGTGGTGAGCATCCGTTTGAGGTCGAGGAAGGCCGCGTCTGCCTCCCGGGTCTAGGTGAATTTGTCCATCATCTTCAGAAGCTGGTAGAGCAGGAGGGCTTTCTCTCCCAACCGACCGACGAACCGGCTGAGGGAGGCTAGGCAGCCGGCGAACTTCTGGATGTCCCTCAGCTAAGTCAGCCCCTGAATGTTCTCGATAGCGGCGATCTTCTCCGGGTTGGCCTCAATCCCTCGCTTGGATACGAGGAAACCGAGGAGTTGGCCGGCTGGCACCCCTAAGACGCACTTCTCCGGGTTGAGCTTTATCTTGAAGTGGCGCAAATTTGGAAAGGTTTCGTCTAAGTCCTCGAGGAGGGTGCGACGCTTCTTGTTCTTGACCACCACATCATCCACGTAGGCGTGGACAGTCCGGCCGATCTGGTCGTGCAAGAATTTCTGCATGCACCGTTGGTAGGTGGCCCCCATGTTCTTCAACCCAAACGGCATGGTGACGTAGGAGTAGGCTCCGTAGGACGTGATGAACACCGTCTTGATATGGTCATCCGGGTTGAGCTTGATCTGGTGATAGCCGCGGTAGGCATCCAGAAAGGAGAGGAACTCGCAGCCGAAGATGGAGTCGATAAATTGGTCGATTCGTGGCAGAGCTAATGGATCCTTGGGGAAGGCCTAGTTCAAGGCGGTGTAGTCGATGCACATGCGCCATGTGTCGTTCTTGTTTATGACCAGGACTTGGTTGGTCATAAAGAAAATGTATCATGATGCAAGCAGCCGAGCGATCTCATCTCTGATGGCCCTTCGTCTTTCCTCCGCGAAGCGGCGTAGCATTTCTTGACTGGTTTTGCATCCGGTCTGACATGAAACAAGTACTCGGACAACTCCCTCGGGACACCCGACATCTCCTTGGGGGACCATGCGAAGATATCCCGATTCTCACGGAGAAGCTGACGAGCACCCTTTCCTATTTTGGGCCGAGGCTTGCTCCGATGGTGATGAGATTCTCGTTGGGCCGGCTGGCATCAAGGGGGATCTTCTTGGTGTCCTTGGTCACTTGGAACTAGGACTCGCCCGCCTGTCCCCCAGCAGTCGGCATTCCTAGAGGCTCGTTGCTGATTTCACGCAAGATCTGTTGGAGCTGCTTGGCGTGTGCGATGGATTCAGCCAGCTTGCGTACCGCTTTTAGTCACCGCAGATGGTGATGATCCCATGCGGGCCGGATAGCTTCATGTTCACGTCTGCATAGTGCGGGACCTCCATGAACTTGGTCAAGGTGGGCCGACCGAGTATGGCGTGGTAGGCGCTCTGGTAGTTCACCACTTCGAACCAGATGGGCACGTGACAGAAGTTCTCCTCTTTGCTGAATATGACATCCAGGCGGACGGTTCTCATGTGGGTGCATAGCTTTCCCGACATGATGCCGTGGAACGTCGTCCAGTTGGGCTGCATCATTGCCTCGGTGAGGCACACCTTGTCGGTTGTGTCTTTGTAAAGGATGTTGATGCTGCTACCTGCAGTCAATAAGCAGCCGGGAGAAGGTGCAGGCGTGTTCGCCGGCTTCGATGATTGGGTGCATCAGGCGCGAGTAACTCCCGGGGCTTGGCAAGACGCCCGGGTGATCTTCCCGGCTCCAGGTGATAAGCTGCTTGGACTAGTCGAGGAACTGGGGAACATCAGGAACAGCGGCCTTCACTTCCCCCACGCTCGTTCGGGTACTACGCTTGTCATTGCGCTCGATGCCGGAGATGAAATAGGTGCCGTATTCGCGGGGGTAGTTGTTGCGGGCCCCGCCGGTCGGATCAGCCAACCGGCTGACTTGTGGGTCGTCACGGTTTCCGCCTTGACGGTTCAGGGTAAGCGGAGCCGGCAGCCCCTCGCCCTTGGTCAGGCGGGTCGCCCAACTGCACTGCTGGGTGGTTTGAGTGGACGGCTTGCATAGCCCTCTATGGTACTTGCAAGGAGAGTGGAGCATCTTCTCGAACGTGTACTTGAGCTTCTGCCACGGGCGGTCATCGTTTCGCTGCCTAGGGTAGCGGCTGCCGCATGAACCGTCCGCTGTCTGCGGCTGCGACGAGCCGACTGTCATATCGCTCGTTGGCCATCTGGCCTCCCCCCTCTTCCGATTGTCCCGGTTGCCGCCGCCTTGATTCTATTTGTGGTCATTCCGGCTGGACTGGCCTGCTGGAACACTTGCACTGCGTCCTTTTTGGCCGGCTGGGCGTTGATGAGCTGACCGGACTGATCCATCCGGATGGTGATCTTCATGACTGTGTCGGTTGTGGCGTACTTCTCTGCAATGGTCAGGAGTGCCACCATGGTCTCGGGATCTGCCCTTTACATCTTGTGCTTCAACATGGTGCCTTTACGGCATCCGTCAGTGAAGTGCCCGATGGTCTTGTCGTCAATTCCCTCAGAAGTGTTGCGCTGGGTGGTCCACCGGGTGAGGTACTCGCGGTCTGTCTCCTTCTCTCCTTGGACGCGTAGTTTCAGCTGCTGCGACCGGCCGGGCCGTTGGTAAGTGCTGACGAAATTGTAGATGAAGATCTCCTCGGAATCCAGCCAGGAGTTGACGCTGCCGGCTGGGAGGTTGTTAAGCCACGCTCTAGCCGGACCCTAGAGCATGAGGGACGCGTAGCAGACTGCCACCTTCTTGTTTCCGCCTGCGATAGTGACAACGGTGACGTAGTCAGTCAGACAGTCCTCTGGCTTGATGGTACCATTGTACTTGGGCATGTCGCGGGGGAGCGGGAACTTTGACGGAAAGGGCTCTCCCTTGATGCATGGCCCCAGGCGCGCGGGGCCATCTGTCGGCTCGTCTTCTATCTCCTGGGCGAGCCAGAGCCTATCGACGCGGCCGCGGAGGTCGTGGTTGACCGCGGGGCTGAGAGGCCCTAGGCGCTCCTGGATGCCGCCTCGACGGTTGGCCAACTCGGGCTCTTAGGGTCGGTTCCCAGTGCGGGCGATGGAGGCGGCATGTTTGCCCGGCTGGCTTACGCTGCCGGCTGTCGTCAACTCCTGCATTGGTTGTTGTTCCGGTTGCCGCCTGCAGCTGGCAGGGCATCTGGCTCGGCCCTAGGGGAGGATTTGACGCTGCGATGGCGGTGTAGTGTAGAGGCTTGCTGGCCGTCGTGAGATCCACCGTCGCCTTCTTGGCCGCCCAAGCGCGTGGTGGAGGCCTCGTACGCCGCCTAGTGCCGGTTGGTTGCCCTCACGAGGTCTTGGAGATGTTGCTGCTGACGGCGTAGCTCCTCCCCTTCCAGGCCAGATAACTCTTGTGTGGCCGCCTGGGCCACCCTCATGTTCTGCGTCGAGGTGCTATAGACCGGCCGCCTGGGCATAGGCGGAGCCGATTGCTCCCCTTGGTGCATCTTGCCGAAGGGATTGCCACCCCAATGGCGCACCTTGTCTCTCCGGCTGGGCGCGTTTGGCGCCAAAGTGAAGCTGTGGGCGACGTTGTACTCGCAACGGTGGCATCCACTTGGCGCTGCCTGGTCGCCACCTCCTCCGCCTTGCACAGAAGCAGGAGGTGTGTCTTCTGCAGTTCTTCCGCCGCCTTCGCCTGGTTGGCGTCGAGGGTGATGGGCATGTTGAGTCCCTCTGCGAATACGCTGTTGCTGGGGCCAGTGGGACGGGGGCCGTCTGGCGCCTAGCTAGAGATTGGGCCAATGATGACCATGGTCTCCACAAAGATGCGGGTCTCGGCGCTGCTTTCGCAGCTGGCTGCCTCCTCGGGGAGATAGTCTGAGCAAGCGAGCACCTTAGAAGGGTACTCGAGGACGACAATGATGTAGACGCGATGCTCGCCGAAGGAAACGAAAAGCCGCCTGCCGAGATGGGCTCCTCCGCCACAAAACATCCGGTGTTGCTGAGGACGCAGTCGAAAGCACCAAACATCATGATGAGGCCAGAGGCGCCGCGCTCGCCGGAGCCAACCATAAGACCTGCACGAAGTGAACCTCTAGCCGGACGGGGTCCCGCGCGGAACGAGACTCCGACGTCGCTCTATTCCCCACGGTGGGCGCCAACTGTGGTGGTATCATTCACGGCAACACCATTGCGTTAGCAATGGAGTTTACAGAAGGGACACACGACGCAAACGTCGGTGTCCGTGCGGGATAGGGAATCAAGCGTGAAGGAGACACCGTGTACTCACGTTCAGAACCTCAGCCTTGTGAGTTCTTTACTCCCGCAAGGATGAACTAGGTGGGGATGTATATGGTGTGACAGGATGCTAAGTGAATTCTCCCCTGCTAAGAGATGCCCAAAGTGCCTTATATAGGGGCTGGCAGTCCGGCTAACAGGTAGGGTCAGCTGTACGGCCATCCGGCTGGGACCCTTTAACGGTCAGACACACAGTATACTTCCTTCTAATTATGTCGGTAAGGTACATGTTGGGACTAGACAAGAAGACTACTAATCATGACGCAGCTGGCCAAAGTTTAATGGTATGGCCGCCTACTCCTCCGGTAGAATCATAGTTGCTATTGTGCGTGATGTCTTGTTGCCCCTTAGCCCATGCATGCCTTTAGCCCACCCCGCCCTAGCTTGTCAGAATCGCCCGGCTGAAATCATCAGCCGACTGCAGTTAGGCGGTCAGACCCAGGCGACCAAACTGCAGCCGCCTGGTAAAGTACCAAACCAGCCGGTCATTCTTCTTAGCGTTGTCCTGGTCTTATACTTAGCTTAATCGATGGGCAATCCCCTCAAAAGAAGTCTAGAGACCTCGTTAGTTTTGGGTAAGGAACCATTTGTACTAACATGTTTCATGCGAGAAGATCTAATTTGTTCCTCTCCATTTTCCCATTTGTTGGTTCCATAACATTTGTGCCCATATGTGCCATGCACGAATATAGACGGCGAAGGAGAAGGAGAATAGGGAAGCGCCGGACAGAGAGGGTGCGGGGAAGATGACATCGTGGAATGGGGAAGGGATGGCGCGGGCGAGGGAGTGGGGCTTGCTAAGTTGCTCTGCGCCTATGTAATGTTGGAGTAGGAAGGAGGGCTACACTAGAGTAGGGGAAGGAGGAGGCCTACGACACAAATCGCGACAATACGAACATAAAGCCGCCAATGTGGATAGGGCTTGCATTAGTGTTCGATTCCCGCCTCGCTGCATTCGAGTAACCCATAGCAACGCAGAAGATCATGTGAATCTGAATCCGCACTTCAAGACTATCCAACACAATCTTCTCCACTCGGTACCAAACTAGGGTGCGGCTTCTCCCCTCGGTACCAAACTAGGGTTCGCACCCTTAGGCCTTGTTCGGTTAAACCCCATCCCAAGGGCATTGGAGTGGATTAGAGGGGATTTGAGGGGAATTTGGTCTAATGGGGATTTGTTCCACCTCAATACATTTTAGTCCCCCTTCGAATTTTGAAACTGAATAAGCTGTTAGAGTATCTTCACCGGCACCCTAAAAAAATGTCCGACGCTATCCAATTATGTTCTCTTTGGAGGCGTCGGACATGTGTCCGTTCGTTTGGAGAAAACTCCAACCAAACCGGACATCATTACTACAAACAACTTGTGGGAAATGGAGAGAGCGCAGGTAGCCGAGCAGAGAGCGCAAGTAGAACATAGGTCCGGTGCAGTGCTTCCGCGTGGCAATCTTCGTGGCTGCACAGGCGTGCTCTCGACATTGTGCAGGGAGCCGTACGTCCGCGCACCCTAGGAACCGTGCTCGCCTCGCTCGCCGGCTTGTTCTGCTCGACGCGTTCCTCCTCAACGACGCGTTGCCCATGGTTTCTTCGACACACCCGACCTCTGCTTTGGTGAGGACGGAGAGCAACGATAGTAGTAGCTCCATCAGCGGTCATACACGCTGGTCGATCATGAACGCGAGCTGGAGGTGGCCGGGTCCTCACGCCGCGCCCGCGACCTGGCGGTGGTCGCTGCACGGTCTCTCGTCTCGGCCACCTGTATCTCACATAGGCGCGGCCGAAGACAGCATCGCTCCTCGGTGTGAAAGTCAGTCAAAGACATGCATGCGCATCTGGACGGGCTCTGGCAAGCAGCTCGGTGTGCTGCATGCTGCAGCTCGCCACCACCCGCCTCGTTCGTATGTGAGTCACTACAGAAAACAAGTAAAAAGCCGACGGCAATACCTATGCCGACGGCAATAAGTCGTGGCCGTCGGCATAGCTACCTGTGTGCCGACGACGCAGAAATTCCCGTCGGCTTAGCTACAGTCGTCGGCGTCCCTGACGTACGCCGACGGCCACATAAAAACACGGTCGGCATAGCTCCTGCCGTCAGCGCAACAGGACATACGCCGACGGCCTTCGACAAATTAGCTTCGCCGTCGCCATAGGTATAGCCACCGTGGCACAGCCGGCAGGACGCGTATACGGCGTCAGAGACGCCGACGGTAATACCGTCGGCATAGCTTTGGACCTATGCCGACGGTAAAGCCGTCGGCATAGCTTTGGACCTATGCCGACGGCAATACCGTCGGCGTATCCCCTGCTGCCTTTCACATAAAATCAATAGTTCACATAACTCCCTGCTCCCTTTCCCCCTTTTATTATAAATTCACTTACTAGCAATATATCACATTAAATTCAATAGTATGAAGGTTGTAATCACATGAAATGATATATGATTCAACAGAAGAGAATAATTTCAAATTTTGTGGGACCGGTCTTACTTTTCCGTGTAGATGTGGTGTATACAAATAAAAATAAGGATAAAAGTTTATTAGTCAATCCTCGTATAGGGGTAGATATTCGGGCCGCCGGACTAGGGTTTCGTTGGAAAAAGACCGCCGGAGCGAAATGGGGTAAATGATAAGTTCAAACAGGGTAGTCGATAAGTTTGGGGCATACCGGAGGGAATCGTTTGAACAGTTGGGGTATATCTTTGCTTTGGCATATTCCTATGGCCTAACCTAACTAAAAAAAGCAAAAAATTCCACAAGCCTACCCTCTTCGACGCATGTCTAGAGGGTAGCCAGACAATCTTGCGTTTTCTCCAGCAAGTTAAGGGTTTCGCCGGAGAGGGCTCAAGAGCATTTGAATCGCAATAAAATATTCTCTGATATGGTATCTTTGGCACCCAAGACTCATGACACACTATAACACACATGGTATGGCAAACCCTTGGTTTAGGTGGGATTTAGACGCTCCGGAACCCCTGTCCGGAGAAACCCTGTCCCCGATGTAGAAAAAGACGGAACTAGCGTTCTGGCCACTCTACGTGATCCGGTAGGGGGTAGCAAAGTGGAACTAGTTGCTTGGTTGTGTTATATGTTAGGCCCACGGAACACCCAAGACAATGGTAGGGCCTACCTCTTGGAAAGATTCCCCCCGTTACGTCAGATCCGGGAGTTTCGGGGTGTGAGCGGTCCTGGAACCCGGAATAGAGAATTCGACGCCGATGAATCCATAACACAAAGAGTGATGGCATCTTTGGAACCCAATATCCATTAAATGCTCTAACACACATGGTATGGAAAACCCTTGGTTTAAGTGGCATTGAGACGCTCCGGAGCCCCTGTCCGGAGAAACCCTGGCCCGTTGTAGAAAAAGACGGAACTTGCGTTCTGGCCCCTCTATGTGATCCGGAAGGGGTAGCAAAGTGGAACTAGTGGCTTGGTTGTGTTAGGTTAGGCCTAAGGAACACACAAGACAATGGTAGGGCCCACCTCTTGTCAAGATCCCCCTCCCCCCGTTACGTCAGATCCGGGAGTTTCGAGGTGTGAGCAGTCCTGGAACCCGGAAAAGAGAATCCGACTCCGGTGAAGCCCTAGCACAAAGAGTGATGCCATCTTTGGCACACAAGACCCATGACACACTATAACACACATGGTATGGCAACCCTTGGTTTAGGTGGGATTCAGACGCTCCGGAGTCCCTGTCCGGAGAAACCCTGTCCCCGATGTAGGAAAAGACGGAACTCGCATTCTGGCCCCTCTACGTGACCCGGAAGGGGGTAGCAAAGTGGAACTAGTGGCTTGGTTGTGTTATGTTAAGCCCAAGTAACACCCGAGACAATGGTAGGTCCCACCTCTTGTCAAGATTCCCCCGTTACGTCAGATCGGGGAGTTTCGGGGTGTGAGCAGTCCTGGAACCCGGAATAGGGAATCCGATGTCGGTGAAGACCTAACACAAAGAGTGATGGTATCTTTGGCTCCCAAGACCCATGACACACAGTCTAACACACATGGTATGGAAAACCCTTGGTTTAGGTGGGATTCAGACGCTCCGGAGCCCCTGTCCGGAGAAACCATGTCCCCGCTGTAGAAAAAGACGGAACTTGCGTTCTGGCCCCTCTACGTGATCCGGAAGGGGGTAACAAAGTGGAACTAGTGGCTTGGTTGTGTTATGTTAGGCCCAAAGAACACCCGAGACAATGGTAGGTCCCACCTCTTGTCAAGATCCCCTGTGACGTCAGATCCGGGAGTTTCAGGGTGTGAGCAGTCCTGGAACCCGCAAGAGGGAATTCGATGTCGGTGAAGACCTAACACAAAGAGTGATGGCATCTTTGTCACCCAAGACCCATTACACACTATAACACACATGGTATGGCAAACCCTTGGTTTAGGTGGGATTCAGACGCTTCGGAGCCCCTGTCCGGAGAAACCCTGTCCCCGCTGTAGAAAAAGATGAAACTAGCGTTCTGGCCCCTCTACGTGAGCCGGAAGGGGGTAGCAAAGTGGAACTAGTTGCTTTGTTGTGTTATGTTAGGACCAAGGAACACCCGAGACAATGGTAGGGCCCACCTCTTGGCAAGATTCCCCCTGTGACGTCAGATTCGGGAGTTTCCGGGTGTGAGCAGTCGTAGAACCCGGAAGAGGGAATCCGATGTCGGTGAAGACCTAACACAAAGATTGATGGTATCTTTGGCACCCAAGACCCATGACACACTATAACACACATGGTATGGCAAACCCTTAGTTTAGGTGGGATTCAGACGCTCCGGAGCCCCTGTCCGGAGAAACCATGTCCCCGCTGTAGAAAAAGACGGAACTTGCGTTCTGGCCCCTCTACGTGATCCGGAAGGGGGTAGCAATGTGGAACTAGTGGCTTGGTTGTGTTATGTTAGGCCCAAGGAATACCCAAGACAATGGTAGGGCCCACCTCTTGTCAATATTCCCCCTGTGACGTCGGATCCGTGAGTTTCGGGGTGTGAGCAGTCCTGGAACCCGGAAGAGGGAATCCGATGTCGGTGAAGACCTAACACAAAGAGTGATGGTATCTTTGTCACCCAAGACCCATGACACACTATAACACACATGGTATGGCAAACCCTCTTCGCGTGGTGTTGTTATATATGCCCTAGTATCCACCAAAAATAATAAACTTGGAGTACGACAATTTGGTGGAAAATGTGTTCACAGAAATGAGCTATCTCGTACGAAGATTCATGGCTTTCGGGTGAAATGACGGATGTTTTGGCCACATCGATGGCATAGTTTGTTTAAATGTGCCCATATTCCACACAAAGGTGCATATTAGAACAACTAACAATGTTCACGAAGAAAGTTCTATTTTTCGTTGAATAAAAATACCATTTTCCCTTTCCGGAGTGTCGAAACTGGCTATTTTTGTGAAGCACATACACAAAATATGTTTCAAAAATGTACAAACTAAAATTCTAAATATATCATGTCATGTTTGATATACAAATAACAAACTTACTACCTCTGAATAGCTCAAAATACACCTCATTTGAAAAAGACAAATTTCTGCCGATTCAGCTGAAACCGGGCCAAATTTGAACTACAGGTGACTTGTAGTTTTCTCTTTATTTTTTGAAAAAATCATTTCTAGGTAGACAAATACCTATTTCAACATAGATATACCAAGAGTTCATCAATATTCAACAACTAGGTACGAACGGTCATGTCCCTCGTTTTGATGGTTTTCCGAAACCGGCTTTGAAAATTCCAGAAAATTCAAAAAAAATCGAAACGATGCAGGATCTTCACGTGGTGTTGTTATATATGCCCTAGTATCCACCAAAAATAATAAACTTGGAATATGACAATTTGGTGGAAAATGTGTTCACAGAAATGAGCTATCTCGTACGAAGATTCATGGCTTTCGGGTGAAATGACGGATGTTTTGGCCACATCGATGGCATAGTTTGTTTAAATGTGCCCATATTCCACACAAAGGTTCATATTGGAACAACTAACAATGTTCACGAAGAAAGTTTTATTTTTCGTTGAATAAAAATACCATTTTCCCTTTCCGGAGTGTCGAAACTGGCTATTTTTGTGAAGCACATACACAAAATATGTTTCAAAAATGTACAAACTAAAATTCTAAATATATCATGTCATGTTTGATATACAAATAACAAACTTACTACCTCTGAATAGCTCAAAATACACCTCATTTGAAAAAGACAAATTTCTGCCGATTCAGCTGAAACCGGGCCAAATTTGAACTACAGGTGACTTGTAGTTTTCTCTTTATTTTTTGAAAAAATCATTTCTAGGTAGCCAAGTATCTATTTCAACATAGATATACCAAGAGTTCATCAAGATTCAACACCTAGATACGAACGGTCATGTCCCTCGTTTTGACGGTTTTCCGAAACCGGCTTTGAAAATTCCAGAAAATTCAAAAAAAATCGAAACGATGCAAGATCTTCGCGTGGTGTTGTTATATATGCCCTAGTATCCACCAAAAATAATAAACTTGGAATACGACAATTTGGTGGAATATGTGTTCACAGAAATGAGCTATCTCGTACGAAGATTCATGGCTTTCGGGTGAAATGACGGATGTTTTGGCCACATCGATGGCATAGTTTGTTTAAATGTGCCCATATTCCACACAAAGGTGCATATTGGAACAACTAACAATGTTCATGAAGAAAGTTTTATTTTTCGTTGAATAAAAATACCATTTTCCCTTTCCGCAGTGTCGAAACTGGCTATTTTTGTGAAGCACATACACAAAATATGTTTCAAAAATGTACAAACTAAAATTCTAAATATATCATGTCATGTTTGATCTACAAATAACAAACTTACTACCTCTGAATAGCTCAAAATACACCTCATTTGAAAAAGACAAATTTCTGCTATCTCATACGAAGATTCATGGCTTTCGGGTGAAATGACGGATGTTTTATAATCCAACTTTTATAATTTGGAAGCTTTCTAACCCCTTTTATAATCCAACTTCTGTCCATCTGCCAAAGACCACAAAACTAATAAGTTACTTTATTCTACCAAATTATAATGCATCACTACAAAATATAGCAGTAACAGAAGCATGCAAATCTGTTGCTTTATTCTTCAGTTAACACATCAATAACATTTTTTTGATTCATTATTCAGTTATGTAACTTAAATCAATTACTCAAGAACAAAAAACCTAGCTATGCCATAAATCTCTAATTACTTAATTACACTAAATTACTTTCATCTCTGCTTCTTGTTACATTTAAATTTCCTAATATTCAAGCAGTGTAGCAGGTGCAGGTGGGGGCTCTAGCTAGACGAGAGAGATCAAGAGAGAAAGAGCAGAGGATCAAGACCAGAGAGAGGAGAGGGTGCATACCCTGCTGTTCTTCGAGCATGAGCAGAACCAGAGAGAGGAGGCCACCAGCAGGGCACAGAGAGAGGCCACCAGCAGGGCGAGGCACCAGGGCAGCTCCTTCCCTTGGCTCTGCCTTTGCCGGCCGCCTCCGCCCCCGCCTATAAGCACCGAGGCGCTCCGGCGTCGCTGACGGTAGCCTCCCCCGCCTCCGCCCCCGCCTGTAAGCACCAAGGCGCTCCGGCGTCGCCGCCGGTAGCCTCCCCCACCTCCGCCGCCGGTAGCCTCCCCCACCGGTTGCCTCGCACGCCGCCGGTAGCCTCCCCCGCCGCCGGTGGCCTCGCACGCCTCCGAACAGACAAGTTCGTCTCGATCTAAGATTCAGACAAGTTTTCTCGATCTAAGATTCAGACAACTTAACTCGCTCGTTAACTCGATCTAGAATTCAGATAAGATGAGAATAAAAGGATGCGTCTCTGGATATATAACAGAACAGCGACTACATCTCAATGGCAACGTACATGCGAAGCAAGCAGCGCGGTCGGGGTTCGAGTCCCCGCGAGCGCTTATTTTTGCTGACTTAAAACTGAGTGTGGGCTGGGCTGGGCTTGGCTGGAAGCTAGGCTGTGCGCGTGGGCTGGGCTGGGCGCTGGTGTGTGTGCCACACTTGTAATAGCAGTACAGCCAAGTGAGAAAAAAAACATGAGACCATGGCCCACTTGTCATACCAATCACAAAATCGGTATAGCCACGTGTCAGTGGGCCCCACAAGTCAGTGCGTCCCACCTGGTGAGGTGGCTGCCAAGTAATACAAATCATCACAACCAACAAACGCATGACCAATTAATTTGGTCTTAGTTAAGAAAAAAAGGGTCATACACCAGGTATCATGTCCTATGACCATCTTGTTAAAGAAAATCATGACTTTTTTGGCAAAAAAGTCATGTGTTTAGTCCCTCCCAAACATGTCATGACCAACAGATTAAAAATGGTCATGGATCTATGACTAATTCATCCATGGTCATTAAAAAAGGGTCATGTATCAACATATTTCTTGTAGTGGTGCTTCACAAAAAACCCCTTTTTTGACACTCCGAAAATGGAAAATGATGTTTTTATTCAATGAAAAATAAATTTTTCTTCGTGAACATTGTTAGTTGTTCCATTATGCATGTTTGTGTAGAATATGAGCATGTTTCAACAAACTATGCCATGAGTGTGGCCATAACATCCGTCATTTGGCCCGAAACCCAAGAATCTTCGGAGGAGATAGCTCATTTCTATGAACACCTTTTCAACCCAGTTGTCGTATTCCAAGTTTATTATTTTTGGTGGATACTAGTACATATATAATGACACCACGCGAAGGTCTTGCATCGTTTTGATTTTTTTTGAATTTTCTGGAATTTTCTATGTCCGTTTTAGGAAAAAGTCAAGACGGCGGGCATGGCCGTTCGTATCTAGAGGTGGAGTATTGAGAAAATATTGGTATATCTCTATTGAAATAGGTACTTGTGTACCTAAAAATGATTTTTTTTGCTAGAAGTATATACTAAGTTTACTAGAAATAATATTTTATTTTGTTTTGTAAAACCCTATTTATAAAACTATCTTATTTCATGAAAAATCATTTATGAGAATGCTTTTTAATTTTTTGAAGGCTGATAATACTTTTTAATGTAAAATGAAAAGAAAAAAAAAACCAGCCACACCTAATCCCAGCCCAACACAAACCCAAACCCACCTATCACTTGACCTAATCCCCATACGCACACCAACACCCTTTGACAGACACAGAGACACCACACATCACACGCACCCATCCACATCTCTCCCTCCTCTCCCCCTCATCCTCCATGCGCCGCCACTCTCCTCACACTCGCTCTCGACGCGCCTCTCGTCGGCGTTCGTCCTTTCGGCCCTGCCACGGCTCCTCTCCACCTACACGTCCTCCTCGTTCTGCTACGGCCAAATCGAGAGGCAGCGCGGCTGAGCCTGCTCGCCGGCGCGTGCGTGCGTGCGTGTACCCATGCGCAGCGCTCCGTAGATCTAGCCTGCCCGCGTCGCCGACGACCTTTTCCGCGACCAGCTCGCATTCGCACGCCGGCGACCTCTCCCACAACGAGATCCAGTGCTCTGTCGAAGTTGATCCTGGACCGTCACGTCAGCGCGTCGGCGGCAGTCCGGCGGCTCCCCCTCGATGGCGCTCGTCTTCAGACGTACAAGGTACACCGATGTCCCAACCATCAGTTTGTTTCCTCTTCTCCCCGAACCTCAAAGTCGACCATTTATTTCTTCTGCAGGCCTCCAAAGAATTGCCAGATGGATGCGGCTGTCCACCCGCCGCTCAAGCACCTTCCCCGTCCGCTGCTCCCTCCTCGTCAAGGTTTGATTCCTCTATTCCCATGT
Organism: Alopecurus myosuroides; assembly: GCA_028641055.1. Taxonomy (NCBI): domain Eukaryota; kingdom Viridiplantae; phylum Streptophyta; class Magnoliopsida; order Poales; family Poaceae; genus Alopecurus; species Alopecurus myosuroides. The sequence continues at coordinate 372,044,300 of CM054058.1, read as the reverse complement.
CGTATTCATCTCTAGCTGCTGCAACTTGGCACAACCATCGTGCTTGTTGGGTTTAATCTAGCTAGGAGTGTAAGAAATACTCACATATCTGAACGATTCAATCTAGCTAGGCACCTAACAATTCTATGTTTGTATTTGCTACTGTAAAAACGATAAATAAATTGTAACACGACATGACCTGCTAAATGTGAACTCACAAGATATGTTAATGTTGTTTAGTTTTGCTCTGAACATTTGCTCTTCATGTGCAGAACCCCTGCTAGCTAGCCTAACCTGCTCACCTTATTGTCAGCATCGGCACAACTATCATGCTAGAGTTTGTACCGGGGCCGAAGAATTCAGTCTAGCTAGGCTCCTAACAAGATTAGGTTTAAGTTTACTAGTATAGTAACCATAGTAAAAACTGTACTACAACATGGCCTGCTAGATGTAGACTCATAGGAGAGTTAACTGGATATTTTGTTCCAATTGCTGTGTAGCAGGCTATCCACAAATTAATTTTATTCTAATAATGTATATACTTGCTCGATTTGTAGGCTAGGTGTCCTGGAAGATCTCGGCCTCGCCACACCGCAGCTACCTCGACGCCGCTGTTGTTCAAGAGCCCATCCACAGAGGAACCCATAGGTACATCGCGCGGTCACCATATTGAATCAGCCGTATGTGCTATTGTAGATTGGAGACTAGTTTTCTAGAAATATTGCATTCCATGCTTTTATGGATCCCTAGGCTTTTCACCATTTAGTCTTTTCACTATTTAGTTTTATTCTAATACATACTTGATGGGTCAGCCGTATGTGCTATAGCAGATTTGAGACTAGCTTTCTGGAAATATTGCATTCCATGCATATATGAATCTCTAGGCTTTTCACTATTTAATTGTATTCTAATACATATTGGATGTATCTGTAGACTTTGCCAACGAAGATGGTCTGATGAGCGTTAATTATATGGTATGTGCTGCTACTACCCCCTGTATTATTCCGCACGATGCTATGCAGAACAGTCGCATGATAAGAGTCGGAACCTAGTTGTAAGGAGTGTGTTACTTTTATGAGAGTGTTGCTATATTTGCTCTACTGGGGCTGTTACAGCTGTGGAACAGAAACTCCAATAATGTCTTTCTGCTATTGCTATTCATTTTTTTTAACAAGTTTGTATTAGTGGTTTAGATGATCCAAGTGCCATTTGTTTGACTCAACTAGAACTTGTTGTTTGCATAGGCAGTACATGTTCATTTGATTATCTTTTGATTCGTTTGCTGCTCATAGGAACATGTATGTTTTCAGATTGAAAGCACATCAAGAGTGCATGCTGTTAATGGTGGCCTCCCGCACCATGCGTGCGGTCGTAGGCTCCCGTCTTGGACTACCTCCTCAGCTCACGCCTCTGTGCGGGTGGCAGCGAGCCGCATCCGAGTTTGACAGTGCTATCTCGGAACCGGCTGCAATTCTCTCAGGTGCATCTTTGATCTCGGGCTCTCTTGGTACCATGTCCATGGTGTAATGTGTCCGGCTGTTGAACTTGTATGAATGTTGTATGAATCTATGGTGCCTTTTCTGTTAGAGAATTGTGCTGTTGTATTTTCTCTCCCGTAGCGAGGACTGTTGAAATCCACCTGGTTGAATATTTTTTTTGTTCTGTTAATTATCTATGCCGACGGCAATGCTGTCGGCGTCTCTCTTCCGAGATGTGCTCCTAGCTAACGCCACCTTTCAAGCTACGCCGACGGCATTGCCGTCGGCATAGCTCATGCGCCGTCAAATGCCCGTCCGTCAGTTTGTTGTGCCGACGGCTAGAAGATGCCGACGGGGGCGCAAAACCGTCCGCACATGTCCGCTACGCTGACGGCCGAGCAATGCCGACGGTAATCCAGCAGCGCCGACGAGGGCCTAAGCCGACGGCGAGGAGCCGACGGTGGCCGTCGGCGTATGGCTGAGCCGACGGCTTTAGGGGCTATGCCGACGGTTATTACCGTCGGCGTAGAGCCTCAGTCCTGTAGTGAGTTCAGGCAGCTAGCCATCAAGCATGGGGAAAACAACCGAAATCTGCATATCTATTTTTAGATCTAAACTACCATGTATGCCACGTGTCAATTGGTGAAGTTGGTCCACGGAGCTAAATTTGTAGACCAGGTCTCATATAATTATTTTCCATCAAGCAGCACGTCTATATCCCCACGCCCGGGCATGGACAGCCGACCCGACGGCCTAGCCAGAACCCGGCCAGATCGAGCCAGGCTTGAGGTCCAGTTTTTGCCCGAAAACCCGTCCCGAAAGCCCGAACATCACGTTTTCACATATTTTTAGTGAAAAATATTTTGCTACCTCCAATCGGTATATGTAGACACACATATTTAAACATATTTTCTACTCCAATTATCTAAAAATATCTTGTACAGTACGAAGCAAAATCGAAAATCCCGCTAACATTAAGTAACTAAGATTAGCTTATTTCGACATGCAAATTATCCACTTTATCTATCATTTTACCTATCCGATTGTTCATATCATCCTACTATCATTTATTAATGATATTTTATCTTGGCATGCGACATATCCAAAGTATCTAGTCTCTTATAATAAACATCTAATTGTCCATGTTACTTTTATCCATCTGATAGACGAGATCAGACCATCAGGCTATGTTATTGCACAACTAATGATGTGAAACTAATAGAGGCTCATTTGTAGTGAGTAATGAGATGTCAACGAGGTTTTGGGAAGATATTTGGTTAGGTCCAACTCCTCTGTCAAACCAATATCCTATGTTATATAATATTGTGCAACGTAAAAATGTATCGGTACATGATGTTTTTCTAAATGCCCCTCCTATTAACATGGGTTTTCGGAGAAACCTGGTGGGCATCTCTTGGGAAATGTGGTCTCAACTTTGCTTGCGGTTGATGAATGTATCGTTGAATTCAGATCCGGATAGGTTTCGTTGGAATCTATCCCACGATAGGGTGTTCTCGGTGAAATCTATGTATGAGGATCTGTTGAATGGGCATACTGTTTTTCTTAAAAAGTATCTGTGGAAATTGAAAATTCCTCTAAAGATTAAGATCTTCATGTGGTTTTTAGATAAGAAGGTTTTGCTTACAAGGGATATAACTTAGCTAAGAGAAATTGGAAAGGTGATACGCATTGTTCCTTTTGTGGCGATGAGGACTCTATCGATCACCTTTTCATCTCGTGTCCTTTCGCAAAACTTGTTTGACGTGTAGCTTTTTGTACTCATAATATTCCTTCCCCCTCCATTGTGGCTAATATGTTTGGAAATTGGTTAAATGGGATAGATACTAAGACCAAGAATAGAATTCGTATTGGTGTTTCGGCTATTTGTTGGTCCATTTGAAAATGTAGGAGCAATCTTGTTTTTAACGGGAAGGAAATTTTTCATGTCTTAAAGGTTATCTTTTCAGCGGTGCATTGGATGCAGCTGTGGGATTTCTTGCTACCTTCGGACCAGAGGGAGCTTATGGTGGATGGATGCAAGCGCCTTCTTTTGGTGGCACATGATTTTTTTCTTCCGGCATATCAATAGTCTTTTGTAGTCTTGTTTTTGCTTGTCTTTTAACGGGAGGCATGTCTCTTTGTGAGGATTTTTTTCTGTGTAAACGCTTAAACATGTATGCAACTCAATAAGTAATAAATGTTGTGTGCATCACTCGATGCAGAGGCCGGGGCTTTACCCTTTTTCGAAAAAAAATCATGTGAAACTGGAACACCACTATTTGTTTTGTTGTTTATTAATTATAATCGTTCCAATCAACCAAAGCCAAATTTTCGCCAGTTATTATTATTGACGAAAAATTTATGTGACTGGTATACGAGATTTTGCACTCTTTTATATGTATACTCGCTCAAGAAATTTACAAAAAAATTTACGGTTTTACGTGCATGATCAAGTAAAATATCGACTTAGGAACAATCGTGATATTACAGTTTATAAAGAATATATACACGCAGGTGTCCTGATAAAAACCAGGAAAAAATACATGTTCCAGATAGCAACAACGCAAAACTTCACGCGACAATCGAAAAAGAAACAAGGACGAGAAAACAAATTAAAGCATAAATGCATCCAGGCGCCACAAGTATAGTATTTTAGACTGCCTCCTAAGTTCACAGCGAAGAAGAGAAACTATCCCCTATGTTACACGCAGCGACCAGCAGGGCTGCAAATTAAAGTTTGAGCAAACGAGCACGTCCGACCCATAACCAGAGTCCGACCCATAACCAGAGTCCGAGTCCACGTCGGTGTACGGCTTGACGTCAAGGCGAACCCCGATGCGATGCGAGATGCAGGCGTCCATGCAGGCGTACATCATCTGCTTCTTCGACAGCGTGCGGCCGTCCCACCTGCTGGTGCCCACCCGCTTCGCCTTCTTCACGCCACGCCACCCGAGGATCTGCTCCGCCATGCGCTCCATGGAGGCATTGCCCATGCCCGTCACGACGCGCAGCTCTCGCGGGCATGCCACCCTCAGGCCGTGGTGGTCCCACAGCTTGCGGCAGTCGGAACGGATGTTGTAGCCGACGAAGGCCACGCGCGCGTCCTCCAGGAAGCGCCGGAGCACGGCAGGCACGGCACCGGCAGCCTGCGCGATCTGGAACACGAGGCACCGCCGCCCGCAGCAGAGCTGCAGCGTGCCCGGCCGCGGATCGTCTCCCCGACGGCGGAAGAGAGGGGTCCACTGCACACCCATGCCGACGGTGAGGCCGGCGCCGGAGCGGAGGCGAGGGCCGTGGAGCCACAGTGTTTTGCGCAGCCACCGGCGCGTGACGTCCGGGTGCGCGGTCACGGTGGTGGACTGGTGGTCACCGTGGTCTGGCCGGCGACGCGCACCTCGTAGGTACGGTGCAGCGGGGGTAAGCGGAGGAGGCGCGCGGACACGGCGGTGGTTTCTGCATCCATGGCTATCTCGGCAGTCGCCACGGACAGAGGAAGGACTGAAGATCGATGAGAGACGTGGGTCGGGGAGCGCGGTTGGAGTCGAGATATAGATCGATCGATGGATTCCTAGCAGCTCCACAGGCAAGTCTATATTGCTTCCCGGTGGTGATTAGTAAACAAGCACACACACGGTACATGTATTTTTGGTGTGTACAACTCAAGGAACTCGATCGTACTCGTATACAACGTGATTACCCCCTTCAAACAATGGTTACCCGATCAGTTACCTTACATTGAACTGTTAGGTTACCATACGACTAGTAACCTATCCGGGAGTTTCCTACGACATAGCAATCATTCTATTTCGTGAAACTTAATTGTACTCCCTCCGTTTCTCAACGTAAGATGTACTACTATTTTTTCTAAAAGTTAAACGGTGTAAAATCTGACCAAGTTTAGAATAAAATAGGAACATTTACAATGCCAAATCATTATTATTAGACACATCGTGAAATACATTTTCATATGGTATTCATATAGTATTACAGTTGTTGTTCGTTTTTTGTAAAACCTTGGCCAAATTTTACATTGCCTAACTTTTTCAAAAAAAAAAAAAAAAACGGAGGGACTATAAGTTACACATGTACCTTCCAAATGTGTTGGTTTTATAGTCCTTTGGTTTCCATGACTACTCCCCCCGTTCCGAATTTAGTTGACGCGAGTTTATCTACATACGGATGTAACTAGACATGTTTTCATGTATAGATATATCCATATGTAGATAAATATATGTCAACTAATTCAGAACAAAGTGAGTATTAGGAAACTCTCTTGATACATGACCTGATTTCTTGGCTAGGCTCCCCGTCTACACCACTCCCCGCATGATCTCACCTCTTTTTTGAATTTTATTGACAAAATTGAGGGAGAAAATCATCCTGAAAACTACTTTTGAGTAGGTGTAGACCAAAGATTGACAGTACCCGACACTTCGAGGGCCAAACAATTTTATCAAGGTTGAGGGGCCAAATTTAACCCTTGGCAATAGTTATTGGACGGAAAGTACATTTTCTCCTGCATCTCAAACTCTCCATGTTTAATTTAGATAGGACAAAAGGAATGGCTGGAACATATAAATCCTTCTGCTACAAATAGGAGTTGGATCTTTGATGATACAACTACGACAAAATGAGGATAAGCGAAATGTGAGTTTGGCGAGTGATTTGTGTTATCATCATGACAGATGCTGACATCTCTTCTTGCCGAATGGGGAGTGAGCGAGGCCATGAGACCACTCCATATTGCTCCATTGCCTATGTGTTTCCTCATTTTTTTCTAACAATTGATGTACATATGTTTTTCATGTAAAACTACAAAGAGATGCGTTGATATGTCGATCAAACTTACAATATATTTCTCGTTCATGACAATGACTACAATATTTCCTACTTATATCATCTTTGACGACCAACCATTCTTACCTTTCCATGTGGACGTGTCCCTCCTCCACCCCTGCCAGGTTAATACACAATCCATCAACTTCTTCGTCCACCATGTTCAGCATCTATCATCACTAAATTTGGAAAATTTTCGACAAAACACCTAACTTTAGACGCATGTGTCTTAATATGGATAATTAATAGAATAACTTTCACCAACACCAACATGCTCCACTCCTACGCTAAGAGAGTGGTCGCAGAATATTCTTTGCCACGAGATTTGAATCCATAATTGTAAACAATACAAAAAAATCCACCAAAGACCTTTCAGGAGCGAAGGAGGAGACCTATGTCTACACTTCCACCATGGGAAAATCAAATCCCTCACTATTGGCCAGTGGATAGTGTTGCCTTTTTGGGTCCCTTGAATCCTAGACGGAAGTTGGTGTCCAAAGCTTCACCTTCGTGCAAGAAGTTTCGGGAGTTTCTTAGGAGGCTCCAATTGATTTATGGAGTATGCCCCAACCTTGTGTTAAGGTTTCATCAACGTCTTCAAGTCGACCCCATAGTGGATTAAGCTGTTGGTCTACGCTGCAGAATTTAAATTTTTTCCCCTACGTAGTCCGACAAGATCACTATGCAGATAACAAGACATGGCCATACATGCGAGGATCAAGATGATGACTCAGCAGGCAGCGGATTCTATGTAGTCGTAGAAGAGTTCTGAACAATCGTAGATCCTCACAACTAGGCCTAGTTGCATGGATGTCGCTAAGTCTTCCCTCGTCAATGATCACACGTGTAATCCCTCTTATGGCGTGCACGCGTACGCGCCTGTCAACCCCTCATCGCTCCTCCGTTCAGGACTCGGCACCGACGAAGAGATACAACCTTCCGATGTTGCTAATTGGTAGCTCTAGTTAACTGTGATTAGAACTATTAAGAATGTCGAAGTTCTCAACACATGAGAGAGAAGATCTGGTTAGAGCTAGGTCTAATCGGGAGATTATAACTCAAAACTTAGATCCTCTAATTCTACTAGAGAGAGAGAAAGAAAGAGGCTTGAGAGTCAATTGTAAGTTTTTCTATGAGGCTTGGGATGCTTTATATAGTGGGAGGGAGGAGAGACTTGCCAATCGGAGGGAGGGAGTACTAGTTGAGCTAGGAGAGGAGGTGGCCGCACCACCCCTCCCTAGCCCAACTCGGATTGGGTGGTGGAGTTGATCTCCACCTCCCTCTCCTTCCTTGTTTCTTTTTCCTTTTTACTTTTTCTCTTGTCTCTCTAATAAACTCCAGAAAATGCCGGGACGATGAGTACCAACTTATGAACCTAATGGGCCCCACCTAGGTTTGGCCATGAGAGGGAAATCTGCGCCCTCCTGACACTTCTTCCTTATTTGGAAAGTCCGCGAAACTCCTCCGGAACCACTTTAACCTTATAGATAAATTCATCGATATTATTTAATGATGTTAGAAACATATTTATAACGCCCTGGACATATTATGTCCTCCGTTACCTCTCATATAAATCCTTTCTAACACCGTCATAATTTCTCTCTTATAGTAACTTCTCTGAAACCACTCCGATTGGCACCAAACTTGTTTCTATGATATCGTAACGATATCGAACTTTCATAAAACAAATAACAGCATATTATTTCTCTTAATAAAAGTTTGGCATGACTTAAGCGTGTGACTCGTAAAGTCTCGATAACACACATACATGTTCGGGTACTTACCGATCAATATCCAAAAGCGGGACAGTGGATGCCCATGATGGCTCCTGCGTGTTCCCAAAGAACAAGGGAACCTTATAAGTTCCTCGTTGCACTTATTCCCTTAGCTTCACGATACCAAATATATCACAAGGTGAGACTATGTGATCTAGTCTGGGCAAAATCTTTGATCATAACACATAAAACTCGTTACCGATATCGTTCTCTTTTCTCATTCATATCCCCGATGACCCTATGATAATCATACTATATATGGCCAAATGATATGTCATCGGTGATAATGAGAGGACCCAAAGAATGTATATCTCTATCATCTAGACGAGTTAAGTACTACTCTTGAATGTTCTCAATTTCATTACACTTTCTAGGTCATACCCAGACATCACCGTTATAACCCTCAGTTACGACAAGACGGTTGATGATATCCAAAGTATAACTTTCGATCATGTGGTCACAAGATATTCTCATAGTATAGGAATTATAGTCAATGTTAACTTCATATGCATTGTATAAAATACATAATGATTGTTTCGTCTCTTTTAGCAACAACATACACTTGGGCCGGTTCAGTACTCATGTTACCCTAACAATAAACTCTTATGTTTTGACAGACTTTCTTCTAAGTACATGATCAGGAAAATATGATCATCTCACAAAGCATAAGCTAATCTTAGATACATGATTAGGAACTCATGTTTGTTTATGTCTTCACACCCGCACAAAAATTTTCCTTTGAAAACTCACTTTTCAAGTGTTATAGCGGTTGTAGCATGCTGACATAAACTTAATTATGAACTTGGAGATAGAATAATAATTGAATATTATTTTCTTTAGGGCACACTTCCAACATGAGATTTCCCTCATGGGAGAGGCTCAAGGAGAATAGGGCGAGCACATATGTGCTATTGGAGTGCCTTGGCGGCTTCACACCCTCTAACAAAGATATACTTCTACTGGGAAGGAATTTGGGGAATTATATCCTCGTGTCCACCATTGTGGTTATCTCTTACCTTTACTACTTGTATTCCGTTGTGTATTGTATTCTGTATCGTATCACCTATGTCATTTAGTAGACAACCTCATGATACCTTTTTTTCTTAATTCAAAATAAAATGATAAAAATTGATAGTATCCTATTCATCCGCAGCCATCTAGTCGATCATACCACCCTTTCATCAGGTTCAGTACCGAGACTACTGCTACATTATGTCTAGGCGGTTTGAATCCTAGTATTTCTACTCGTCAGTACATACTAGCTCTAGTACTACCGCCCCTAGAAAGGTGCAGTTCTACCGACCTAGTACGCGAAACCACAAACGTAGCATGCATGCCTTTACTACTAGCCCTACGAAGTGGGATGATACTATGGGCAAAAGGAAGTATTGCTGGACCCAGGTTCTCGCAGAAAATACAATTAGAGGGATTGATCTATCAAAACCATGGGTAGAATATGGGGGTGCATATGTATTTTATGCACGTGAAAATGATTACAACCCATACCTCCGGATGTAGACCCCTCTTGATTGTACGGGTTTCCTGTACTCACATTAAATCAAAATACCGGAAACATGTTTTCACGATTATCCTTTTTAGGCGTGATCCATCATCTTGTGCTATGAATGAAAGGTACCTATATTAATCAAACACACAATTGGTTCACTAATTGCTTTGTCATCCCCAAACCCACTCAGGGAGTTGAATGCTCTTTCATTAAGCCACTAGTGAACTAGAGACATCACTATGTCAAACCCTAAAGTCGTCCATTCAGATCTAGCAGTCTGTCGAGCAATGTTTCTCACACTACGTATAGATACTTGGGACCTTTCCGACTTGCGTCACTTGGAAAAATCTTTAAAGGGTCCATGGGGAAGAGGAGGATGTGATACGACTATTGACGGGCCAACGCACTGCACCCGCTACAAATCTAGTCGTAGTATTGCACACATTTGGATGGTATACTACTTTACCATCGACCCAATACATTGCTAGGTGTAACCCGACGAGTATAGATACGAGGCGAGATGACAAGGAAGCCCAAGAGTCCCAGACATCCATGGCGTGCTTGTAGAAGAGGACGAGGAAGTGACAAAACGAAGAGACGCTAGAGCTTTAGCAAGCGGTAATACCGCTGTCCCAGCGGTACTACCGCCACGCGTTAAGCTTCTGATCCGTCCCGGTACTAACATGGCCGTGATAAGGCAAACACCTCCAAGTTCAAGACAAATTCTAGTACCTCCACTGGTATCCGACCGACACTGCTCCGGTACCTGCACGGTACTACTGCTGGTGTGTTTCGTGATTGCAGATCCAGGGCTTTGACCCTTGTATCCCTCTCTCACCTACCCCTTTTGTACCTTGCACTATTAATATTCCCTTCATTCCTTAGAGAGAGTATATACTAGAGTTGATGTAGACATAGAGCTTGTGCTCCAACCCCTCCCCTTATAGATATGACCTCCCCAAGCGAAGATGATCCCTCGTGTGGATTCATTGCTACTCCATAGATAGGGTCTCTTGGTCGTATCAATACCTCTTCTTGTAGATAATATTTCACCTTGTGATTCTATTAGAGTTTGCTAGTCTTTCCCTTGCGGACTCCATTGCATCATTGGACCAGCCGGTAAGGGAAATCAGTTTCATCAAGAGTGTTTTTGACTGGAGTTTTGAGATCCGATGGCTACTCTTTCGTGTGTGTTTCCGGGTGATTGTCCCTTGTATGATCTATGATTGATTGCCTCTTGTGTGTGTTCTTCATTGAGTTCATCGTGTTCTTTGCGTTCTTCACGTTCTTCGCAACCCCCTCAACTATCGGCATAAGTCAATCGATGAAGATCGGGCCAACCAAGAGGTCAGCCCCTCATCATATGTTATCAAGAGCAAGGTTGTCATGGATTTGACGCCCCTCCCCCCTCACAAATTTTCTTGTTCTTGGAGAAATTGAAAATTTTCTACCAAATATTATTTGACGAGATTTTGGATCAATTTTTTATTTGAGTGCATTTTGGTAGGTTTTAATCCATAGATCCGACCCTATAATTCTTGATATACCTACCTTTGCTTTTCCATGGCCAAATTACATTGATCTCCCCTCCGATTTGGCATTTCCCTTCGAGTTTTTCCGCCCAAGAAGGCCATTTTCGCGACCTCTAGCTCGAGCAGCCAAAAAGTGGCCACAGGGAGCGGTAATACCGCCCATATATATAGCAGTACAAGTGCTTGAAAAGAACTTTCAGGGTCTGAAAAGAGGTACCGGAATGGTACCGCTACGGTACTGTCGCTGCCTATAGATCGAAAATTTCTACAACAAGGTTTTGGCCATATCTTTCACATCAGAACTTTGTTTTTTTTGTGATCTTTGGCTCGTTTCGAAGCCATGAAGACACTCTAAATCACCATTGAGGAAGATGCATAATCCATAAAGACTAATTCCTATGATAAAGCACAGAAGTTTACACAATAAAGTTAAAGATCGCTAGAATAAGATAAAAACTTTGCAAAGCTTCTTCACTTGCCATTCTTTTGTGATCCAACCTACTTTGTGATTATATTACCTATTGAGGATAGATTTTCTATGATTGCTTCAAATTTGCACATTTCATACCTTGTAGTGTTCTGAGCAACCATTTTATGCGATGTCGTCTCATATGGTGGCACAAACAAGTGGATGAGAGGAAAAAAAGACCAGCACTTCCCATGTCTCTTGTACGAAGCGCACAAGCTCGAATAAAATCTTGTAGGTGTGTGATACATGTCTCACGTATCTATAATTTTTGTCGTTCCATACTTGTTTTATATCATTGATACACATTTTTACTACATGTTTATATCATTTTAGGGCATTTTTTGGGGCTAACTTATTAACACGATGCGAAGTGCCAGTTCGTTTCTGTTGTTATTTTTTAGTTTCAGAAAAGTTGTTCATGGAGACACATTTTACTCGAAAAAAAATAAGTGGTACAAAGTAGAGCTGGAGGCAAAAGCACCAGGGGGAGGGGGCGACACCTTGGCGCGGGTCCAGGTGGGACCACGTCCCCTGGATTCCTCGGCCCACCTAACCTCCTCCGGGATCCATTTTCGCCTATTTATTCACCCGTAGCCTAAAAACAGAGAGTCATGCATTATTTTCCATGAAATGTCTCTAGAGCCACCGCATCTCAAAACCATGATTCAGGATTCCTGAAGTACTATTCCGGCACACCGCTGGAGGGGAAATAATCACCGGAGGCCTCTTCATTGCCATTATTGACTCCATGGTGACACGTGAGTAGTTCATCTTTGGACTACGGGTCCATAGCAGTAGCTAGATGGTTGCATATTCTCCTTGTGCTACCATACTATGGTCTTCTGAGCTTCCTAACATGATCTAGATCTTTCTTACATAATTTATACATGTTGTGTTCGCTTTGATCCGATGAATGGCGACGTTATGATCGAATTGGACATGTCTACTATATGATTTTGTTACTATTATCACATACATGCTTATTTAAGTTCTTGCATGCTCTCTGATCCAAGTGGTTAATTTGGCCAAGTAATTACTTGTATCTCCAAGAGAGGGTTTTGTGCTAGATAGTGGGTTCATGCCTCCTTCATGTCAGGGCTCGAGTGACAGCAACGACTAAGACCAAGGATACTCTGTTGCCACTAAGGGTAAAACATGTCAGTCATTAGATTTGAAAATTCACCATTAAAATCTGGGTTAGATGAGCAAAAGATAATATCATCAACATATAGTTATCATATGAAAATCTCCCCTTTAACCCTTTTTGCAAAAAGGGTTGGATTGATTTGCCCAACTTCAAATCCACGATATTTCAACAACTCTCTAAGGTGCTCATACCACACACGTGGTGCTTGTTTAAGTCCATGGTTAGGGAAGTTGAGGTCCTCAAACCCTAGTGGTTGCTTAACATATACCAACTAATTTAAAGGACCATGAAGAAATGCACTCTTCACATCTATTTGTTACAACTTGAAGTTGTGATGAGATGCATATGAAGGAATGATACGAATGTGCTGAGTTGTGCAACGGGAATTTAAAATTTTCGACATGCATGTTATGGAACAACCAAGACCTTGGTATGCAGATACAAGTGAATATAAATTCCAAGATCTAGTTCCCGAGATCGTGTGCCAGACACCGCAGTAGCAGAAGAGGTGTCGATGATGATGTCGATGAAGCCCGTGGAAGATCCTCACGCACAAGCCTGCGGGTGAGGATGTTGCCGACTCCCCGTATCTAGCACCGTGATCCATCAGATTGGGGGTCTCACATGATACCCCTCTCAGAGTATGCACAAAGACGTCACGGAAAATTCTGCAGCGCTTCACTACCCAAGACTTGACACCGCAGGTGTGTATGGAGGTGGAGTTCTTAACACATGAGAGATAGAGGGTAATTAGAAGCTAGGTATAATCGGGAGACAAACACCTCTAAACCCAATTAGAAGAATCTCTAATTCAATTAGAGGAAGATCTAATTCAATTAGAGGGATTATAATTAGAAGCTCTATTTAGTCCTCTAATTCTTATAGAGAAAGAGAGAGAGGTTTGATATCCAATTGTGTGATTTTCTTGGCGCCTTGGGATGCTTTATATAGTGGGAGCAGAGGGCAAACTTGCCAAAACAGAGATTAGTCCTAGTTGAGCTAGGAGGAGATGGCCGCACCCCTCCCCTAGCCCAACTCGGATTGGTGAGGTGGAGTCCAACTCTACCTCCCACTCCTTCCCTTTTTCTTTTTCTCCTTTTTGTTTTCTCTTTTTATCTCCAAATAATTCAGGAAAAATAAGGGATGATGAGTACCCTTTTTTGGAGCCACTGGACGCCCCCAAAATTAGGGTTCGGCCATGAGAGGGAAATCTGCCACCTCCCGGTACTCCCCCATATATAGAAAGTCCCCAAAACTTCTCCGGGACCACTTAAACCCTATATATAAAATCATTGATATTATCTAATATGTCAGAAATATATTTCGACATCTCGCGACATCTCATGCCCCCCCTACATTTGCTCCTTAAAGCGTGTCGCCTCAATTTTTCTTTCATAACAACTCTAGAATAAACTCCGGCAGTAATTATTTCTATCACTCTAGGACATCTCATGCCCTCGTTATAAATTTTCTCTGATATATAAAATATATATCACACAGAAACATCATTCTAATGATATTCCTAGTTGATCCGTACTTACCTATATACACAAAAATAAGCCTAAACTTAAATGTGTTTCCCTTACAAGTTCGATAGTGTATGGCATGAAACTGCAACCTCTTTCCTTTTCAATAATCAATAGCGGTCCGTGGACACCCATATTGACTCCCACATACTTAACAAATAAACTAATGAACTTGTTGGTTATTATACAATTCTCCCATTACTCATGATACCGAAATTACCCGAGACTATTTATTCCGGTATTCCCATGAAACAATCTTTGGTTCAATTATACCTTTGTTTCGTCTCGTTATCCCGCAAGTTTCGTATTTCTCGTTAATGTATTATGATATCCCACATGATGTATCATCATGAATTTTCTAGAGAACTTATGGATATCAAGAATACCGAGTGGGCCTAGGTATGTATCACTCTTTTTACGGAGGAGTAATTCCCATCTCAGAACATCGAGATAATATACTCTTTAAGAAATACCGAGTAGCTACCTTTTTGTTCATCTAGTTTACGGTGTGACTCTTGATAGTACCAAAGTAAAACCTCTAGAATGTATTGTCACGATAACCTCATGGTCAAAGGATGCATTGTAATATAACTGTGTTGTGATATGATTCTAGGGACAAAGATGTCTTGGTGGAATCTCTTAGCATATCAATCTACTTAGGGAATACCTAGACATATTGTTCCCATCCAACAATATGCTATTCATTGATGTTGACATAAAATATGTCCATGACCAGGAAAACATAGTCATCAGACATCCAATGAATTAGTCGTAAAAGGCAAGACTAGGGTTTTTTTTTGTATTCATGTTACTACACGTGAGCATGAATTTTCCTCTGAATATCATATTCAGGAACCACGTCATTTATATCATAGTAATATGAATCATATTTATCAAACAAATGTATAAATATTATTGCCTTTTGGGCATACATCCAATAGTCTCCCACTTGCACAACTGGCAATAATTTGTTTGTATAATTCCATCAAACATCTTGAAGATTTAAGTGAACACTCATGCAAACATTGTGTTATAGACTTTTGTCATCAACCTCTTATGAGGTTGTATGAATCATATGTATTATGAAGAAACTCTTTATTTCATAATACCCCTTGATCATAAGATCAACTGCAGCATAGGGTATTCTAGGTGAAACCATGGTGTTTAAATGAATACAGTTTCGCCGTTTATCACAAATCATCCTGCATCTTTTGTGAAATACCACGCCTAGTCCATATTATGAATCAATAACCAAAATATTAGAAGTACTTAAACTTCTACCCTTTACTGCTATTGTTGTAGTGTTCGTAATTTTATGATTAAAGCAATTAAGCATCTATAATCCATTTCTATTCATATAATCACAAGATTATAAAATAATGCTTTCGTCAATACTTATCACATAAGTACCATTTAATATCATATACTTATCTCATAAGTTATTTCTTTATAATGTAACTCTTACATTATAAGTCTATTCTCCATCCTTTTTGAAGAAATATCTTCAAAATAGTTTTGATGAGAATACTCATAATAATTTGGAACTAATTTGAACTTTTAACAAATTAAAAATTTCAATAAATAT
This sequence comes from Alopecurus myosuroides, assembly GCA_028641055.1. NCBI lineage: Eukaryota > Viridiplantae > Streptophyta > Magnoliopsida > Poales > Poaceae > Alopecurus > Alopecurus myosuroides. The sequence goes on along the minus strand of CM054058.1, from coordinate 372,028,466 downwards.
TATTATTTATATGTTTTGACAAAATTCATTGTCTCAAGAATTTCCACTTTGATCATTAATGATAAATCATTTGATCACTGATCACCAATATTTTTCAACATTGGGTCTTGCACTCGAAATCCCAATATCTTATGAGAACCTAGTTCTCTCAAGTTTCAAATTTTCATTTAAAACTTCATGCATTTTTATATCTGATATCACTATTTTAAATTTTCACTTAGGATTTTAATCCTCTGTGAATTAATAACTTTGCTATCACATGTATCTAAGAAAATAATATTTTCAATGATTAATAACTTAGACATCATAAAAAATAACTCCCACATACTTTAAAGAAAACAAGACTTATATAATTTTCCAAGAAGTCAAAACAACTCTTGTTTTACTTCATAAATTATTTTGCCACTCCAAAAAAAAATTATACCAATGGCTTTCATTTGTATAAACGGATTTTGTCCCTTGTATAATCATTTATGTAACTAACAAAAAAAACCTCGAGTTTTACTTGGTACAAAAACTCGATCAACTTCCCTGCAAAGGAATTTGTTTTTCTTAATTTCTCATACTGACTTATTATAGAGATCGATAAAGTTGTGGTAGAGATCACAAGATCTTTAGTAGTCAACTCTTTATTTTATCATAAAACTATTTGAAACAAAGTAAGCTTTATGATTCCTTTATTCCATCAGGAATTCCTTCAAGTTTTTCAACTTGAACTTAACGGTATCAAATATTTTTTGACTCCAAGTCATTTGCATATTTTTAGCCCTTCTATTATCTTTGATAATTACATGCACATCCTTAATTCAAGTTGCCTTGAAACTTTTATGTGCTTTCATGGTTAAGTATTTTCTTGATATGCAACCATGCATTAAAACCGCAATGGCTCTCGGCAATAATCTAAAAGAATTATCAATTGGAATTGCTTCCACATGCACAAATATGTTAACTATTTCTGGAGGTTCATTAATCTCTTCAAGAAATACTATCCTCCCACTGAATTAGACAAGGAATTAATTCCTTAAGAATCACGTATCCCTAGTAACAAAACGTTGTTACTTATGTGGTGGTTTTATATAAGGATTTCCAATGTGAAATTAGAACAACCAACAACCAAAAAAGTATAACTTTGTTCTTTTACTCTTAGGATCTAGTTTCAATATTTCAGAAACTTTTAGATTCCAAGACTAATGTGTCTCTTTATAGTTTGTCTTTCAAAACTATGACACAAAGTAAAGACAATAATTTTGTGCTAAAATTAAAACGTAAGTTACTAAACTGTTCCATGGGTAATATCAAGAACTTATTTGCAAAGAACCCTTCTTGGTGTTTGACTTTGTCTCACTTAGTCAAATATGACTTGAAAACTTTCAAGACATCACTAAGACATATCTTCTAAAATCTTTTATGAAGTCCCTTTTGTTATTGACAAGAATATCATCAATAACCTTTTTCTTGTTGACTTCTCTATTTGCTTGAAACTTTAACAAATTCACTATTCAAAGAAGCGTGAAATCTATTAAGTATTTCACTCAATATCTCAAACCTTCATCATGTATATGATGTGTTTCAAATCATAGTGCCACACGAAGGTGGTGTCAACTCAATCACAAAATATTTCAGAATAAATGATATTTTTCCAATTCAAAAGATCTGTAACTTGACCATCCATGAAGGGATTGATCCATAATATTCTTATAAGATAACCAGGACTTTGTCCTATTAATACACAAGAGTATTACGTCGCCAAACATGCGACCTTATTACAATAACGTGAGCCGAAGCTCATAAATCTTCTGAATTATAAAAAAAGTGGAGATGTCTTCATCCTTGGATGATCCTTTATGCGCCAAACTTGACGCTCACCAACACCTTTTATTCTTCCGTCTCCTTACTTTACGTACCTCCTATATCGAATGCATAAAATAATTGTTGCAATCAATACGCTAGAGATACTAGTAAGAATGACAAATATCATTCAGGTATAACTCTTATACCTTTATCCCCTCTGGTGATTTTTTTCCTTTTGCTTGAGGTAGCTTTTACGGTTACTCTTCCAATGCCCTTTTCTTTTACAGAAAAAGCATTTAGACTTACTCTGTGCAGAAAAGTTGGGTTTATTCTGTGCTTTAACACTTTTTCCCTTTGTGTTCTTTTTCTTCTTGAATGGTATAGTCTCGTAAACCATCAATATTTGATTGTTTTCTGTTCTCACACCAACAGTTTTTAGCATAGCAAGGAGCTCATTTGGTGTTTTCTCCATCACATTAATGTTGTAATTAATGACGAAACCGTTTAAGACGGGGGGGGGGGGTGAAGGTAACACCAAATTTGTACTTAGCTCAGCCGAGATTAGACATCCCAAAGCCTAAAGCCTAGTCCCGTAACCAAACATCTTGATTACATGCTCGCTCACCAAGCTTCCTTCTTCCATGTGACATGACCAAAAAATCTTTGTTATTTCATAACATTAAGTCTTGGTTTGTGTCTGGTACATGGTCGTGTGTGCAATGATCATGTCATACGCGGACGTACGATCAAATTGTTTTTGCAACTCAGGATCCATGCATGTCAATATGATACACTGAACAACTATTGCATCATCACTCGTCAAGGTGTGTGCAACCTTTTTAGCATCAGAAGCGTCGTCATCGAGATCCTCTGGAAGAGGAACATCGAGGACATACTCTTTCTTGATACCCGTGAGAACAATTCTCAGGGCACAGACCCAATTTGCGTATTTATTTCCATTGGAAGCAAGCGATTTCTTCTCAAGTAGTAGACCAAGGTTAATAGCAGGTGCATTACGAGCCATGGGTCTAGAACAATTTAATAGTTCACTTAGACATGTTCATAATTATTTTTCCAAGCACTTGTTAAAATAACTATGTGCTCCCACTAAATCTGATGTTCCTCGTGACCATAATTTAATGTATTACATAATCCATGCTCAACTTATAACCAAGGATGGATACATCTCAAGATTATAAGATCAATGGGTAGGCCAACTTGCCAATCACTAACATTGTGATTTCCGCTTCACCTTTCGGTGTGTGTGCTCCTGGCTCATTAAGTGATGTCATGTTGACCCTTGGATACAAGTCATCAACATGTATTAGCTTGATGCCCGCCTCCCAATCATAAGAACATGTTGACCCTTGGATACAAGTGATGAACGCGAACCCCAATTGGTCTGATGGTGCTACAATTGGAAGAGCACGGTCTACCTTGATATTTTATGAGGAATCACCTTATAATCATCTCTACCGCGCAATCAAAGGGACAGACATAAAACATAATAAAACATGCATGATTAATAAAAGTGATGTAGTATAGTCAACCTTCATATCCAATGGATCTGCATTGGGGCTGCCATGTCGAGGTTCACGACAAGTTCAATCCTTCTCGTTTCCCATCATCGCCATGAACGGGTTTAGGATGGTTTGCTAGCTACAAAACAGTGTTAGGTAAGGTATCTCAAAATTCTAAACTTCGAGACTATACCACATCATGTTTCCTGCAAAACTAATTTAGACGTCCCTAACATTTATTTTGCATCTTTAGCATGGCTGCAGGATCTACGAAACAAACAGTTAAGTAACCTACGTTTCCATAAAGCATGATTATTCATTCCCCTTCCACAATGATGTTTGTGAGACCGACTGTAAAGAGACCCAAAGGTACTTAAGCACTTCTTCGGACTAGACAAGATATGCCAAGGGCAACTCGAATGTCCTAGGATTGCCAGAAGTTTGTAAAAATCTCGATATGCCGTCGGAAACAGAACAACAAAGCTTATTGGGAAGCAATCATAAATAATCTGAACTTTGGGTAAATTTCCAACTTACTTGCACAAACTTATGCAAAGCCCGCACTCTCTAATACTCTAGAGCTTAATGTTCACTAAAGCTTGCCAATTTCCCACCATGGAGATATGTGCTTGATGTTCACTAAAGCTTTCCAATTGACCTCTTATGGTCATTTTATTTCTTAAGTCACCCATAACTTTATCACGAGTGTAATCTGGACGCTTCAAAGCTCCAACAGCTATAGATTCATGACGGGCTTCAATCTCCTCATTTGAGCGAGGAGGGATCAGTTGATCATCTTGATCATTTGAGTCCCCGTCTTGACCGGAATGTTGACCTTGATCATCATTATGACAAGCTTCATCACGAGAGGAAAAATATTGATCTTGGTCTTGACTTACCTAGCATTAATGATAGGAGAACTTGGTTCTTGCATAGCAACTTGATCAATAGTAGGAGGGTCTTGAACTTGTTCTTAGGTTGGTGCATCACTTGGTCCATTGACATGATTTTCTTGAGTAGATGAGGGCTCCAATTGAGTAGATCATAGTTCTTTTTGATCCGCCAAAAGGTGTTCTTAATGGGGCGGAAAAATCCTACGCCCATTCTTCTTTTCGCATCTTGAGGAATTTCAAAATCTACATCAAAAACATGAAACTGCGCCACTTCAGAGCAACCATTTTCCTCGAACACCACACTACTAGACTCAACGATAATCCATTAAGGACTTGTCAAAGATTCTATAAGTGTGGGATTCAACACCATAACCAACAAATGTTCCCTCAAGGGTTTTAGATTGTAATTTAGAAAAATGAATTCATTTTACCAAATAGAAACACTCACAATCGAATACCCAAAATTAGGAGATATTTGGTTTGTTGCCGGTGAAGATTTCATATGCGGTATTGTTTAAGCCTTTGTGGAGGTAGAGCCGGTTTGATGAATGACATGCCGTAGAGATAGCTTTGGCATATAGATAGGAAGGAGATTTAAACTCCGCCAATATAGACCTTGCCATATCCATAAGAGTCTGGTTCTTCCTCTCAGCTACACCATTTTGTTGAGGGGTATAAGCAGCAGAATATTGATGACGAATTCCCTCTTCACCAAGAAAATAATTTAGGGTGTATTTCTTGAACTCAAAGCCATTGTCACTTCTAATGGCCAATATGGGAACATTGTGTTGACGTTGAACTTCATTGGAGAATTCGATGACGGATTTTTGGGTCTAACTCTTCAACTTCAAGAATGAAATCCGTCATCAACAATCACCAAACAGTATTTCTTCCTACTAAGACTAGCTTCAGGAATGGCATTTTTGCCTTCAACACAAGCCCTACAAACACGATCTTTGGCAAAGGAAACATTTTCTTTTAGTCCGAGGATGTGGCCACCCTTGTGAAGACTTTGCAAAGTTCTCATGTTGACATGGGATAAGCGGTGATACCGGAACCACCCCACGTCGGCCTTTCTGAATAGACACGTCACTTGAGTGTTGGTTGACCCCTAAAAGTTTACCACATACAACTTATTTTTGACATGCCCAGCGAAAGTGACCTCTAGAGTATTGCTCCACAAGAGTACCACGAGATCATATTCAAAGAAGACGAAAAACCCATCTTCCCTAAAGCACAAATTGGAAGTAAATTGAAACCGAGGGACTCGACAAGCATGACATTTACAAGAGTGATATTTGGAGCAACTACCACCTTGTTGAGACCTGTTACCTCAGATTTTGATTTATTTCCATATGTGATGGTTGCTTGTTATATTTTGTCTCAACTCCGTCATGAGCTGCTTGCTTCTGGTCATATGACTTGTGCATGCATTATCAAGCACCCATTTGGACCCACCGGAAGCATAGTCCTACATGAAATCATTGCTTCGATTTAGGCCCCCATGTTTCAGTGGGTCCTCTTATGTTTGCCACAAGGGTCTTGGGAACCCAAAAATATTAGTTAATGAAATCAACATTAAGACCGACATATGTTGCATACACAACACCATAATAGTCCTAAAAAATAACATAATGAGGATTGTTAGTTCCCGCGGAGTTACTACGAGTGGTTTCGTCCCTAATGACAACACCACTCGCAGTGACATTCTTCTTTGCTTGTGTGGGCTAGGACTTATTATTGTTGTTCTTCTTGCTCTTGGCAACATAGCCAAGACCTTCCTTCCCATTATGTGGTCTTTGCATTTGAAAAAGATCATCAATTGGGCCATTGCCCTTAATTCCTCCATGCTCATCTTTCAACCTAGCATTTTCCTCAACTATATTTGCATGATCACAAGAAAAATTAGAGGAACTGGGCACATTAAATTTAGCTAGTTGAATTTGAAGTTGTTCATGTGACTTGGTGAGGGTAGAGTGTTTACTCTTCAAAGCCTTGTGAGCCTTGGTGAGCTTCTCTAGGTCCTCGATTAGTTTAGCATGACCAACACCAAATTCAACCCTTTTCTTTTTAGCCAATTTGTACTTAGGAATAGCACGTTCATGTTCCTTAATGAGTTTGGACATGATCTCATTATGTGACTCCTCAATAGTCTCAAGTTTATCCTCAAGAGATACTCGAAGCACTTGCTCTTCCTCAAGAGTAACGGTAAGAGAAGCTATTTTAATAGCATCTTCCCTTTCACTTTCTCCCTTCTTCTCAAGAAGTTCTTTTTCCACTCCATATTGACTCGTGAGGTGTGACGCCCCGAGATCGGGCACTATGCAGATTTCAGCATTTCCTCCAAAATCCACATAATAACCGATTTCAGGTTGCCACTTGTGATAACATTACAACAGTTCACGAATAATCCACAACAACAACAGAGGTGGTATATACAAGACGACTCAAACGAGTCAAGGATACAACTGATACAATAGAAAGATCCAAATAACAGCGGAAGAAACAACATAGCGTCCGACTACGGACAAGATACAAATTGGACTAAGAGTCCTGAAGATAACCGATGGCGTCCAATCCCTGCCCAGGCCAAGCCGGAGGGATTCCCAAGCTAACGTCGTCAGACTTCAAACCTGTTGACTGCAATGTGGAATATGCAGCCACGAAAAGGGATTCGTGGGTCAGTACGATTAAGTACTGGCAAGTGGATAACCCATACTCACAAGATACCAGCGTGACCAATCATCACAAGATACAAATACTTTGGGTACAACGGAAAGGAAGGGGATTATTGCAACGAAGCGGCAGCGGGCTGCACTAACCAACTACAGAGACTCGCTACAACATCCGGCTAAAAGAGAGGGATAAGATAGCGTATCAGAACCAACTACAACTACTCACCAAACAATACCCATCCAGTGTTACCCCCTACTAAGGAAGCAACCCAAGGAAACTCACACGGTTGATTAGGGTGACATTCATTCTTATGGTGGAGGTAATCTATATTACTAGTCAAGTTATCATCGTTAAGTGTAAGTTGTCTGAGTACTTGTTAGCCAGCACTTTCACCAAGTCATCCATAACCGCGGACAACACGGCTTCTCGAGAAGATTTAACCCTGCAGGGATGCACCAATTTGGCCGTACACGTAAGAATGACCCGCCAGATGGAAATGCACTTCCACCAAGCGAGGCACTCAACACAACCCAACTCTTCTTCGCATCAAGCCCAAAGAACCACGTGTTGTGCGTGCGCGGCTAATCGAGCCCCCACGAAGAAAAGGGGGACCCTCATAGCACTGGAAGACCACGCCGCCCTAAATGCCGACTACAAAAGTTCCACCCTGGCGCCAAGGGCTCGCACCTGCATATGCATGCATCAAATGGAAAGCCCGCACTAAGTGTGGCGATTTGGACGAGATGCGAATCGAATCAGAATTGCGGGGGGCGCCCATACTCGCTTCCCACATGCGGTTAGTGCGCTCATCATGGATCAATGGACAAGACCCTTTTCCTAATTAAGTTCGACACTAGCAGGCCTCAAAACCACGCCGGGCCTCCTGCCGGTGCCTTATCATCAAATTATTATTACCCAAAACATTAACGTGTTGTTGATTAAATTGAAACCCAACTATCAAACTAAACAGGTGATAAGACGGACAACAAGACTTGAGCACAAACAACACTAAGCATGCAACTACGACACAAGGGCCAACAGGATAAACATACAACAATTAATAGGAAGTGGAAGGAAGGCCATATCATGGTCGCAAGGTAAACATATGATAGGATCGAGACACAAGCATCGAATCATAAGGCTAGCATAAGGATAACGGAAAGAATCGGTAACAAGTGATGAAAGGCAGCCATAGGCAGCAAGTGACTATACTTGCCTGGAATCCAGCAAGTAGAGGTACATCCGCAGAACTTGTCGTTGCTCACATCATCTCAACGTCCTATCCGCGAAGAAGCAACGAACTAGAACAAAAACCGGATGCAACTATTACTACTACGGCAAAAGATCCAGCATGATCAAGATATGGATGCATGACAAGTTTAAGGATGCATCAAAGATAAACTAGTTGACATGGTAAACATATTTAAATGGGCCCATATGCAATTTGGATTGCATATGGAAAAGCCCATGAATTAATGTTGAATTAAATGATCTACAAATAACCATCATGTGAAAGTTGATTAGAATGATGCATGGATGATGAAAACAATAAGAAAACAACAATAGCTTCAATTTGAAATGTTGTTTACCAAGTTTGGAATTTTATTTATTTAGTTATGAACTTTGGCATTTTAAATGATTTAAACAAACATTTGTTGTTTTCACCAATTTTAAATGTTCAAAACAGATAACAAAATTCATATTTGGAAAGAACACAAAATTTTAGATGGAAAACATATTTCATTTGTTGAATTTGGATTTTAGATGAGCAATTTATTAAATTGACAATTTTAAATGCATTAATTAAGAAATAGTTTTTTTCAGCAATTTAATTTATTCAAAATAGAAAACAAAGTTTATATTTGGAAAGCTTATGAAAAATGGGATGGAAAACATATTTTACATGTTTGAATTGGATTTGAATGGCCTAAGTTATGAATTTTGCAATTTAAAAGGTGTAATTAAAGTATTGAATTATTGCACTACTTTTAATTAGGAAAAACAGTAAACAAATTGTATTTAAAAGGTTTAAAACATGTAGCAAATGTTTCACTGAACATTTTGAGCTATTAAACATAATTTTTGGATCATTATTGAATTTATTACGCAATTCTTCATAAGCATTTTATTCTGACCTTTTTAGTAAACAGAGGGAAACATGTTCAAATTTAATTCAATTGTGACCAAATAAAATACCAATGTGTAGAGTTTGTTAAGACAAATTTTTAGAGCCCAAGTTTGCTCAAATTGGGTGAACAGAACTCAAGTTATGAATTTCCAAAGTTTCAAATTTTAATTGCATTTTCTGTATTTAATTATTTAGTGCCAAAATTATTACAGAAACATGTTGCAACTTTGTGACTAATAGAAAGAGCACAAGATTATGAATCCACAGAAACTTGAATCATTGAAATTGGAGCAATTTTCAATTTGTTATGGATTTTACAAATAAAGACTCAGATCTGTTTTTCTGGATTTCGGGAAATAAAAGAAAAAGGAGGAAAAAAAGGCGTGGCTCTCTGCCTCGACTGGGATTCGATCCCGAGAACTGCTGGTGCGCGCACACAAGGCCTAGCCACTGGGCTACTACGCTTCTCGTGAACAATACAGCGACAGACTGCTTTTGACATGTTTTTCCCGGACGAAAACTTGACGAACTGAAGCTGCACACGCACGGTGACAGACGAGCAATGGCGGTTTTCTGCAGATGGCGACGCTCGATGGCGTGCTTCACAGAGCAGCGGGGGAGGAAGAGGGAGAGGTCCCGAAGGACGGAGGCGCTCACCACGAGGTCGAGGAGGGGCCGGGCTCAACGAAGACGCCCTGGGCCTGACGGAGTCTGTCACGGGCGACAGTAGCGCGCCGGGGAAGAAGGTGGACGGCGTGCTCGCTGCAGTTCGTCTCCGGCAGCGCCGTCTTCAGCAAAAGCGGAGATGGTTCTGTGGTGATTCCATTCCCGCGAGGAAGAACCCCCGTCGACGACCACAGCCACCTCACCAGCCTCCAACTCCCGGCCATGGAGATGCTAGTTTCGGGTTCAGAGAACAGAGAGAAACGGCTGGGAAAAAAAGAGAGGAGAGGAGGACGGCGGCGGCTGGGGAGGAGAAGGAAGAGGGCGTGGTTCGGGCTAGGGTTTGGGGTGGGAAGGGGTTGCTTTATCGGAGGGGGCAGGTGGGGATCGGTGGTGCGTGGTGGAGGTGCTGACGCCTGCCTCCTGTACGGACAGAGGTAGGGGAAAGGGGCCTTGGGCCGAAAGGTAGGGGGAGAAGGGGGGTAAGTGGGCTGGATGGTTGGGCCTTTGGGGCCTAGCCGGCTGGTTGCCTCTCTCTCTCTCACTCAAAACTATTTTTTTTTCTTTTGTTTTGTAAGGAAAAAGGGTGAAGGAAAAGAGTGATTTGGAGGGGTTTTACACCTTAGAAAAATAAGGTGTTGATATCTTTGTGATTAGCGTTGAAAAAGCCCGGTTGGACAAATGTTTGTTTCTGAAAATTTCAAAATTGTTTTTGGAATTTGAATTTGATGTGAATTTGACCAAAAATGGAATTTTAGGGAGTTCAAAGTTTTCAAAATTCATGGAAAAGATTTCTTTGCACTTGTCATTCAAAATGCCCAAGTGCATGATTCTTAGTTTTGAAAATTTCAAATTTTTGGTGGTGTTTGAAATTTGAATTTGAATTGAGATTAGGGTTTTAATAAAAGGGAATTTTTTTGATTAACCAAGCCAATTGAATAAATCAAATTCAAAACTATTGAAAAAAGCAATTTGAGTTGTTTAGTTTCCAATTTTAATTGGAAACTTTGGACATGTTTAAAAGTTTAAATTGGTTTGAACTTTTTAAGTTGTTTTGAAAACAAGGTGCAATGCATAGGATGCATGTGATGCAATGCAAAAAAAAGAAAAACAACCAATTTTTCTAAATTAGGGAAAACACCCCAGGTGTTACAGACGACACCACTAACAAGGGATTGCGCCCTCGCAATCCACCCACTAACCCGGGAGGGGAAAGAAGTTCGACTATCGATTCTTCATGCTTCCAGCTGATCTCCTCGACACCACTAACAAGAGATTCTTGCTCGAAGTGACGACGATGTTCTTTCACCAAGAATCTTCCGATGATCGAACCTATTAGGTTAAAGGATCAGAAAACGTCCACCCACGTAGGATCCTAAAACTTTGAAAGATGGATAAGAGAGGAGACTTCAAAACAAATAAGATAGGAGGAGAAATAGAATAGAGATAAGGAGAAAACAAGGATCCTATTGAGATGTTTCCAAAACAGGTTTTGCACAAATAGTTTTGACACTCTAAGAACACGACCGTTAGCGAGGTTATCCTACAGGCTTTGCGGACCCGTTGCTTCGATAACCATTCGTATCAAAACAACATCGGGAATCGGAAACCATGCTCTGATACCATTTGTGACGCCCCGAGATCGGGCACTATGCAGATTTCAGCATTTTCGCCAAAATCCACATAATAACCGATTTCAGGTTGCCACTTGTGATAACATTACAACAGTTCACGAATAATCCACAACAACAACAGAGGTGGTATATACAAGACGACTCAAACGAGTCAAGTATACAACTGATACAATACAAAGATCCAAATAACAGCGGAAGAAACAACATAGCGTCCGACTACGGACAAGATACAAATTGGACTAAGAGTCATGAAGATAACCGATGGCCTCCAATCCCTGAGCCGGAGGGATTCCCAAGCTAACATCGTCAGACTTCAAACCTGTTGACTGCAATGTGGAATATGCAGCCACGAAAAGGGATTCGTGGGTCAGTACGATTAAGTACTGGCAAGTGGATAACCCATACTCACAAGATACCAGCGTGACCAATCATCACAAGATACAAATACTTTGGGTACAACGGAAAGGAAGGGGATTATTGCAACGAAGCGGCAGCGGGCTGCACTAACCAAATACAGAGACTCGCTACAACATCCGGCTAAAAGAGAGGGATAAGATAGCGTATCAGAACCAACTACAACTACTCACCAAACAATACCCATCCAGTGTGTCGGGGGGTTACCCCCGAGTAGGGTAAAGGCAAGTGCTAAAGGCAAGATCAGAAGGGATGTTTGGCCGAGTAGCCGGCTACCTGGTACTTGCTACCCGGTTGACTGCTACTCGGTCCTACACATAGATGGCCAGAAGGACGAATCAAGAAAGTTATGTTCCTCCGAGAAGAAGAGTTGGCCCGAGTAGAAATGGCGGGATCTACTCGGGCCAGAAGTCAAAGGAGCCGTTCTGACACAGGATCCCGCGTATCCCGGGTCCGTACTTTGGCACTATTCACGGCACTGTTCGAGTTTCTTCACGCTTATCGACTTCCGAGTGATGACATCAAAAAAGTTACAAAGGCCAGTGAGCGTTTGACGGACGTGCGGTTCCATTATCCCTCTGATTGCAACCGGAAGTATCTGCGTCATCATCACGTGACAGTCATGAGACTTCATCCCGCTGAAGATTTTTTTCTCCGCGTCTAGGTATCTGCTTATCAGCCCCGCGTAACCTAAGGGAAATTTCACTCCGAGGAGGCATGTGAATACTTGCGCGAGCTCATCGGGGCTTAGAGTGAAGCAGGAGGGTTTCAGGCGGTGAGTTTGGTGTTTCTTAGCCGTTTTCCGCTTGCGGTCGTCCATCTCCTCCACCCCATCCTCGTCCTCCTCCGTCTGTTCACGCGTAGAAGGCGGTAAGTGAAGCTCGCTCCTGATATTCAGGGCCATCAGGTCGTATCTTGATTTTGGCCCGTCTTTGGTCCTATCTGGCATGTTGAACAGGGTGCCAAGCAAGCTCTCACACACATTCTTCGTGATATGCATGACCATCAAGGCAGTGAGGCACTCCGAGGATTGGCCAGTACCGCAAGTCCCAAAACACGGACCTCCTTTTCCATACCCCCAAGAGCGGTCCTTCTGGCGGAGGACACTTTTTCTCTCCTCGCTTCCGCTTTTGTACCTTTCTCGACGGAGGACCACGTTTTCCAATTCTTCAATAGAGTATCGATCTCTTCTCCTCTTCTCTTGCGTGGAGGTAGACCGAGCTCATCTTTACCGGTTGAACAGGGTCTCCGCGCTTTCTCCACGGGTCTTTAGTGGTAGCCACATTCGATGCCTCATGTATACGGTTTTAGAAGATCCGGGATCCTTGTGTAGCTGTAGAAACGAGGTAAATTCCATGCACCTAACACAAGCCTTGTGTCCATGCACGACCTGACAACGCAATATATCCGTATCCGAGATAGTCCTGCAACCGTCGTGATCAGTGCGGCTCTCATACGAAAAGTTTCTTCTTTGAAGGCGTCCCATGTTTCTACCCCCTTCCTCCCACAACGTGTCTAGCTCCTCCTTCAATAACTCGAGATACAGGTTGATATCGCTCCCTGGCTGGGTCGGCCCTTGAATCAGCATACTCATGTGTATGTACTTCCTCTTCAGACACAACCACGGGGGGAGGTTGTACATCCATACAAACACGGGCCAGGTGCTATGTTTGCTGCTCTGATTGCCAAACGGGATTGAGACCGTCGGTGCTCGCACCAAGCCTGATGTTCCTTCGGTCGTTCCCGAATTCCTCATCGAATGCGTCTAATGCTTTCCACTGACGTGCATCCGAAGGGTGTGTTAGCACTGGTTTTTCAACACGTTCTGGATCGCTCAGCACCGCCTCTTTCTGTCCTCGTGCCAGCGCATGAGCTTTGCTTCCTTGGGGTCCACGAAGTACCGCTGCAGGACGGGGGAATGAGTGGAAAGTACCACACAACTTTCCTAGGAGCTTCTCTTCGTCCCCCTCTTGTAAACGATCAGCACCGCACACCGGACATTTGATCTGGTCCGCGTGCTCGTTACGGTAAATTATGCAGTCACGGACGCAAGCGTGGTATTTTGTGTGCGGTAAATCGAGGGGGCACACGATTTTCTTGGCCTCCTGTAGACTACTAGCACATGTGTTCCCTTCAGGTAAGTGCGTCTTCAGGTATCGCAGAAGATCGTCCATGCTTGTGTCGGTCCATCCGTGTTTTGCCTTCATCTCAAGAAGATCCAGAGCTACTCTCAAGCGTGACTCCTCCGTCCCGCGACTTGCGTCATACAACGGAGTTGCAGAGTCTATCTCTAGTTGCGTGATCTTAGATTTACGTCTAGCGTCGGTCGACGTGTTCTTGAGAAGAAGATCTTGAACATGAGGGTCCCGCACGACTGAAGTTAGCGGAGTGTTCATGTCCTCGTCTGCATGTTGCTGATCACCATGACTCCCTTCTTCTTCATTATAGTCGTCTCCGTCGACAGCCACCTCTTCGTCCTCTCCATTGCCATGTTCAGACTCCTCCTGATCATCTTCACATGTCGCCGCCCAATTGGTCTCGACGTTATCATCGTCTTCATCGTCATCCATCCACTTAGTGTGGCCCTCCATGAAACTATACCTGAGCAGGTGCTTCTCCACATTACCAGAATCTGGTTTGAACAAAGACCCCAGCTTGCATTTCCGACACGGACACTCTATCTCGGTGCGGTTGTTTCGATGCATCTCGGCCGTCGCGCGTCGCACGTACCTATGCACCACGCTTGTCCTCATCGCAATGACCATTGCTACAAAATGCAAGAGAGAGAGGTTTCATTAGCTAGATCCGGTTTTCACGGAAAAATTCGGCATGACCTTCCTACAAAAGGTGTAACGCGGAGCGCCAGAAATTTGCCGAAAAGGAAATGAATCAACATTTCGGCAAAACATTGGCAACTCATCCTCATGGCAACACAATAAAAAGAAAAAGAGAACGAATTCTCATCCACCGACCAATCCCACACACCTATTAAGATGACACACAATGCAAAATATATAGACGCGATGACGACGTCGAAGATCACCGAAGAGACTCCCGATAAGAGATTGATAGATCTAGAATTAGCTAATGGTGCATTTGTGGTGAGATCTAGTGTCCGGTTAGTAGATCTAGTGGAGAGATTTGGAAGAGGGAAAGTGGGGTAGCATACTAGCTAAAATATAGCAAACATGATTGGTTAAATTAGCTAAAAATGGTGGAGGGGTGTGGGGGATTGAGCTAGGAGCACTAATGGCTCGAGTTTGGATAGTGAGTGAGTGAGTGGGGTGGATAGGGGTGGTGGTGGGTGGCTGGCCGCACTTATATTGGGGACAAATATTACCCCAGGCGAATATGCTACGGGAAGCGCCTGCGCTAAGTGGTGCTACCCCAGGCTATTCTTTGTCCCAGGCGAACAACGTTCCTGTGCGTCTGCGCTAAAGGGAGCTACCCCAGTCCACTTTTTACCCCAGGCGCTTCGGTAATTACTCGCCTGTGGTATCAGTTATACCGCAGGCGAACAAGGAAACTATTCGCCTGCGGTAAAGGAAGCGTGCCAGGGTCGGCCGTGGTTGGCCCTGCCACACTTTACCCCAGGCGCTTCCGGTTTCTGTTCGCCTGGGGTAACAGGCTTACCCCAGGCGCACAGGCCAGCTATTCGCCTGCGCTAATTAACCCAGGCGCACAGGTTTTCCTGTTCGCCTGTGGTAGAATATGCTGCTATAAGCTAATCTCTACTAGTGTACAGAGACTCGCTACAACATCCGGCTAAAAGAGAGGGATAAGATAGCGTATCAGAACCAACTACAACTACTCACCAAACAATACCCATCCAGTGTGTCGGGGGGTTACCCCCGAGTAGGGTAAAGGCAAGTGCTAAAGGCAAGATCAGAAGGGATGTTTGGCCGAGTAGCCGGCTACCTGGTACTTGCTACCCGGTTGACTGCTACTCGGTCCTACACATAGATGGCCAGAAGGACGAATCAAGAAAGTTATGTTCCTCCGAGAAGAAGAGTTGGCCCGAGTAGAAATGGCGGGATCTACTCGGGCCAGAAGTCAAAGGAGCCGTTCTGACACAGGATCCCGCGTATCCCGGGTCCGTACTTTGGCACTATTCACGGCACTGTTCATCTGAGGACGGCGTGCCTGACAGCGACAGTGTGTCAGCAGGGCGTCGCAGGATAGGGGGGACCTACTCTGTGTTCGTGGCAGTGATAACAGATCGGTTACTTGGTTTTGCCCAACGACTTTCCGCACCGGACAAACTTAGAAGCGAAAGCTGTCAGCGGGAGCTCGGAAGAAGGACGGTGTGCACACTATGTTGACATCTGTTTGTATTTGGCTGTATCCGGCTGGGCACCGAGTATATAAGGTGCCCTGCCCCCTCCTGCGCGAGGGATGCTGACCTAGATCCCACACTTGGTTCAGATTCTTGACCTAGTTCATCACGTAGAGAGAAGAGTGGCTACTCGGTAGCAAGAACATTTGTACTGTGGCTACTCGGTGAGACACTAATATACAGAGAGAAAGGCAGGAGTAGGGGTTTTACCTCCTCACGAGGGCCCTGAACCTGGGTAGATCGTGTTGTTTGCAGTGCTTGTTTCATACTTCACGCGGCTACTCGTCGCGTGATCCCTCCCCGAGCGCCTCCAGCGTCCTTCGACCCCACAACTTTAGCCATCCTATGGCATCTGCCGTGACACCACCACGACAGTTGGCGCCCACCGTGGGGCAACCAGCGGCGCTGGCTGGAGTTTCCGTTCGGACGGGATCGATTTCGGCTACCGGAGAGCGCGTGGTCTGTGGTCTTATCCACAGATTCGGCTCCTTCGACTTCGTCACCGACAACGCCGGCGATTTCGGCGGCAGGGCCATGCCGGAGGGCGGCTTGGTGCTTTCTTTCGGCGCACACCTCGTCTACGTCGCCACCGTCATCAACCGCGAGTACCCCGAGATGGTGCATGTCGCGGAAGATCCACCTGCTGTCAGCGCTGCACGCGGGAGACCATTGGGCCGCTCCGCGGACGTTGCGGAGGTGATGATGACCGGCCCTGCTGCTGACGCCGGGAAGAGCGTAGCTGCTTCCGCTGCGGGCGTCATCGAGGATCTCGCTGGCCCGAGTGCTGGCGGGAAGACGCACAAGCCCTACGAGAAGGAGTGCAACCTTCCCCTTTCCACTACTCCGACAATCCCTGCGTCTGCTGCGCGGACGGGTATGCCACCTCCCACTGACCTCGAGCTCCTGACCATGAAGGCGCAGCTCGATCGGCAGCGCCAGGTGCTGCTCGCTGAGCAGGCGGAGTTGGAGAAGATTAGGCTAGATCTTAGCCTAGATCAGATTGAGTACAACAAGGCTCACGGTTTTACACCGGTTGTTAGGAGAGCTAGCAAAGTAGGTGC
The DNA here is from genome assembly GCA_028641055.1 of Alopecurus myosuroides. Taxonomy (NCBI): domain Eukaryota; kingdom Viridiplantae; phylum Streptophyta; class Magnoliopsida; order Poales; family Poaceae; genus Alopecurus; species Alopecurus myosuroides. The sequence goes on along the minus strand of CM054058.1, from coordinate 372,011,350 downwards.
TACGCGTCGCAACCTAGGCGCCGAGATGGCAACGGTTGTAGAGGCTCCCAGTCAGTCCGCCACCGCAAACACCTCCACCAGACCCAGATACAGGACACCCGCCAAAACACTTAGAGCTGCTGAGGCCGTAGCTGCCGAGTTGCCGCATCTAGCTGGCGACGCGCGCGTTAGGCAGCAGGAGAGGCTAAACGAGCTGGTGCTAGAGGCTGCTAGGCAGAATGAGGAGTTCCGGAAAGCCAACCCGGGTGCTGGAGCTTCTCAGGTGGTGCACTCGAACGTGGCTAGATCTAACGATCAGGCTTCATCACCGCATCCTAGCCGTGAGAAAAGCCGGAGTGGGCATTCCGGCAAGGGGGCAGATGCAGGTGTACGACCCGGCTGTCGCCGCGAAACAGCTCGCTCTGCCGCGACAGTCCGGTCAGAAACACAACACTGCAGGAGCAGGCTTTCAAGCCCATAAAGCTCAAAGCCAGGCCCGAGATGGAGAGCGCCCAGGCCCTTCTCAGCATCCAGTTGCTCAGCCTACTCGGCGGAGGCAGCAGCCGCGTGCGGTGGCGCCAGCCGTCAACCCGGTGGAGCAGCCTGCAGCTGTGCAGGTGGATAGATATGATGATGGCTATTCGGCCATGGGATTGGCTGGCTATGACATTCTGGATCGTGTGGGCGAGCGCGTACTGGCGCCTGGAGATGCAAGGCACCAGCTGGACCGGATCAGCTTGTCTGCATGGCTCGAGAACATGGGGCCTCCTGGCCTTGAGTGCTTTGGCCCGTGCATCATGAACGAGCCTTCCGTGAAGAACTTCCAGCTCGCAAGGGGCACCAAGAGCTACAATGGTAGCACCAAGCCGGAGGATTGGCTCAATGACTATGTCACCGCGGTTCATATCGCGAACGGCAACCGGAGATGGGCAGTGCGGTACGTTCCGCAGATGCTAGAGGGTCCAGCTCGCACTTGGCTCAACAACTTGCCCAAGAACAGCATCAATTGCTGGCTGGACTTCTCGGAGGCCTTCATCAGCAATTTCACCAGCACTTACAAGAGGCCGAATAGGCCACAGCAGCTGTCCGCTTGCAGGCAGCGGGAAGACGAGACGAACCGCGAGTACCTTACTCGGTGGAGCACATTGCGGAACACCTGTGAAGGTGTGAATGAAGCCCAGACCATCACTTGGTTTGCGCAGGGTTGCAGACATGGCAGTATGCTGTGGCAAAGGTTGCAGAGGGAGATGCCAAACACTCTGGCGGAGACCATCAAGATTGCGGATCAGTACGCACTCGGTGACCCTACTCAGCCCCTGATGGATTCCTCCGAGCCGAGAAGAAACTTTAACAGCAACAAGAGCAACGAGTTCCGCAATAAGCGCAGGGGTGACCGAATAGATACTCGGTATGACCCTAAGGAAGTGAATGCAGTGGCTGTTGGAGCTGGGGGCAGCCAAAGGCAAAAACCTGCTGGAGCCTACGGGCAGAACCAGAACCAGGGCCAAGGCAACAAGAAACCATACCGCGCTCCTCAGTCGGGTAGCGGCAACTCAGAGCCGACAAGGAAGTTCGAAGACATGAGGGATGGCCCATGCAGTTTCCATACTCAGCACCCCTCGAGGCCTGCTAACCACACTACCCGACAGTGCGAGTGGTGGGATCTGATCAGGAATAAAGGCTTGCCTCCTCCTCCTCCTCTGCCAGCCGCGAACGTCAATGTGCAGCCTGCTCGTGCACCCGCAGCTAGGCCTCCAGTGTTTCCGAGAAGAGAAAACGTGAACCAAGTGGCTTTAGGAGCCAACCGTCACTTCAACAATGAGGGCTACCGCAACAACAACAACAACAACTACAACCACAACAACAACAGAGGCAACAACAACTACCAGGGCAACAACAACGGCAACAATGAGGGTGGAGGCCGCAACCAGTACCAAGAACACCACGAGAGCTACATGATCTTCACTTCTGAGCCCGTCGACAAGCAATCACAGCACAGGCGTGCCATGGAGGTCAATGCCGTGATCCCTGCTGTTCCTCACTATATGCATTGGTGCAACCAAGAGATCACGTGGTCCCGAGTAGATCATCCCAAGGTGATGCCCAACCCGGGTAGCTACGCCTTGGTGCTGGATCCTACCTTCTTGGGTCCCGAGAAGAATGTGAGGTTCAGCAAGGTGCTGATCGACAAGGGCAACAGCATCAACATTGTGTACAGAGACACACTCAAGAAGCTTGGTCTGGCCGAGAACATGCTGCTACCTAGCAAGACCACTTTCCATGGCATTGTGCCGGGAGTCTCGTGCAACCCGATTGGCCGAGTGTGGATAGATGTGCTATTCGGCACCAGGGAGAACTGCCGCACAGAGAGCCTGCAGTTCGAGGTGGTCGATCATCAGAGCCCCTACCATGCCCTACTCGGCAGGCCTGCTCTGAGCAAGTTCATGGCCTCTACCCACACTGCGTATCTGAAGATGAAGATCCCTGGTCCCAATGACGTGATTACCATCTCTGGTGATTACAAGAAGTCCATGGAGTGTGCCTCTGCTGGTTCTCAGTTGGCTGAGTCCATGGTGATTGCTGCCGAGAAGAAAAAGATGTACGAGGTGGTGGCTATGGCGCAATCCGCGCAAGCTGGTGCGCAGGGCATGCCGAGTACCCAGCACGGGACCGCGTTTCAGGCATCTCAAGAGACAAAGAAGGTCCAGGTCGACCCTGAGTTCCCCAACCGCGTAGCCATCATTGGCTCCGGGTTAGCGGAGAAATAGGAAAGCGAGCTCATCCACTTCCTCCGTGAGAATCGGGACGTGTTCGCCTGGTCCAATGAAGATTTACCAGGAGTCCCGAGGGAATTGGTTGAGCACTCGTTACATGTGCGTCCTGACGCCAAACCAGTGAAGCAGGCTATGCACCGTTTCGGAGATGAGAGAAGGAAGGCCATTGGTGACCAGATCACCAAGCTATTGATAAGCAATTTCATCATGGAGGTGCTGCATCCGGATTGGCTAGCCAACCCGGTTATGGTCGAGAAGAAGAAGGAGGACCCCAAGGCTGCTACTGCATGGCGCATGTGTGTCGACTACACCGACTTGAACAAAGCATGCCCCAAGGATCCTTTTCCACTACCTCGCATCGATCAGGTGATCGATTTCACTGCTGGTTGTGAACTGCTGTCTTTCATAGATGCCTACTATGGTTTTCACTAGATAGCTCTCAATCCTGCTGATCAAATAAAGACTGCCTTCATTACCTCGTACGGGGCTTATTGCTATCGTGTCATGTGTTTCGGGTTGCGAAATGCGGGTGCCACTTATCAGCGGTGCATGTAGAAATGCTTGCACGATCAGCTCGGCAAGAATGTGCAGGTGTACGTAGATGACATTGTCATCAAAACGAATAAAACACATACTCTGCTTGCCGACCTTGAGGAAACCTTTGCCAATTTGCGCAAGTATAAAATGAAGCTGAACCCGAGTAAATGCACCTTCGGCGTCCCGGCTGGCAAGCTACTCGGCTTCCTGGTGTCTAGTCGGGGCATTGAAGCCAATCCTTCAAAGATAAAAGCTATTGAGAGCATGTCTTTGCCGAGATCCCTGAAGGATGTGCAAAAATTCACTGGTTGCTTGGCATCTCTGAGCCGTTTCTTGGGCAGAATGGGCGAGAAGGCACTGCCTGTGTACCAGCTGATGAAGAAAAGTGACAAGTTCGTCTGGACTCCGCAAGCGGATGTGGCATTCAATGAGCTGAAGGCAATGCTGGGTAGCGCACCCATCTTGGCTAGTCCGCTACCCAAGGAGCCAATGCTACTGTACATTGCTGCTACCAACCGAGTGGTCAGTGTGGTGATTGTGGTGGAACGAGAAGAAGAAGGCAAAAGTGTGCATCGCCCAGTATACTACCTCAGTGAAGTGTTGTCCAGCTCCAAGAAGAACTACCCGCATTACCACAAGATGACCTACGGCGTGTACCTGGGCGCCAAGAAGCTGAAGCATTACTTCCAAGAGCATCCCATCACGGTTGTGAGCTCTGCTCCCATCTCGGATATCATGGGCAACAAGGAGGCGAGTGGCAGAGTAGCCAAGTGGGCGATCGAGCTGGCCGCGTATGCTCCCGCGTATGCGAGAAGAGAAGCCATCAAATCTCAAATCCTGGCAGAATTTCTGGTGGACTGGGCTGAGGTGCAGTACGAACCTCCTGCTCCAGTTTCCAATTACTGGAAGATGCACTTTGATGGCTCGAAGGTGAAGGAAGGCCTTGGTGCCGACGTAGTGCTTACGTCACCCAAACGAGATCAACTCAAGTACGTACTGCTGATTCATTTCAAAGCGTCCAACAATGTTGCGGAGTACGAGGCCGTAGTGCACGGCTTGCGAGTAGCCAAGGAGGTTGGCGTGCAGCGCATTATACGCTATGGCGATTCAGATCTGGTGGTGCAGCAAGTCTCTGGCACTTGGGATGCTCTGGATGCCAACATGGCATCATACCGCTTCCTGGTACAGTCTATGACTGGATTCTTCGAAGGCTGCGAGTTCCAGCATATTCACCGAGCCGAGAATGAAGCGGCAGACGAGCTGTCCAAGTTGGGGTCTTCTCGGCAATCTATCCCGGCGGGAATTGCCTTGGAGCATTTGAGGAAGCCGTCCATCAAGCCATCTCCCAACTCAGAATCCATATTTGTTCCTTCTCTGCCAAGTGAAGAATCCGTTCCCATGGAGATTGACTGGGAGAATGCAACAGAGAACCCGGGGACTGCCACTCCTTACTCGGGGACTGCCACTCCCTACCCGGGGACTGCCACTCCTTACTCGGGGACTGCCACTCTCTACTCGGGGACTGCCACTCCCTACCCGGGGACTGCCACTCCTTACTCGGGGACTGCCACTCCCTACTCGGGGACTGCCACTCCATACTCGGGGACTGCTGTCCTCAACCCGGGGACTGTCGCATTCATTGAGGAGGTTCTTGCCAATCGTTCAGGGCTTCAGAGAAGTGCTCCAACCCTAAAGAGCAGCCAGAGGTGCCTATCCCGATGGAAGTGGACGAACCAGTGTTTTCTACACGAGAGACACCGAGTTGGGCCATGCCCATATTATCCTTTCTAAAGGACGACACTCTGCCAGAAGATGAGGTGATCGCAAGGCAGATTCAGAGAAGATCCAAGGGCTACACCATATTCAGAGATGTGTGGCACAAGAGAAGTCCACCGGCGTGCTGCAACGCTGTGTGGACCCAGAAGAAGGAGGAGAAATTCTGTTGGAGATACACCAAGGAGAATGCGGGACACCACGCCTCTTCTCGGGCATTGGTCAAGAAGGCTTTTCGGCATGGTTTCTACTAGCTCACAGCTCTGCAGCAAGCTGAAGACATTGTGAGGAAGTGCAACGGCTGCCAGATGTTCGCGAGTAAGATCCACATGCCTGCTTCCGAGTTGAAAACCATTCCCATTACTTGGCCATTTGCTGTTTGGTGCTTGGATATGGTCGGCCCCTTCAAGCCGGCTAGAGGCAACATGACTCACATCTTAGTCATGGTGGATAAATTCACCAAGTGGGTAGAAGTTAAGCCTATTCGGAAGTGCGATGGAGCCACAGCCGTGAAATTCTTAAAGGATGTGATCCTGAGATACGGCTATCCGCACAGCATCATCACAGATAACGGTACAAATTTTGCTGAAGGAGCAATGGTGCGGTTCTGCAGAGATAAGCACATCCGACTAGATGTCGCATCCGTTGCGCATCCCGCCTCCAATGGGCAAGTGCAAAGAGCAAACGGCATGGTGCTAGCAGGCATAAAGCCAAGGCTGATTGAGCCGTTGATGAAAACACCTGGGTGTTGGCTAGACGAGTTGCCAGCGGTGTTGTGGAGTCTAAGGACTACCCCTAACCGGTCAACCGGCTACACGCCATTCTTCTTGGTATACGGGGCTGAGGCCGTGTTGCCAATAGATTTAGAGCATGACTCCCCCCGAGTAACCCTCTACACTGAGGCGGAGGCGAGAGAAGCTCGAGAAGATGACGTTGACCTGCTCGAAGAAGCAAGAGAGCTTACTCTGTCACGTTCAGCTATCTACCAGCAAAACCTGTGGCGTTATCATAGCCGAAAGGTGAACCCAAGGGTTTTCCGAGAAGGAGACATGGTCCTTAGGTTTGTGCAACGCACAGCCGGGATGCAAAAGTTGTCTCCTCCATGGGAAGGGCCTTTCATTGTGAGCAAAGTGCTGCACAATGATGCCTATTATCTCGTGGACGTGCGTCCATCACAGGAGAACAGGGCAGATAAAGCTGGAGAGGAATCTAAGCGCCCCTGGAATGTAGCCCTACTTCGTCGCTTTCATTCGTGAGCAAAGATGTGTATGTACTCTCTTATCCGAGTTAAAATTCTACTCTGCAATCTGAAATTGAGCTCGGGGACTTCCCTCGCCCAAAATTACTCTGTGTGTTTCTACCCGGCTTCGCTTTTGCCCACCCGGTTTCTCTGCTTAAAATTTCATGAGTACATTTAGTATTGTGTTTAAACCTACATGCCAACTCTTCGACTCTGCTGCTGTCCGAAACCCGGCTTCATGGCAAGCAAGAGAACAAGCAAAAGGTCAATGAGCACAAGAAAAATTACTAAGGAAAGAAAGAGCGCAGGAACCGAGTAGGGAGTCTTTTACTTTTGTTCTTTGTTAACTCCTTTTCGGCTAAGTGGTGGGCTGCGTTACTATGATTGTTTCTAAGTGGCTAAGTATTTGCAACTCCAACTTTGAATTCTTGTGACTCGAATACCAAAAAAGCAATAAGTTGCGGGTAAGAGCTGAGATAAAAAGGAAGAGCGAATAAGAAATGCAACTCGGGGACTTGCATGATAACGCAACCCGGCATCGAGCCAAGGCTGCTCAAATTGACTAAGTTAAAAATGTCGAACATGAATAAAACTGAGTAGCAAGCGACAAACATAATTGTTTCGATACATCTGCACCCGGCATCCCGGGGATCTGATAAAAGTTTTAAGGACAAAGTTGCAGGAGGTGATCAGGTGGAGGTAGCAGCATCCTTGATGTTGGCCTTGGCGACATCAGCTTTGATGTTGGTCCTGGCGGCATCAGTATCAGAGGTGGCCTTGACAGTGTCAGCTTCCGAGTTGGTGGCGTCAGTCTTCGCCGCATCAGCTTCTGGGTTGGTGGCAGCCTGATCAGAGGTGGCCGTGGCCACCGAGATGACGTCCGTTGCCGAGGTGGAGGCGGCAGTTTGGGTGCGGAGTAGCGCCGTGTCGTCGAGGGCAGCACCTGATGAAGTGTCGAATTCGAGCGCCGCGGTGTCGATAGTCATCTTCTCGCTCTCGGCCTCATCTTCGCTATCCGCGACGACCGCGGCCTTCCCCTTCCCGGTCTTCTCGCTAGCACTGTTGAAGCAGCTCAGGCCTTTGGACTCAGTGGCTTCCTCGTCGTCATCCTCATCCTCGTCGTCACCCTCGCCCTCCACATCCGTGTCGGGCTCGGTGACGCCTTCGATGTAGCCCGCGGTATCCGCGTAGGATGCAATCTCGTACGCAACCAACTGGCGGCGAGCCATGCAGTCAGTATCCTTCTCCCACCTCGAATCCTGGCGCATCTCGAGGATGAGGTTGAGATCAAGATTGTCGTACCAGCTGCAGACGAAGAGGAGCAGCATATCAGCGCCTGCCCGAGCTCCGGATGCTCGCCACTTCTTCAGCTCGGCCTTGACGCCATTCAGCTTCTCGGCAAGTCTGCGAATGGTTGCTGGCGCAGAGTCCCGAGGCCAGAACAAGTCATGGAGCTTGAAGGCAGTGCGCACCAGGTCGGTGCCCACACCCCTCAGACGCTGGAGCTGCCCCTGCATGTTGGTGAAGCAGTCTTCAATCGAAGCTTTAGTATCCATGGGCTGGCCCTTCTCGGTGCGAGCTTCTTGGGCCTTTGAAAGAGCAGGTTTGCAGGCCGAGCAAAGGTCGGGGAATATTTCTGAAAAGGCTATCGAAAAGATCAGAAACAGAGACAGAGAAGAGAAGCGAATCAGGCAGCAGAGAAGCAAAAGGAACAGCGAAGCGCAGGGAAGCGGGTACTTACTGTTCAGCTTGCAAAGTAGAGACTGCAGCGTCTTCTCCCAGGACTCCTCGTCAGCAACGTGCCTTTCTTCCTCCCTCCGGAACTGGGCCAGCTGAAGCATGAGATCTGAGTTGCTCTTCCTCAGCGTATCACACTCCAGCTTGAGAGCCCTTTTCTCAGCCTTGGCAGCCGCTTCAAAATTTTTCTTCTCGGCTACTATTTTGTTCTTCTCGGCAGCTATATCAACGGCTTTTTGGAGAGCGGTTCGCAGCTGGAGTTGGAGAGGCTCCAACTCGGTGGTGTATTCTTTCTTCAGCTCCACAGCCTGGCTCGCCAACTGCTGCTGCACCTCGGCGGGTTTGAGGCAGTCGAGATGCTCCTCGACAAATTTCTTGTGGTCTTCTGTGAAGAGCAAAACACGGTCAGCAGCGTAGCAAAGATGGGAGGAAGGAAAACAAGCCGAGAAAAACACCAACTCACCTTCCAGACTTTTAATCGTAGTCTGACCGCTCTCAATAAAAGCGCGGCAGTTCGCATGCTCCTCTGCCAAGGTCTTAAACTTGCCTACAGGAAGGAATCGATTAGAGCAGAAAGCAAAAGCGGGCGTAAACACAAAACGCAGGAACCGCGTAGCTAAAAGCTTACTTTCGATCTCGGAAATCTGGAGGGTGCGATCCATGACCTCCTTTTCCGTCGCTTCATCAGTCTTGCGCTCCATTTCGAGGGCCTCAAGGCACCTTCTAGCGATGTTGTGGTTCCAGAGCAATCGCCGGAACAAGTTTGTTCTTTTCAAAAGACTATTCTGAGAAGCAGAAAGAAAACGAATCAGACATAAATCGTGAAGATTCAACCCGAGAAGACGGCAACTCGGTTGAGTATCCGCCTACTCGGCCAGAATCTCGGGGACTGGGTGATGGATAAGAAGAAGGAGAAGAGTAGAAGAGAAGAAAAATGCAACTCGAATTGGGTAAGCAAAACTTACTGCATAAGCTTGTTCGATATCCTCTGCGGCCTTGCGGTGGACGAACAGCTTGGCGGCAAGCGTGCTGGTCTTGGACGAGATGGTCATGGGATTGTAGCCCATGTCCGCCTTGTTCCAGTCTATGCGCATATGATCCAGATCGCCCAAAGCCAAGCCGTGCCAGGTTTTGTTGCCAAGGATATCGATGTTCCATTCGGCGTCGATGAAGCCTACCCGGTCAATCATCTCCTCGAGCCCCCTGGACGTCACCTCGGCCTCCTGGACCTCGCGCGAGTAAATCGAGAGGGATCTATCCTTGTTCCTGGCTGGCGGCTTGGAATCCACAGCCGTGGCCTGCTTGCCCTTCCTAATAGCAAGTTTCTTCTCGGCCGCAGTTATCGGGATGTTGTGCTGCTTGCTCATTTTCACCAAGTAAGGCGGATAGGAAGGCGGGTCTGGCAAACTTGATCCAGCGGCTGCGTCAGCGGCCGTGCCGGAATCGCCAATGATGAGCTGCCCGGCCTTGGCAACAGGTTTTACAGTTGGTTGGGGCGGCGGCATCGTGGCAGAGTCTTGCGCAGCGCCACGAGGAGGATTCCTGCGGACGTTGGCGTCAGGCTGGCCAGTTTGCTTCTCAGAGGCCTGCTTCTCGGAAGCCTTCTTCTCGACGGTTTTCTTGTCGGCGGCCTTCTTCTCGGCGGCCTCCTTCTTGGCTGGAGGGCTCGCTGCAATCTTGGTCTTCTTCTCGGCAGCCTCCTTCTTGACTGGAGGGCTCGCTGTAATCTTGGTCTTCTTCACCGGTGGGGAGCTCGGTGCGGTGGATGAAGTGCCCTGCTGGGTAGGCGGCACCAAGGGCGCGCTACCCTGCGCAGCGTCCGGCTGCGCGTGGCTCTGCAGGTCTTGCTCCATCTCGTCCACTATCTCAACCCGCTGCTCGGCAGCGGGACCTTGCTGTGTTTCTTCTGGTCTCTCTATCCGCGGCGGGGCCGTGGGGTCTGTTTGGTCAGCAGCCCCTGTTGCTGGCTGCTCTTGGTTCTCCTCCTGCCGCTCAAGCACGGCCTGGTCGTGTTGCTCGAGGTCTTGTTCTGAGTTCTCCCCGGCTGTGGCAGCTGGGGGAGAAGGTGGTCTCTCGTTGTAAGCAGCGTCCTGCGCTTCTCGTTCTACGCGGCCTGCTGCTCCTGCTCGGCATCGTGGGCATCAGTATCCAGGTGCTGGAACTCGTCCTCATTTTCTCCTTTCACAGGAGAGGGCGCACGCGCCCTGTCCCGTGCCGCGATCTCATCCTCGTCAGAAAGCTCGATGAGCGCATCTACATCGATGGCGGATCTCTTCTTGGACTTGGATTTGGTGGGTGTGGCAGCAGCGTTAGCATCCAAGGGGGCGCTGAAAAGAAGAGAGAATTCAGAAAAGAAAGAAGGACAGAAGAAACCGAGAAGCAGTAGCAAGGAATTCAGAAAAAGCAGCAACAGCGATGCGCAACTCGGGAGAAAGTTACTTACCCTGCATGGGAAGGGGGTAGCCGTCTCCCCCGCTTGACTTTCGTCACGGCTTGCTTGGGCTTCTTGCTGGGGGGCTCTTGAGCATCGCTACCCGCCCTCTTGCGAGTAGCGGGAGCAGCAACCGCAAGCGGATCGGCGTCAAGGGCCTCCTCATCCTCGTCCTCGCCCTCCTCTTCAGCACTAGTGTCAACGTCGGCATCTTCTGTAAAGTTGAGAAGAAGAAAACAGTTAAGAAACAGGAGGAAGTTGGGTTGCGCTACTCGCAACCATGAAGGTGAGCTCAATCACCTTCATCGTCGTCCTCGGACCAGTCCCGAAAGGACGCGTCCACATGATGCTTCTCCGTCTGAACGGCATGAGAGATATTGAGCTTGTCAGCGGCGTCGTAGGAGACCTCATCGTCCTCCTTTCGGTCTTCTTCCCAGTTAGCCTCGAAGAGCTCCTGGCTTTCAGCGATCTGGCGAGCAAGGACCTGGAAAATAGGCAAGCACCACAAATCAGTCGAGTAGCATAACGGCATCTTACGCAGCAGGGCGTGCAAACACAAAGCACATGAAGCCTAAGCAAAGCTGCTAAGTGTGCTACTCGGCTGGGCGTGCAAACACAAAGCACATGAAGCCTAAGCAATACTGCTAAGTGTGCTACTCGGCTGGGCGTGCAAACACAAAGCACATGAAGCCTAAGCAAAACTTCCAAGTGTTCTACTCGGCGCAGAGTGCGGATACTAGGCACAACAAGCTAAGAGAAGTATCTACTCGGTGTCAGTACACAGGAAACAAGAGGGGAAAAACTAACCCGTTTGATTGGTTTCGTGCGGCTGAACGGCACGAAGCCGTACTGCCAGTTGTCCTTGAGGCCCGTGGTCATGATGGAGCGCGCCCAGATGGCAACGTCCGCGTTGCTGAGCGCGAACGTGGTCGTCCGAGTGCAGTCCCGGTGGCCACCCATGTAGCACATGAGGTGTGCGCGGCGCTGGAGCGGAAGCACCCGTCTGGAGATCCAGCAAGTGATAGGGTCGTCACTTTTGAGCCCCTTCTCGATCAGCTTGGCAAGGCGCTCGTCCATCTGCTTGAGGTCGCTATCCATTGGCGGCTTGGTCCTCCAGTTCTGCCCGGTGGGAGCAGTGTTGGCCCACCTGGGCAGATTGATCTGATCCACCACGGCAGCTCCCTTCTCGACAGGGATGTTCTTCACGTAAAGGAAGGTTCTCTGCCACTTGCGGACAGAGTCCAAACCTTTGATCCGCGGGTGGTTGGTCCCGCCGCGCTGCACCATCATGGCGCTGCCAGTCTCCGTCATCCCGCGGCTGCTCTCCGCGCCATCTTTCCTGGCCTTGCTTTGCTTCCTAAAGAAGAAGTACCGGGACCAGGTCGTCGGAGTGGGCCGTACGCCCAGGAATGCCTCGCATACCACGGCATGGTATGAGAGCATGACGATGGCGTTTGGCGGGAGGTGGTGCGGCTGGAGGCCGTAGTGGTTGAGAAAGGCGCGGAAGAAATCTGAGGCTGGGAGCCCGAATCCTCGCGCGAAGTGCGCGAGGAAGACGACGTGCTCGCCCTCCTGCGGAGTGGGGACGAGCTCGCTGCCAGGATGCCGGCAGCGAACACCGGGAGGAACTCGCCGGGTGTTCACCAGCCATTGGCAATCCTCGGCGGTGACCTCAGATCCGGCCCAGCCGGCGCGGGCATTGTCGTCACGAGCCATCACAGTGGAGGAGGAATTAGCTGAGAGATTGGTGGTTTTGGGTGGAGAAACTCGCAGCAGCGCGGTGAGATGCGCGGCGGCGAGGTGCTCTGCGGCGGCGGAGAAACGAGGAGGCGAGGGGAAAGTGAGAGCAGAAGAGGAAGAAGGAGTTACCGAGGGGGTATTTATACTGCCCCTCGGGTTGCCGTTACGATTTGAGGAAGTGGGATCGATCGTGGCAGAGATCGTGCGGCGTGGGCCGTGTGGACCGGTTAGAAACGCGCACAGCGCGGAACGCGCGCGTAACGGCCACAGTTAATCCCACGACGTGATCATGGGTAATCACTGCCTTTGATGGGACATAACGGGCTAGTGGGCCCACTCCGTGAAAACTGGGCGCGTGGCCTGTCAGTTCCCGGGCACCGAGGCGTCGGGGTCGTGGATGCGTGACACGTGCCCAGTCGCAGTGCGGAAAGCCGGATTGTGCTCTGCCACGCAGAGACTCTGATGGGAAATTTCACCAAGTCATTTTACTCGGCTACAGAGAAGAGAAGTGGTTCTATTCGGAAGAGAAGAAACTCAAAACAATATCAATGGCTACTCGGAGGTTCTACTCGGTATCCTAAGGTTCAATGGCAATATTGACAAGGTTGGTTTTAAGCTGGCAGGGCCCAGTGAACAAGTTCGCAGGACTCTACCAGCTTCGGGGACTGCTGTCGGGGGGTTACCCCCGAGTAGGGTAAAGGCAAGTGCTAAAGGCAAAATCAGAAGGGATGTTTGCCGAGTAGCCGGCTACCCGGTACTTGCTACCCGGTTGACTGCTACTCGGTCCTACACATAGATGGCCAGAAGGACGAATCAAGAAAGTTATGTTCCTCCGAGAAGAAGAGTTGGCCCGAGTAGAAATGGCGGGATCCTACTCGGGCCAGAAGTCAAAGGAGCCGTTCTGACACAGGATCCCGCGTGTCCCGGGTTCGTACTTTGGCACTGTTCACGGCACTGTTCATCTGAGGACGGCGTGCCTGACAGCGACAGTGTGTCAGCAGGGCGTCGCAGGATAGGGGGGACCTACTCTGTGTTCGTGGCAGTGATAACAGATCGGTTATTTGGTTTTGCCCAACGACTTTCCGCACCGGACAAACTTAGAAGCGAAAGCTGTCAGCGGGAGCTCGGAAGAAGGACGGTGTGCACACTATGTCGACATCTGTTTGTATTTGGCTGTATCCGGCTGGGCACCGAGTATATAAGGTGCCCTGCCCCCTCCTGCGCGAGGGATGCTGACCTAGATCCCACAGTTGGTTCAAATTCTTGACCTAGTTCATCACGTAGAGAGAAGAGTGGCTACTCGGTAGCAAGAACATTTGTACTGTGGCTACTCGGTGAGACACTAATATACAGAGAGAAAGGCAGGAGTAGGGGTTTTACCTCCTCACGAGGGCCCTGAACCTGGGTAGATCGTGTTGTTTGCAGTGCTTGTTTCATACTTCACGCGGCTACTCGTCGCGTGATCCCTCCAGCGTCCTTCGTCCCCACAACTTTAGCCATCCTATGGCATCTGCCGTGACACCACCACGACACAGTGTTACCCCCTACTAAGGAAGCAACCCAAGGAAACTCACACGGTTGATTAGGGTGACATTCATTCTTATGGTGGAGGTAATCTATATTACTAGTCAAGTTATCATCGTTAAGTGTAAGTTGTCTGAGTACTTGTTAGCCAGCACTTTCACCAAGTCATCCATAACCGCGGACAACACGGCTTCTCGAGAAGATTTAACCCTGCAGGGATGCACCAATTTGGCCGTACACGTAAGAATGACCCGCCAGATGGAAATGCACTTCCACCAAGCGAGGCACTCAACACAACCCAACTCTTCTTCGCATCAAGCCCAAAGAACCACGTGTTGTGCGTGCGCGGCTAATCGAGCCCCCACGAAGAAAAGGGGGACCCTCATAGCACTGGAAGACCACGCCACCCTAAATGCCGACTACAAAAGTTCCACCCTGGCGCCAAGGGCTCGCACCTGCATATGCATGCATCAAATGGAAAGCCCGAACTAAGTGTGGCGATTTGGACGAGATGCGAATCGAATCAGAATTGCGGGGGGCGCCCATACTCGCTTCCCACATGCGGTTAGTGCGCTCATCATGGATCAATGGACAAGACCCTTTTCCTAATTAAGTTCGACACTAGCAGGCCTCAAAACCACGCCGGGCCTCCTGCCGGTGCCTTATCATCAAATTATTATTACCCAAAACATTAACGTGTTGTTGATTAAATTGAAACCCAACTATCAAACTAAACAGGTGATAAGACGGACAACAAGACTTGAGCACAAACAACACTAAGCATGCAACTACGACACAAGGGCCAACAGGATAAACATACAACAGTTAATAGGAAGTGGAAGGAAGGCCATATCATGGTCGCAAGGTAAACATATGATAGGATCGAGACACAAGCATCGAATCATAAGGCTAGCATAAGGATAACGGAAAGAATCGGTAACAAGTGATGAAAGGCAGCCATAGGCAGCAAGTGACTATACTTGCCTGGAATCCAGCAAGTAGAGGTACATCCGCAGAACTTGTCGTTGCTCACATCATCTCAACGTCCTATCCGCGAAGAAGCAACGAACTAGAACAAAAACCGGATGCAACGATTACTACTACGGCAAAAGATCCAGCATGATCAAGATATGGATGCATGACAAGTTTAAGGATGCATCAAAGATAAACTAGTTGACATGGTAAACATATTTAAATGGGCCCATATGCAATTTGGATTGCATATGGAAAAGCCCATGAATTAATGTTGAATTAAATGATCTACAAATAACCATCATGTGAAAGTTGATTATAATGATGCATGGATGATGAAAACAATAAGAAAACAACAATAGCTTCAATTTGAAATGTTGTTTACCAAGTTTGGAATTTTATTTATTTAGTTATGAACTTTGGCATTTTAAATGATTGAAACAAACATTTGTTGTTTTCACCAATTTTAAATGTTCAAAACAGATAACAAAATTCATATTTGGAAAGAACACAAAATTTTAGATGGAAAACATATTTCATTTGTTGAATTTGGATTTTAGATGAGCAATTTATTAAATTGACAATTTTAAATGCATTAATTAAGAAATAGTTTTTTTCAGCAATTTAATTTATTCAAAATAGAAAACAAAGTTTATATTTGGAAAGCTTATGAAAAATGGGATGGAAAACATATTTTACATGTTTGAATTGGATTTGAATGGCCTAAGTTATGAATTTTGCAATTTAAAAGGTGTAATTAAAGTATTGAATTATTGCACTACTTTTAATTAGGAAAAACAGTAAACAAATTGTATTTAAAAGGTTTAAAACATGTAGCAAATGTTTCACTGAACATTTTGAGCTATTAAACATAATTTTTGGATCATTATTGAATTTATTATGCAATTCTTCATAAGCATTTTATTCGGACCTTTTTAGTAAACAGAGGGAAACATGTTCAAATTTAATTTAATTGTGACCAAATAAAATACCAATGTGTAGAGTTTGTTAAGACAAATTTTTAGAGCCCAAGTTTGCTCAAATTGGGTGAACAGAACTCAAGTTATGAATTTCCAAAGTTTCAAATTTTAATTGCATTTTCTGTATTTAATTATTTAGTGCAAAAATTATTACAGAAACATGTTGCAACTTTGTGACTAATAGAAAGAGCACAAGATTCTGAATCCACAGAAACTTGACTCATTGAAATTGGAGCAATTTTCAATTTGTTATGGATTTTACAAATAAAGACTCAGATCTGTTTTTCTGGATTTCGAGAAATAAAAGAAAAAGGAGGAAAAAAGGGGTGGCTTTCTGCCTCGACTGGGATTCGATCCCGAGACCTGCTGGTGCGCGCACACAAGGCCTAGCCACTGGGCTACTGCGCTGCTCGTGAACAATACAGCGACAGACTGCTTTTGACATGTTTTTCCCGGACGAAAACTTGACGAACTGAAGCTGCACACGCACGGTGACAGACGAGCAATGGCGGTTTTCTGCAGATGGCGACGCTCGACGGCGTGCTTCACAGAGCAGCGGGGGAGGAAGAGGGAGAGGTCCCGAAGGACGGAGGCGCTCACCACGAGGTCGAGGAGGGGCCGGGCTCAACGAAGACGCCTTGGGCCTGACTGAGTCTGTCACGGGCGACAGTAGCGCGTCGGGGAAGAAGGTGGACGGCGTGCTCACTGCAGTTCGTCTCCGGCCGCGCCGTCTTCAGCAAAAGCGGAGATGGTTCTGCGGTGATTCCATTCCCGCGAGGAAGAACCCCCGTCGACGACCACAACCACCTCACCAGCCTCCAACTCCCGGCCATGGAGATGCTAGTTTCGGGTTCAGAGAACAGAGAGAAACGGCTGGGAAAAAAAAGAGAGGAGAGGAGGCGGCGGCGGCTAGGGAGGAGAAGGAAGAGGGCGTGGTTGGGGCTAGGGTTTGGGGTGGGAAGGGGCTGCTTTATCGGAGGGGGCAGGTGGGGATCGGTGGTGCGTGGTGGAGGTGCTGACGCTTGCCTCCTGTACGGACAGAGGTAGGGGAAAGGGGCCTTGGGCCGAAAGGTAGGGGGAGAAGGGGGGTAAGTGGGCTGGATGGTTGGGCCTTTGGGGCCTAGCCGGCTGGTTGCCTCTCTCTCTCTCACTCAAAACTATTTTTTTTTCTTTTGTTTTGTAAGGAAAAAGGGTGAAGGAAAAGAGTGATTTGGAGGGGTTTTACACCTTAGAAAAATAAGGTGTTGATATCTTTGTGATTAGCGTTGAAAAAGCCCGGTTGGACAAATGTTTGTTTCTGAAAATTTCAAAATTGTTTTTGGAATTTGAATTTGATGTGAATTTGACCAAAAATGGAATTTGAGGGAGTTCAAAGTTTTCAAAATTCATGGAAAAGATTTCTTTGCACTTGTCATTCAAAATTCCCAAGTGCATGATTCTTAGTTTTGAAAATTTCAAATTGTTGGTGGTGTTTGAAATTTTATTTTGAATTGAGATTAGGGTTTTAATAAAAGGGAATTTTTTTGATTAACCAAGCCAATTGAATAAATCAAATTCAAAACTATTGAAAAAAACAATTTGAGTTGTTTAGTTTGCAATTTTAATTGGAAACTTTGGACATGTTTAAAAGTTTAAATTGGTTTGAACTTTTTAAGTTGTTTTGAAAACAAGGTGAAATGCATAGGATGCATGTGATGCAATGCAAAAAAAGAAAAACAACCAATTTTTCTAAATTAGGGAAAACACCCCAGGTGTTACATGAGGGCATCAAAGTGCATTTTGGTTCCACCTTGCAAGTTAGCCATGAAGATATCCATAGAGGCAATTTCATCTTCTACACTAAGACTAGCAATATCATGTTTGTCATTTTGAGTCTTAGCGGGGGGAAGAAGATGATACCTCAGAGGCCTTGGCCATAAGACATCTTACAGATTGGCAGGCATCTTCTCATTGGGGGATTCAAAGAGTGAGGGGATGAAGATGCAATTGCAATGGAGGCCACTTCACTTGTGGTTTCTTCTTCTTCATCGTCATCACCAGAAGCATACTCTTCTCGAGTCACCAAAACAATCCTTCAAGATGGCTTCTTGTTGCATGTGTTTTTCTTGAAGGAAGGATTTTTGCGAGTGATCTTTGACTTGTCCTTGGAAATAAGATTTCCTCCATGGGCTTCCCTATTCTCAAAATGACACTCACAATAAAGTGATATTTGTCTTGACAATTCAAGAAAGTTCTCACTCTTTGAGTTCCTTCGTTGACACCACTTGACTTGGCCTTATCCTATACATAGTCCTTGGTCTTGGCGAGATTCTTCCAAAACTTTATGGCCGCAAGAGCCATGTAATCTTTATGAACCCTCTCATACTCTTTGAGTTTTAGAGGATCCACCTCCTCTTCCGAGTCAACCACTTCTTCTTGATACACCACCTTCGTCACAAATTTTTCCTTTGAAGCAAGTGAGGTTCCTTTGTGCATTCCAATAGCATGAGCACGAGAGTCTTGGGAAATCTTGGCGGCCACTTTATGATGACAGATCTTGTATAACCTCATTGGAAGTCATGATATGGTAGTTGTGTCTTCCTTGGAGACTGTTTAAGTCAACGGGGTAAAATGGCCTGAGAGCACTCACATATTTTGTATTGATCCAAGCATCATCAATATGTGTGGCACAAATGCCACCGACGGAAGTAGCAATGGTGTTGAGACTTTGATACATGTCTTCATGATTTTCACCATCAAGCATATAGAACCCTTCAGACTCATTTCTCAAGGCATCATATCTATTTCTTTTCATGCTCTCATTTTCTACAAAACCGTGATAAGAGCATCCCATATTTCTTTGGTGGCGGAGAATTGTTGGATGTGTGGCATGATCTTTTCTCCCGCGGCTTGTTGGATCATGTGCAAAGCCACAACATTGAGTTGACAATCGACCACCTCTCTTCTTGTCAAGTTGTTAGGATCAACTACTTTGCATCCAACTTCAATGATTTTCCAGAGCTCTATGCTAGAACTGTTCAAATGAGATATCATCAAATATTTCCATTGAGAAAAAGAAGATGCATTAACCTTAGGTGGATCATCTCTATTGTGTATATGAAGGTGTGGGATAGGTGGGATAGGTGAGTACCAATTAGGGACCTCATGGTACTCCTCCTTCCAATTTCTAGTTTAAGGGGGTCCTCATTTTTATGTTGTTCACTCCCTCCCTTTTCCTTTGAGGTGCACACCTCCAGAGTAGGAGGAGGCATGATGCCTTGGGATTTCAAGAGTTGTGCAAGCATGTCACGCATATCACTCATCCAGGCATTCATGGAAGAAGTCAAGTATGTTTCCATGTTCTTGAGATCCTCCATGGTAGTCGAAGCGCCGGACACACCGTCCACATCCTCTTCGGTACACATACTCTTTTCGGTGGTAAATACCTAAATAAAGAGCCAAGGCTCTGATACCAATTGAAAGGATCGTATGGGCACCTAGAGGGGGGGGGGGCGAATAGGTGCCACTTCCAAATTTTAATATTGTTTTGATTTAGGCTTGACACAAAGGTAGATTCTCTTGATATGCAACTAAGGTGAATTTAGCTATATGAAAAGGATTACACTAGGCAAGATACAAGCACAAAGTAAAGCTTAAGGAATGAAGGAACCAAAGTGGAAGAACGCGGAGACAAGCATGTATTCCTGAGTTCCTTGCTTTCAGGGGAGTACGTCTTGTTGGAGGGGTGTTAGCTTAGCCACAAAGGCTTACTCAATGCCACAAAGGCCTCAACCTATTCTTGAACTTTGCCACAAAGGCCTAGTTCACCTTCCACTATTAGAATCCTTCAAGATATAATCTGGTGCCTTTACAATGAGGTTGGGGCACACACCCATAACTGAATTGCAGGGTCCAAAAATCACCACGAATCTGTTACAAGAAAGACAACCGAGTAACAAGATGCCTAGGTTTTCCACAAGAAAACCCTAGGCTAAAATCTCTCAAGTGAATGAGGGGGAAATAAAGAACGGCTTGGTGAAGATGTAGATATGGGCCTTGTCCTTCAATCCTCCGAAGATCAACATGTTTGGGTGGAGAGATTAGGAGATCTCTTGATTTTGGTGAGCTCAACAATGGTGGACTTGATTTTTTGGAGGAGCTACTTTGGGTTGAAGATGGAGTGGGGGTATTTATAAACCTCACCCAGATCTAGCTGTTGCACGATAACTTACACCGGAGTCTCTGGCCAGGAGGGCCAGAGTCTTCGGTCTGGGCCGTAAACTTCCAAAGTTTTCAGGTTGACACCGGGGATACTCCGGAGAGGCCATCTGTGATTTTCATAAAGTCACAGAACAAATAGACTAGAGTCTCCAGGGATACTCCAGCCACACTCTGGAGAGGGCATCTGCAAGTTTCACGAAAACACTGAAAGAAGAGACCGGGGTCTCCAGTTGCCTAGAGCCCTATACTCTGGAGTTTCACACGAGAGTCTATGGTCAGGAATACCAGAGTCTCCGACCTTCTTTTCACAGACAAGGAAGGTCTTGCTCTTCTTTGAATTTTGAGTGTAATTCTTTCAAGGAACATTTACATATTGCACATGTATCACTTGACACAGAATTTGATAATCACCAGTGTTGTTGTCTAACACACACAACCAAACTAGGGGTAGATAAAATGTTCTTTCAATATCCATGCATCTACTTGCCTCAACCCACCAGCGCTCTGCCATCCAGGACTCGGCGCTAACGAAGAGAGAATCTTTCGGCATAGATTTGGTGGTAGATCTTATCAACTTGATTAAAACTATGTGAGACGTGTGTTCTCAACACATGAGAGAACTAAATATTAGAGAAAGTTCTAATTGGGAGAGGACACCTCAAAAACCCAATTAAAATAGTCTCTAATTCTACTAGAGAGAGAGAGAGAGAGAGAGAGAGAGAGAGAGAGAGAGAGAGAATATGCACGAAGGCCAACTGGTCTATTTGATTCCATGGGGATGGGATCCTTTATATAGTGGTGGGGCAGGGACACCTTCCATAAGGGGAAAGTCTGTTTGGGGGCTTCCGTAAGCTGGTCGCACCCCCTCCCCTATCCCAACTCGGATTGGGCTCCCAGTCGTGGGAGTCCTTTCCCATTCCACTATTTTTCTTCCTTATTTGTTTATTTAATTTTTTGCCTTTATTTTTTTTTCAAAAATTAAAAAAGTAATATTTCTGGGGAGGTGTTGTGCCTCATGTGTGTCCCTTGGACCCACATGTCAGCCACCCAATACTTGGATGCTGCCCTAGGGAAATTCTACTCCCCTCCGGCACTCCCCCCTTATTAGAGTTTTGCCCGACACTCTTCTAGAACCCTGTGACCCCTATAGATACAATCATAGACCTTATCTACTAATGTCAATAACATATTTTTAACATTCCGGGACATCTCATGTCCTTTATATCTCTTTGAAATAATTCTGCCCTCTCCCGACATTATTTTTCTCTCATAGTAACTTCACCGGAACACCTCCGAATAACTCCAGAATTGTTACTGTGACATTGGAATGACTCTGAACATTCTCAAAATCACTTATACTACTAAAACACTCTCAGTCAAAGGTTGACATAGCTTAAGCGTGTGACTCGTAAAGGTTCGGTAACACAAACATGTTCATGAACTTACCGAATAATAACCAAAAGTGGAGCCATGGATGCCCATCATGACTCCTATGTGTTCACAAAGGTCAGGGGAACCTTAAAGTTACTCATTTCACTTATTATCTTAACTACACGATACCAACAGTATCACGAGGTGAGACAATATGCTCTAATCTGATCAAACTCTTTGATCATAACACATATAAAACTAGTAACGATAACATTCTCTTTTCTCATACCTATTCCCGATGTCCTTGTGATAAATCACATTGTGTTTGGCCAGCCAATTGGTTGACATCGGTGATACTGAGAGAGCCGAAAGGATATATCTCTCTATCGTTTGGAGGAGTTAAGTACTATTCTTGAACGATCTCAGTTCCATCATACACTCTAGGTCATACCCAAATGTCAACGTTATAATATCTTGTTATGGTAGAGGTTTGAAGACATTCAAAATATGATTGTCGATTGTGCGGTCACTAGATATTCTTATAGTATAGAAATCTTAGCCAATGAAGACTACATATTCACTTTGCTAAATCGTTAAAATTGTTTGTCTCATGGAAATATAATATATTTAGGCCGGTTCAGTACTATTGTTAATCTAACAATAAACCCTCGTGGTTGCGAGACTTAATAAATTCCATGATCAGAAAAATATGATCATCTCACAACACACAAACTAACTTAAAGACAAGATTAGGAACATTTTTTGTGTATATCTTCATACCCGCACAAAGGTTTTCCTTTGAAAACTCATTTTTTAAGTATTATAGTGGTTATAACACGATGATATAAACTTAATAATAAACTTGAAGATAGAATAATAACTGAATATTATTGTCCGTAGGGAATTTCTCCAACATGATTTCATTAAAATATCTGTAGACCAGGTTTTTATTTTATTTTTTTATAACAATCTAGTCACATAAGAAGACTACGTGCGAAGGTTTTCTATTTTTAAAGTACTTATGCTCAACCCTAATCACAAAATCTCTGAGAAATCTCCGGCCCTATTCATGATAGCTCAGTAGTGTGAAGGTTTTTCCATGAAAATATCTGTATACCAAGTTTATTTTTATTTTTATAGCAACCTAGTTACATAAGATGACTAAGCGCGATTTTTTCCTGATTTTTTTTAAATTACTTATGCTTTACCCTAAATCTCTGAAACCCTAGAAAATCCCTCTGAAACCCTACACCCTTCTGGGCCTTTGGATCGCCATGCCTAAATGGTTTTGATCGGATCGGTTCTACAAAGGCTGATCCGCGAGATGGATGTTATTTTTTGCTGCAAATACTTCCCCAAATTTAAAACATTGTCAAATTACGTTTATTAGGAGAATTAGCCATTCAGATAACATCCATGTAATTAG
This sequence comes from Alopecurus myosuroides, assembly GCA_028641055.1. Classification (NCBI taxonomy): domain Eukaryota; kingdom Viridiplantae; phylum Streptophyta; class Magnoliopsida; order Poales; family Poaceae; genus Alopecurus; species Alopecurus myosuroides. Next base: position 371,988,666 of record CM054058.1, on the reverse strand, counting down.
GACATATAGAGAAACTATGCATTCACGTACCGTCCATATAAATAGTGAATATTTTTTACGTAATAAGTCCATTTAAATAAGAGTATTGATACCATGAAGAAAACAAGATAAATGTAAAAGGCTGTTGGAGTGGCTGTTAGATTTTTATGAAATGTAGTACTCCCTCTGTTCACTTTTATAAGTCATTTAAATTTTACCCACACACATTCTAAAATGAGTGAATTTATACATAGATTTGCTAATTTTATTATCCATGTGGTTAAAATTAAGGGAATGCCTATGTCTCAATCAACTGATTTTTTCTTAAGTCTCAGTCAATTTAGAAAAGTGCAACTATAGTTTAAAGAAAAGTGCAATTGCATTTTTCTGAGCAGAAAAGTGCAACTGAACCCGTTACACTTTTCTATCTAGAAAAGTGCAATTGCACATTTTTTGAACTACGGTTGCATTTTTCTCAAAATTGACTGAGACTTAAGAAAGTCTCAGTCAACTGAGATTTAGCAAAACCGTAAAATTAAAATGGTAAGTAACTTACCTTATAAAGGTGAACGGAGGGAGTACTTTCTTTGTCTAATTGTTGCCGCAGTTTTAGTTAAAATTGAGGTAGTACATGTAATTCATTAGAAAAAATAGAATCCAATCTTACAAATCAAATTATCGACGTAAAAAAAATTCTTAAAAATTGTAATCATCCGAAAAGCCTGTGGATCATTTTTTATCAAATATTCAGAGGAGCCATTGAAGGTCTCAGATTGGGAAAGCTCAACGTTTCGGGGCCACTGGGCTGTGCGCCTGTGCCCACTGCCCACCAGAATTGTTTCAGTAAGTACTGTCTGGGGTTTTAATCGGCACTTTTTTTGACCTCGGCACGTTTTAAGCTGTCACGTCGATGCTACACCTTCAGCTCGCTCATAGGCCACGGCCCGCCACACGATAAGGCAGGGACATGCGCGCCAAACTCGCCGTGCTCATCGCCGGCGCCTCGCCGCCGCCGCCGCGTCCCTTCTCCCCCTCGAGCCGCCTGAAGCAACCCATCCGGCTGCCCTTGCCCAAACCCTCCCGGGCCCTGCAGAACGACGGGGGCGGCGGCAGTCCCCTGCCCCCGGGGCGCGCCTGGCCTGCCGTTTCCGCCGCCCTCTTCGGCACGGGGTTCGTCCTCGGGCCGCTCCTCGACGGCCTCCACTCCCGCGTCGGCCTTCAGGTCTACGGCAACGGCGCCCTCGACTTGGGCCCCCTCCACACCCACATCCTGGTATAGTAAACGGCGGCACGTCTAGCCGAATCCCATCCCTCTTGATATTGTTTCAGTTGCTGTTTGCTCTCGATATTATTCAAGTTGCTGTTTGCTCGTGCCGGCGTAGGTGCCGCCCCTGCTCGGAGCGTTCTACTGCACTGTCGGGCTGCTCCAGCTGTTCCTGGACGAGAGGGCGCCGGCCAAATCCAAGGCCACCGGGAGCCCGCGCGACACGGCGACGTCGCTAATGTAATGCTCGTTTCGCTGCCGCGCATCCTCTCTCTCTCTCGTTTTGACTTAGTGTGACCTGCAGAGTCCTTGCTCTGTTCATCGACCTGAGCGCGGAGATGTACAGGGCGGGGTTGCCCAGCAACGTGGAGGCGTACGTGCTGTTCGCCGTCGCGGAGCTCGTTTGGCTCTTCCTGGAGGGCTCCTGGTCGGGCTTCGCCATCGCGTGCCTCGTCGGAGTCGCCTGCCCTATCGCCGAGGTCCCGCTCATCAAGTAACAGCACCGCCACACCCACATGATCGATTACGCTGCTCATTCAGCGAGCTGCACTTCACCTTAGGCCTGCTGCTTGTTGCAGATTGTTCGAGTGCTGGAGCTATCCCCATGCGGACGTCCTACTGTTTGGCACGGTACGCCATCCGCGTTACATTAACAGAGATCGCTCATCATCACTCCAGCGAACGTGTTGATCGAGAGAGACTCATGTTTCTTTGGTTTTCAATTCATGCAGGGGTTGATGAGCTGGACGACAACGTGCTACTTCGTGTACACGCCGTTCCTGCTGAATCTGGCCAGATTGCTCAACTCGCGGCTGGCGAATGATGATAGGGAGTGAAAGAAAGAATGAATGAAGCAGCTCACCACTGAGTTGGTGAGTTTTGACTTTTGACCTTTTGGGAGATGATTTCCTCAAGCCCTATGGGGCCATCATGGTACCTTTATCACCGCATGATCAACAGGAACTAAATACAGAGTTGGGGATCCTATTTTGGTCAGCATGACTCTACATCAAAAGGGTGTACTTGCGATTGGTTATGAATCTTGATTACAAAAAAGAAAAAAGGAGCAAGGCCAACAAATCAGGAACATCACGGTGCTGCTGCTCCGCAGGCCGAGCTAGGTCATTTCCTGTTAATCGAGCCACCAAAAGGTTACACGGCCTTCAAGCCTTCTTCTATTTTCTTTGGCACCACTGGCATCGCATCGAGTACCAAAACGGACATTGCACACAGTAATGCACTTCTCTAGCTGAGGACTTGGCGTTGCAATGGATTATGGTTGCTCCAGACGTAAAGAAAGCGATTGCTGATATGTACTCAGATTCAGGCGGACGGTACAGTCCGATAAACACGGAGATAAACAGAACGAAGATGAATTTTACTGAATGCAGTTTAGTTTTTGAAGGCCGAGAATACAATTATCAAGCCCATAACATACCGGAAGTTTGTTGGCAAATTCTACTCTAAGGCGCCGCACGGCGCTCTATCTCGTGCAGCGGCTCGTCAAGATTCGTGTGAGCGAATCGAGTGACGTGCGACCGGAACCGCAACATTGACGGCAACATGCGCAGAAGCAAACTGGGGACATCAACGTCGTGAAAGAGCATTTCGTATCCTAAATGGTTTTGGTGTTGAACAACAACGCAATTAGCTATCTAAACGAGGGACCCTATATTAAGCTAATTGCTTCAAAACGAAGTGTCTCAAAGCCCTTTCTTGGATCCAGTTTGCTTCTGGATCCGTCAAAACGAAAGGGTCCTAATTGCGTTTTGATCCAATTAGCTGCTCTCACCGTTTCTTGGATTAAAAGGAAGTGTCTCAAAGCCCTTTTATTTTTTTGTTTTAGGACCCGTACTGTCAAGAGAGGGATCCGTCATGAAATGGTTCGGTGGAATTGTTTCACATGCACACAAACCATAAGCACCCCCAAAGCCATCCCCATTCAGCCGGGAGATTGTAGTGTGAATTATGTCTCTTGTGCATTCTAAGCTTGAGGCGGTAGCAGTACCGTTGGTAACAATGATAGTACCGCCAGACGCAACGGCGGACCGACGGTACCACCCACCTCCAGGAGCAAATCTACTAGTGGTAGCCCCGCTAGTAGTACTGTCGAAAAGCCATTCTTTGGGGTATGAGCAGCATTTCTGACGGTAGTGATAGCGGTAGCACTACTTCTAGGAGTGAGCCGTGCTGCAACTGCCTAGGCGGCGGTAGTATAGCCGAAAACACCTTCCGGTGCGCACGAGTGTCACTCGGAGCAGCACTACTACCCGTAATACTGCTCCTGGTGGTGTGCTTCACATCATCTACCCAGGGGATGGGTCAGCTCCTTCACTAGACTGCCCAACGGCTTGGTGAGACAGAGTGTCGTGCGGTAGTACTGCTGCGGGATTTGGGTGCACCATGGCTGGAATTCAGACAACCCTATTTAATGCTCATCTTCTTGCTTTAAGCATTGAAGATTCATGCTCTCTCTCCACCATTAATTTCAAAGCTTCAACCTCCTAGATCTCCTACTCCACCAATCCAAACGCCTTGATTCTTTGAGGAGTGAAAGAGGAGACTTAAAATCTACACTTTCACCAAAGTAATTTTGAATCCCCCCACTAATCCCTGTTGGATTTGTTACCTCTTAGGTTTCTTGAAACCCTAGACGTCAAGTTGTACTCAGAGCTTCCCCTTGGTGTAAGGAGCTTCGGGACTTTGTTGGGATCCTCCAATTGAGTTGTGGAGCCACCTCAAACTTATGTCAATATTTGGTCATTGACTTCAAGATGGCCTCATAGTGGAAAGAGCTCATCCCTCACGGGCTACGATCGGAGAATAGTTGTGCACATTCGTGCTATTGGATTGCCTTGGTGGCTCCTCACCCCTCCAATATACTTCTCTTTGGAAAGAACTATGCGAATCATATCCTTGTGTCCACTTTGTTGTCTCTCTTACCTTTTACTACTTGTATTCCGTTGCGCATTGTGCTTTCTATCTTGCCACTTAGCTTGTTCATTTAGTTGCACCTCTATGTAGCCTTGTGTTTACTTGTTGATCCCTAATTAAAAAGAAAAGGATTAAAATGGTTAGTCCCATATTCACCTTCCTCCAGTCGACCATATCGTACTTTCAACCGGTACAAAAGCCTCGTCTTTTATCTAAGCCTTAACCGCCTAAGAGGGTATGAATGAAACCAAGGATCTCGATGCATCCGTCAATATGGGACAATCGACCTAAGTTATCGGTAATCTTGAGACCAAGTTTGATAGGATGAAGTCTGAGGTTACCACTAGCTTCTCGTCTACCATGTAAGCGCATATGCGTGCATTATTATTAGAAATGATGGGTTAGACCAAGGGAAGAAATCCACCTCCCGCATCCTTCAGTTATCAGTGACACCGAGCTAAACCTAGGTGTCACTATTCCGGTAGATGATGCCATAGTCAAAGCCAAGGAGGAGAGACGGCTAAGGCTAAGGAAGCCAAAAGTGCGTCGACTACCCCACCCCTCACGGGAAATGGCTCGGGGGTTAACTAAAAAATGCCTCCACCACAAAATTATGATAATACTAGACATACAGCGCGCTCCGCCGCGCGGACCGCTGTGCGGTGTCAGTTGTCTCTGTATCTACGCTGTGCGGTGTCAGTTGTCTCTGTTTTGCCGTAACGGGCAGATGTTTGTTTCGTTTTGCCGTGCCGTTTAGCCGGACCTGGGGGCATTCCTGCTGACACGGCTAGGCCAGCGTGCTGGAATGCAGCGACGCGCGTTGGATGGCTGGCCGCGTGTGCGCCTCGTGTCAAGCATGCGGGGTGGCGTGGGCGCTGCTTTGTGTTTATTTTTCCCTTATCAGTGAGCTGGCCAAAACGGCAGAGGACGGTGGACTATACTCTATATAAAACAGGCTTGACGGCTCCGCCTCCGCACTTCCTGTGTGCGAATCGATTTCCTGTCGCGAGCCACAGCGAGCGGATGGAGACGCAGCAGAGCGGAGCGGTTTGTGGGACGGACGCCGTTGGCGACGTCGCCATGGAAGGAATCGTGGTGGCGCATCCTGCCGTAAGCGTTCCCGGACATGCCGCAGTGGCCGATGATTCGTCTGAGAGCTTGGCGGGTGGTGGTTCCGTGCGAGAGGACAACTTCATGAGCGGCGAGCGACCGGCGGCCAACGGTAAGCGGCGTTTTTTGGTAGTAGGCTGGCCCCGTCGATTCTGCGCCTACTTTTTCTGATGGAAGGTGCTCTGCGTGCAGAGGAGAGGATCGTCACGCAGGTTCCTCGGCGCGTGGTGCTCGGCGAAACAGTCACAAGAGCTGGCGGCTCTGAGATACGTTACTGCACGGAGTGGTCCGCCGGGGAGTACATCACTACGGTGGAGAGCCGCTTTCCTCGAGGGCGTCGCCATCATTGCTCTGGCACTGTGCGTTGCAGGGGGCGTCCGCGTGGTAGCGTCTCCGAGGCGGAGGAAGACGCGGCTGAACATTTCCTTCGCTTCCTTCGTTGGAGGCATGGCGTCGTCATCGATGATGTCAACTGGGGCCGCGCCAACCGGCTGCGGCGACGCTCCCTGGTGCTCCGTGCTGCCGCGGAAGCAGCTGAAGGCGCGAAGGAGCAGGCTCTGCTAGAGAAGGAGCAGGCGATCCCTGAGAAGCAACAGTTGGCGGTGGTGAACCAGGAGCTGCTGTCCGCGCAGGATCGTTTTGCCAGCGAGCTGCAGCAGATGACGGTGAGAGCCTTGGCTCTGGAGCGAGGCTGGAGCGCCACCGTAGATGAGCTTATCTGTTCCCGTGACGAATGCGAGATGGTGTGCATGCTGTCTGGCGTGAGGCTGGGGCCTAATGCTCGCGCTTCTGACATGGCCGAGCTGAGGAAGGCGGTCCTCGAGCTGTCCGGCAGCATGCACGAAAAAGCTCGCGCGGCGCGCTTTGCCATGGCGTGGTCGCATTCCTCTGGTGCGTGATGCTGTAGCTGTGTGGTGGGCCTGCTGCCTGTAGGTTCATGGTAGCATGGTCCGCTGTCGTGTACGATCCCGTTCGATGCGTGCTTGATCTGTGTAGGAGATCTTGCTGCGCAGGCCCGGTGTTCCTGCGGAACTCGCTTTTGCTGTTCTAGCCCCTGGTGTGTACGCTTTCGCCCTGTGTAATGGATGGTATCTACGTTTTCTGTTGTAGTGTGGAAGGCTTGTGCTAGCTTTCGCAAAATCACAAGACAGGTAGGCTAAAAAACTCTCACTAAACAACGTAATCAAAAGTAAACTTAAGTTGTAGTTATATGAATCGAATAAGAAAAGATTGAAAAAAAAATCAATTCTCACCTAGGAAAATCATCGAGAGTCGAATCTTCTTGAATACCGGGGGATTAGAATCTATACATCATGTAAAATTAGTACGATTTGTGTATTACTAACTTTAGATCTCTTGAGCTTCTAAGATGCTATCCATCGATACCAATTAATCGTAACTAAAGCTATTCCTAAGGTAGAATAGAGGTGATAAGTATCGGGAACGGCAGTGCATATGTTCTATCCCCTAGATAAGATCAGCTCCTACTAAATAACATAATCAAAGGTAGACCTAAGATGTACTTATACGAATCGAATAAGAAAATATCGAAAAAATAATCCAACCATCAAGTCTCACCTAGGAAAATCATCGAATAATGAGGTCACTGGATATTTTAAAATCCAGCCTTCTCAGAGTCGAATCTTGTGGAATACCGGGTGATTAGAATCTGTACATCATGTAAAAGCAGTACAATTTTCGTATCAAAAGACCGACTACTGACTTTAGATCTTTTAGTCTGCTAAGATGCTATCTATCGATAGCAACTAATTAGTAGCTAAACTTATTCCTAGGGTAAAATGGAGGTGATAAGTACCTAGAGCGACGGTGCATACGTTCTATCCCCTAAATAAGATCAGCTCCTACTAAATAGCATAATCAAAAGTAGACTTAATCTGTAATTATACGAATCGAATAGGAAAATATTGAAAAATAATCCAAACATGAAGTCTCACCACGCCGCACCGTGTTTGTTTCCTTTTGCTTGTTTGTTGTAGTAAGTTTGGAGTTATGGTTAGCGTCGTGTTTATTCTGTTGCTGCTTATAATTTTTTGTCGATTGTTTGTGATTAACGTGTGTGGTCGATCTGAGATATTAGGTGTCATACAGTAGTTTTGGGGTACATGCGATGGGAATGTTGGAGCTTAGGATGGGGTTACGATGTATGCAAGAAATGTGATATGTGCATGCTTGGTCGTTGTGTTGATCGTGCTCACTTTTGGGTATATAAGAAATTGTGTTTTTAAAGATGGAAAATTTATACATAGGGGTGGGTAGACGTATATTATATCTACAGAAAGCATACAGACGGAGATACATTCAGTACTACAGAAACTGTTTGAAGAATATCTATTTATTACCGATATAATTGGACGGAAGCCTTCCATGGTATGGACCTTCCGTCCACTCACATTGGATTGCTAAACCGAGGTTAGCACATATCCCGTCCAGAATACTTTGACGGTTGAGTGCAAAGACTTGCAGGCAGTACATGTTATCGGATTATGGTAATAATTTTCATAAGATGCTATACATGTAGTTGTTGAAGCTAACTTGTGGAGGACACAATATTACCAAGCGACCATGTCTTGTCGACATGATCTTCGTGTGGTAGGTTTGTTGTGGCGAGTTTGTTCATTGGAGGCGATAGTTCTTGCTTTTATAAAAAAAAATTATATGTAGCTGTAGGCATGCGGCAGGGAAATGGAACGTGTGTCGTGCTGTTAGGGCATGAAAAACATGTAGAAGAGGAGAGGGCGCACACATGTATTTCTTGCATGAACGTAGCTGCCAGCTGGAAGTAAGGTGTGCCATTAGTAGCGCCGATTGCCAGGAGTTTTTTTTGTGGAGACCCGTATGTGCATTTTTTTTTGTTCTGGTTCTATATTAGGATAATATTGGTACCGGCAAGCATGCTGGACGATCATTGGCATTGCTGTGATGGGGTGTCAGCTTGAATTTATATTGTGTAGGCGGGCATATACATGTGTTGTTTGAATGAAAATACCAACTCGGTCCAGGATGTGTCATAAATTGTATAGAGCTAGAGGCTGGTAGTATAACATGGTACCATATATTACACAAGTGGAGGAAAACAGTGTCTGAGACTACCATATAGGAGTATTACACAAGTGGAGAAAAGGAGAGCATGAGACTACCATATATTACACGAGTAGGGCAAAAACAGTCTGAATAACCTAAGAGAACATACGTGACCTGTTATCTTGCATATAGTTGCACCGGGAGAAGACACTGACATCGCTGACATGTTATCTTGCATATAGTTGCACCGGGAGCGACACTGACATCGCAATGCGTTGTGGTAACGACGGTGGCTGCATGTTCATCGGGCGTATCTGAAATTGCTTGGTACGTTTGGAGTCTTTAATTGGATGATCTGCTGCGTAGTCTATTCTTCCACAGGAAATTCTAGTTCTTTCATAACTCTTCTGCAATAGCCAGAATAAGCTAGAGTGCTAGACCGACTAAGGTTGTGATGTTGGACAATCAGGTGTAATGTGTAATAACTTAAGTGTACCCCCTTTTCTGTTTATCTTACTTGGACTGTTGGGCTCCTCGTTTGCTTGTCTCTGGCTGCAACACTTTTCTCAATCACCATTCACATATGTATGACAAATGGTTAGTAGACATTAAGAGAATAGAGTTACTTTGTGTAAGCAACTAACCGCTTTTGTTTGGGGAGTAGACAGCACATCGGATTGCAGGGTTGTCTCTACTGGGGAGGAAGGTGTAGTTGCATTGTACAAATCGCTCCGTGCATGTGTATTGTTAGAGACGCTTGGCTGATAAATACTCCGAACAGTACTCCGAACAGCAGATGCTTGTTTAGTGGGAGGCTCTTCGTGCAGCGGCTCAGCTGCATGTACTTGATAGTACTTGTAATCTGCATCCAGCGACTTATCGTGTGGTGCAAAAGTGACAACAAATTGCGTTGGCCACAATCATAACAGCCTCTTTACCAATGATGGTCTCACCTTGAGGCCTGAAGAAAGTGAATTCAGCCATTGGCGCCGTGGCTACGTCACCCGAAGAAAGTGAATTCAGCCATTGGCATCGTGGCTGTATCAACAACATCTGCGTCGACTGCGTTCAGTAAGATCCTAAACCTGCAAATTTGAGAACGAATTATAGTCTATTTTTTAGTGTGTATTCATGCAATGTAGGTGCTACCGGTCTTATTTGGTCGTGGAGTCTGTGTTGTGGGCACCTTGGTAAGGGAACAGAGACTGGGCAGCGGGGATATTCGTAAGTGTCTCCTTCAACTTTTACTTTCTTTCAATAGTCACGACACCCCATGTACACGGATCTTCATCTTGTAGGGCTCACCCTAAAATTCGTAGAAGTGCGGGTCAGGGCCTAAGAGGAGAGATGATAGCTTGTAGTAGGGTTTTTAAATTTAAAGTATTGAGTAAAAGGCAGAACGAATAGACCATGATATCATTGGGCTCAAGCTCAACAATGTCGGCTATAGTGGTTTCAATGGGGCCACGACGATTCTGCCCTGAACCATGACAATCGATTTGATGGGGTAGAGTTTAGGTGCTGCATAAGAGAGAAAAGCCATTTAATGGGGCTGGCAAAAATGTATATGATCGGATGCTTTTAAATGTACTGTAAACAGGAAGGGGAAAACTGTTTCTTATGCAGCACCTTTCACATATGGTGGACATTTCGTCCATAGGTATGTTGACATACCATTTGGTACGAAGTGCTTTTAAATGTGAGCATACCTACAAATGGTAGATAGAATGAACATGAAGCGGGTTTCGGGTTTGCAAGAATAAAACCATGTCGTTGCGTCTCTGGATACCTGAAAATTGACGGACTGTCGTTCCAACAAAGAGCACCGTGATTGGTTCTTCTGCTGAGGCATCCTGGAGTCCTTCTGCATCGAAGTTACCCCATAAAGTCACAACAGCTTGCTCCCTAGAAAGGATATATAAAAGAGGATGAGTACGGGTAAACCGACAGTGAGACCAGTCAGTAATGAAGTCTTACTTTCCATCAAAAATGTAGATGTTTCTTTTCTGTTGTTTGTTGGACCCAGAAGCAGGGCCGACCTCGGTGACTTCTCTTACCAGGCTGACAACATCTGCACCGGCAGAAACAATTAGGCTACCTGGTCAACTAAAAATGCGGATGATTATAATGCTTGAAGTGGTAGGCCAGTACCTGTCAGGAGAATGTTCTTGTCCATGCAAGCCGCTAACATAGATAATGGAAAAGCATTGTGGGGAAAGAGAGGAAAATTCTCTGGATGGGGAAGTATTTATTTTATCAGTGCTCTTTGAGTAAAACAGATTCTATAGAGATGATCTACCGATCTATATGTCCTTTTAGCGTCATAAATATTGAAGCGCTCGACGGTGTAGATAGATCCTTCTTTCAGTAGGCTTTTTAACTGGTTAGCACGACCAGCAGGTATCAGCCCATCAATAGTGCCACTCTGTGAGAACGGAGGAGCATCTGTGTGAGTACAATAGTGTATAAATATGTTTACACAACTTTGTTATAGCAGGAAATGGATAATAGCCATAGAAGGCATCTGGAGCATTTCGGAATGTAGAGAGCATGGTTTAAAACTAAGGGGTTGTAAAAAATTATTGAGTCCCAATGATTTTGTTGACAGGTGAAATAATTAATCTGTGGTAAAAAAAAATCAGATATTTCAGTAGCACACTTGGATCAAAGAAATGTGTAAATAATGTGTGAACTTTCCGAGTATGTTGACGGAACTTAAGGGAAAATGTTGCTTGTTTGCACAAAAGGAAAACTGTAAATTGTTAAATGAATTTCACATTTTGGTGACCGGTGAAATAAATAACCTGTGGTCAAAGTATTTCAAATATTTCATTATCACACTTGGATCAAATAAATATGTAAGAATTTATGAACTTTCTGACTATTTTAACGAAATTTAAGAGAAAATGTTGCTCGTTTGTGCAAAAGAAAACTGACAATTGCTAACTGAATTTTAGTTCGATGGATTGGTAAACTATAACTTATGAGGAGGCTGGATGAGAGGCTTTGTGTTAAATCTGCTCTCGCCAATGGTGCCTGGATGAGAGGCTTGCAACGGATGTCTAGCGAGGAACAGATTGATCAGTTCATCCATCTATGGGGGATGATTGAGAGGGTCACTCTCACGGTGGAACCAGATTGGGCCTCTTGGCGAATTACTGCAAATGGTCGCTACTCTGCCTCGTCGGCTTATAACATCCAATTCAGCTCCAGAATTAGAAAACCTGCGCTTCAGCACACCTGCGAAGCTAATGTTGAAGGCAAGATAAAATTATTTCTCTGGCTTCTCCTCCCGAATAGGCTCTGAACTGCAGCCAGGCTGCGCAAAAGAGGGTGGCAGCACAATGACTACTGTTGCCTATGTGATCAAATACTTGAAGACTCCAACCATCTGTTTTTCCTTTGCCCTTTATCTAAGGAAGTATGGCACGCAGTTACCCAGGATGAGCCAGAGCTTAGGCTCATCTCTAACACTGCGACTGACGTTCTAGAGTGGTGGGAAAACCTTCAGAATTTCAATATCAGCTTGACCAGAGTGTTTTTTCTGTAAACTTCTCTCTCCTTATAAATGCATAAAAGCAGTGCGCCTGCTGTTCTTGTAAAAAAAATTATAAGGAGCTAACAATTTCATGGGTAAATATGGTAGAAGCAAATCATGTGCTTGAACTGATTTGCCAAATGGCCCGCTCTGTTACAGAATCTAAGTCGAGAGAATGAACGTTGAGTACTGTATAATAAAGCAGGTATGCTGGAACGTATAGATAACCAAAGAGAGCACTAAAAAATCAAGCAACACACCTGGAGCTCTCCATGGAGACAAAGGACAATGAACCTCCTTCTACCACGATTATATGCAGCCTCCAACCGGCTGACCGTAGGCACAGATCTTACTGAGAAGGCAACACAAAAATGCGTCAGTCAGGCTTGTAGTAGACAAACAACCGCAACAAAGGGGAATCTACGGGAGCCAACATAAGAATAAAATGAGGGAGTCGGATAGGATGAAATACAGAGAGTGGATCGAGGCCCAATCGGGGAAGAGTATAGGAACTACATGAGGATTCACAGGTTCAGAGGAGGGCGCAACTACGACCAGAAGAAAGAACTAAGCCGTAACGAACAAAAATGACGAAAAACAAAAAAAAAGTTAGACATCGGAGCACAAACCTGGGAAGACGCCAACATGTCGCTTCCCCTGACGAATCTCGCGAAAACGCCAAAGCCGCTCATCTGCACGCAGCGCGGGCGGCCTAGAACCTACATACACAACGGGCAAACCACCAATAAGAAATAGCACCCAAAAGAGTAGTATACACGGACAATGTAAAAGATAGAGAAAGGAACATAGACCAGAAGAGGACGACGCAGTTACACGGTGGCTAACAACGAGAGCAGCAGCCAAAGAAGAACAGCCAAACGGCGTAGTAGGCAACGCCGGAACAGAGAGCACACCCGGGAGGGCAAAATCAGAGGCAACTGTTGGCACTTGGCAGAAGGGAGGAATAGGAAGAATAAGCGGCGGCCTCAAAAACACGATTGGGTGGATCAACATGCTGAAGAACGGCGCACCGAGGGGAGGACTCCGAATCTTACCTCTAGAAGAACGGCGCGCAGAACCACCGAGAAGACCGCCCGATGCAATACCAGGAGAAGAGGAACCACGGATCAGGGCCCGGTGAGGGGAACGCCAAGGGCCCGACGGCCGAGACCAACCGCGGCCACCCGGCGAGCACGGGCAGGGCCAGCGTGCCCAAACGCAGGCGTCGAATCATCTGCCACTATACCGAGGGATGTCTGTAGAACAGCGAGACGAACCGGACACCCTTATCGTCCAGCCAAACCGAAGAAGACGGCGCAAATCGACAACTAAAGCAAGCACCTAGCCGAGCCAGACCCAAGCAACGAACTACAAGGCCGTCCGAGGGAAGAAGAAAACCCCATACCTCAAGCACGCGAACCAGAAACCGCAGACAAAAGGACCAGACCCAGCGCAAGGGCAATCCTCCCCGTCGCTCCAACAAGAACCGCCGCTCCGTAAGCCGTAGGCACAACAGCGACCACTGAATCAGCAAAAGAAACCAGTGTAGCCGCCCCCCCCCCCCCAAAAAAAACGACGGGCAGCAGCGAAGGCCCAGCGACGACGGATAATCGCGGTGCCAAGGAAGGCAAAAGCAAATCTAGACGCCCACCTCGCCTCTGCCACGGAGAAAAAGAGGCGAAATCACCACCCGCCACAGGGAAAAGATATAGCGCCACCAACCGCCAAGCCTATGACAACACGGGCCCATGAGGAAAACAAACAAAACAAGACAAAAAAACGGGCCCCTGCCCACCCCGCACCGCCTCCACGGACACACGTGTTCACCAGAACGCAAGCCAGCTCAGTGGACGACTCCACGACACAGCTAGCAAGCAGAAAAGCGCACCCGGTACACGGCCAGCGAGAAAAAGCGGTCAACAGGACCCACACGCAGAGACCCAGCGATCGGCAGAATGGCTGAGAGTGCCCCCAGCCCATAGAGCTTACAACTTAAAGGAATACATCATATTTCTCAAATTACACGTGCTTAACGTTGGATCTTCACCCAAGCTTAACACTAATGAATTTTATTTGTGAAGATTCAAATGGAATCTGACACTAGTAGTTCGTGCAACACCTTGTGAAGAAGTGTTCTATATGATTTTTGTTGTGGGGGTACTCGAGAGACCATCCGTTAGGAGGTGTGACAGCCCTAGATTGTGCACTATGGCGATTTGAGCGTTCCCGCCGAAATCCACATAATACCGATCTCGGGTTGTCAATTTGTGGCAACATTACAACAGTTCACGAATAATCCACAATAGCAACATAAGAGATATATACAACATGACTCCAACAAGTCAAGAATACAACTTATACAATACAAAGATCCAAATAACATCGAAAAATGAAATAGTATCCAACTACGGATAAGATACAAATTGGACTAAGAGTCCTGAAGATAACCGATGGCGTCCAATCCCTGTCCAGGCCAAGCCGGAGGGATTCCCAAACTAACGTCGTCAAACTTCAAACCTGTTGGCTGCATTTTGGAATATGCAGCCCCGAAGGGATCAGTACAGTAAGGTACTGGCAAGATATGCAGTACTAGTAAGTATGCCAAACACTTCACGAGCTATCAATGCTTTGAATTCCGGAGGAAGGGGTTAGTGGTTGAAGCAGCAAGCAGCACTAACAACTTATAGAGACACACTAACTTCAGTCTAGTAGAAAGGGATGACAAAGCGCGATGAAACCAACTACAACTACTCACCAAAAACAAACTCATCCAGGATTCACCCCCACGCCGGAACCAATCCAAGGAAAACTCACACAGTTGATTAAGATGACATTTATATTATGGTGAAGGTATACCTATATTACTATTCAAGTTATCATCATTAGGTATAAGTTGTCTGAGTATTTGTTAGCCAGCACTTTCACCAAGTTGCCATATAACCACGGACAGCACGGCTTCTCGAGAAGATTTATCCCTGCAGGGTGCGCTACAGTACCCGTACACGTTCGATCAATCCACAACCACAAAGGAAGGATATCTAAACTCGACATTTTCTATCACCACTGCACATCCAAGGCACCATGGTAAAATTTGAGCGCACGGTTATTCCACCCCGAAACAGGACCTTCATAACACTCTATGAACGTGTCTCCCTAACCGCAACGTCTACATCAGGTCACCGTAGCACCATGGGCTCGTACCTGCAAGTTATGATGCCAAATGGAAAGCCTGAACTAAGTGTGGCCCCTATATGAACATCAGCTCTAGTACTAAATCAAGGGGAGTGCCCATACTCACCACCCACATGCGGTTAGCGCGCTCATCATGGATCAGAGGATAAGACCCTTTTCCTAAGTTCGACACTAGTAGGCTCCAAAACAACGCCGGGCCTCCTGTCGGTGCCTTATTGACGAAGGGATGGATCCTAGACCTATCGGGTGAGCCTACCCGGTCTAAGGCCCAAGACCCAAGCTCCAAGGGAGAAGTCATGAACTGTTCTAGAAGGCGCAATCAAAGGCCCACCCGCAAAGCCTTGCGGGTTAAGAAAAGAAACTTGTAACCGACTCTAGGTTAGGGTTTGTATCCCCCCCCCGGGCACGGTTTGGGACCTGGCTATGTATCTAAAGCCTGGAGAACCACCGGGGGAAGGACCAATCAATACCGCACCATCAAAGCCTTGAGATCGAGATCATACTCTCGACTTGAGCATCCCCCATTGTAACCGATCTACTTGTTAATACAGATCGACATAAGAAGGAGTAAGGGTTTTACCTCTACGAGGGCCCCGAACCTGGGTAAATCTTGCCCCCCCGTTAGACGATGATTGTCACCAGCGCCTACTTGTTCTCTTACTCGAAACCCTATCGGTTCATCCGAGGGACTTGTTGAGCTGCATATTCGACAATTGGTGCTGTCTGTGGGAACGGCATGCGCTGGATCTCCGGCATCTTCGGCTTCATCGACAAACAACTCACGCTGGAACCTAGGAACTTCAACTCCAACCAATCCGATCCGCATCGGGTCGGTCGTCGTTACCCCTCGCTCGCCGGAATCGCGTCCAACCATCCAAGGGAAGAGGGGGCCCTTGTAAACGAGTCAAAAGACCGGCGCCATCCCCGGCATCTAGGAAACCTTACACCAGACAAGCAAAGAAGAACTCCATCGCAGCGGCTGAACCCTCAGTCAACCCCCGCCAAGCACGGGGCGCTCAGAGTGTGTCTTAATGCGGTGGCTGTTTTCTAATATCCGTGGCTTCGGCGCGCCGGGGCGCCGGACCATGATCAAAGAAGCTCTCCGGCACCATAAGATAGACGTTATTTTCTTACAGGAAACCATTAAACAAAAATTTTCGGACCAGGAACTCAGGGGAGTGGAACCTGGGGAACCGTTCTTCTGGAACTGGCTTGCCGCCGACGGGCGTTCTGGGGGAATGCTTATCGGCGTTAGGGATAGCCTCTTCGAGGTAGGTAGTATGGACCAGGGGCAGTTCCACCTTAGTCTGGAAGTGTACCACCGCCCCTCCCAGCGTAAATTCATCTCCATTAACATCTATGGGCCAGCGGATCACGCCCTCTCTGGAAGTTTCCTTGACGAAATCTCGAATAAGATTGCAAACTGCCCCCACCCTATTGTGATGGGGGGAGACTTCAACCTGATTAGGGGTGCCCAAGATAAGAACAACGACAACATTAATTGGTCCTGGGTCGACCTTTTTAATTCTCACATCGCAGCTTGGGGGCTGCAGGAGATGGAGCGCTCGGGGGCACGCTACACCTGGACAAATAAGAGAATTAACCCTGTTCGGTGCGTGCTGGATATGGTCTTTATCTCGCCAATCATCGATCTCTGGTTCCCATTCCTCTCCCTGGTTGCTGATACTAGCATCGGCTCAGACCATACCCCTTTGATTCTAGACTCGGGTGAGGGAGCCCCAATACGAAGCAACCGATTCTTCTTCGAGACGGGGTGGTTCAAACTGCAAGGGTTCGATGACCAACTGACCGCCACTTGGGAATCCCTTGCACGTATTGTTAGAGGCAGAGACATGATTGACTGGTGGCAGTTCATGAGTGGGAGGCTGCGCCAGTGGCTCCGTGGGTGGAGCCGCAATCTAGGCAGAGAAGCGAAACTCAAGAAGGATTCCATCCTCCTGGCTATCCAGGACCTGGACCTAAAGGCGGACTCGGTAGGGCTAGAGGACGACGAATGGGCGCTTCGTATGTTCAAAGAGGAGCAACTGCTCCAAATCTATAAAACCGAAGAGGAATATTGGAGGCAACGTTGTAGAATCCGTTGGGCGCTCCACAGGGCCGGTCCATACATTTACGGGGCCCAGGGGCAGGATCACAACCCGGGGCCCTTACACACGTATAAGCATAAAATATGTTATATTTTAAAAGTGAAATATGAAACCGTACATGATAATAGATTATCTCTAAACTCTAAAATTAAAAACTCAAAATATTTTATATCAAGTCAACCCATGGATGAACAGAGGAGGACTTACAAAAATTTTTAGCCCCGAGAGCTAAAAACTAAAGGCATTCAAAGCTGAACAAAGGAACGGGAAGGATGAACTCACACCATCTCTCCAACATCTCGTTGATGGGGAATGAGTGAAACGTTGAGGATGGAAGGAGAGTTGATTAGGGTGATTCGATTACGTCGTTTATCTATATTAGTGGCTGCATGTGACCTCGGAATCGAGGAGGAGCCACCTTCTTACTAGAAAAGGCTATTGAGAATTTTTGGAAAGAAAAGTCAACAAATGAAGTGTCGACCATTTTTTTTCCTGCCTCGTGAGAATAGAATGTGTAGCTTTGGTGGGTTCGACTTGGTCAGTTAGACTTGAGCCTCCTAATATTTTAGTACATTCTTTTAAATTTTGTACATAATTCGAACTAAGACAAGATTTACACTAATAATACTATAGAAATAGTACATATGATGGGGCCCCTGCCTTTTGGGGGCCCGGGGCGGGCGCCCCGCTTGCCCACCCATATGGGCCGGCCCTGGCGCTCCAGGGGGACGCTAACACGGCGTGTTTTCATGCGGTGGCCAAATGGGAAGCGCCGTAGATGCAACATCTCCTCCCTCGTCTCGCCTAAAGGGATCATCACGGAGAAGGTGGCGCTGCAGCGTCATATTTACTCGTTCTACCGTGAGCTGCTTGGCTCCTCTACGCAAAGACGCTGCGGCCTGGTCAGGAACATCTGGGAGGGAAACCAGAGGGTCTCGGCTGCTGACAATGACTCGCTCTGCCGCACATTCTCGGAGTCAGAGTTGGAGGCCATCGTGAAAGACATGAAATCAGACACAGCCCCAGGCCCGGATGGCATCCCGGTTCACTTTTTTAAGAGATACTGGCAACTAGTGAAGCATGGGGTGCTCCACATTCTAAACGACTTCATGTTAGGCAGAGTGGACATTTCTAGGCTCAACTTCGGGGTGTTGACCCTAATCCCAAAAGTTCCGGGGGCGGACTCGATCTCCCAGTTTAGACCGATCGCACTTATCAACGTGATTTTTAAAATCATTGCCAAAGCGATAGCTTCAAAGTTGGACCCGGTTGCCAACAAGGTTATCAGCCCCAACCAGACGGCCTTTATTAAAGGCCGATTCATCTTGGACGGTGCTCTCGCCCTCCACGAGATCCTTCACGAGTTGCACAGCAAAAAGCTAGGGGGCATATTGCTTAAACTCGACTTCGAGAAAGCATACGACATGGTCAACTGGGACTTCCTGTCTGGGGTGTTACGTAGAAAGGGGTTCGAGGCCGGATACGTCCACAGCATCGCGCAGCTGGTGGCCGGCGGCCAGACGGCGATTTCCATTAATGGAGAAATGGGGACTTTCTTCAGAAATAAAAGAGGGGTACATCAAGGCGATCCCCTGTCCCCGTTGCTGTTCAACTTTGTCGCAGAGGGGCTCTCGACTATCCTATCAAAAGCAAACTCGGCCAGGCACATTCACGGGGTGGTCCCTCACTTGGTGCCAGGGGGCATCACCCACCTTCAATACACCGATGACACAATTATCCTTATTCAATACGACGAGCTAGAGGTTGCAAATTAAAATTCCTCTTGATGTGTTTTGAAGACATGTCCGGCCTTAAGATAAATTACCACAAAAGCGAGGTGATGGTGCTAAACCAGCCCCGAGAGACGCAGCAACGCGTGGCGCGTCACCTTAACTGTAAGCTCGGGAACCTTCCCCTAACGTACCTGGGCCTCCCGGCTTCCAACAAGAAACTATCAAAGGAACAATGGGCGTTCCTGATTCAGAAACTGGCAGCGAGGGTCGAGCCATGGATAGGGCACTTCCTGTCCTCGGGTGGACGGCTGGTGTTGGCAAACTCATGCCTCGATAACCTACTCTCTTATGCCATGGGGCTGTTTCTCCTGCCTAAAGGAGTACATGAGAAATTCGATGCTATACGGGCAAGATTCTTTTGGGAGGGAGCTGGCCCCGATAGAAAGTACCGCATGCTTAACTGGCAATCGGTTTGCCGCCCTAAGGACCAAGGGGGCCTTGGCCTGATTGACTCTCTAAGGATGAATAAAGCTCGTATGCTCAAGTGGATTTGGCGCCTATATCAATCGGAGGACTCGATTTGGGCGGTTCTTATCCGGAACAAGTACGCTCCTGAGGGAGACATTTTTGCCAGCTCCCCCCGCGGAGGCTCCCAGTTCTGGCGCGCCTTGCACAAAATCAAACACCTTTTCAAGGCTGGGGCCAAGCACAAGGTGGGCAACGGTAGACGGACCCAGTTTTGGACGGAATGGTGGGTAGGGGAGGGCCCCCTATGCCACAAATTTCCAAGACTGTTTAGTATTTGCGATAATAAAACCATCTCGGTGGCGCAAGTCAGTGGGGAGGGTATTCGGCTTCGCCGAACCCTCGACGGAGTCGGGACAGTCCTCGTGGGTGATGCTACCTCGAGTAGTCACTCCATGGTCAAGCACCTCGACGGAGCCGAGGGGCTGCTCCATGTGGTTGGCGCCGCCGCGTTCCAGGAGAGCCTCAACGAGGCCGAACTCCGTCGCGAGCGCTGGGCGTCGGGGCTGCTATCGGGCGGAAGACGAAGGAGAACCCAAGCCGTAGAAGGCAAGTTCCATGGCATCATCTTACCTGATGTTTCTTGTTCTTCGGTTCTTTGTCCTTCTTCTTCGAATCAAGTTTGCTCTGCCGAGAGCGTGCTGATAACGTGTGAGAAATAGAAATGAATGGAATGGAATAGTTGATTTGATTAATCGATTACATGGGCTATTTATACAAGGACTCCCGACTCTTCGTGAAGTCGGTTACAGGGAATAGGCGTCTCTTCGGATCGAATAGACGCCTGTACAAGAGAAAGGCGTCCGTATGGAACGGAACGCTTTGGGCACTGGTTAACTGCCTAAGGTAGTTAATATGTAATCCTAACACATCCATTGCTTTCCATTGTGCCTCAACGAATCCATCGTCGCGGCTAGCCACCACACATGCGTATCAGACCAAAAAATAAAAATTTCAGCAGGCCTTGCTGCCCATGATTAATTAAATTCGTGCATACACGCCAACGCTAATCCAAGAGAAACCAGCTCGCTCTGGCTGCCCGCTGAGAAGAGAAACAAAACAATTCATGGCTGCTTACCTCCTGCCCGATCGAAACAAGAGATACATCCGGATCGAATTGGCGACGACAACCATGCATCTCGCCTTGCCGGAGGAGAGCGCCGCTCGCCCTCACCCAGGCCCAAAGTCCCTAAGTCCTAAGTCGCACGCGCACCCCGCACGCGGACGCTCACCAGGAGCTCGTATATATAGGCAGAGCTTGGACGGAAGGCAAAACGTGGGGCGGGTTACAAGTTCATCCGACGGTTCTATTTTTTCGGTTGATGGAGAGAACCAACGGCCTACGGACGCTGCACGGTAGATCAGTGACCTGGAATGGATCTCCCAATGGATTGCACGCCTTCAGTGGCCTATTAATAAATGGAGCAAAAAAGGGATCGGAGCTAGTACTGCTACCCCGCTTCCCCAAAACCGTGCAATTAGTGTAGCCAGTTATTGGCGAATCTTTTTTTTCCTTAGCTAAACCGTGCAATTAGTGTAGCCAGTTATTGGCTAATCTTTTTTTTTTCATTAGCTAGCTATGGGTAGTCTTTTTTTCTATAAAATTGTGTCGTTAGATTTCTTTTTTTCTAGGTGATGTTGCTTGTTTCTTTCTGGTCTAGCACATACATACAGTACATGCATATATTTTGCATCGATGAGACTCGCCGCAACAAGAGATAGGTTGTCCGCGCTTCTTCATACCACACAACAGGACCGAGACAAGCCACACAAATCAGGCGGGCGTTTGAGATAAACCATTTGGTATCGAAATCCGTTGTAAACTAGAAAGGTTAATTCCAAGAAATTCCTGCATGGCCTCCCTATAGTTCTTGCACATAACATGCACTCACATGACTCTGCTCACAAATTCAATCAAAAGTTATGTTATTGAGATTGCAGCATCGTGATCAACTGACTTCAAAGAAATTCCGGCTCGGCCTTTCCTAGCTAACTATCCAATTTTAGGATCACATATATAGCAAATAATTAATGGTACATAACAAGGAGTACATACAAAAGCACAACCACTGTGACAATAGCATCCATCTCAAAAGAGATAAACGCAAGTTAAATTTTTTAAGACTTGTGGTATGGAGTATTACAAGGTATACATGTTACAATCTCGATTGCAAGAATAAAAACAACGGCTCCATAGATTACAACAAATTTCAACTCCAGCCATATACTACTTTACTTTGCACATAGATTGATAGATGCAAGTAATATTGCTTTTTCCATGGAGAGCAGAGAAAGAATAATTAAAAGACTATGAAAGAAAACCCTGCTAAACTCTGTAACCTCAGCCACAGCAGCGCAAACAAAGAAACGCTTGTCATTCCCATCGCGACGTCCCGGGCGCCACCAACCCCAAGCAGCAGAGCCTCGTCTTCTACAAACACCAGTCCTCTAGCAACATATTAGGCCAAAATGCAGCCAGCGACAAAAAAGATTCATCTCGTGTCTCACCGTAATGGAGAAGACATGTGAGCCTTTCTTCTCGACAACCCTACCCAACTGCTAGACTGTCTTACTATGCACCAAGCACTGTTGGATGCAACCTGCCTCCAAGAAAACACAGAGGATAAGTAAGTTGGCATACTTCAGCTGGAGTTACATTGGATTACAAGAGGGCCTACACCATTGTACCCACTTGGTGAGCACCGACCAGGTTGAAGTTACTTGATCAGTATGATCTTCCAATATGGCTCCGAGCGCTACAGGTCGAGGCAGATGTCCTCGATGACGAGCTGCACCAAAAAGTCGATAAGTTAATCATATCAGATTTGTTCAATGCCATCGATGACCAGCTGTGCAAAATCAATCATTAACCGGGCAACACAAAACAAGTGCGAGTTGGCTGCTACTGCCATTGTTCGTCCATAATGGTTCATGACGTAATTACTCTATGCAGGGTAATGAACTAATAGACACACGACAATCCAACCATTCATTTAGTGCAAGCAGCCAATGAACTAATAAACCACAATCAGAATGCATCCACAATAATCTCTAAGAGGACATTACAGCTACTCGAAACTGGCAAAAAAAAAAAAACATCACCAGTTGTTCTAATTTAGCTAGCGAACAGAGGGCATCATCTCAGATGCCGAAACAACAAGTCACAACATGCTATGGTATCACAAAGCATAACAAATCATGACTACTAGCCCTGGACCTCGAATCAGCAAACCAGATGTCAACAAACTGTCAATTATAGCAACTAACAAGTAGCCAGATAGTCGTCATCATGTCAACACAAACCAATATGGGGGCCCATAGCAGGAGCAGAAACTAGAACATAACACGTAGAGGAGGCTAACCAGAGGGGAATCGTTGAAAGCTCATGATCCCTCTAATGATTTTGGTGATGATGCTAACACGGATATCTGCTATCTAACAATGTGGTTCAGTCTGTGCAGCTATTGTCCTAGATGATCATCAGTACATTCTTGTCAAAAGATCAAAGAGAAGCTCTCTATTGTGGAAATTCAGCCACCGGATTTTTCAGTATATAGGGCGGAAATTCCGGGACTTATGTGGCGGATTATCCGGCCATCCAACCGGAAATTTCCGGCCTCCTTTCTGGCTTCCACGAAAACGACTAAGTGTTTGTCTGCCCGCGCACAGAAGCCAGTACGGAAATTTGCCCCGGAAATTTCCGGGCCAAATATCCGGCCTTCGAGGACTTAGCAGAAATTGGTCTACTTCACATTGCCCGCGCACAGAAGGTGGGGCGGAAATTTGCCCCGGAAATTTCCGGAGCAAATCTCCGGCCCTTGGTCCTTAGCAATTTTCTTCAAGATGTTGGTGCCTGCGCACAGAAATGGGGGCGGAGTATTGGGGCGGAAAATTCCGCCCCCGGATATTTCAATTATCCGCCCCCCGGAGTTTTCAAATATCCGGCCAACTCAGACCGGAATATTCCGGCCTTTACCCCGGAAATTTCCGGTCTCACAGGACTGCAACGGTCAGAATTTGGAGGAGCCTATAAATAGCTGTCTTCTTCCTCTAGATAGGTAGCTCGTCCATTCCTCTCTCCTCCATTGTTGTAGAGCTCAAATCGCCCCGATCTCCCTCCTCCTCCAACCAAACTCGATGCCCTTCAAGGATCTCATGGAGGAGGACTAGATCTACCTTTCCACCAAGCCAAAACGTGTGTACCCACACCACAACTCTTGGGATCTTGTAATCTCTTGGTTGCTTTGTCATCCAAGGGAAACCCTAGTGCTTGTAGCTTCCACCTTGTAGCAAGAAGCTTCGATTGTTGAGAGCCTCCATCTCACTTGTGGAGTAGCCTCAACCTCTTGTAAAGGTTTGGTCAACGCCTTCAAGTCGACCTCATAGTGGAAACGAGAATCTCCCTCACCGGAGAAGCTCAAGGAGAACAAGGTGTGCACATCCGTGCTATTGAGGAGCGCCTAGGTGGCTCCCCACCTCTCCAACGTAGACGTACTTCTTTTAAGAAGGAACTACGGGAAACATATCCTTGTCTCCATGCTTTCACTTTTTGTCATCTTGTACCGTTCCGTATTTCCGCTGCTACTTGCTTTGTATCACCTAGGGTTTTCACTTAGTTGCACATTTAGGTAATCAAGCATTTACTTTCTTAAAAGCCCCATTAAAAATGAAAAAGAATTAAAATTTGTAGGTCACCTATTCACCCCCCCTCTAGTTGACCATATTGCACTTTCAATTGGTATCAGAGCCTCGGCTCTTTTATCGGGCTTAACCGCCTAAGAGTAATCATGGTCAACGGGGATGTTCCCGAAACTTCTAAGGAGGAGCTCTCCAAAATGGCCGACACTATAGCCAACCTTGAGACAACGGTTTGTACCATACAAACCCAATTGTCGAAGGTTAGCTCTAGTGTGGGCTCGGAGGTCTCCTCCATCAAGAAGATGTTGGAGAACATGATGGGTAGAACCAAGGAGCCGTCCCACTCTCCCCATGTCACCGACGAGGATAGTTCGGATGAGGAAACAAATCCGGACATTTCCGAAATCGAAGAAAACATTGCCAAAGCTAAGGCTAAAGCCGCACAAAAGGCTAAAGCCAAAGCTAAGGAGAGTGACGGTGGCTCCAAGTCTCAAACGGCTAATGGTTCGGGGTCCAATTCAAAAGTTCCACCACCGCAAAACTATGATTCCATCCACCCAATCGTTTCCATGCCACACATCCTTAATGTTGGAGTTCCACCCATCCTTAACACTAACGAATTTTCCTCTTGGAAGTTTGAAATGGAATCTCACATTTCAGGATCGTGTACGGCATTGTGGAGAAGCGTGATCCATGGGTTTCATCCTCATGATCCAAGCAACTTGACTCCAAGGGAGGATGTTGAATCTCAACTCAACAAAACTGCTCTTGTTATTATCCAGAAGGCTCTCCCAAGGGAGCATCTCACTCACATTCGCGGTTGCAAGACCGCCAAGGAAGCTTGGGACAAACTTGATACCTTGTTTCAAGGAAATGCTAGTATTCAGTCCTCCAAGTATGATGTGGCCATTGACAACTCCGAGAACTTTGTTATGCAAGAGGATGAGACTCCTGAAGAGCTCTATAGACGAGTTGTCACTCTTGCCAATCAACTGAGAGACTTTGGCAAGGAAGAGATCACGGATGAATGGATAAAGAGGAAGTTTGTCAAGGCTATCACACCCTTCGAGAAGAATCTCGCCACTAGCATCCGGACAAGAGCGGACTACAATACTCTCAACTCCATAGGTGTTCTTAGTGAGTTCATCGCAATCTCTCTCTCTCACAAGAGTGCGGATGATGCTCTAGCTCGCTCTAGAGGGATGGGAAAGTCTCCCAACCTTGCATTAAAGTCAAAAGCAATGGCTCGAGTTGATGAAAGTGAAGAAGATGATGATGATGAGGAAGACTATGAAGATACTTACACAGGAGCTCACAAGTGCATTGCCCTTGCTATGCATGGATATTGGAAGAGATGGGAAGCTCACAAGACCGGATCTCCAAGGCCTCCACGAAACAAGAACTACAAGAAGAAGGGGGAGCGACCAAGGACATGCTATAATTGTGGTAGCGCTAACCACTTCGTGAAGGAGTGCCCCTTTGAGCCAAGAGAAGAAAACGAAGGCAAGCTCATTCGCAAGAACAAGACCAAGCCTCCTCAAAACAAGAACTTTGCAAGGAAGGTTCCAAGAGCTCTCTACGTACAAGAAGGGGCGGTTCTTGAGACTTACATCTCCGGAGATGAAGGAGAAGATGAGGTGGTTGGAGTTGCTCACATCGCCAAGGCCACCGCATCATCACCTTCGATCTCTCTATTCGAATCCCCCAATGAGAATGTGGCTACCCGACCTACATGTCTTATGGCAAAAGCCACTTCGGTATGCTCTCCCAACTCTAAGACCATTGTCACTAACCCTCCTTCGTTATTGAATTGTGTTGAAAATGCTTGTGAGGAGGATAGTGAGTCTAATGAGTTAAGCTTATGGCTATCTAGCCTTAAGGGTGAGACTAAGGAAAAGGTGAACTCCCTTTTGAGGCAACTTGATGAGGCTAACTCTCTTGTTGATGAAAAGGAGGAGATCATCATGACCTTAGAAAGCCATGGAGGTCACACTTGCAATGAGCAAGAGCTTGAAAAAGCTCTTGATAATGAGCGTTCCATTCGTGCCTCACTTGAGGAGAAATTGTCTTGTCTTGAAGAAAACTTTGCCATAAGTGTCTCTAAGCTTAGGAAGGAAAATGCTCAATCTCTTGCCTTAATTAAAACTCTTGAGCATGAAGAATTGAAGCTAGGAATTGCTCACGAGGAACTTGGTACTCGTTATGAAAAACTTGAAAAAGAGTTCATGTCTCTTAAGGAAATTCATGACAAGTTAACCAAATCTCGTGACAATCTTCTAGCTCAACAATCAAACAAGCAAGTTGTATCCACTTCACTTTCTAGCTTGAATGTCTTGTCTAGCAATGCTTGTGGTACAACTAATCTTGTAGGAAATGAGAAGAGTTCCCATGAGATTGCTTCTCATCATGCCAACAATGGAAAGGAGGGACTTGGCTATATTGCCAAGTCAAAGAAGAAGTACAAGAAGAAGAACAAGAAGAGAGTCACCTCCTCCTCACAAGAAGTAAGATTTGTGAAAGAGGGAGAGGTGACCAAAGGGAAGGAGACCAACACCATTGTGGGTGGTGAGACCTCTAGGGGGAGCACCACTCACAATAACTTTGCCGGAAAATATAATCCATCTTATGTTCTTATGAAATCTAGAGATGGTCATGTATATGCTAAATATGTTGGTACTTCTTATGGTGACGATTATCATTGGAGTATTTGGGTTCCTAAGACCCTTGTCGCTAACATGAGAGGACCCATTCAAAGATGGGTCCCTAAATCAAGCAACTAATCTATTGTAGGGAAGTGCTTCCGGTTCGAGCAAATGGACGGTGGATAGTGGTGCATCCCAACATATGACCGGAAGCAATGACGCAATGAGTGATATTCATCCTCCATTACCTCATCTCAATTGCGTCACTATTGGTGACAACTCCGAACTAAAGGTATTGGGACGAGGCAAGGTAGCAATCTCAAATGACTTGTCAATTGAGAATGTTCTTCTTGTTGAGTCCCTTGGCTACAATCTCATCCCGGTTCTTCAACTTGCTAAAAGTGGTTTTACCTCTTTCTTTAATAAGGAGAATGTGATTGTCACTTGGGAAACGACTCTTAAAGTAGCCTTTGTTGGGCATGTCGAGAACGGCATGTATGTAGTGGACTTCTCCAAAGGAGACACGTGTGCCGCGACATGCCTAATGGCTAAAGTTGATGTGGGTTGGCTATGGCATCGCCGGTTAGCCCACACCAATATGAGGACGTTGCATGACCTTCAAAGTGGCAATCACGTTCTAGGACTAACAAATGCTAAGTTTGCCAAAGATCGTGTGTGTAGCTCTTGCGTTCTAGGAAAGCAACATGGAGAAGCACATCCCACCAAGACGAACATCACTACATCAAGAATCCTCGAGCTCATTCACTTGGACCTCTTTGGTCCTCTATCATATGATAGTCTTGGAGGCAAAAAGTATTGCTTGGTGATTGTGGATGATTACTCACGATATTGTTGGGTGTACTTCTTCAAGAGAAAGAGTGAAACTCAAAAGCGGGTCATCGAATTCATCACTTTGGTGGAAAGACAACATAATACAAGCATCATGGCTATCCGGAGTGATAATGGATCCGAGTTCAAGAACTACACCGTGTAGGGATTTCTTAGTGAGGAAGGCATTGCTCATCAATATTCCACTCCCTACACTCCTCAACAAAATGGTGTGGCGGAGAGAAAGAATCGGACTCTTATGGATGCGGCTCGTACCATGATTGCGGAGTTCTCTTCTCCTTACAACTTTTGGGCCGAGGCCGTCTCCACCGCTTGTCATGCTAGCAACCGATTATATCTCCGCAAGATTTTGAACAAGACCCCCTATGAGATTCTCACGGGCAAGAAGCCGGATGTTTCATACTTCAAGGTCTTTGGATGCAAATGCTTCATTCGCAAAAGAGGGAAACGCTTGTCAAAGTTCGAGACTAAGTCTTATGAGGGTATCTTTGTTGGTTATGCCACAAACTCTCACGCCTATAGAGTCTACAACAAATCCACCGGACAAGTTGAAGAAGCTATAGACGTGGTGTTCGATGAGGATAATGGGTCCCAAGGGGGCCGTATAGATTATGGTTTTGTAGGAGATGCAATTCCTCCCATCGTCATAAGAAGAATGGGGGTTGGTGAAATAATCCCCATTGAGGAAAACCGGATGACGGAGGGAGAAGGACTATGCTCTACACAAGTGGAGCCATTGACTACATCCATTGATAACCATGCTACCCAACAAGATGCACCAAGCCCTCATGCCTCACCTCAAGGCCAAGCAAACACTCAAGGCCAAGGCCAAGCTCATGATGAAGGCCAAGCTCATAATGGAGAACAAGATACACATGGTGGTGATACAATTCATCACATAAGGGATCCACCTCCCATCAATGATCAAGACCAAGGTGGACATGTCTCCGATGATGAAGGTGATGATCAAGTACTATCCAAGGAAACTTTGGAGGAGATGCTAGCTCGTAGAGCAAAGAGAAGGCTAGATAATCTTGCTCGTGCCGGTCACACGGAGGATATGATTCTTGGACAAGTTCGTGGAAGGGTCGTCACAAGGAGGCAACTAGCGGACTTTAGCAAAGCTCATGCATTTGTCTCGCACATTGAGCCAAAGAAGGTCTATGAAGCTCTTGAAGATCAAGATTGGCTTGAAGCTATGCACGATGAACTCAACAATTTCGAGCGCAACAAAGTGTGGAAATTGGTTCCAAGGCCCAAGGATTGCAAGAACGTCATCGGCACTAAGTGGATCTTCAAGAACAAACAAGACAAGGACGGCATCGTCATCCGCAACAAGGCTAGATTGGTGGCTCAAGGCTTCTCTCAAGTCGAAGGTGTCGATTTCGGTGAAACATTCGCTCCCGTTGCTCGTCTTGAATCTATTCGTATCTTACTTGCATATGCCTCTCATCATAACTTCAAATTGCAACAAATGGATGTTAAAAGTGCTTTTTTGAATGGTCCCATCCATGAGTTGGTTTATGTCAAGCAACCTCCGGGTTTCGAAGATCCCAACCACCCCGATCATGTCTACAAACTCGATAAGGCGCTATATGGGCTTAAACAAGCTCCACGTGCGTGGTACGAACACCTTAAAGAGTTTTTGGTAGATCGAGGGTTCAATGTTGGTTTAATCGATCCCACCCTTTTCACCAAAAAGGTCGGAGGTGACTTGTTCATATGCCAACTCTATGTGGATGATATCATCTTTGGTTCCACTAACGTTGCTTTCAATGATGAGTTTTGCAAGCTTATGACGGACAAGTTCGAGATGTCTATGATGGGAGAATTGGAGTATTTTCTTGGCTTTGAGATCAAGCAACATCCCGAAGGCACATTCATCAAGCAAGCCAAGTATACTCAAGATATGCTCAAGCGATTCAATATGCATGATGCTAAACCTATGAAGACTCCCATGTCCACGACGGTTGATTTGAAACCCGAACCGAATGGTAAAGAGGTAGATCAAAAGGTATACCGCTCCATGATTGGCTCTTTGCTCTACCTTTGTGCATCTAGACCCGATATTATGTATAGCGTTGGTAAATGTGCAAGGTTTCAAGCCTCCCCAAGACAAAGTCATCTTGAAGCGGTTAAGCGTATCTTTCGATATTTAGTTCATACCCCAAACTTTGGTCTTTGGTATCCCAAGGGTTCAAGCTTTCAGCTCATTGGGTATTCGGATGCGGACTATGCGGGAGAGAAGACGGATAGGAAATCTACATCCGGAAGTTGTCAATTTCTTGGCCGCTCATTGGTATGTTGGTCGTCCAAGAAACAAAACTGCATTGCTCTCTCTACCACTGAGGCCGAATACATCTCCGCGGCTAGTTGTTGTGCTCAATTACTTTGGATGAGGCAAACATTGAGAGATTATGGCATCATCTTCGACAACGTTCCTCTCTTGTGCGACAATGAGAGTGCCATCAAGATCGCCTACAATCCCGTTCTTCACTCCAAGACGAAGCACATTGAGATTCGGCATCACTTCATTCGGGATCATGTTGAGAAGGGTGATATTGACCTCTCCTATGTTGCCACCAAGGATCAACTCGCGGATATCTTCACGAAGGCCCTTGATGAACCAAGATTTCGGGGTTTGAGGAATGAACTAAATGTGATCGATGCGTCTAACTTCTCTTGAACCCTTGCATGTGTACCTTCACTATATGTGCTATCTAGTCTAGATGTAGGCATGGACATAGGGGGAGCGTAGTTCAACTCATGAACAAACACTCCACCTATCATGCGTAAAACAATCAAAACGTAATGCATATCTAGTCAGTTCGTGACTTATTGTGCTTAAAACGTGAGTGATACTCTTGAGTCCAAGATACATCTTCGCGGCTCCTTGGTGTCACTCAAACACGGTGGCTCCGGCCACCAACTTTTTCCTTGTGAATGTGTTTTGTTTGATGTTTTCCTCGTATTTGTTCGATTGTTTGTGTCTTTTTGCATTTTTTTGGAGGCTCACGATTTGATCCATCTTCCACAAATCTTGGATGGCATTGGCACTCCGGAAATTCCGTCTCAGGACCGGAATATTCCGGCCCTACGACGTTTGACTCAGAAATTTCGCTAAGTTTCGCTGTGCCCGCTCGCAGAAGGCACACCGGAAATTTCAGCGGAAATTTCCGGCCCAAACTTCCGGGGCCCAGAATATTCCGTGTCTTAAGCCACGGAAATTTCCGGAGGAAGATTTGGACTCGAATAATCCCCCAACTATCCAGCGTGCCCGCTCGCAGAAGGCACACCGGATATTTGGGCGGAATATTCCAGCCCAAATCTCCGGGGCCCGGAATATCCGGTATTAATGCCGGAAATTTCCGGTGCTCTTGGTCTGGGACTATATAAGGACGACGGGAGGGAGCAGTCACGTTGCTTCCCTTCTCTCGTCTCTCCACTCGCCCCCAGCCAGCCGCCGCCGCCTCCAAGACTTCCGGGAGGCCTTTTTGCCTCCCCTACTCATCCTCTCCTCTTCCCTTGCGGATCAAGAGACCGCACGTCCTTTCCTGATCATGGATCCTGGTACGTGTTCGTTTTCTCCGCAAACTTTTGGGTTGAGTAGATGCATTCTCACTATATCTAGGGTTTTTCATGTTCTACCATGGTTCTTTGCTCACACAAAGTATCATCTATTCATCCTCGTACTAGATCCCCTGTTCCAGATTCGTTATAGGCCCAGATTCAGATCTGGATTCGAAAATCCCGAAGGCCGGAAATTTCCGCCCGGGGCCGGAATTTCCGCACCCCGGAAATTTGCCCTGAGGCCGGAATTTCCGTCCTCCGGAATTTCCGTGTTCATGACCGGAATTTCCGGCCTATACTGAATCTTCACCATCACTCCACGATATTCCATTCCTCATTTCGTGAGCCCCCGTGTTTGATGTTTGTTTGCTTTTCCTTGTTTTTTCCTATTTGCTTTCCTCGCAGATGGTTCCACCTCTAGGTCTGGCAAGCTGCTCAGTTCCCGCAAACGCCTCCGTCATCTGACAGAAAATGAGGAGGGGACCTTTGTAGAAGACAATGAGACTCGCCGGCGTGAAAGAGATACTCAGCGCGCATATGAGCAGCAACGTGAGGCTGATCGGGCTGCTCGCAGAGCTGGTAGGCAGCAAGGAAAGGCAACTCTCAACGTGGGCACCATGCCCATTGTTGAGTTTAAGGCATGGCGTAACAAGGCTTGGTACACGGAGAGCACTCAGGACCCCACTATTGACTCATGTTTTTGGCATGTCGAGCAGGAGACCCTCTTCAAGCAAGTGTACACCGTAATGAGCAAACCAGTGTGCCCCATGAAAGTAATCAATTTTGCTCATCTTGCTGCCAACCCAGATTACTTCAACCCTTCTGTTCAGCTTGCTGAGGTTCTTGGTTTGCGTCCACTTATGGAGACTCGTTGCTCTTACAACACCACCTACATCCAGCAGTTCTTTGCTACTCTTGTCATTGATGATTCTGAAGAAATTGGGATGACTTGGATGTCCGGCCCTCACCTGCTCACTGCAAACTTTCATGACTTTGCCACTGTGCTTGACTATCCGTTTGCTGCCCTCAACACTCCTCAGGGCCACCGTATGCATATCCATGGGGAAGAGTATGAGAAGAACAGGCTTGCTGAGCTCTATGGTTCTCAAGGCACTATTGGATCGGCTAAAGGCCTCTTTCCAGTCTATGATATCCTCCTGCGCATGCTCAGGGAGTCCATTGCTCCAAGCGCGGGGAATAATGATGCTATTCGCGGTGGCTTGGTCAACCTTATGCACCATGCCTTCTTGACCTTCTCTGAGACTGATA
The DNA here is from genome assembly GCA_028641055.1 of Alopecurus myosuroides. Taxonomy (NCBI): domain Eukaryota; kingdom Viridiplantae; phylum Streptophyta; class Magnoliopsida; order Poales; family Poaceae; genus Alopecurus; species Alopecurus myosuroides. The sequence goes on along the minus strand of CM054058.1, from coordinate 371,956,273 downwards.
TGACTGATATGGAGGCTCACCGGATTGATGTGATGGATTTCATTTTCAATGAGATCCACTATTCTCTCTTCCATCGTAAGGTGCCTCCATATGCCCCTTACATCATGAAGCTCATCAAGGCACGCTATCCTGAAGCACTTCGAGAAGACTTGGAGCTGGACTGTGAGGATCACAAGGACGTTAATCTCTATAAGAAGTCTGCACACACTCAACAAGCCGCTCATAATGTTGGTGCAACTGGACAGGGACACAGGGATGCTCGCATGCGTCCTCCTCCTCCTGGGAAGAAGAAGCGCTCGTGGCTTGCTCGTGCCGTTGAGAAGGTGCTGAGCTTGATGGTTTGCATCCACAAGGAGAACTATGCTGCCTATGTGGAGCGCCGCACTATTTTAGAGAACCAGCACCACATCATGACTGCCCTCAAGACTCCCACTGTGCCACCTCTTCCTCCCCCTCGGGTTGCTTACAAGAACTGGAACAACCGTGACGTTGACTGGGATATCGGTGTTGATGAAGATGAGGACATGGAGACTGCCACCGACAGTGAAGCTGAAGAGGACGAAGAGGACACCCAGGCCTAGAGTGTGCTCCATGGGACGTAGCTATCTCTTTTCTCTTTTTGGTGTCTTGATGCCAAAGGGGGAGAAGAATTAGATGATCGTGGGGATTTGCTTGGGAGGGTTTCGTTTGTTCTTCGTTGCCATTTCCGTTTTTCGTGCGTCTTTTTCGAACTTCGTTCTACCGTACTCGTCCTTTATGTTGAACTATTATTATTGGGAGGCATGTCTCCTATATATGCTATCTGTGATGTTTTTCATATCCTGCTTTGTTAGCTTTATTCCCTGCAAATACCCGTGTTGTCATCATTCACCAAAAAGGGGGAGATTGAAAGCTCATGATCCCTCTAATGATTTTGGTGATGATGCTAACACGGATATCTCCTATCTAACAATGTGGTTCAGTCTGTGCAGCTATTGTCCTAGATGATCATCAGTACATTCTTGTCAAAAGATCAAAGAGAAGCTCTCTATTGTGGAAATTCAGCCACCGGATTTTTCAGTATATAGGGCGGAAATTCCGGGACTTATGTGGCGGATTATCCGGCCATCCAACCGGAAATTTCCGGCCTCCTTTCTGGCTTCCACGAAAACGACTAAGTGTTTGTCTGCCCGCTCACAGAAGCCAGTATGGAAATTTGCCCCGGAAATTTCCGGGCCAAATATCCGGCCTTCGAGGACTTAGCAGAAATTGGTCTACTTCACATTGCCCGCGCACAGAAGGTGGGGCGGAAATTTGCCCCGGAAATTTCCAGAGCAAATCTCCGGCCCTTGGTCCTTAGCAATTTTCTTCAAGATGTTGGTGCCTGCGCACAGAAATGGGGGCGGAGTATTGGGGCGGAAAATTCCGCCCCCGGATATTTCAATTATCCGCCCCCCGGAGTTTTCAAATATCCGGCCAACTCAGACCGGAATATTCCGGCCTTTACCCCGGAAATTTCCGGTCTCACAGGACTGCAACGGTCAGAATTTGGAGGAGCCTATAAATAGCTGTCTTCTTCCTCTAGATAGGTAGCTCGTCCATTCCTCTCTCTCCTCCATTGTTGTAGAGCTCAAATCGCCCCGATCTCCCTCCTCCTCCAACCAAACTCGATGCCCTTCAAGGATCTCATGGAGGAGGACTAGATCTACCTTTCCACCAAGCCAAAACGTGTGTACCCACACCACAACTCTTGGGATCTTGTAATCTCTTGGTTGCTTTGTCATCCAAGGGAAACCCTAGTGCTTGTAGCTTCCACCTTGTAGCAAGAAGCTTCGATTGTTGAGAGCCTCCATCTCACTTGTGGAGTAGCCTCAACCCCTTGTAAAGGTTTGGTCAACGCCTTCAAGTCGACCTCATAGTGGAAACGAGAATCTCCCTCACCGGAGAAGCTCAAGGAGAACAAGGTGTGCACATCCGTGCTATTGAGGAGCGCCTAGGTGGCTTCCCACCTCTCCAACGTAGACGTACTTCTTTTAAGAAGGAACTACGGGAAACATATCCTTGTCTCCGTGCTTTCACTTGTTGTCATCTTGTACCGTTCCGTATTTCCGCTGCTACTTGCTTTGTATCACCTAGGGTTTTCACTTAGTTGCACATTTAGGTAATCAAGCATTTACTTTCTTAAAAGCCCCATTAAAAATGAAAAAGAATTAAAATTTGTAGGTCACCTATTCACCCCCCCCCCTCTAGTTGACCATATTGCACTTTCAATCGTAACCGAAGTGGAGACATGACAAGTGAACTTTCTCGTTGGAAGGGACAAATCAGATAGGTGCCCTGCTGCAGAACGAGAGCCCTTCCTGCCAGTGGTGCCAAATGGAGTTCATATCCAGATTTCAGCTAGTACAAACTCGATAGCAATCGATTCAAGCTTAGCAAGGAAAAAAAGTTTGACCTCTCGGTGCGGATGTCGACGAGCAGCCCCCACCTAGAGGACTCTCCCAGCCATCAGACACCATCGCACGGCCCTGCGAGCGGCAGCTGCTGGTTGTCCGTCGCCGTACAGATCCACCATTGCTAGGATAAGTCGAGGGAGGCAACACCGAGCCTCCACCGGCAACAACTACAACAGCTTGGGATGTGGTCTGGGAAGGCAACAAGAGAAGCTAGGCGATGTCCAAGACGACATGCAGTCTATGACCGTGCCTTCGGCGCCGGAGACAGGTGGTGCGCTCCAGGAGTGCATCTTTGACCTGCAGAACACACACAAGAATTAATGTTCAGAAATTCTGAGTTCATTGACAAATAGACACGAATCCTTGGCTGGATAAAATGTATATGTATAGAAGATCGCATAAAAGCTTCTCGGTGAAAGGGAAAATCCCAGAAGAACAAAACAGTTGTGTACTTTGCATTAATAATTACTTGAGAGGTGTTTTTTGAATCAATCAAAAATTCTAGATAGATATATCCTACTCAGTTGCACGCATCTAAATGAAGTCGTGAACAAAAAAAGGCTGATCCAAGTTCAAAGTTGAGTACCCTACAATTCTCAAAATTGAAATTTCTTTTGCATTTACCAAAATAGCCCACGCAACCCGCAAACAAGGCACATAATCCTGAGACCAAACTATGGCGCGTCCGATAAGAAAAACGACCACCAACAATTCTACTGCCCAACACAATGACCACAACGTATATCCAATAAATCCAGCATTTACCTTCATCCCCTAGAAATATAATTGCCCCCGCGCACAAAAAGCCTCCAACCAACAGGCTTGCAAAAAAAAAAGCAAAACATGCTTCAAGAATCTACCATAACAAGAAAAATAAACTACAAGAGGAGAACGCACCAGCTCGCATCAAACACATACAACATATCACTACAGCAGGCTCCTGGCAGGAAATAAAGCAGCATGGACCAACACGATAAGAACCAACTAAAACCCCAGAAGATTAGCCCTGATTGGAGAACACAATATACCAAGTGGGGCACATACATTTAATATCAATAACATCAGAAGGACCCAAGCAACTAAAGGCAAGGAAAGTATGCTTATTAGCGGTCGACCAATCCCAAAATGCATCCACAAGCAAGCAGCGTAGCCTATCCCCACAAGGCGGTGACGAGCACTACCTTTGTGCCCTGGGGTAGTACCGTGAGCTCCTTGTCACCAATCTCACTGCGGCAGAAACAACATCCGCAAAGAACACACACTTCGCAAGCCCAATACCACCGCAGTGAGAGGTGTGGCACAAAAATAAATCAATACACAGCCAGATAACTACAATGAACAATGCCCGGTTAACTAACCAGCTACTTGCTGCCAACCAACTAGCGATGAATGAATCAGTAATTTCATCTTTGACTGCTGGTTCCTTACCATTTAGAGGATACTCTAGATCCCGGACCGGCAGAAGCACCATAGGCGGATGGAGTCGACGAACTCGATGGAACACGAGCGCCGATGCTAATGCCACAGGAGAGGCCACTCTTCGTGGCCCAGACAATTAGGCCGCCGATAATGGCTACCCGGAACAGCCCAACTGCGCAAGAGATAAACATATGTGATTGCTCAGAGTTTATCGAAAAAATGTCAATGTTCATAATATCTAAATAACATCAGTCTGAATTCAGTGCGCAAGAACAAGATTGATGGACATGTATGACGCAGATCAACCCATAGACCATGCACTAGATGTTGGGGACACTGCACCAAAACCTGAATGAATCGTTAAGGGCAAAATTTTGGGTTGAAGCGGAGGAATTCACTCTCATTTTTCCAATTCAAGAATCCGTTTCTTTCGCAATGCTAGAGTTTTTTTTCTGATCTGTCAAAAGGATTGACAAGAAAAAACTGATGTTCAATGTATAGAAGCTAAAAAAGATAACAAAATCACAGGTTTACAGACATTAAAAAAAAAATTCTCCAGGTCGAGATTTTGAAAGCAGGGACATGTCATCAATACTTGACCTAAGCGTCTCCAAGAAAAACAAATAACCTAATGATTTAAAAAATTAAAGCACGATTGTCCATACTCGCTGTGAGGGTGAATAGTAGTCAAGGAAATGGATGCCAAGCATGAAGATAAAACACACTACTCATTTTGAACACATAGACTATTAATGATGATAGGCTTAGGTTCCAGATTAACATGTTGAGAAACCTTGGATTAAAAAAATTGCGGAAGCCCATTTTCAGAGCACAGAAGTAGCAATTTAAAAGTAAGTCCAGCATGCCTCAGGTTAGCCCCTAGAATAAATACTCTGCAATTAACTTGCACCCTGCATTCACCTGGTGAGAATTATTAATTTACAAAAAATAAAGAAAAGACAACACAGGCTCCTTCCTTTCTCGTTGACTTGAGGTGGTAAAAGACTCATCGATTCTACTAGTATATGATACTACTACATGCCATGCATATTTATACGTTCTCACTGCCGAGTTCATCAACACTTCATCGTCTTACAACTGATTTAGAGATTGCATTGATCAAAGCCGGGTATCAACTCCGTACTGAACCAAAAAAATTGCACCTTGGACTATCAGCCATACATGGCCCTCGGTGCACAGCGCAACCGAAAAAGACATATTCTCAAAATGAAACATCTCTGGTCGATCCAGTACAAAACCTTTTGTGATTCACTCTTGTTCAAGAAACAAAAGTAAAACTTGTGATTCACTCAGAAAAAAAAAGTATCGTGAACACCTAATGGTTGAGTTATCATGACACAGAGTACATCATCAAAGGATCCAGTACAGAACCCGCTGCCTTGTTCTCTACTACAGTTTTGCCTACCAGCTCTACATAAGAAATTTCAGCTCTCCTCTCAGAAACACGACCTACCAAGCAGGAACTCTGGGGCGGTGAACTGCCCTTGTGGTTTCCATATACCATAGTTCAGCCTCACATACGACAGAGATGCACACATGTATCTCCTAGGGTTAAAATTTATTTACATGAAAGTTTGTCGACACTTGTGCGGGTACCACATGAATAACACTTGAAACACATGAAAACACACTTGAAATGAGGGATTTATATTATACCTCCCAATGGTCGCTGAATGATGGGGCAGGGAGGAACAGGGCCGGGGCAGGGATGACATCCAAGGCGACCAGGCGCGCTTGCTGATGGTGCAGGACGCCGGCATCGGTGCACGGCCGCCTTGTAACAGCAACCTTCTCCTCCTAGTATGATGTAAAGCGGAGATCCTGACTGTGGGTTTCAGGTGGGTCGACGCCATGGAATCACGATCCTTGGCAGCCTGTTCAAGTAAGAAAAGTAGATTTTGACATGAGGATATTCATGCCATCAAATGGGAATGCAGCACCGCATTTAAATCGAGATGATAATTATTTGATATACTAGGAAAGAAAGAAAAAACCACCCATGCTACTTCCTTTCCCATTGACTTGAGGTGGTAAACAGAGCACGAATCTGTGAAAAATAATCATACGTTTCTACTAGTATAAGTTGGAGCTAGCTGTAGAACATGACATAAACACGCTAGAGCATGATAGATTACTCCTTCTCTTTTTATGTAATTCTAGCATCAGCGACCCACCAGATTGAGCATGCACAAAGGAACGGTGACAGAAAGGATCTGGATTTGACTAAAAAGAGATTCTTTTTAGGCTTGCTATCTAGGGTCAAGGAAGAGGGACACATATGGATGCACATGATCTCACCGGCTGCTGCCTCGTGGAGGTTGGCGGCGGCGGCGCCAGAGACTACTCCTGGTGGGTCGGCTCACCCCTGCGTCTTGGTGGCGTCGACCGGCCGCAGAATCCATCCATGGAGCGGCGACCCAGGCGGAGACGAACGAGGCGCGCTAGGCCAGGTGGCAGGAGAGGGCGGCGATCCAGTCGGGGGCGAGCAGGAGTGCGCTAGGCGGGTGGCTGGCGAGGGTGGGGAGCGGCGGCGCAGGCGAATGGAGAGAAAGGGGATCGAGATGGAGACCGTGCGGTGGAGAGAGACCAAGGGGCAGCGTTGTAGCCTCTTTTTTCATTTTCTTTTCATGACGTTGGGCGCGTTTGGTGTGCGTCGGACGATAAGCCATCCGCGGGATGCCTATTCTCCCCCTCGCATTGGCTGGAGATGTTCTCCACCTTGACGTTTGTGTCACGACCCTGCACTTACCTATAGCTGTCAAGGTAACGAAGCGAGCAGCTTATAGGCAGGCGCTGCGCAAGGCCCAACTGGGAACACGGCCCACGACCCAGAAGGACGGGACGAGGTCATCTACTTAACGCGTGGCTGGCAATCAGGGAGAGGCATCGAGGAACAACCAAATCAATAGGAACTCTTATTCCTCTTTCTATCTCTTCTCCGAGCCTGCGAGCTCGTGATTCTGCTCCTGCGTGACGCGGAGCCTGTATCTACTTGTGAACCTCAATTGAGTTACCAAATTCCTCGCCATCAGTTTAGATACATCACATATGGTATCAGAGCAGTAGATCGGGAGCCCACAAATTTTTTCCACACAATCAGTCGATTTGGTGAGCAGGTGGCGATTCGGGTTGATTGGGGGCGCAGAGGTTTGGATCTCCTGTAAAATCCCTCTGGTCTGCTTCCTCCCTGCGGCGGCGGCGATGGCGGAGCCCAGCATGGAGCTCGCACGGCGGCGTTGGCGGCGGTAGACTGCTAGAGGCGTGATTTGGGTGGTCGCCGAACGGTTGGTTGTAGATCTCACTACAACTGGTAAAATTCCGTGTCGACGAACCCGAATTTGGCGTCATTGGAGGCGCATCTCGGAGGAGGCGGCAGGCGTTGGCACCAGCAGACGCGGTCTGGCAGCATTGTGATTCTGTCATCATGGACAAATTGCAGGCAGACATGGTGGAGCTGCGCAAGCAGGGTGTGGAAACTGCCACCTCGATTCAATCGATCTCCGACACGCTGAAGAGCCTGAGCTCGTGGTTGCCCCAAATGGACACCACAGTGAAGGATCTCACGAGGACGGTTGCCGAGGTTGGTGCGAGAGTGACGGCGCTGGAGGCGGCACCGATGCTACCACCGGTCAACATCACTCGGGCTGAATGGCACGGCGACGACACACTACACCAGGGCACCGTGGTTGCTGCCCCTCGGGCACAAACACCGGCCCTGGACAAGGGTACGCGTGCCAATCCCCATACCCCTGTTCGTTTTGACTTAGGTGAACCATCTGATACGTATTGTGACACCCCGTACTCTGGATCGAGATACAATCATGGTAGATCGTCTAGGCCACCCAAAACTGATTTCCCACGTTTTGATGGTGACAACCCAAAATGGTGGAAACAGACAAGTGAAAAATATTTTAGCCTGTACGATGTGAACCGGGAGACATGGGCCACTTTTGCTACTATGCATTTCACTGGGAATGCAGCTCTCTGGTTGCAAACCTATGAGGCTGAGCATGAGATTGACAATTGGGAAGAACTCTGTGTAGCCATTCATTCTAAATTTGGTAAAGATAAGCATCACAAGCATTTAGAGGCATTAGAGAGGTGTAGACAAATTGATACTGTAGAGAATTATTACCACAAATTTGAGGGCATTAGACACAAAATTTTGATTTACAACAAACACTACGATGAAGCATTTTTTGTTACAAAATTCATTAGTGGTCTTAAGAAAGATATTCAAAGAGCTATTAAGTTGCATAATCCTCGAACAGTTGATGCTGTGTTAGCTCTTGCTGAAAAACAGGAGGAGATGATAGAAGAAAGTCGTGGATATTCTGGCAACAAATTCAAAAGTGACTTCAAATCCACATACTCCAGAAATGGGTACTCAGGCAAAGGGATTTTCTCTCCTCCCAGCAGTGATCAGGGCAAGGCCAGTGAGGACAGATCAAAACCCAAGTTGCCTTGGGATGACAAGCTGAAGAAACTCAGAGATCAGAGGCGCGCCCGTGGGGAATGCTTTACCTGTGGTGACAAATATCAACCTGGGCACAAATGCAACAAATCCGTGCCACTTAATGTGGTAGAAGAGCTGCTGGCTGCCATGCATTGGGAGGGTGTCGAGAGTGATGGGGAGAAGGAAACCTCCAGTGATGAAGAATTATTAACCCATATTTCTGTTTGTGCCGTGCAAGGGGTTCAGTCCAAGAAGAGCATCAAACTGCAAGGGGAGTGCAATGGTCAGCAGATCTTACTGTTAATTGATTCAGGCAGTGCGGGTAGTTTTGTCAGTGCAGAGACAGTGGAACAATTGGGCTTACAAACCCAGAGCATACCGACAGTGAAGGTAGCTGTTGCTGATGGTAGGAAAACAGATATCAATACAGCTGCGCCTGATGTCCAGTGGTCATGTCAGGGGCAATGTTATACTACATCCTTTCGAGTGTTTACGGTGCCTGGATATGATATGGTATTAGGGATGGATTGGCTCGAGAGCTTACCACCAATGTGGGTGGACTGGGCAAGAAAGACTCTGCGTTACAAAATAAATGGTTCGAGAGTGGAGCTAAAAGGGGTGAAATCTAACGTTCAGCAGTGCGAGCCAATTTCACTGGCAGAGATACAGATACTAGCCAAGGAAAGGGCCCTGGAACACATTGTGCAGCTCAACAACTTGGATACAGATACAGTAAGTATGGTGCCTGTGGAAATTGAAGAACTGCTCCAAGAATTCACAACGTGTTTTCAAAACCCGTCAGGTTTACCACCGCATCGTGAGTATGATCATCACATCACTCTGTTGCCAGGTGTGCAACCCGTGAATGTTAAACCGTACCGCTACTCACCTCAACAGAAAAATGAGATTGAACGACAAATCAAAGACATGTTGAGCCAAGGCATTATCCGAGCCAGCCATAGTCCATATGCTTCGCCAGTGTTGCTAGTAAAAAAGAAGGATGGTACCTGGCGATTTTGTGTGGACTACAGGCATTTGAATGCAGTCACAGTGAAGGATAGATATCCAATGCCAGTGGTGGATGAACTTCTGGATGAATTATCTGGTGCTCAGTACTTCACTAAATTAGATTTGCGATCGGGCTATCACCAAATAAGGCTTTCAGAGACAGACGAATGCAAGACGGCTTTCCGTACACACAGTGGACACTATGAATTTTTGGTCATGCCGTTTGGGTTGACATCAGCTCCAGCCACATTCCAGGCGGCCATGAACAAGGTGTTTGCATCGTTCATACGCAAGTTTGTCTTGGTATTTGTGGATGACATATTAATCTACAGTGCGACACTGGAAGAACACCAACAACATCTGCGTGTTGTGTTTCAGTTGCTTGCTCAAAACCAATTGTATGTGAAGAAATCAAAATGCTCATTTGCTCAGAAATCCTTGGAATATTTGGGCCACATCATCAGTGCAAAAGGAGTATCAACTGATCCCAGCAAGATAACTGCAGTTCAAAATTGGCCACAGCCTATGTCTGTCAAAGAATTGAGGGGTTTCCTCGGTTTGGCAGGGTATTATAGAAAGTTCATTGCTCGATTCGGTCTGCTATGTCGACCACTCACAAACTTGCTCAAAAAGAACATCCCATTTATCTGGACAACAGAGGTCAATGCAGCATTCTTGGCTATCAAACAAGCGCTTACAGAAGCACCCGTGTTGGCACTACCAGATTTTACTCAAGAATTTGTGTTAGAGACTGATGCTTGTGAGAAAGGGGTGGGAGCAGTATTGATGCAGAACAAGCATCCTGTTGCCTTCTTGAGCAGAGCCTTGGGAACAAAAAATCAAGCTCTGTCCATATACGACAAGGAATGCTTAGCAATTTTAATGGCCATAGATAAATGGAAAACATATCTGCAGCATAAATCATTCACCATTTACACTGACCATCGCAGTCTAATACATTTGGGTGAGCACAAGTTCAATACCAAGATTCAACAGAAGGCCTTCTTCAGGCTTATGGGGCTACAGTATCGCATTGTTTATAAGAAAGGCACTTCCAATGCAGCAGCAGATGCACTGTCTCGAAGACCACATCAATATTCTGTCAATGCCATCTCAGTAGCTCAACCAAAATGGATAGAAACTGTCAGTGAGGGCTATCAAAAGGATCCACAAGCCAAGGAGTTGCTGCTGGAATTGAGTGTGACTGGTCACAATGCCCACGGGTTTTCTTTACAGGATGGCATTATCAGGCTGAAAGGGCGCGTGTGGCTGGGTAACAACAAAGAGGCTCACAATGCTGTCTTACTGGCCTTACACAGCAGTGGTTTGGGGGGCCATTCGGGCACACTGGCAACATACCACAAGGTGAAGCAAATGTTTGCGTGGCCTGGGATGAAGCAAACCGTGATGCAGTATGTATTGCAATGCAAGGTGTGCCATCAGGCAAAATCAGAGCACACAAAATTGCCAGGCAAACTTCAACCACACAAGATCCCGCCCTCTGCATGGCATACGGTCAGCCTTGATTTTATTGAAGGGCTACCGAAATCAAACAGGTACAATGCAATATTGGTGGTGGTCGACAAATACACAAAGTTTGGCCATTTTATCCCTGTCAAGCACCCGTTTACAGCGGCAACAATTGCTCAGTTATTCATGGACAATGTGTATAAGAACCATGGTATGCCCCAGGTAATCATCTCAGATAGGGACAAGGTGTTCATCAGTGCCTTCTGGAAAAATTTGTTCACTCTGGCAGACACAACATTGAACCTGAGCTCTTCCTACCATCCGCAAACGGACGGTCATACGGAAAGACTAAATCAATGTCTAGAAACATATTTACGTTGCCTGGTGCATTCCAAACCTGACCAGTGGGCAAGATGGCTACCACAAGCAGAATATTGGTACAATTCTACATTCCATTCTGCTCTAGGACGCTCTCCGTTTGAAGTCTTGTATGGTCGACAACCAAGATACTTTGCAGTTGAAAATGCTTCCTTGCCTGGTAACACAGATGTAGAAGTATGGCTCCGGGAAAGAGCAGCAATGGCACCCATCATACGACAACACCTGGAACGTGCACAACGGCGCATGAAACACCAAGCAGATAAAAACAGATGTGAAAGGCAGTTTGAGGTGGGTGATTATGTGTACTTGCGTCTACAGCCATATGTGCAGTCCTCAGTGGAGCGTCGATCGTCGCAAAAATTGGGTTTCAAATTCTTTGGCCCATATCTGATTCTGCAAAGGGTGGGGCCAGTGGCCTACAGACTCCAGTTACCACCAACATCACGCATACACCCGGTGGTTCATGTTTCTCAGCTCAAAAAAGGGTTGAAGCCGGATGAAGAAGCGACTACTGCTTTACCAATTTCGTTGTTGCCGGTTGCTGTATATCCTGAAGCAGTGCTCGGAGAACGACTGGTACGTCGGGGAAACAAGATGGCGCCACAAGTGAAGGTGCGTTGGAGTGGGTTACCACCCTCGTGTGCAACCTGGGAGCATGTATACGCTGTCGTCGACGAGTTTCCGTCTGCTCCGGCTTGGGGACAAGCCGCTGCTGAAGGAGGGGGAGATGTCACGACCCTGCACTTACATATAGCTGTCAAGGTAACGAAGCGAGCAGCTTATAGGCAGGCGCTGCGCAAGGCCCAACTGGGAACACGGCCCACGACCCAGAAGGACGGGACGAGGTCATCTACTTAACGCGTGGCTGGCAATCAGGGAGAGGCATCGAGGAACAACCAAATCAATAGGAACTCTTATTCCTCTTTCTATCTCTTCTCCGAGCCTGCGAGCTCGTGATTCTGCTCCTGCGTGACGCGGAGCCTGTATCTACTTGTGAACCTCAATTGAGTTACCAAATTCCTCGCCATCAGTTTAGATACATCACAGTTTGGTACTCGTGCCTTCGCTCTCAAATTAATTTCTTCCTAGATCGACGGGATAATTAACTCGTTCATTGGAAATCTAGGATACCTCCTAGATTGAAGGGGTAATTAAGTGGGGGAGTGAAAAGTGCATGGCCAGCAATTAATTTCCTCCCATATTTTTGCTAGTAGTAGTGTTAGGCCTTCCGTAATGTATTGTCTCTTAGCGCGCTATCCTAGGTAGAAGAAAGATATAAGAAACAACTACCCTAATGTATTGTATCTTATAGGTTGTATCTAACTCAAGTAACATTTAATGATTTTAGCCTAATACTTGCTTGTGATTGGCCTAGCAATGTTTTTTTTTTGTCTATGATCTCGTGCAAGGGTTGTATCTTAATATAAGATACAACTACAATCTCTTTCATCATTAAATAGGGTGCCACATAAGCAAATTGCCTATGATACCGCGCTAAGATACCCCCATTACGGAAGGCCTTAGTCTTGATTCGCCGTCTTGGTCTTGGCGATTCTCTTGCCTTCATTCCCCGAAAGCGAGATTTTCCTGCTGAAAAAACTCGAATCTTTTCTCAACTTCCACGGGGAATCCCACGAAGTCGTATCGCGCCCCTTGAATTAATCGAGCAATCCCCCCAACACCGAGTGCAAGGATAAAACGGTCCACATCGACAACCACAACAACCATAGGAGACACCTGTAGTTCCTCCCCGACACAGCGTGCGGGGACACAAACATGTCTCGCAAACCCTTCTCCACTCCACCGCCGCACTCCCAACACCCCCCCCCCCCGCCCCGCACTCGCGACCCTCGTCCAAGCTCTAGCCGGCGATGGTGAAGGGTGGCCGACCATAGCCGAGGCCGAAGAGGGAGCCCAAGCTAGAGTCCCTCAAGAGGTGGATCCGGCGGGCGCAAAAGAAATTGAGGATGACAGAGGAAGAGTCGACCTCCGCCCTTCTCTTGTCCCATTCGCACCCAGTGCCAAGAAGATCGGCTCCAATGCCAACTTCCTGGCCATCGAAGGCGTCATGGGCGTGATCATGCTGAAAGGGGAGTTTGTGGGTGTGATCATGCCCTCCGCGAATCCCCGTCCCGCCGTCGTGGCGATCCTCGAGCTCGTTGGCGTCCGTGGCTAGGCCGCCCCATTCCGGGCCTCCATCCGTATCGTCAGGTTCTCCGCCGTGCGTTTTCCCGGTCGTAACAGTGTGCGGACTGGCACCGTCTAGGCTCGGCGGCTTCCGGAACACGTCCCAGGAGATTTCCTCGGTGTCGTCTGTCATCGTGGCGCACCCCATCGACCTCAATATCACTCCACGGGTCAGCGATGCTACTCCTTTGGCCTAGGGTGCCCCGATAGTCAAGGACACCAACTTTTTGAGGAAATCCCTCCAATGACGGCGGCCGACCTAGTATGTGCATTTTTTTCTTGCTATGTTTGTTCTTTTCTATCGGGGGACTGATGTGATCGCCGAGCATTATGAAGAGACCGAGACCCAAAGAGATGGCCTCTCCATTGACTTCGAGCCATTTTTGTTGTTGGAAGGACCAAACCGGGACACAAACAGGGAAGGGAAAGAGGACTATCAACTATCAGCAGAAAGAGGACCAAAGTCTATGCGAGGCTGGGATGACCATTGACCAACTACTATGTGCCAATTGAACTATTTTTCTTTTGAACTATGTGTCTATGTGTCTTTTGAAAGCTTGATAATTTAGTTGTTATTATTTGGATTTATTTAGTGCTAATTTAGTTGCTATTATCTACTGCTAATTTAGTTTGCAAATATAAAAACATAGAGATGAAAAGGGAAAACAAGCCCACAAAAAAGATGCCCGGCCAAGACCGAAATGGGGGAGGGGGCGTTGGGTTCACTCCCACCCCCAACTAATATTCAGGCCAAAGATCGTCCATGGATTGCACAAAACAGACATAATGAGGACCGATTTTATGTCTGATTTGTGGGAGGCATTTGGGTTTTCCCTTACGGGTGGGACACCACCACATTCGTACAATCACTAGTGGAAACAGGGCCTTTTGTCCCGGGTCGTAAGGGCCAGTTGTCCCGGTTGTGCAACCGGGATGGGCTGGCCGGGACAAATGGCCCGTCCCATTGGTCCCGGTTGTGCCAGGACCCGGGATGGTAAGGATAGGCCACGTGGCGAACCTGGGCCAGGGAGTTCGTCCCGGTTCGTTCAAGGGACCGGGATGGATACTTTTTTGACAAAAAAATATATATAATCGTTCAGTTTCCGCGTCCAGGCCCCACGTCTTTTGGGCTCCTGTCTCCCAATCCCGAGCCGGCCTCCCCTTCCCCAACCGCGTCCAGGCCCACGTCTTTTATTAAGCCCACTGGTCACATTTTTTTGTCAAAAGGGCCCACTGGCCCGCGTCTTTTATTATGGTCAGTCAACGGTTCGAAGGGCCCACTGGCCAGCGTGGTCAGTCAATGGTTCGAAGGGGCCACTGGCCAGCGGCCGTTGGCTGGCTCGCCTGGTCCCTTAAATTAAGACTACAGGACGGTCAAAGGGCCACTGTCGCCTCGTCTTCCCGCGCCCCCACTTCCCCACGCGCGCGTGCCACGGCTGCAACCGCCGCCACGCCTCGGCTCCTGCCCGCATTCATGGCCGCCTGCAACCGCCGCCACGTCCAGGGCGCCGGTTGGCATGCCAGCCCGCCCGTACAACCCATCCACCCCGGCCGCGCCCAAGGCAGACCAACCATAGCCACCATGTCCCGCTGGTTCGGCAGCGGCTCCGGCAAGCGCCCCAGGAATGAAGGCTCCTCGAGCGGCGCCGGCCGCGTCCCACCACCGCCGGCGAAGGCCTTCGGCTACGGCCCTGGAGGTGTCCGCCTCGGCGGGACGCCGCGCGTCCCCGCGCCACCTCCGGCTGCACGCCCGCCGCCCAGCGCCGCGCCCAAGGGCAAGAGGTTCCGCCGGTACGTCCGGGTGGACGAGGCCGAGTGGCACTGGAACAACGCCACGCCGGTGTTCTATGCTGACGTCCACCTCCCGGACGGCTGGCACCTGAACCCCCAGCGGATCCCTGTGCCGCCGGTCCCGACCGGCCAGGCGCTGCTCGAGGAGATCGACCGCCGGCGCGAGCTCTTGCCGGCCCCCGTCCGCAGGGAGCGCGCGTACGCGCGCAGCTCCCCCTACTGGGGCGCCTGGCTCGAGCAGGAGCACAAGCAGCGCCGGCGCTCCTACATCCCCGCCCCCCACGAGGTGGACGTCGAGGACTACCCGCCGCCACCGCCCGGCCGGGAGAGGGAGCTGTGGCTCCTCGAGGACATCCCGGAGGACTTCTCCGGGGAGGAGGACCCCGTGCTCCGGGCCGCCATGGAGGATGCCTGCGAGGCCTCCCGCCGCTCACTCGTCGAGGACGAAATCAAGCGGTGGGAGCGGGTCATGGCCGCCGCTCGCGCCGACGCCGCCGCCATGCCGCCGCCGCCATGCCGCCGCCGCCCCCCGAGCCTACCCCCTGGTGGCACGCGCTCTACGCCGAGTATGAGGCGTCCGAGGACCAGCCGCCGCCGCAGCCGCTCCCCCCCGGGCTGGAGTACGGCATGTCCTGGGCCTGGACCGGCGGCGTTTGGGCGCCGGGGTCGCCGGAGCAGGAGGAGCTGCCCCCTCCGCCGCCGCTGCCGCAGGAGGTGCTGCCCCCGCCACCGCCGCTGCCCCCGCCACCGCCGTACGCGCCTCCGATGCCCCCGATGCCTGCACCCCCGGCCCAGCCGCCTGCCCACCTGTGGCAGCCGCCCCCCTACCAAGAAATCTCCTCCGACGAGGAGGACGAGTAGATCGGCCGGTCGCCTGTGGCCGCGCCGCCGCCCCCTATTCTATGTAAGCAAGGCCCCTAGCTACCCCCAAGAAAACGGCCGGCCGCCTGTGGCCGCGCCGCCGCCCCTTTATGCAAGTACGGTCGGCGGCCTGTGGCCGCGCCGCCCCCTATCTGTGTAAGCAAGGCCCCTGGCCTTTTTTAATATAAGTTGTGTGCCCCCCTAGTCTACCGTGTCCCTAGACCATACCCGCCGACGGTCCGCCGGCGGGATCTGTCTACTCGTTCCCGCCGCCGGCAGGGCTTCGCCCAGCCATGTCCACTCGTACCTGTCCCTGGGGTGTTCGTTCGGCCTGGAGAGAGGGCCGCGATTTTTATACACCTGGGCCTCTAGTCCCGGCCCGTGCAACCAACCGGGACTAGAGCCCCTTTGGTCACGGTTGGTACCACGGCCCGGGACCAAAAAACAAATTTCGAATTTCGGTGGCACCCCTGCGCGCCCAAAATTTTTTAGCGCCAAAATTTGAAAAGGGTTAAGTTTGCACATTAACAACTTCTATATACTTTCAAATTTGACAAAAATTCCAAGATGAAAAATGCTAGAATTTGCAAAACTAATTTAAATCCATTTTTCGTTTAACTAAATAATTATTCTAACTATTGGAACTATTAATTATTTTTTCATTTGTATATAATTTGAATATAAAAATGTTACAATTTTTGATTTCTCTCGTGATCTTCCTAATTCAAAGCGAGTTGTACCTTATTGACACGGTGAATTTGAGATCTTCGTCTACAACAGAAAAACCATAGTTTTCCTTCGAAGTTTTACTCTGCGCATCCACACGTATTTTCCCTTTATCCCGACCCCCGCTTGAAAACATAGTAACTTCCGTGTACGCTATCATTAGTGAGAGACTTCACGTCGGCAATCTCAATTAAAGTGCCAGTTTGTGTTTGATCCCACCAACCCCTCAAAATCCTCCTATTAACTTCACCTATCTCAACTGAAATCACTGTCTTCATGTGGATGCCAAGCCTGTGCAAAGCTATCTCTCCTCCTCCAATACCGGAGAATAAGGACACCACATTAACACCATTGGGAAACATGTTCTTCAACACCGACAAGTGGCAACCCACAGTATCAATTTGGAATGAATTGCCTTCCGTGTACGCTATCATTAGTGAGAGACTTCACGTCGGCAATCTCAATTAAAGTGCCAGTTTGTGTCTGATCCCACCAACCCCTCAAAATCCTCCTATTAACTTCACCTATCTCAACTGAAATCACTGTCTTCATGTGGATGCCAAGCCTGTGCAAAGCTATCTCTCCTCCTCCAATACCGGAGAATAAGGACACCACATTAACACCATTGGGAAACATGTTCTTCAACACCGACAAGTGGCAACCCACAGTATCAATTTGGAATGAATTGCCTTCCGTGTACGCTATCATTAGTGAGAGACTTCACGTCGGCAATCTCAATTAAAGTGCCAGTTTGTGTCTGATCCCACCAACCCCTCAAAATCCTCCTATTAACTTCACCTATCTCAACTAAAATCACTGTCTTCATGTGGATGCCAAGCCTGTGCAAAGCTATCTCTCCTCCTCCAATACCGGAGAATAAGGACACCACATTAACACCATTGGGAAACATGTTCTTCAACACTGACAAGTGGCAACCCACAGTATCAATTTGGAATGAATTGCCTTCCGTGTACGCTATCATTAGTGAGAGACTTAACGTCGGCAATCTCAATTAAAGTGCCAGTTTGTGTCTGATCCCACCAACCCCTCAAAATCCTCCTATTAACTTCACCTATCTCAACTGAAATCACTGTCTTCATGTGGATGCCAAGCCTGTGCAAAGCTATCTCTCCTCCTCCAATACCGGAGAATAAGGACACCACATGAACACCATTGGGAAACATGTTCTTCAACACCGACAAGTGGCAACCCACAGTATCAATTTGGAATGAATTGCCAAGAGATTTTTACCTCTCTCTCTTCGCGACTCCCCTTGTGTGGTTTCTTGGGAGACCGAGTAAAAATTCCATCTCATCTGGCTCTAGAGGGGCAACCTTGTTATTCTCAATTGGCAAATTATGGATGTAGCCTCTTTCTTGAGCAGCTGCACAGAAGTGCTTAGAATCCACAAACTCCGGCTCTATGTCATACAAATTTCTGGAAATTTACACCCATACACTTTTTGGAGCTAGGGCCTCATTTTCATAGTAGAAGTAGGGTGGCTTGTTCATCCTCTAGAGTCGATGTCATGTGGAATAATAATGAAGTCAGAATGGTCATAGTTGTCAAGCACTCAATGCTTGCCAGCTTTTGACCGATCAATACAAATTATTGGTCAAACTTGCACCTACTCCATTCATAATCACATAATATGTATAAATATCATTTTGGCTAACAAAATCTCGTTCATACTACGTTATAAGAACTATGATCATGTATTCCACGTTTATTATTACACATCACCAACAACATCCCTATCTAGTCTTCTGAATTTTCTTCGTGTCCCTTGCTTATGATCGCTTCGGCCGTAACCATGGAGCATCTTCATTATTTAACGGGATGGTGGGGTCAGCTTTCACTATGAAGGGTGGAATTTCAACAAACTTATTATAATCTTCTGACATGTCTGTCGTGTCCTCGATTCCCACGATGTTTCTTTTCCCTGAGAGAACTATGTGACGCTTCGGCTCATCGTATGATGAAATTGTTTCCTTATTTTTTCTTTTCTTCGGTCTAGAAGACATGTCCTTCACATAGAAGACCTGAGCCACATCATTGGCTAGAACGAATGGTTCGTCATTGTAACCAATACAGTTGAGATCCACTGTTGTCATTCCATAAAGCGGGTCTACCTTTACCCCTTCTCCATTCAGGTTGACCCATTTGCACTTGAACAAAGGGACCTTAAAAGAAGGTCCATAGTCAAGTTCCCATATCTCCTCTATGTAACCATAGTATGTGTCAGTTTTTCCATTCTCGTTTGTTGTATCAAAGCGGACACCACTGTTTTGGTTGGTGCTCTTCTTATCTTGGGAGCTCGTGTAAAATGTATTCCCATTTATCTCGTACCCTTGAAAACTCCCAATAGTCGAAGATGGTGACCCTGCCAACATGTATAGCTGATCTTCAACAGTGGTGTCATTTATAAGACGTGTTTGCAACCAACTTCCGAAAGTCTCCATGTGTTCGCGTTTAATCCATGAGTCATCCTTCCCCGGGTTTGCAGACCGTACAATATTCTTGTGTTCCTCGACATACGTAGCCATGAACATAGAATTTTGTAGAACTGTGTAGTGTGCTTTGGTCAAAGAATGCCCGTCCCTAGGTATCATTGTTTTCTTTCCCAGCGTTCCTTTTCCCCTCAGTCTCCCCTCATGCCGCGATTCAGGAACACCAATTGTCTTAAGGTCAGGAATAAAGTCAACACAGAACCCAATGACCTCCTCTGTTCCATAGCCCTTCGAGATGCTTCCTTCTGGCCTAGCACGGTTATGAACATATTTCTTCAAGACTCCCATGAACCTCTCAAAGGGGAACATATTGTGTAGAAATACCGGACCGAGAATATGAATCTCTTCACATAGGTGAACAAGGAGATGAGTCATAATGTTGAAGAAGGATGGTGGGAACACCAACTCAAAACTAACAAGACACTGGACCACATCCCTCTGTAATCTTGTCAGAATTTCTGGATCGATTACCTTCTGAGATATTGCGTTCATGAATGCACATAGCTTCACAATGGGTACTCGAACATTTTCCGGTAGAAGCCCCCTCAATGCAATCGGAAGCAATTGCGTCATAATCACGTGGCAGTCATGAGACTTCAGGTTTTGGAATTTTTTCTCTGCCATGTTTATTATCCTCTTTATATTCGACGAGAAGCCAGACGGAACCTTGATACTGTAAAGGACTTCAAAGAATATTTCCTTCTCTGCTTTAGTAAGAGCGTAGCTGCTTAAGGAATGGCGCCCTGTATCTGTGTGCTTGTTGCTTGGGTCTTTCATACGTTGTTGGTCCTCCCGTGCTTCAGGCGTATCTTTTGAGTTCCCATACACGCCCAGGAAGCATAGCAGATTGACACATAGATTCTTTGTCACGTGCATCACGTCGATCGAAGACCGGACATCTAAAACTTTCCAATAGGGTAGCTCCCAAAATATAGATTTCTTCTTCCACATGGGTGCCCGCTTATCAGGGCCGTACGGAACTGGTTGGCTGCCAGCAGCCTTACCAAAGATTACTTCTAGGTCCTTGACCATATCGAATATATCATTACCACTACGGAGCTCAGGCTTCTTTCGGTTATCTGCCTCACCTCTGAAATGCTTCCCTCCTTTTTTCCTTAAGGGATACTTGATCGGAAGAAATCTACGATGCCCCAGGTATACAACCTTTTTACATTTATCCAAAAAAACACTGTCAGTCTTATCTAAACAGTGTGTGCATGCATTGTATCCCTTGTTTGTATGACCGGAAATGTTACTAAGAGCTGGCCAATCATTGATGGTCACGAAAAGCAACGCCCGTAGGTCAAATGGCTTTTGTTCGTTCTCATCCCACACACGTACACCTGGTTTGCCCCACAGTTCTAAGAGTTCTTCCACTAATGGCCTTAGATACACATCAATGTCGTTGCCAGGTTGCCTCGGGCCTTGGATGAGAACTGGCATCATAATGAACTTGCGCTTCATGCACAACCAAGGAGGAAGGTTGTACATACATAGAGTTACAGGCCAAGTGCTATGACTGGAGCTCTGCTCCCCAAAAGGATTAAAGCCATCTATACTTAGACCAAACCATAAGTTTCTCGCCTCTCCTGCAAAGTCTGGAAAGTCTCTCTCGATCTTTCTCCACTGCGATTGTCGCACCCTGATTTCTAGGGGATACTCACCGTACGAACTGGATAGCAGATGCTTGGATTATGGGGCATAACTGCTCCCACGTCCCAGCTTCCTGGTAGGCCTGCGCTTATGCGCGACAACACAAGCCCTGCTATTCCATCGTCGATGTAAACTATCCACTAGAGATCAAAGGCACTTCCGTCGACGTACTTCAAACCATACACACATGGTACGTCAACGGCGTTTAACAAGTGATATCACAACAGATCTCTACGACACAAAAGATTGAAATAAGCTGCAAATGGCTCTCATTAGAGCAGAGATAGCAAATACAATCATTCAGAGGGCACATGCCCCAACAATACATCGTTACAATACAGCGGAAGCATTCAACATGTCTGAGTACAGACAAGAACCAAATAGGCCTAAGAGGCCGGAAACAAACAGACGGAGCCCATCCACGAAGTCTCGGATCCTGCCCGGGTCCGCTATCTACTCGTCAGCAGTCTCGTCACACTCCACGTAGTTGCCACCATGTAGATCCTCGGAAACGTAGGTCTGCGGAAACCACAGCCCCAAAGGGGTCAGTACATAAACGTACTGGCAAGCAAGACTCACAGTTCACCAAAGTGTAACCCGTCAACACCAAGCACAGATGCCTTGGGTTCAACGGAAGAGAGGGGATATAAAAGATGCTGCAACTGGCTGCGCTAACCAACTACAGAGATTCTACAACTTCCGGCTGACAGAAAGGAGATAAGATCGAGGATTGTAACCAACTGAAAGATAACTTCAAGCAAACCCATCCTGGATCTCGCCCCTTATCCAAAGAAGCAATCCGAGGATAACTCACACAGTTGAGTTAATGATGGTTCAGATTATTGTGTCAATAAGCCTATTACTAGTCAAGTTATTAATCATGGGGCGTAACATGTTTGATAATTATGTTTAAGTTGTCCTGAGTACTTGTTAGCTAGTACTTTCACCAAGTAATCCATAACCGCGGAAAACACGGCTTCTCGAGAAGATTATCCCTGCAGGGTTGCACCAATTTGGCCGTACACTCATGAATAACCCGCCAGATGGAAAGGCCCTTCCACCAAGCGGGGTACTCAACACAACCAACCATTCTTCGCATCAAGCCCAAAGCACCTTGGGCGCACGGCTAATCAAGCCCAGAAGAAAATGGACCATCATAGCACTCTAAGACCGTGTCCCCCTATATGCCGACTACGAAAGTTCCACCCTGCGCTGGGCTCGCAAAAACATGCATGCGGCAAATGGAAAACACGAACTAAATGAGGCGATTTGGACGAGATGCGAATCAGGTCAAGTTGAGGGGGGCGCCCATACTCGCTTCCCAAATGCGGGTAGTGCGCTCATCATGGATCAGTAGACAAGACCCTTTTCCTATTAGGGTCGACACTAGCAGGCTCCAAAACCTCTCATGGGCCTCCTGCCGGTGCCTTATCATCAAATTTATTATTAATAGTAACATTAGCATGATTGATTGATTAATCATCGAGCCCCCACAACGTAATAGAAATAGTAACAGAAAGTAACGGGTAACAGACTCGAGCAAAACAACCTAAGCATGCTAGTAAGACACGGGCTCAAACAATGGTTATAGGTATGGAGGTGAGGCAATATCAGGGTTAAAGGATACATGTGATAGGTTCGTAACAGAAACAACTACTACTAAGGCCAGCAGAAAAGAACAACGGAAAGTATCGGTAACCAATGTTGAAAGGAACACAGTGGTTCATGTGAGTGATAACTTGCCTGCAAACCCAGTAGCCTGGTACTGAGCTAAACTCCTTAGACGGGGTGTCGTAAGTATCGTCGGTCTCAACGTCGTCGTTTATCCTGGAAGAAGCAAACAAACATTGCAGAAAGATAAACAATCAATAACAGAAAGTAATGCTCAATCATGGGATGATGCATGTCATGTTAATAGATGCATCAGAATAAACTAATTGACAAGATAACACAATTTAATTGGACCCATATGCAATGAGAATTGCATATGGATGCAGATGGTTTAGGTTGAAGCAATGATCTACATTTGATTAACAGGTGTAAGTAGCTAAACATGATGCATGCATGATGATAACAAGAAGTAAACAAGTTAGATGCAAATGGAAAAGGAGTAAAACAAGTGTGGGATTTTATTTGTCATGTTAATAATTTTGGTTCCTTATTGATGTCACACAAGTAATTGTTGTTTTCAACAAGTTAAAGTGTGCAAAACAAATAACAAAGTTTATATTTGAAAAGAACATCAAATTTTAGTTGGATTACATGTTTCATATTTTGAAATTGGACTTTGGATTATTTAAGTATGAATTAAACAATATTAAACAATTTTTAATTGAATTAAACAAGATTTAAATAGTTTAGGCAATTTAAATTATTCAAACCAGAAAACAAATTTTATATTTGAATAGCACATTCAAAATGGTGTGAAAAACATATTTTATTTGAATTATTTGAAAACAGTATGAATTAGTTATGAATTATTTCAATTTGCATGTGAATTATTCAAATTTGAAATTTAAATGAATTTTGAAAACTCAAAACAGAACACAAATGGAATAATTGGAAAGATTATGAAATTTGGAGCAATAAACATATAAAGTTTGTATTTATTGGATTCATATATTTAAAGTTATTGAATTTTCAACTTAGGTGTTTATTCTGCCAATTTAAAGAAAATAGAAAACAAAACAGAATTGTTTTATTTCTTTTGTTACAGCCACGGGGTCTAACCCCAGCCTCTGTCCAGTGGGACCGTGGCCTACGTGGCGCGGTTAGGAGATGAGGTGGCGTCAGAGGTGTATGACGGGTGGGCCTGGCGCTGCTGTGGAAGAAAAAGGAAAAGGGGTGCGTCTCCCAGGGATCGAACCAGCGATCTGTAGGGCGCGCGCAAGGAACAGGCCAGCTGCGCTGGCGATCGATTCGTGACAGAAAGGAAACAGACGTGGGGTTATCATGTGTGCTGTGCGTTAACTGCATCTAACTGAATCTGTTCTGAATTTCGTTGCAGGTACATCGCGGAACTGAAACTCAACGGAGGCATCGAGGCCGCCGGTGACTCTGCCACTCGCGGGCGCCGGCGCGCGGGTGGGCGAGCGTGCTTGCGGGCCGTGCGCGTGCAAGGGAAGGGGTGCGAGCCTGCTTGAGGTGTACCTGTGCGTTGTTGATGAAGGAGATGGTCTCCACGGCGCCTGACAGAGGAGGACGCGGCCTGCTCCGACGGAGAAGAAACGGGCTCGGCGGCGGCTTCCTGGAGGGCGAAGGCGGGTTCCGTGGGGCGCAGGTTGAAGACGACGCAGCGGGGTCTCCATTCCCGCGATCAGAAGTCCCTGTCCGCTGCTCCAGCCCCGTCGCCGAACGCCTCCTTCTCCGGCGATGGACAGGTTCAGAAACGAAGATGTTCAGAGAACAGAGGAGGGGGGTGGAAGCGATGGAAGAAAATAATGGCGGCGGGGCGGATGGGACAGCGACCTAGGCTTGGGGGCAGAGGGAGTAGGTTAGATATAGTGGTCTCCGGGCTCGTACGGCGACGCATCGAGGGAGGGGGAAGAGATCGGGTGGTTCAGAGGGTGTTCGTACAGAACGTGACCTCAGCTCGGGGAAGACGACAGCGATAGGAGTGGAGGGGTACTGGGCCAACTCGGGTTAGATGGGCTGGGGTAGGAAAGAAAAAGAATGGGCCATGACCCTCTCCCTTGAGGTTTTAGTTATTTGTTCTTATTTTTTTTTTGCATAGAACCAAAAGGAGGAAAAGAATAGGTTTAACTTAATGGAAAAAAATTTGGGAAAAAAATTGGAGAAGCTCCTTAGTTCAAATACAACTAGTTGGTACTTTTTATTTTTCAAAAAGTTAAAGGTTTGAATGCTTTTTGAAATTTGAACCAATTTTGGGTGAAATGGTTAATATTAATAATCTTTATTAAAACCAATATTGAACATAGGGTAACCCCTAGGTAAAATAGGCAAATTGAGTTGGTTTGATTTGGTAACAACATGATTTCAAAATGGTTCTGTTTTGGGTGCTTTGATTTGAATTTTTTAATTGTGTTTGGAAAATGAATAATTGATTTAAACCCATTATTTTCCCAAGTGATCACTATGGAAAAACATGGAACCAATTGGTTGTTATTATTTGTGAATTTTATTCCAAAAGTTGTAACAGAACAAGTATGAAAACAGTGTTTGAGTAAGGTTTGAATTTGAGTTGTGAAAACAGTGGAAAACAAATGCAATAATTAAGAAACCATGCAAACAACATGATGACATGATGCAATACTTTAATTAAACAGGAAATCAAACATTCTATGGGGTAGTTTTCATACTTGGGATGTTACAGCGATCCATCGGCGGGGTGCCTCAACTTTCCATCTTTCTTACGGTCTTCTTTGTGCCATCGCAACAACCTAGCATGCTCTTTGTTTCTAAACATACGTTTCAGCCGTGGTATTATAGGAGCATACCACATCACCTTAGCAGGAACCCTCTTACGGGGGGGCTCGCCGTCAACATCACCAGGATCATCTGCTCTGATCTTATACCGAAGTGCAGTGCATATCGGACATTCATCCAAATTCTCGTACTTCTCACCGCGGAAGAGAATGCAGTCATTAATGCATGCATGTATCTTATGCACATCTAATCCTAGAGGGCAGAGAGCTTTCTTTGCTTCGTACGTACTCTCAGGCAATTCGTTATCCTTTGGAAGTTTTGGCTTCATTAGTTGAAGTAAACTCTCAAATGCCTTGTCAGTCACACCGTTTTGTGCCTTCCATTTCAGCAACTCCAGTGTGGTACCGAGCTTTGTGCTACCATCTTCGCAATTTGGGTATAACAATTTTTTGTGATCCTGTAACATGTTGTCCAGCTTCAACCTCTCCAATTTATTTTCACAGTCTTCCCTTGCATCAGCAATAACTCGGCCAAGATCATCATCGGGCTCTTCTGATGCCTGTTCTTGATCACCTCCTTCTTCTGCATTCTCTTCCATTGCAGTATCGTCGTATTCAGGGAACAAAGGATCTTCTTCTTCTTCATCGTCTTCCATCACAACCCCTCTTTCTCCATGCTTGGTCCAGCAATTATAGCTGGGCATGAAACCTCTCCGAAGTAGATGGCCGTGAAGGATTCTTTCGGAAGAATGTTCTCTGACGTTCCGACAATCAACACATGGGCAACACATGAAGCCATTATCTTTGTTCGCCTGAGCTACAACAAGAAATGCATTCAGGCCTGCCATATACTCGGAGGTGCGTCGGTCACCGTACATCCATCGCTGCCGTGCATCCATCTGCATCATATAATTAAGTTTATCAAAATACATATTAATACAGAGATGACCACAGTACATCGACAAATAATACTTTTTTATGTATCAGTTATGGAATTCTTCATGAAGTGGAGGTTGGCTTTCCATGATCATGAGATTATTGCAATAGGATTTGCGACTGAGAGCGTCGGCCATAACATTAGCCTTGCCTGGAGTGTAAGAAATGGTGAGATCAAAGTCTTTAATCTTCTCAATCCATCTCCTTTGCCTGAGGTTTAGATCTGGTTGAGTTAAGATGTATTTCAGACTCTTATGATCGGAAAAGATTTCAGTGCGGTTACCCAACAAGTATTGTCTCCATTTCTTGAGGGCAAACACAACTGCTGCTAGTTCAAGATCATGTGTGGGATAGTTTTGCTCATGTGCATTCAACTGACGTGAAGCATAAGCCACAACTTGACGTTCTTGCATAAGAACTGTACCTAGACCTTGGAGAGATGCATCGCAGAATATCTGGAAAGGTTTGGTAGTATCTGGGCCAACCAGAACTGGTGTAGAAGTGAGTTTAGTCTTCAGGAGATTGAAACTCTCATCACATTGTGGAGACCAAACGAACTTCTTGTCCTTATTTGTGAGATCAGTGAGAGGTTTGGCAATCTTGGAAAAGTTTTGAACAAAACGACGGCAATAGCTAGCCAAGCCTAGGAAGCTTCTTACTTGCTTTACCGTCTTAGGAGGTTTCCAATCAACAATTGCTTTAACCTTTTCTGGATCAATGGCTATGCCCTTGGCAGAGATGACATGGCCAAGGTAAGCAACTTCTGGAATCCAGAACTCACATTTGGAGAACTTGGCATATAGACGATGCTCGCGAAGTTTCATGAGAGTGAGACGAAGATGTTCCCCATGCTCTTCCTCAGATTTTGAGTAGACCAGAATGTCATCAAGATATACCACAACGAACTTGTCGAGGTATTAATGGAAGACAGAATTCATGAGCCGAGAGAATGTCGCCGGTGCATTGGTGAGACCAAAGGACATGACGGTGTATTCATATAGACCGTACCGAGTGGTGAAAGCTGTTTTTGGAATATCTTCCTTTCTGATCTTTATCTGATGGTAACCCATCCTCAAGTCCAACTTTGAGAATATTGAGGCTCCAGCAAGTTGATCAAAAAGATCATCGATACGAGGAATTGGATACTTGTTTTTGATGGTTTTCTCGTTGAGAGGACGATAGTCAACCACGAGTCTTTTTGTTTGATCCTTCTCGGCAACAAACAGAGTTGGGCAACCCCAAGCGGAGGAACTAGGCTGAATGTAACCTTTCTCCATGTACATATCGATTTGCTCCTTCAACAATTTCCGTCCAGGAGGAGCTATCTTGTATGGATGCTTAGAGATTGGAGCAGTACCTGGTTCAAGCTCGATCACGAACTCAACTGCTCTGTCCGGAGGCATCCCTGGCAACTCTTCAGGAAAGACGTAAGGGAATTCACAAACCACCGGAACATTTTCAATTGCAGGAAGAGGTTTTGCATCTAGGTTGAAAAGCTGAACAGAACTTGATCCATATGGAGAATAGACTATCTGGCCTGAAGGGTGAGAGAGAGTTATTGACTTTTGAGCACAGTCAATTTTTGCTTTGTGGGTCTTCAACCAATCCATGCCCAGAATGACATCAATGTTAGAATTTCGCAGCAACATGAGTGAAGCAAGGAATATATGACCTCCAATTAGGATTTGATTGTCTATACTTATCTTGGAAGTAATCATTTTAGTTCCCGGAGAGTGAACATAGATTTGACTGCTTAGTGGAACCAGAGCTAGGTTGTACGGTGTAGCAAAGATCTTTGACACAAAAGAATGCGATGCTCCGGTATCAAACAACACTTTAGCTGGAATAGAGTTTACGGGTAATATACCGAGAACGACGTCAGCAGCTTCCTCAGCTTTGTCGGCCTTGATATGATTCACCCTCGCGGTCCTCCCGACAGGCCTGTTGTTGGAGTTGAAGGCTTTAGCCGGGGGAGCACGAACCATTGCATGGTTGGTGTTGGGGCGAGGAGGTGGAGGTAGCTGCCTCTGAGTGCACTTATCAGCGTAGTGTCCAGTCTCCTTGCATTTGTAGCAAGTGACGACACGAGGAGGACCTGGCCTTGGCTGCCCCATTGGAACCCTCTGACTCTGCATCTGAGCTGGGTTGGGTGGGCGGGGAGCAAAGCCTGGAGAAGCTTGGGCATATGGAGCCCGAGTGACAGCAGCATTTGGCACCCAGATGCGGCGCTTCTGCGGAGGGGTGGGCATGTTGGAGGAGGAACCACCCTCACGCGAGTTCTTGCGAGAATCCTTGAACGCCTTGCGCCCATTTTCCTCATTGAGCGCGGTGTTCACGAGCTCCTCGAAGTCCTTGCACTTGATGTTGGTGAGAGCGTACTTCAGTTCCGGGTTAAAACCTCGGCGGAACCTTGCCATCTTCTTGGCCTCGGGTGGACACCTCATCACCAGCGTATCGAGCGAGACGATTGAACTCGTTCTGATAGCCAATGACGTCCAGTTTGCCATGCTTGAGAGAGCAAAATTCCTCACGCATCCTTTCCATGAGACCATCTGGGATGTGGTGCTTCAGGAAGGCATCCTTGAAACAACCCCAGGTGATAGGATAGCCAGCTCTCATGGTCTGGTAGTTCTCCCACCAGGTAGCTGCCATACCCTTCAGTAGGTAGGTGGCATACTTGACTTTGTCCTCCTCAGCAACGTGAGCAATGTCCAGAGCCCTTGCCATCTCCCGGATCCAGTCGTCAGCATCCAGAGGCTCACGTTGCCACGAAAGCTCTCGGACCCATACTGAGGAACTCCTTGATGCTGACTCGCGGAGCATTCTGGTTGTTGTGCTGGTTAGCCTGGATCTGGACCATCTGAGCCACGACCTGAGTCATCTGAGTCAACAGCTCCGTGAGCGGAGGGGGTTCAGGCGGGTTGCTCCTTGTTGGCGGCATCCTGAATAGACATGCATTTTAGCACAACAACAGAAAAGGATAGACTTGGTAACCGAAAGATAGATTATTCCGACGCATGAATAGATAACCATCAGGTACATCATCACATGTTCAAATACATCATCATATCCAACACACCAATACATGGTTCGAAAGCCAAAGGATAACTAAACATAGCTAGGAATGGATACATCGGTACTCCCATGCTCATCACGCAGGACGGCGGTGAGTAGTACGACGAGAGATACGGTGTGGAGGAATCCCACGAAAGTAGGTAGAACGACGATCCACGTAGATCGGGACTGCTCTGAGAGCGACTCTCGGTGTGGTGAAGTAGAAAGCGTCGTCTCCCTGTGCTCCAAAGCGTGGAATCCCAGTGTAACCAGCTCCGAGGTTGAGGAGTGGACCTCTGATCGGCTCGTAACCTCCAGCATCTGGCAAACTACGTCCAACTGTCTGATGGAAACGTGCAAAGCTATCATCTCCAACAAAGTCTGTGGTGTACGTAGCCAGACGAGTCAAAGCAAGGTAGAGCTGCTCCCTGACTGAGGCCAACTCCTGAGAAAGTGTGGTGGCAACTGCGCCACTGTGCCTCACAAACTGAGCGGTGGTGTGCAGCCTGGTGTTATCATGCTCGTAGACATCCAGGTTGTCGTAGAGGGTGAAGTGAGCTCCCTCCGAAGTGATGTAACCACGGGGGATGTGGCGATAGATAGAATCGTCAAATCCCCAGTAGTCAGCACGAAGGACGGTGAGACTCACGTAAGCTGCCTGCTGCACGGCCATATCCACTGTGGAACCTACTGCCTCGTAGCGGTGGGCTACACTCATGCCATCATCTGACAGAATGTAGACGATAGCCTGGTAGTAGGTCTGGTCAAACTCTCGCTGCTGCTCGTAGACCTGGTACTCTGGTGCCCAACGGAACCCCAGATAAGTGACCATGTCTCTCAGCATCTCTGGATAACCGGCGGTGCTCTCGCAACGAGTCATCCGAACCACCTGCGGGTAGAACCTGAGATCCATCTACAGATGATTTGGGAGGTTTTGATTAGACGCCGGTAGAGAACTGAAGTGGAAAGCAACAACAAGGTTCAACGGACGATAAGGATGTTGAAAAGAACAGGATATTGAAGCAACATCGGGAAACACGAGACCAAAAACTCCTGAGGTACTACGGAGAACCCAAAACACGTGAAATCCTAACTTTAAAGTTTAGGTGAGAAGAGAAAACAAAGTTGCACTTCCTTACCAGAAAAGGGTGGGTGGGTGGGGAAAGAAGAAAAAATGGCAGAATTCCTACTCTCACGTTTCATTTTTCCTATATAG
Source organism: Alopecurus myosuroides (assembly GCA_028641055.1). Taxonomy (NCBI): domain Eukaryota; kingdom Viridiplantae; phylum Streptophyta; class Magnoliopsida; order Poales; family Poaceae; genus Alopecurus; species Alopecurus myosuroides. Next base: position 371,925,764 of record CM054058.1, on the reverse strand, counting down.
CTACAAAATAGTTTCTAGACTCAACTGCGACCAGTAAAAAGGGATCCTACAGGCAGACAGGCTCTGATACCATTTGTCACACCCTGACTTCTAAAGGATACTCGCCGTTCCGTTGAACAGTAGTAGATTGGATTACGGGGCTTACCGGCACCCGCGTCCTCTTACGAGTAGGCCAACACACGTATGTGTGACAACCAACCCCTATCTGCTCAGCGTCGACGTAAACTATCCCATAGAAATCAGGACACTACCATTGACGTACTTCATACCATACACACATGGTACGTCAACGGTTGGAAACAGAATGATAGCACAACATATCTCTAAGACACAAAAGATTGAAATAAGTTGCAAATAGCTCTCACTAGAGCAGAGATAGCAAATACAATCATCCAGAGGACACATGTCCCAACATAACATCATTACATCTCAGCGGAAGCATTCAACGGGGGTCTGAGTACAGACAAATCCAAATAGGCTTAAGAAGCCGGAAACTGAAATAAAGACGGAGCCCATCCACGGTGTCTCGGATCCTGCCCGGGTCCGCTACCTACTCGTCAGGAGCCTCGTCAAACTCCACGTAGTAGCCGTCACCTGGATCCTCGTAAGCGTAGTCTGCGGAAACCACAGCCCTAAAGGGGTCAGTACATAGACGTACTGGCAAGCAAGACTCACAGTTCACCAAAGTGTAGCCCGTCAACACCAAGCACAGATGCCTTGGGTTCAATGGAAGAAAGGGGATATAAAAGATGCTGCAACTGGCTGCGCTAACCAACTACAGAGGTTCTATCACTTCCGGCTAACAGAAAGGAGATAAGATCGAGTATTGTAACCAACTAAAAGATAACTTCAAACAAAACCCATCCTGGATCTCGCCCCTTATCCAAAGAATCAATCCGAGGATAACTCACACAGTTGGATTAAAGATGAATCAAGTTATTGTGTCAATAATCCTATTACTAGTCAAGTTGTTAATCACTGGGTGTGAGATTGTGAATCATTAGGTTGAAGTTGTCCTGAGTACTTGTTAGCCAGTATTTTCACCAAGTTAACCATAACCGCGGAAAACACGGCTTCTCGAGAAGATTATCCCTGCAGGGTTGCACCAATTTGGCCGTACACGTATGAATAACCCGCCAGATGGGATGCCTCCCACCAAGCGGGGCACTCAACACAACTCAACTCTTCTTCGTATCAAGCCCAAAGCACCTTGGGCGCACGGCTAATCAAGCCCCGAAGAAAAGGGACCCTCATAGCACTCTAAGACCGTGTCCCCCTATATGCCGACTACAAAAGTTCCACCCTGCGCTGGGCTCGCAAAAACATGCATGCGGCAAATGGAAAACACGAACTAAATGATGCGATTTGGACGAGATGCGAATCGAATCAAATTGAGGGGGGCGCCCATACTCGCTTCCCACATGCGGGTAGTGCGCTCATCATGGATCAGTAGACAAGACCCTTTTCCTATTAGGGTCGACACTAGCAGGCCTCAAAACCACACAGGGCCTCCTGCCGGTGCCTTATCATCAAATTATTATTTAACAATAACATTAGCATGATTGATTGATTAAACATCGAGCCCCCAGAACATAATAAAAATATAGTAACTGAAAGTAACGGGTAACAGACTCGAGCAAAACAACCTAAGCATGCTAGTAAGACACTGGCTCAATCAGTAGGGTTGTAGGAGTGGTGGTGAGGCAATATCAGGGTTAAGGGATTCATGTGATAGGTTCGTAACAGAAACAACTACTACTAAGGCTAGCAGAAATAGACAACGGAAAGTATCGGTAACCAGGGTTGAAAGGAACACAATGGTTCATGTGAGTGATAACTTGCCTGCAAACTCAGCAGCCGGGTACTGAGCTAGATCCTCAGAAGGGGTGCTGTAAAGATCGTCTGTCTCAACGTCGTCGTCTATCCGAGAAGAAGCAAACAAACAAGACAAGAATATAAAGAATCAATATCATGGCATAGTGCACAATCATGGGATGATGCATGTCAATTTAATAGATGCATCAAAATAAACTAAGTGACATGGTAACACAATTTAAATGGACCCATATGCAATGAGATTGCATATGGAAAAGGTCCATGGATTAAGGTGGAAACAAATGATCTACAATTTAATTACCATGTGAGAATTTATTACCATGATGCATGCATGAAGATAACAACAAAATAACAATAATAGATGCAAGTGGTAAAGGAATGTAACAAGTTTGGAAATTATTTATTAAGTTTGGAAATTTTTGGTTACTTAAAGATGTCACACAAGTATTTGTTGTTTTCATCAACTTAAAATGTTCAAAACAAATAACAAAATTCATATTTGAAAAGAATACCAAATTTTAGTTGGATTACATGTTTCAAATATTGAAATAGGAGTTAGGATGAATTTATTATGACTTAAACAATATTAAACAAGTTTTAAATGAATTTAAAACAAGTTTGAATATTATTTGAATTTTATTTGTTCAAAACATAAATTCAAACTCACATTTGAAAAGTTCATACTTTTCTAGTTTGAAAACATATTTTGCATGTTCAAAAATAATTTATTTTGAGCAAGTTATGATTTTAGCAAAATTTAAATGAATTAAACAAGGACTAAATTATTTAGGCAATTTAAATTATTCAAACCATAAAACAAAATTTATATTTGAAAAGGTTATTTGAAATAGCATGGAAAACATATTTTATTTGCATTTATTGGATTAAGAAAGAATTAGTTATGAATTTTTGCAAATTGCAATTGAATTATTTGAATTCAAATTTGAATTGCATTTTGAAAATTCAAAACAGAAAACAAATGGTACCAATAGGTAGAGAATTAAATTTAGATCAGCACACATATTTTATTTGTAATTTGGAATTATAAAACTAAAGTTATTGGCATTTTATGTCCAGGGACCCATCTGTAATTTTTAAGGACTTGGAATAAAACAGAAACTGAAGAAAACGTTTGTTACCGCACCCAGGGCTACCCCAGACACTGCCAGGGGGCCCAGGGCCTCGCTGTGCCTGCGTGGCACGTGAGTGGCTGACAGGGGGCCCTCCCTGTCAGCGCTGCGGGCGAAAAAATATGGGATTTTTATCCCGCGAGCCAGGGGCTCGAACCCTGGACCTCGCCCTTGCGCGCACTGCCTGCTACCGCTGCGCTGCTTTCGTTTTGTTGTCAGTTAACAGGGCGCGGGGAGGATAAGGTTACAAACGCGCTACTGAAACTTTAACTGACGAGAACACGCCTGAATCTCTGACAGAGAACAGATGCTCATCGGCGGCGAGGTGATCGTGGATGCTGCCGTGGTTGGGTGCTGGATGCGTGTGCAGATGCGTGCAACGTGCAGATTCAGAGGTGGGAGAGGGAGGAGGTGGACCAAGGCTGCTCACCGGCGTCTGTCAACGTGGCAGGGGCTCGGGCACGGCTCGACGGCGGTGCTGCGGACGGCGGCGTGACTCCCGTGCGTCTCCGGGTATGCTGCGGTGTGCGATCGGAAGAGGGCGAGGAGGCGGTGTGATTCCGGGGGTTAGGATAGTGGGTGGAGGTTAGAGGCGGCGGTGCTCAACGAAGTTCAGTGAACGGCGGCGGGCGGAGCAGTGTCAGAGGGGGTGGAATTGCGGCGAGGTGGAAGAGAGTGGCGGCGGCGCGAGGGGCTAGGGTGGTTGGTAGGGTTAGGGCGGCGCCAGGGAGGTCTAGGGGGGTACTTATAGTGGGCTAGGCGAGCTCCTGGCCGTCGGCGCGCCCGTCTGCCGCCATGGCACCGCGCGATGCGCGCCGTACACGAGCACGAAGATGGAAATAAGAACGAAACGGTACCGGGCTGAAAAACTGGGCCGCGCGGGAGGTGATGCGCGCGCGGCTGTTTCTCCTTTTATTTTATTTTTTGCTCTGCAGTTTTTTTTTGTAGCAAAAGAAAAGGGAAGAGATTGGAGGGTTTTAGTGTTAGGAAAAATCCTAGAAAATTTAGGGTGAGCTCATTATGTTAATTACAACCAATTACCAAGTTTGGAATTCAAAAATATTTAAATTTTTGTGCTGTTTGGAAATAAATCAAATTTAGATGATTTTGAATAGTTAACATGATTATGAAAACCAAAATTTTTAATAGAGTGACCCAAATGAATTAATTGGAAACAAGGAGTATAAAAATGTCTTGATTATTTTTATAACTTCAAATTGGTGTGCTGTTTGAATGTTTTTGGCTTGAATTTGAAGAATTTGTTAATTAATGAATTAATATTGAAAACAAAGTTTTTAGTAGGGTGACCCCTATTGATTGAATAGAACAATTGTGATTATGATTTGTTTGGTACTTTTATAACTTTCAAATTAGGTGTTGTTGATGATTTGCTTTGAATTTGAAACCACATTGGAATTAATTAATTGAAATAAAAAGCACCATTTTATTAGTTGATCAATATGGAATAATATGAAAACAAGTGGGTTGTTTTTATTTGAGACTTTTATTTAAAATGTTGTAACAGAGCAAGTATGAAATAAAGTTTGGAAATAAGTTGAATTTCAAATGTGAAAACAATTAAGATCAGATGCAAAACAAATAGTAAACAATGCAAGCAAGGAAATAAACATGATGACATGATGCAATACTTTAATAACAATAAATCAAACATTCTAAATGGTAGGTTTTCATACTTGGGATGTTACATTACCCCCGAGTAGGGGTAAGGCAAGTGCTAAAAGCAAGATCAGAAGGGCAGTTTTTGACCAAGTTGGTTGCCTAGCCGGTACCCGCTACCCGGTGGACAGCTATTCGGCCGTACCTACCAATGGCCAGGAGGAAGAATCAAGGAAGTTGTATTCTTCCGAGTAGAGGTAGTTGTCCGGGTAGAGGAAGTGGATTCCTACTCGGACCAGAAGTCAATGGAGCCGTTCTGACACAGGATCTCGCGTATCCTGCGTCCGTACGGCGTGCGGTTCAACTTACGGGGTGCGTGATTATCCGCACCACGGCGTGGCTACAGTGCGGTAGGCGCCTGTCTAGTCCTGTCACTGACAGAGGGGACAGGACAAGGCTAGGGGCCTACCCTATCTCACTGACAAGGGTGGACAGGTCCCATCTCCGAACAGCGCAACGACTAAGGGGCTGAGTGTCAACGGTAACCCGGAGGCGTGCGCGGTTCTGCAGGGCTCCTGTCGCATCTCGTCATACTTTATACTTGTTTTATATTCGGCTGGGCACTAGTATATAAGGTGCCCTGCCTCCTCCTGTGAGAGGTTCGCTGCATGCGTTCGGAAAACAGTCGCTGCGCACTCCAGAGAGAACACTAGAGAAAAAAACACAGAGAGAAGAGTGGCTACTCGGCTGTAGGCCTGATTGTACTGTGGCTACTCGGTAATACACATAAAAAGAGAGAGGCAGGAGTAGGGGTGTTACCTCCACACGAGGGCCCTGAACCTGGGTAAGATCTTGGTGTTTGCATTGTTCGTGATCTACCCCACGTGGCTACTCGCCGTGTGATCCCTCCCCGAGTACCTCCAGCGTCCATTGGCCCCAACTTTAGCCATCCCATGGCATCTGCCGTGATACCACCACGATAGTTGGCGCCCACCGTGGGGCAGACAGAGGCGCTGGCTGGAGTCCATGTTCGGACGGGACTCGTTTCTGCTACTGGGGAGCGCATGGTCTGTGGCCTTGTCCACAGATTCGGCTCCTTCGACTTCATCACCGACAACGCCGGAGATTTCGGCGGGAGGCCCCTGCCGGCAGGCGGATCGGTGCTCTCCTTCGGCTCGCACCTCGTCTACGTCGCCACCGCCATCGTCCACGAGTTCCCGGATGAGGTGCTGGTAGCGGACGATCCTCCTGCTGTGATCGCTGCCCGCGGAAGGCCGATTGGCCGTTTTGCGGACAGCGTGGAGGTAATGGTGGCCGGCCTGGCTGCTGATGCCGGGAAGGGCGCGGCAGCTGCCCCGGGCGTCATCGAGGATCTCGCTGGCTCGAGTGCCGGCGGGAAGACCCACAAGCCCTACGAGAAGGACTGCAACATCCCCCTCTCCACTACACCGACAATACCGGCATCCGCCGTGCGGATGGGCATGCCGCCTCCCACGGAGCTTGATCTCTTGACCATGAGGGCGCAGCTCGACCGACAACGTCAGGAGTTGCTCTCCGAGCAGCTGGAGTTGGAAAAGGTTAGGCTCGAGCTTAGCCTAGATCAGAACGAGTACAACAAGGCCCATGGCTTTACTCCTGTTGTTAGGAAGCATAGCAAGGCAGGCGCTACTCGTCGCAACCTAGGCGCCGATTTGGCAGTAGTAGATGTGGCTCCCAGTCAAACCGCTATCCAAAACACTGCTACCAGGCCCAGATACAGCACCCCCGCCAAAACCCTTAGAGCTGCAGAGGCTGTAGCTGCTGAGTTGCCAAACCTAGCTGGCGACGCGCACGCTAGGCAGCAGGAGAGGCTCAACGAGCTGGTGTTAGAGGCTGCTAGGCAGAATGAGGAGTTCCGGAAAGCCAATCCGGGTGCTGACGCTTCTCAGATTGTGCACTCACGTGCTGCGAGGTCCCATGACCAAGCGTCATCCCCGCATCCCAGTCGCGAGAGGGACCAGAGTGTGCACTCTGGGAAGGGTAGAGAAATGCAGGTGTACGACCCGGTTCTCGCCGCGAAACAGCGCGCTGTGCCGCGAGAATCCGGTCAGAAACACAATACTGCAGGGGCAGGCTATCAAGCCCATAAAGCTCAGAGTAAGGGACATAGCGGAGATAACGCGGGGCCTTCTCGGCGTCCTGCTGCTCAACCTACTCGGCAGAGGACGCAGCAGCCTGCTGCAGCTCAGCCGCGTGCGGCTGCGCCAGCAGCCAACCCTGTGGTGCAACCCGCAGTCGTGCAGGAGAACAGATATGATAATGGCTACTCAGCGATGGGGCTAGCCGGTTATGCTGACCCCGGGAACGTTGCTGATCGCCTTGGTGAGCGCATGTTGGAGCCCAGTGATGCCAGGTTCAAGCTGGACAGGATCAATCTGTCCGCGCAACTCGAGAACAAGGGGCCGCCTGGCTCAGAATGCTTTGGCGCTCGTATCAAGAACGAGCCTTCCGTGAACCACTTCCAGCTGGCCAGGGGGACCAAGTGCTACAATGGCAGCACCAAGCTAGAAGACTGGTTGAGTGACTATGTCACAGCCGTGCACATTGCAGGCGGGAACCGAAGATGGGCTGTGCGGTATGTTCCGCAAATGCTTGAGGGTCCAGCTCAGACGTGGCTCAACAACCTGCCCAGGGACAGTATCAATTGCTGGCTGGACTTCTCGGAGGTCGTCATCAGCAACTTCACCAGCACATACAAGAGGCCGAATAGGCCGCAGCAGTTGTCCGCTTGCAAGCAGCGGGAAGACGAGACCGACCGCGAGTACCTTACTCGGTGGAGCACCTTGAGGAACACCTGCAAAGGTGTGCATAAGGCCCAGGCCATTACTTGGTTTGCGCAGGGCTGCAGGCATGGCAGCATGTTGTGGCAGAAGCTGCAGTGCGAGATGCCGAGTACACTCGCGGAGACTATCAAGATTGCTGACATGTATGCACTCGGCGATCCAACTCAGCCTCTGATGGACTCCCCCGAGCCGAGAAGGAACTACAACAACAACAACAGCAACAAGCGCAGTGATTTCCGCAACAAGCGCAGGGGCGACCGGATTGATACTCGGTATGATCCCGAGGAGGTGAATGCTGTGACCACGACTGCTGGGAGTAGCCAGAGGCAAAAAACTGCTGGAGCCCAGTAGGGGCAAAACCAGAATCAGGGCCAAGGCATCAAGAAACCATACAGTGCTTCCCAGCAGGGTAGCGGCAACTCGGGTCCTGTCCCAAACTTCATCTTCACGGAGATGAAGGATGGTCCGTGCAGCTTCCACACTCGGCATCCGGCCAGGCCTGCCAACCACACTACTCGGCAATGCAGCTGGTGGGAACAGATCAAGAACGAGGGCTTGCCCCCTCCTCCTCCTCTGCCAGCTGCGAATGCCATTGTGCAGCCAGCTCGGGCACCCGCTCCCAGGCCGGCCGCGTTCCCGAGAAGAGAGAATGTTAACCAGGTGGCTTTAGGAGCCAACCGCAACTTCAACAACGACCGCTACCGCTACAACAACAACGACCGCAACCGCAACTTCTACACCCGCAACAACAACAGAGGCAACAACAACAACAACAACCAAGGTAACAACAACTACGGCAACAATGGTGGTGGAGACCGCATCCAGTACCAAGAGCACCACGAGAGCTACATGATCTTCGTCACCGAGCCAGTCGACAAGAAGTCACAGCACAGGCGTGCGATGGAGGTAAACACCGTCAACCCGGCAGTGCCTAACTATCTGCGCTGGTGCGACCAGGAGGTGACTTGGTCCAAGGCTGATCACCCCAAGGTGATGCCCAACCCGGGTAGCTATGCTTTGGTGCTGGATCCCACTTTTATGGAACCCGAGAAGAATGTCCATTTCAGCAAGGTGCTGATTGACAACGGCAGCAGCATCAACATCATGTATCTGGATACATTGAAGAAGCTCGGCCTTGGCGAGAACATGCTGCTGCCCAGCAAGACCACATTCCATGGAATTGTGCCGAGGGTATCTTGTGCTCCAATCGGCCGCATCTGGCTGGATGTCCTATTCGGCACTAGGGAAAACTACCGCACCGAGTACGTCCGGTTCGAGGTGGTTGATCTTCAGAGCCCCTACCACGCCCTTCTCGGTAGGCCTGCACTCACCAAGTTCATGGCCTCTACACATGCTGCCTATCTGAAGATGAAGATCCTTGGTCCTAATGGAGTGATCACCATCTCGGGTGACTACAAGAGGTCTTTGGAGTGTGCCTCAGCTGGTTCCCAGCTAGCAGAATCCATGGTCATTGCTGCCGAGAAGAAGAAGATGTACGAGGTGGTGGCGATGGCGCAAGCAGCGCAAGGTGGTGCGCCCGGCATGCCGAGTTCCCAGTACGGGACTGCATTCCAGGCGTCCCAGGAGACGAAGAAAGTCCAGGTTGACCCTGAGTTCCCAGACCGTGTTGCCATCATTGGCGCCGGGTTGGGAGAGAAATAGGAAAGCGAGCTCATCCACTTCCTCCGTGAGAATCGGGACATGTTCGCCTGGTCCAATGAGGATCTACCAGGGTCCCGAGGGAGTTGGTTGAGAACTCGCTACATGTGCGGCATGATGCCAAGCCAGTGAAGCAGGCGATGCGCCGCTTTGACGATGAGAGAAGGAAGGCCATTGGTGACCAGATCACCAAGTTGTTGATAAGCAACTTCATCATGGAGGTTTTGCATCCTGACTGGCTAGCCAACCCGGTGATGGTTGAGAAGAAGAAGGAGGACCCCAAGGCAGATACCGCATGGCGCATGTGCGTGGACTATACCGACCTGAACAAGGCCTACCCCAAAGATCCCTTTCCGCTACCACGCATAGATCAGGTGATCGATTCCACTGCTGGTTGTGAGCTTTTGTCCTTCATAGATGCCTACTCTGGTTTTCATCAGATAGCTCTCAACCCTGCTGATCAAATAAAGACTGCCTTTATTACCCCGTACGGGGCTTATTGCTATCGTGTCATGTGCTTTGGGTTGCGGAATGCGGGGGCTACCTATCAGAGATGCATGCAGAAATTCTTGCATGATCAAATTGGCAAAAATGTGCAGGTGTACGTAGATGACATTGTCATCAAAACGAATAAAACACATACTCTGCTTAGTGACATTGAGGAAACATTTGCCAACTTGCGCAAGTACAAGATGAAACTGAATCCGACTAAATGCACCTTTGGCGTCCCGGCTGGCAAGCTACTCGGCTTCTTGGTTTCCAGTCGGGGCATCGAGGCCAATCCTTCAAAGATAAAAGCTATAGAGAGCATGTCTTTGCCGAGATCCCTGAAGGATGTGCAAAAGTTCACTGGTTGCTTGGCTTCTCTGAGCCGCTTCCTGGGCAGAATGGGCGAGAAGGCCTTGCCTCTGTATCAGTTGATGAAGAAAAACGACAAGTTTGTCTGGACACCGCAAGCTGAGGTGGCATTCAAGGAGCTGAAGGACATGCTGGGTAGCGTTCCAATCTTGGCTAGCCCGCTACCCAAAGAACCAATGCTGCTGTACATTGCTGCGACTAACCGAGTAGTCAGTGTGGTGATTGTGGTGGAAAGAGAAGAAGAAGGAAAGACTGTGCAGCGACCTGTATACTATCTGAGTGAGGTACTGTCCAGTTCCAAGCAAAACTACCCGCATTATAAGAAGATGACTTACGGCGTGTACCTGGGCGCCAAGAAGTTGAAGCACTATTTCCAAGAGCATCCCATCACTGTGGTGAGTTCTGCTCCCATCTCGGACATCATGGGCAACAAGGAAGCAAGTGGCAGAGTAGCCAAGTGGGCGATTGAGCTGGCCGCGTACGCTCCCGCGTATGCGAGAAGAGAAGCCATCAAGTCTCAGATCCTTGCGGATTTTCTGGTGGATTGGGCTGAGGTGCAGTATGAGCCTCCTACCCCGGTATCCAACTACTGGAAGATGCATTTTGGTGGCTCCAATGTGAAGGAAGGCTTGGGTGGTGGCGTGGTGCTCACATCACCCAAGCGAGATCAACTCAAGTACGTGCTGCAAATCCACTTCAAGGCATCCAACAATGTGGCAGAGTACGAGGCCGTGGTACACGGTTTGAAGGTGGCCAAGGAGGTTGGCGTGCAGCGCATCATATGCTATGGCGACTCGGATCTAGTTGTGCAGCAAGTTTCAGGCACTTGGGATGCTCTGGATGCCAACATGGCTTCATATCGGTTCCTGGTGCAAACCATGACTGGATTCTTTGAAGGATGCGAGTTCCAACACATACACCGAGCAGAGAATGAGGCAGCTGATGAGCTGTCCAAGTTGGGGTCTTCTCGGCAATACATCCCAGCTGGGGTTGCCTTGGAGCATTTGAGGAAGCCATCTATCAAGCCATCCCCCAACTCGGAATCCATAATTGTTCCTTCTCTGCCTGGTGAGGAAGCTGTCCCGATGGAGATTGACTGGGAGGCTGCAAAAGAGAACCCGGGGACTGTCGTCTCCATCCCGGGGACTGGCGCCTGCAACCCGGGGACTGTCCCTTCTCACTCGGGGACTGCCCCTCCTAACTCGGGAACTGTCGCATTCATTGAGGGAGTTCTCGCTGCGTGCACAAGGTCTCGGGGACTCGTCCCCGCCCCAGAAGAAGAAGAAGTGGTGGCTGATCCAATGGAAGTGGACGAACCAGTGTTTCCCATCCGGGAGACACCGAGTTGGGCTCTGCCCATATTATCCTTTCTAAAAGACGGCACCTTGCCGAGTGATGAGGTTACCTCGAGGCAAATTCAGAGAAGATCCAAGGGCTATACAATCTTCAGAGATGTCCTACATAGAAGAAGTCCTACTGGTGTGCTGCAGCGCTGTGTAGAGCCAGAAGAGGGAGAAGAAATACTGGTGGAGATACACCAAGGAGAATGCGGGCATCACGCCTCTTCTCGGGCTCTGGTCAACAAGGCTTTTCGGCATGGCTTCTTTTGGCTCACTGCCCTGAAGCAAGCTGAAGATATTGTGAGAAAATGCAATGGATGCCAAAGATTCGCAAGTAAGATTCATATGCCAGCTTCCGAGTTGAAGACCATTCCCATTACTTGGCCATTTGCTGTTTGGTGCTTGGATATGGTGGGTCCTTTCAAGCCGGCTAGAGGCAACATGACTCACATTCTAGTCATGGGGGACAAGTTCACGAAGTGGATCGAGGTGAAGCCTATTCGGAAGTGTGATGGAGCCACTGCTGTGAGTTTCCTAAAGGATGTGATCCTGAGGTACGGCTACCCGCACAGCATTATCACGGATAATGGCACAAACTTTGCTGAAGGCCGGTTTGCGAGGTTCTGCAGAGAAAAGCGCATTCGGCTAGATGTTGCATATATTGCGCATCCCGCCTCCAATGGGCATGTGGAAAGAGAAAATGGCATGGTGCTATCAGGCATAAAGCCAAGGCTGATTGAGCCGCTGTTGAAAACACCTCGGTGTTGGCTAGACGAGTTGCCAGCGGTGTTGTGGAGTCTAAGGACTACCCCTAACCGGTCAACTGGCTACACACCATTCTTTCCGGTTTATGGAGTTGAGGCCGTGTTGCCTACTGACCTAGAGCATGACTCGCCCCGTGTAACGCTTTACACGAAGGAAGAGGCTAGAGAAGCTCGAGAAAATGACGTTGACCTGCTGGAAGAAGCAAGAGAGCTAACTCTGTCACGTTCAGCTGTTTACCAGCAAAACTTGAGGCGTTATCACAGCCGGAAAGTAAACCCAAGGGTTTTCCGAGAAGGAGACATGGTGCTTAGGCTCGTGCAGCGCACAGCCGGGATGCACAAGCTATCTCCTCCGTCGGAAGGGCCGCTCATTGTGAGCAAGGCTCTACACAATGATGCATATTATCTTGTGGACGCACAGCCATCCCAGAAGAACAGGCCGGATAGAGCAGGAGAAGAATCCAAGCGCCCTTGGAATGTAGCTCTACTCCGCCGTTTTCATTCATGAGCAAACTATGTATGTACTCTCTTATCTGAGTTAAATCTTCTATGCGACAATCTGAAATTGAACTCGGGGACTGCCCTCGTCCAAACTGTTCCTTGTGTTTACTTTGCTTTACTTTGTCTATTCGGTTGAACCACTTAGAATTTCAAAAGCATACAAAGTAGTGTGTTTAAACTCACAGGACACTCTGCGACTCTGCTGCTGTCCGCAGCCCGGCTTCATGGCAAGCCAGAGAACAAGCCAAAGAGTCAATGGATGTCGCACCCGGACTTCTAGAGGATACTCGCAGTTCCGTTGAACAGTAGTTGATTGGATTACGGGGCTTACCGGCACCCGCATCTCTTACGAGTAGGCCAACACACGTATGTGTGACAACCAACCCCTACTTTTCCCCGTCTACGTAAACCATCCCATAGAAATCAGGATACTACCATTGGCGTACTTCATACCATACACACATGGTACGTCAACGGCTTTTAACAAAATGATAGCACAACAGATCTCTAAGACACAAATAAATAGAAATAAGTTGCAAATAGCTCTCACTAGAGCAGAGATAGCAAATACAATCATCCAGAGGACACATGTCCCAACATAACATCATTACATCTCAGCGGAAGCATTCAAAGGGTCTGAGTACAGACAAATCCAAATAGGCTTAAGAAGCCGGGAATGAAAAGAAGACGGAGCCCATCCACATAGTCTCGGATCCTGCCCGGGTCCGCTATCTACTCGTCAGCAGCCTCATCAAACTCCACGTAGTAGCCGTCACGGGGATCCTCGTAAGCGTAGTCTGCGGAAACCACAGCCCCAAAGGGGTCAGTACATAAACGTACTAGCAAGCAAGACTCACAATTCACCAAAGTGTAGCCCGTCAACACCAAGCACTGATGCTTTGGGTTCAACGGAAGAAAAGGGGATATAAAAGATACTGCAACTGGCTGCACTAACCAACTACAGAACATACCACAACTTCCGGCTATCAGAAAGGGGATAAGATAGCGTATCGTAACCAATTATAACTAACCACCAAACAAACCCATCCTGGATCTCGCCCCTTATCCAAAGAAGCAATCCGAGGATAACTCCCACAGTTGGATTAATGATGGATCAAGTTATTGTGGCAATAAAGCTATTACTAGTCAAGTTATCATTAGTTAGGTGTAAGTTGTTCTGAGTACTTGTTAGCCAGTACTTTCACCAAGTCAACCATAACCGCGGAAAACACGGCTTCTCGAGAAGATTTATCCCTGCAGGGGTGCACCAATTTGGCCGTACACGTAAGAATAACCCCCCAGATGGAATGCCTCCCACCAAGCGGGGCACTCAACACAACTCAACTCTTCTTCGCATCAAACCCAAAGAACCCCGTGCAGTGAGCGCACGGCTAATCAAGCCCCACGAAGAAAAGGGGACCCTCATAGCACTCTAAGAACGTGTCTCCCTAAATGCCGACTACAAAAGTTCCACCCTGGTACCAAGGGTTCGCACCTGCATATGCATGCGGCAAATGGAAAACCCGAACTAAATGAGGCGATTTGGACGAGATGCGAATCGAATCAAATTGAGGGGGGAGCCCATACACGCTTCCCACATGCGGATAGTGCGCTCATCATGGATCAGTAGACAAGACCCTTTTCCTAATTAGGGTCGACACTAGCAGGCCTCAAAACCACGCCGGGCCTCCTGCCGGTGCCTTATCATCAAATTATTATTACCTCAAAATTAACAGGTTGTTGTTTAACATCGAGCCCCAGAACATAATAGAAATATAGTAACAGAAAGTAACGGTCAACAGACTCGAGCAAAACAACCCTAAGCATGCTAGTAAGACACGGGCAACAATCAAATGGGGTTATAGGTGTGGAGGTGAGGCTATATCAGGGTTAAAGGATAACATGTGATAGGATCAAACAGAAGCAACGATTCATAGGGCTAGCATAAATAGACAACGGAAAGTATCGGTAACCAATGTTGAAAGGAACACAGTGGTTCATGTGAGTGATAACTTGCCTGCAAACTCAGCAGCCTGGTACTAAGCTAGATCCTCAGAAGGGGTGTCGTAAGAATCGTCTGTCTCAACGTCGTCGTCTATCCGAGAAGAAGCAAACAAACAATGCAGAAAGATAACCAATCATTAACATGGCATAGTGCACACTCATGGTATGATGCATGACCATTTAATTGATGCATCAAAATAAACTACTTGACATGGTAACAACAGGATTAAATGGACCCATATGCAATTTGAGTTGCATATGAAAAGCCCATGAATTATGGTTGAAACAATTGTTTTACAACTAACCAACAGGTGAAAGTGGATTAGTATGATGCATGGATGAGGAAAACAGAAAAATAACAACAATAGAATCAATTGGAAATAAGGTTTACTAAGTTTAGAAATTTATTTATTAAGTTAAGAAATTTTGGGTTCCTAAAAGGTGTTACACAAGCATTTGTTGTTTTCAGCAATTTAAATTGTTCCAAACAAATAACAAAATTCATATTTGAAAAGAACACACAATTTTAGGTGGATTACATGTTTCAAATATTGAAAAAGGAGTTAGGATGAATTTATTATGAATTAAACAAGACTAAACAAGTTTTAAATGAATTAAATTCAAGTATGAATATTATTTGAATTTTATTTGTTCAAAACATAAATTCAAATTCATATCTGAAAAGTTTATACTTTTCTAGTTTGAAAACATATTTTATATGTTCAAAAATATTTTAATTTGAGCAAGTTATGAATTTAGCAATATTAAATGATTTAAGCAAGGTTTAAATTATTTAAGCAATTTTAATTATACAAAACATGAAACAAAGTTTATATTTGCAAAGTACATGAAAAATGGGATGGAAAACATATTTTATTTGTTGAGTTTGGAATTTTTATGCCCAAGTTATGAATTTTGCAAAATTAAGTGAATTAAACAAGAATACAAATATTTCACCAATTTAAAATATTCAAAACAGTAAACAAATTTTATATTTGGGTAGAGAATTTAAAATGGAGTGATTTACATGTTTGAAGTTTTGCAATTGGAGTTTCCAAACAAAAGTTATTAATTTACCAAGTTTGAGCATATTTATGGGTGATAGAAATAACTTTGGACCTAGAAAAAAGTAGCAGGGACTTGGAAAGAAAAATTACAGGGACCTAGATAAACTAGCAGGGACCTGTGAGCAATTTGGGATAGATCTAGATCTAGGAAAAATAAGAAAGAAAAAAGATGGTTTTAAGTGGCAGGGGTGGGATTTGAACCCCTACCCTCTGCTTGCTGCGCACAAGGGAACAACCAGATGGGCTAGGTGCGCTTCTGTTGACAGATAAGGGGGGCGAGGGGGCTTAAGGTTCAGAAACTCGTCTACTGAATAAATCGGAAAATAAGGAGCAGAAAAAGGGGCTGCGGGGACTCGACCCCGCGAGCTGCTGCTGCGCAGCGAGCGGACGCAGCCAGCTGGGCTGCTGCGCTGGTTTGAGTGTACCGGGTGTCGGGTTGTTTTTGAACCTCACATACTGCGTTAACTTAACTGCAACGAACACACGTACATGCGCTCTCTCTGTCAACGAAACGGAGCAGCAAACTGGACCATGGCCGGAAGAAATTCGAGGTGTCCGCAAGGAATCGAGGGGGGCAAGGTAGCAGAATGGAAAGAGGGTCTTACCCTCGTCGCAGGGGTGGCCGCGGCACGGCCGGGGAGTGGCGGAGACGTCGGCAGCGAGCTCCGGCGGCCGGCGGCCGGAGGCAGCAGAAAAGGGGCGGCGAGGTCCTCCCCCTTGATGGCGGCGGAGAGGGGAGAGAGGAGGGAGGCGGATGCGGCTAGGGTTAGGGTTTTCTCCACGGGTTGGGGGAGTAGATAAAGGAGGGAGGGGTGGGGTGGAGCAGCAGGTCGCTGTCACCATGGCTGACGACAGCGTACGTAGGTTGGGGAAGAAAAGGGGTAGCGGGCTGAGGGAGAGTTGGGCTGGGCCTGGCTCTCCCCCTCTCCTGCGTTTTTTTTTGCTCTTTATTATTTCGTTTTTTTTTGCTGCAATAGAAATAGGAAGGAATAGAAGGGGTTTTAGGGTAGAAAAATTTAGGGAAAAAATTTATATTACTTATTTATGTAATAGCAAAAATTGCAACTTTTTGTTTTACAAAAAGTTCAAAATAAAAAGATGTTTGTGATTTGATTCAAATTTGGATGGATTTGATGATTAAGTGACTTAGTGAAAACAAGAATTAAATGTGGTGATCATATAGTTTTAATTGGAAGCATATGATTATAATTGTGTTGTAATTTTCCTTAATTCCAAAAGGTTGCTATTTGGAAAATGTATTTCAATTTGAATAACAAATTGGATTAAGTGAACTATTAAGGAACAATTAATAGTTGAGCTTTTATTTTTCACGGAAACAATTGGATGCTTTATTTGAACTCTTTTATTTGGAAAGTTGTAACATAACAAGTATGAAACAAAGGTTTAAATATTGTTTGAATTTCAATTGGTAAAACAAAGGAAAACAGATGCAAACAAAAGGAAAACAAATGCAATGATTAAGATGCCATGATGCAAAACAAAAATAAAGCAAGAAACAAACATGCTACGGGTGTTTTCATACTTGGGATGTTACAAAACGCCCCCCTTGAAGGAATCGCGCCCCGAGATTCCTACTGAGAAGTGAAAAGGTCCGGATACTTCTTGCGAAGATCCTCTTCGGTCTCCCACGTTGCCTCTTTATCGGAATGATAGGACCACTGCACTTTCAAGAACTTGGTGCTCTTGTTGCGAGTCTTACGCTCGGTCTCATCGAGAATACGAACAGGATGCTCCTCATAAGATAGATCATCTTGCAGTTCAATGGAATCATGATCAACTGCACGATCTGGATCTTTGAAACACCTCTTGAGCTGTGATACGTGAAACACATCGTGCACCTTGGATAGTTTTTCTGGAAGTTCAAGACGATAGGTATTTTCCGCACGCCTTGAGAGAATGTTGAAAGGACCAATGTATCTCGGTGCAAGCTTTCCTTTGACACCGAAACGATGAGTGCTTCTGAGGGGAGTTACACGGAGATATGCCTTGTCACCAGGTGCATAGATCATATCCCTGTGCTTGCTGTCATAGTAGCTTTTCTGACGAGACTGAGCAATCTTGAGATTGTCACGAATGATACGCACTTTCTCCTCGGCTTCCTTAACAGTGTCAGGGACTAAGAGTGAACGTTCACCAGCTCCAGACCAATTGATTGAACTCCTGCATCTGCGGCCATAGAGAGCTTCAAATGGTGCCATGCCTAGGCTTGCCTGGAAGCTGTTGTTGTAGGAGAATTCAGCATATGGAAGGCATTCCTCCCATTTCATGACAAAAGAGAGACCACATGCTCTGAGCATATCCTCGAGAATCTGATTGACTCTTTCGACTTGCCCTTGAGACTGAGGGTGATAAGCTGTGCTGAACAAAAGTTTGGTGCCCAATGCTTCCTGAAAGCTTTTCCAGAAATGAGAAGTGAATATGCTTCCACGGTCTGAGCTTATTTCCAATGGAACACCATGAAGAGGAACAATCTTTGCTGTGTAGAGCTCTGCTAACTGGCTAGCTGAGATTGTTTCTTTGACAGCAAAGAAGTGAGCTACTTTAGTGAGACGATCAATGACAACGAAGATTGCATCGTTGCCCTTCTTGGACTTTGGAAAACTAGTGACGAAGTCCATTTCAATCATGTCCCACTTCCACTCAGGGATTTTCAGAGGTTGGATTAGACCGGCTGTTTTCTGATGGACTGCCTTAACACGTTGACAAACATCGCATTCAGAAACGTATTGAGCAATTTCACGTTTCATGCCAGGCCACCAATACAGGGTCTTGAGATCCTGGTACATCTTTGTACCTCCAGGGTGGATGGAGAGAGGAGTTTCATGAGCCTCCTTGAGAATGACATCTTTGAGACTTTGAACTTGAGGAACTGCAATGCGTCCTTCGAAGAACACAGTTCCTTTGTCATCAATTGAGAAGGACTTAAATTTCTCCTTGCCTTCTTTGATGTGTTCTACCATCTTCTTGATTTCAGCATCACGAAGTTGTTCAGAACGAATCTTATCCTCGAGAGTTGGACTGGCTGTCAAGTTAGCAAGATACCCTTGAGGAACAAGACCAAGGTTTAGCTTCTGGAATTCTTCATGAAGTGGAGGTTGGCTTTCCATGATCATGAGATTATTGCAATATGACTTGCGACTGAGAGCATCGGCCATAACATTAGCCTTGCCTGGAGTGTAAGAAATGGTGAGATCAAAGTCTTTAATCTTTTCAATCCATCTCCTTTGCCTGAGGTTTAGATCTGGTTGAGTGAAGATGTATTTCAGACTCTTATGATCGGAAAAGATTTCAGTGCGGTTACCCAACAAGTATTGTCTCCATTTCTTGAGGGCAAACACAACTGCTGCTAGTTCAAGATCATGTGTGGGATAGTTTTGCTCATGTGCATTCAACTGACGTGAAGCATAAGCCACAACTTGACGTTCTTGCATAAGAACTGTACCTAGACCTTGGAGAGATGCATCGCAGAATATCTGGAAAGGTTTGGTAGTATCTGGGCCAACCAGAACTGGTGTAGAAGTGAGTTTAGTCTTCAGGAGATTGAAACTCTCATCACATTGTGGAGACCAAACGAACTTCTTGTCCTTATTTGTGAGATCAGTGAGAGGTTTGGCAATCTTGGAAAAGTTTTGAACAAAACGACGGCAATAGCTAGCCAAGCCTAGGAAGCTTCTTACTTGCTTTACCGTCTTAGGAGGTTTCCAATCAACAATTGCTTTAACCTTTTCTGGATCAATGGCTATGCCCTTGGCAGAGATGACATGGCCAAGGTAAGCAACTTCTGGAATCCAGAACTCACATTTGGAGAACTTGGCATATAGACGATGCTCGCGAAGTTTCATGAGAGTGAGACGAAGATGTTCCCCATGCTCTTCCTCAGATTTTGAGTAGACCAGAATGTCATCAAGATATACCACAACGAACTTGTCGAGGTATTCATGGAAGACAGAATTCATGAGCCGAGAGAATGTCGCCGGTGCATTGGTGAGACCAAAGGACATGACGGTGTATTCATATAGACCATACCGAGTGGTGAAAGCTGTTTTTGGAATATCTTCCTTTCTGATCTTTATTTGATGGTAACCCATTCTCAAGTCCAACTTGGAGAATATTGAGGCTCCAGCAAGTTGATCAAAAAGATCATCGATACGAGGAATTGGATACTTGTTTTTGATGGTTTTCTCGTTAAGAGGACGATAGTCAACAACGAGTCTCTTCGTTTGATCCTTCTTTGCAACGAACAGAGTTGGGCAACCCAAGCCGAGGAACTAGGTTGAATGTAACCTTTTTCCATGTACATATCGATTTGCTCCTTTAACAGTTTCAGTTCAGGAGGAGCTATCTTGTATGGATGCTTAGAGATTGGAGCAGTACCTGGTTCAAGCTCGATCACGAACTCAACTGCTCTGTCCGGAGGCATCCCTGGCAACTCTTCTGGAAAGACGTCAGGGAATTCACAAACCACCGGAACATTTTCGAGTAGAGGTAGAGGTTTTGCATCGAGTGTGTATAGCTGAACAGAACTTGATTCATTTGGAGAATAGACTATCTGGCCAGAAGGGTGGAAGAGAGTTATTGACTTTTGAGCACAGTCAATTTTTGCTTTATTGGCCTTCAACCAATCCATACCAAGAATGACATCAATGTCAGAACTTCCCAGCAACATGAGTGAAGCAAGGAAAATGTGGCCTCCAATTAGGATTTGATTATCCTTACTTATCTTGGAAGTCAACATTTGAGATCCCGGAGAGTGAACGGTGATTTGATTGCTTAGTGGAACCACACTTAAGTTGTTTGTTGTGGCAAAAATCTTTGACACAAAAGAATGCGATGCTCCGGTATCAAACAACACTTTAGCTGGAATAAAGTTTACGGGCAATATACCGAGAACGACGTCAGGAGCTTCCTCAACTTTGTCGATCTTGACATGATTCACCCTCGCGGTCCTCCCGACAGGCCTGTTGTTGGAGTTGAAGGCTTTAGCCGGGGGAGCACGCACCATTGCCTGGTTTGTGTTGGGACGAGGTGGTGGAGGAGGTAGCTGCCTCTGCGTGCACTTGTCAGCGTAGTGTCCCGTCTGCTTGCACTTGAAGCAAGTGACGACACGAGGAGGATCTGGCCTTGGCTGCCCCATTGAAAACCTCTGAGCCTGCATCTGAGCTGGGTTGGGTGGGCGGGGAGCGAAGCCTGGAGAAGCTTGGGCGTATGGAGCCCGAGTGACAGCACCATTTGGCACCCAGATTCGGTGCTTTTGCGGAGGGGTGGTCATGTTGGAGGAGGAACCACCCTCACGCGAGTGCTTCCGAGACTCCTCGAACGCCTTGCGCCCATTTTCTTCATTGAGCGCGGTGTTAACGAGCTCCTCGAAGTCTTTGGCCTTGATGTTGGTGAGGGCGTACTTGAGTTCCGGGTTAAACCCTCTGCGGAACCTTGCCATCTTCTTAGCCTCAGTGGACACCTCATCACCAGCGTAACGAGCGAGGCGATTGAACTCACTCTGATAGCCAATGACGTCCAGCTTGCCCTGCTTGAGTGAGCAAAACTCTTCACGCATCCTTTCCATGAGACCATCTGGAATGTGGTGCTTCAGGAAAGCTTCCTTGAAACAACCCCAGGTGATTGGATAGCCAGCTCTCATGGTCTGGTAGTTCTCCCACCAAGTAGTTGCCTGACCCTTCAGCAGATAGGATGCATACTTGATCTTGTGTTCCTCAGCAACGTGAGCAATCTCCAGAGCCCTAGCTATCTCACGGATCCAGTCATCAGCATCCAGAGGCTCGCGTGTTGCCACGAAAGCTCTCGGCCCCAGACTCAGAAACTCCTTGATACTGACTCGTGGAGCACTCTGGTTGTTGTGCTGGTTAGTCTGGAACTGGGCCATCTGTGCCATGACTTGGGTCATCTGAGTCAACAGCTCCGTGATTGGCGGTGGTTCAGGCGGGTTGTTCCTTGTTGGCGGCATCCTGAATGGAAATGCATTTTAACACAACAACAGAAAAGGATAGACTTGGAAACCGAAAGAGAGATTATTCCGACGCATGAATAGATAACCAACAGGTACATCATCACATGTTCAAATACATCAGAATATCCAACACACCATGAATGGTTCGAATGCCAAAGGATAACTAAACATAGCTAAGAATGGATACATCGGTACTCCCATGCTCATCACGCAGGACAGCGGTGAGTAGTACGACGAGAGGTACGGTGAGGAGCACGCCCACGAAAGTAGGTAGAACGACGATCCACATAGACCTGACGTGGTCTGAGAGCGACTCTAGGTGTGGTGAAGTACATAGCGTCGACTCCCTGTGCTCCAAAGCGTGGAATCCCAGTGTAACCAGCACCGAGGTTGAGGAGTGGACCTCTGATCGGCTCGTAACCTCCAGCATCTGGCAGACGACGACCCACTGGCTGATCGAAACGTGCAAAGCGCTCATCTCCAACAAAGTCTGTGGTGTACGTCGCCATACGAGTCAAAGCAAGGTAGAGCTGCTCTCTGACGGAAGCCAACTCCTGAGATAGTGTGGTGGCCACTGCGTCACTGTGCCTCAAGAACTGAGCGGTGGTGTGCAGCCTGGAGTTATCATGCTCGTAGACATCCAGGTTGTCGTAGAGAGTGAAATGAGCTCCCTCCGAAGTGATGTAACCACGGGGAATGTGGCGATAGATAGAATCGTCAAATCCCCAGTAGTCAGCACGAAGGACGGTGAGACTCACATAAGCTGCCTGCTGCACAGCCATATCCACTGTGGAACCTACTGCCTTGTAGCGGTGGACAACGCTCATGCCATCATCTGACAGAATGTAGACGATAGCCTGGTAGTAGGTCTGGTCAAACTCTCGCTGCTGCTCGTAGACCTGGTACTCTGGTGCCCAACGGAACCCCAGATAAGTGACCATGTCTCTCAGCATCTCCGGATAACCGGCAGTGCTCTCACAACGAGTCATCCGAACCACCTGCGGGTAGAACCTGAGATCCATCTGCAGATGATTGGGGAAGTTTTGATTAGACGCCGGTAGAAGAACTGAAGTGGAAAGCAACAACAAGGTTTCAACGGACGAAAAGGATGTTGAGAAGAACAGGATATCGAAGCAACATCGGGAAACACGAGACCAAAAACTCCTGAGGTACTATGGAAAACCCATCCGTGCTTCTAAAGCATCAATATCTACTGCTTAAGGAATAGAGGATCTGCTTCCGGGGCTTACACGCCTCCGTTCTCAATCGTGAGTAGGCAACATGATAAATCATGTCACAACCACCTCCATTCCTATGGTCTAGTAGATATAACTATCCTAGAGAAACCAGGATTCGTGAAATCCTAACTTGAAAGTTTAGATGAGAAGAGAAAACAACGTTGCACTTCCTTACCAGAAAAGGGAGGGTGGGTGGGGAAAGAAATAAAATGGCAGAATTCCTACTCTCACGTTTCATTTTTCCTATATAGCTACATAATAGTTTCTAGACTCAACTGTGACCAGTAAAAGGGATCCTACAGGCAGACAGGCTCTGATACCATTTGTCGCACCCGGACTTCTAGAGGATACTCGCAGTTCCGTTGAACAGTAGTTGATTGGATTACGGGGCTTACCGGCACCCGCATCTCTTACGAGTAGGCCAACACACGTATGTGTGACAACCAACCCCTACTGTTCCCCGTCTACGTAAACGATCCCATAGAAATCAGGATACTACCATTGACGTACTTCATACCATACACACATGGTACGTCAACGGCTTTTAACAAAATGATAGCACAACAGATCTCTAAGACACAAATAAATAGAAATAAGTTGCAAATAGCTCTCACTAGAGCAGAGATAGCAAATACAATCATCCAGAGGACACATGTCCCAACATAACATCATTACATCTCAGCGGAAGCATTCAAAGGGTCTGAGTACAGACAAATCCAAATAGGCTTAAGAAGCCGGGAATGAAAAGAAGACGGAGCCCATCCACGTAGTCTCGGATCCTGCCCGGGTCCGCTATCTACTCGTCAGCAGCCTCGTCAAACTCCACGTAGTAGCCGTCACGGGGATCCTCGTAAGCGTAGTCTGCGGAAACCACAGCCCCAAAGGGGTCAGTACATAAACGTACTGGCAAGCAAGACTCACAATTCACCAAAGTGTAGCCCGTCAACACCAAGCACTGATGCTTTGGGTTCAACGGAAGAAAAGGGGATATAAAAGATACTGCAACTGGCTGCACTAACCAACTACAGAACATACCACAACTTCCGGCTATCAGAAAGGGGATAAGATAGCGTATCGTAACCAACTATAACTAACCACCAAACAAACCCATCCTGGATCTCGCCCCTTATCCAAAGAAGCAATCCGAGGATAACTCCCACAGTTGGATTAATGATAGATCAAGTTATTGTGGCAATAAAGCTATTACTAGTCAAGTTATCATTAGTTAGGTGTAAGTTGTTCTGAGTACTTGTTAGCCAGTACTTTCACCAAGTCAACCATAACCGCGGAAAACACGGCTTCTCGAGAAGATTTATCCCTGCAGGGGTGCACCAATTTGGCCGTACACGTAAAAATAACCCGCCAGATGGAATGCCTCCCACCAAGCGGGGCACTCAACACAACTCAACTCTTCTTCGCATCAAGCCCAAAGAACCCCGTGCAGTGAGCGCACGGCTAATCAAGCCCCACGAAGAAAAGGGGACCCTCATAGCACTCTAAGAACGTGTCTCCCTAAATGCCGACTACAAAAGTTCCACCCTGGTACCAAGGGTTCGCACCTGCATATGCATGCGGCAAATGGAAAACCCGAACTAAATGAGGCGATTTGGACGAGATGCGAATCGAATCAAATTGAGGGGGGCGCCCATACACGCTTCCCACATGCGGATAGTGCGCTCATCATGGATCAGTAGACAAGACCCTTTTCCTAATTAGGGTCGACACTAGCAGGCCTCAAAACCACGCCGGGCCTCCTGCCGGTGCCTTATCATCAAATTATTATTACCTCAAAATTAACAGGTTGTTGTTTAACATCGAGCCCCAGAACATAATAGAAATATAGTAACAGAAAGTAACGGTTAACAGACTCGAGCAAAACAACCCTAAGCATGCTAGTAAGACACGGGCAACAATCAAATGGGGTTATAGGTGTGGAGGTGAGGCTATATCAGGGTTAAAGGATAACATGTGATAGGATCGAACAGAAGCAACGATTCATAGGGCTAGCAGAAATAGACAACAGAAAGTATCGGTAACCAATGTTGAAAGGAACACAGTGGTTCATGTGAGTGATAACTTGCCTGCAAACTCAGCAGCCTGGTACTGAGCTAGATCCTCAGAAGGGGTGTCGTAAGAATCGTCTGTCTCAACGTCGTCGTCTATCCGAGAAGAAGCAAACAAACAATGAAGAAAGATAACCAATCATTACCATGGCATAGTGCACAATCATGGGATGATGCATGACCATTTAATTGATGCATCAAAATAAACTAGTTGACATGGTAACAACAGGATTAAATGGACCCATATGCAATTTGAGTTGCATATGAAAAGCCCATGAATTATGATTGAAACAATTGTTTTACAACTAACCAACAGGTGAAAGTGGATTAGTATGATGCATGGATGAGGAAAACAGAAAAATAACAACAATAGAATCAATTGGAAATAAGGTTTACTAAGTTTAGAAATTTATTTATTAAGTTAAGAAATTTTGGGTTCCTAAAAGGTGTTACACAAGCATTTGTTGTTTTCAGCAATTTAAATTGTTCCAAACAAATAACAAAATTCATATTTGAAAAGAACACACAATTTTAGGTGGATTACATGTTTCAAATATCGAAAAAGGAGTTAGGATGAATTTATTATGAATTAAACAAGACTAAACAAGTTTTAAATGAATTAAATTCAAGTATGAATATTATTTGAATTTTATTTGTTCAAAACATAAATTCAAATTCATATTTGAAAATTTTATACTTTTCTAGTTTGAAAACATATTTTATATGTTCAAAAATATTTTAATTTGAGCAAGTTATGAATTTAGCAATATTAAATGATTTAAACAAGGTTTAAATTATTTAAGCAATTTTAATTATACAAAACATGAAACAAAGTTTATATTTGCAAAGTACATGAAAAATGGGATGGAAAACATATTTTATTTGTTGTGTTTGGAATTTTTATGCCCAAGTTATGAATTTTGCAAAATTAAGTGAATTAAACAAGAATTCAAATATTTCACCAATTTAAAATATTCAAAACAGTAAACAAATTTTATATTTGGGTAGAGAATTTAAAATTGAGTGATTTACATGTTTGAAGTTTTGAAATTGGAGTTTCCAAACAAAAGTTATTAATTTACCAAGTTTGAGCATATTTATGGGTGATAGAAATAACTATGGACCTAGAAAAAAGTAGCAGGGACTTGGAAAGAAAAATTACAGGGACCTAGATAAACTAGCAGGGACCTGTGAGCAATTTGGGATAGATCTAGATCTAGGAAAAATAAGAAAGAAAAAAGATGGTTTTAAGTGGCAGGGGTGGGATTTGAACCCCTGCCCTCTGCTTGCTGCGCACAAGGGAACAACCAGATGGGCTAGGTGCGCTTCTGTTGACAGATAAGGGGGCGAGGGGGCTTAAGGTTCAGAAACTCGTCTACTGAATAAATCGGAAAATAAGGAGCAGAAAAAGGGGCTGCGGGGACTCGACCCTGCGAGCTGCTGCTGCGCAGCGAGCGGACGCAGCCAGCTGGGCTGCTGCGCTGGTTTGATTGTACAGGGGTGTCGGGTTGTTTTTGAACCTCACATACTGCGTTAACTGAACTGCAACGAACACACGTACATGTGCTCTCTCTGTCAACGAAACGGAGCAGCAAACTCGACCATGGCCGGAAGAAATTCGAGGTGTCCGCAAGGAATCGAGGGGGCAAGGTAGCAGAATGGAAAGAGGGTCTTACCCTCGTCGCAGGGGTGGCCGCGGCACGGCCGGGGGGTGGCGGAGACGTCGGCGGCGAGCTCCGGCGGCCGGCGGCCGGAGGCAGCAGAAAAGGGGCGGCGAGGTCCTCCCCCTCGATGGCGGCGGAGAGGGGAGAGAGGAGGGAGGCGGATGCGGCTAGGGTTAGGGTTTTCTCCACGGGTTGGGGGAGTAGATAAAAGAGGGAGGGGTGGGGTGGAGCAGCAGGTCGCTGTCACCATGGCTGACGACAGCGTACGGAGGTTGGGGAAGAAAAGGGGTAGCGGGCTGAGGGAGAGTTGGGCTGGGCCTGCCTCTCCCCCTCTCCTGCGTTTTTTTTGCTCTTTATTATTTCGTTTTTTTTTTGCTGCAATAGAAATAGGAAGGAATAGAAGGGGTTTTGGGGTAAAAAAATTTAGGGAAAAAATTTATATTACTTTTTTATGTAATAGCAACAAATTGCAACTTTTTGTTTTACAAAAAGTTCAAAATAAAAAGATGTTTGTGATTTGATTCAAATTTGGATGGATTTGATGATTAAGTGACTTAGTGAAAACAAGAATTAAATGTGGTGATCATATAGTTTTAATTGGAAGCATATGGTTATAATTGTGTTGTAATTTTCCTTAATTCCAAAAGGTTGCTATTTGGAAAATGTATTTGAATTTGAATAACAAATTGGATTAAGTGAACTGTTAAGGAACAATTAATAGTTGAGCTTTTATTTTTCATGGAAACAATTGGATGTTTTATTTGAACTCTTTTATTTGGAAAGTTGTAACATAACAAGTATGAAACAAAGGTTTAAATATTGTTTGAATTTCAATTGGTAAAACAAAGGAAAACAGATGCAAACAAAAGGAAAACAAATGCAATGATTAAGATGCCATGATGCAAAACAAAAATAAAGCAAGAAACAAACATGCTAGGGGTGTTTTCATACTTGGGATGTTACAATGGACACATGAAAAATTGCAAAGGAAAGGAAGCGTGTGGCAACCGAGTAGAGTGTTTTTTGCTGTTTTTTCTTTCCGGCTAAGTGGTGGGCAGCGTTACTATGAATTTTTCGAAGTGGCTAAGTATTTGAAACTCCTACTTTGAACTCTTGTGACTCGACTACCAACAAAGCAACAAGTTGTAGGTAAGATCTGAGATAAAAAGGAAAGAGCGGATAAAAAATGCAACTCGGGGACTTGCATACTAACGCAACCCGACATTGAGCCAGAATCGCTCAAGTATCAAGTAGCAAATTTCAAACTGGAATAAAAAAGGAGTAGCAACAAAGACTTAATTGTTTAGATACATCTGCACCCGGCATCCTGGGGATCTCATGAAAGTTTTAAGATAAAGTTTCAGGCAGCAGCATCGTGAGTAGTGGCGGTGTCGTCCGCAGCGGTCTTCTCGGAGTTGGCCTTCTCGGCGTCAGCTTCAGCATCAACGTCCATGGCGGCGGCTTGCTCAGAGGTGGCAGTGGCCACCGAGATGGGAACGGTGGCCGAAGTGGAAGCAGCGGACTGGGTGCGGAGTAGCGCTGCATCGACAAGTGCCGCGCCAAACGAGGAGCCCAACTCGGGAGCAGCTTGCTGGATCACCATCTTGGTGGTGATGTTGGCATCCTGGCCCTCGTCTTCCGGCTCCTCGTCGCTATCTGCAGCAACCTTGCCCTTCCCCTTCCCGGATCCTTCCTCGTCAGCATCCTCGAAGGCAGTCAAGCCCTCCGACTCGGTGTCCTCGTCTTCATCTTCATCTTCACCCTCGCTCTCCGCCTCGGTGTCAGGCTCGGTGGGGCCGTCGATGAAGAGGGCGGTTTCCGCGTAGGAGGCGTTCTCGTACGCAACTGCCTTGCGGCGAGTAACGCAGTCGGGATCATCTGACCACTTGGAGCCTTGGCGCAACTCGAGGATGGTGTCGAGGTTCAGGTTCTCGTACCAGCTGCATATGAAGCGAAGCAGCAGATCGGCCCCTGCCCGAGCTGCGGACGCACACCATTTCTTCAGCTCGGCCTTTGCACCGTTCAGCTTCTCGGAGAGCGCGCGAAGAGTTTTGGGCGCAGATTCACGAGGCCAGAATAGATCGTGAAGCTTGAAGGCTGTGGACACCAGGCTGGAGCTAGAGCCCTTAAGCTGGCGGAGCTGCGACTTGATACTCGTGAGGTCGTCATCGATTGAAGATTTGGTATTCATGGGCAATCCATTTTCAGCTCGGATTCCTTGCGCCTTAGACAAAGCAGGCGTGCTAGCCGCGCAGAGATCAGGGAAGATATCTGAGAGTGCTATCAAAAAGAGTTAGATATGGAAGCAGAGAAGGGATGAAACCAAGCAGAAAAGAGGAGAAGCAAACCAAGCCAAACAGAAGAAGAAGAAGGGAACAACTAGGTACAGAGAAGCACAGACTTACTGTTAAGGTCAATGAGTAGCGCGTGCAGCTTGTTCTTCCAGGCCTCCTCATCGGCAATATGCCTATCCTCGACTTGGCGTGCAGTGCCAAGCTGGAGCATGAGATCCTCATTGCACTTCTCCAGCACCTCGATTTCCGCCTCGAGGGCCCTCTCCTTTACCTTGGCTGCTGCCTTGACTTCGTCCTTCTCGGCGGCTTGGTCTATGGCATCCTGGAGAGGAGTCTTCA
The DNA here is from genome assembly GCA_028641055.1 of Alopecurus myosuroides. NCBI lineage: Eukaryota > Viridiplantae > Streptophyta > Magnoliopsida > Poales > Poaceae > Alopecurus > Alopecurus myosuroides. The sequence goes on along the minus strand of CM054058.1, from coordinate 371,896,582 downwards.
ATTGGACTTGCATCTGTTCGAACTCGGCGCGCTCGGCGTCGCGTTCGTTCTTAAGCTCTGCTTCTTGGCTCTCCAGTTGCTGCTTCACCTCCGCGGGCTTCAAGAAATCTAGATGCTCCTCACGGAACTTCTTGTACTCTTCTGCGGAAAGAAACAGAACGGTGAGCAGAATAACCAAGAAAAAGGAGAAAAACAAGCGCAGAAGGATCAGCAACTCACCTTCCAGCTCCTTGATCTTGCTCTCGGCAGAGGCGGTGAAGACGTGGCATTGCTCGTGCTGCTCTTGCAATTCTTTGAATTTTCCTGCAGAGTAAAGGGAGTTAGAGCAAAAAAGCAAACGCGGGCGTAAACACAAAACGCATTAACCGAATAGCTAGAAGCTTACTCTCAATTTCAGAAATTTGGAGGGCACGGTCTAGCGCCGCCTTCTCCGTCGCAGCATCGTCCTTGCTTTCGGCCTCAAGGGCCGCGGTGCGTCTCCTCGCGATGCTGTGATTCCAGAGCAGCCGCCGGAACAAGTTCGTCCTCTTCAAAAGGCTATTCTGCGAAGGAGAAAGGAAGGAAGTTAGAGAAAGTTTTGGAAGATTGGGCCCGAGAAGACGGCAACTCGGTTGAGCACCCGTCTACTCGGCTCGAATCTCGGGGACTGGGTAATGGCTAAGGAGAAAGAAGAAGAACATAGGAGAAAAGAAACCGCAACTCGGAACAAGCAAAAGGAAACTTACAGCGTATGTCTGCTCCACGTCCTCGACGGCTTTGCGGAGGACGAACTGCTTGACGGCCAGCGTGCTGGTCTCGGAGGCGATAGTCATTGGATTGGCGCCGAGATCGGCTTTGTTCCAATCAAGGCGGTAGTGGTCAAGATCCTCGCCCAGCACGCTGCCGTCCCACTGCTTGTTGCCATGGGCAGCGCTCTCCTAGACCTTGTCGATAAAACCCACTTGGTCCACAACCTGCATCAGCCCTTCAGATATGATATCATCCTCACCCGCTTCGCGCAAGTAGATCTCGATGGGCTTCTTGACCTTCAGCTTGGAGTCCACTGCCTGGGCTGGGCCGGCCTTTAGGGAAGAGATCCGCTCATCGCCTTTCGTCAAGGTGATGTCGTATTGCCTGGACGAAGATGGTATGTATGATGGCCATACGCCTGGTGCCCGAGCAGAACTTGACGCCTCGCCAGCCGGTCCACCAGCAGCGCAAATGTTGAGTTGCGGGCTCTTCATAGCTGCCTTCCCGGTTGGCTTGGGCGGAGGCATCAGGGCAGAGTCCTGCGCAGCGTGGCGCGGTGGATTCCTGCGGACAGCTGTGGCTTCAGATTTGACGACCTTCTTGCCGGCAGTGTCCGTCCGAGAAGCGGACGGAAGCACTTGGCGTGAGGTAGGAGGCTGCTGCTGCGGGGATGCAGTCTTCTTGGCGCTTGGCTTAGGCGGAAGGTTTGGCACAGTCTTGGTGGTACTTTTGGTTGGTGGAGGGCTCGGCGCAGTTGGCGGAGTAACCTGCTGGGTAGGCGGCACAACAGGCCGGCTACCCGGCGCAACATCTGGCTGCGCCTGGTCCTGCAGGACTGGCTCCACTGCAGTCTTCTCAACCCGCTGCTCGGCAGCGGGATTGACGTCTTCTGTTTCTTCTACCCGCGGCGTGGCCGCGGGGTCATCTTGAACGGCAGCTTCATATGCCTGCTGCTCGGGGTTCGCATCTTGCCGCTCAAGGGCGGCAAGGTCTTATTGCTCGGCTTCTTGCTCGATATTCCCCCCAGCTGAGGCAGCTGGGGGAGAAGGTGGTGTTTCATCATGAGCAGCATCCTGCGCGCCCTGATCCGCGTAGGCATACTGCTCCATGTTCTCGTCTTGATCATCAGCGCCAGTGTTCTCGGCGTCGGTGTCCTCTTCTTCCATCTTCACAGGAGAAGGCGCACTCGCCCTATCCTGCTGCAAGCTCTCGTCATCCTCCTCGGAGAGATAGACGAGTTTATCAACGTCAATGACGGACTTCCTCTTGCCGGTGCGAGTGGGGGCAGCGGCTGCGTCAGCGTCCAGGGGATCGCTGGAAGAAGGGAGGAGATCAGAGAGAGAGAAAAACAGAGAAGCAGAATAGCGAGAGGCAGAAGCTGAGTGTAATTCAAATGGAACAACTTACCCTTTGCGGGTGGGGAGTTGCCTTCTAGCGGTGGTGGTCTTCTTCTTCTTCTCGGTCTTCTTGGGCTTCTTGGCAGTGGGTTCTTGGGCACCGCTGCCCGTCCTTTTCCGTGTAGTGGGAGCGGCCACAGAGATAGGATGGACGTCAATGGGATCCTCAGTCTCATCGTCATCCTCATGCTCGGCATCGTCTGCATAGTAGGAAAGAAGAAAGAAATGAGAAATGGAAAAGGGAATTGGATTGCGCTATTCGCGCTCAGAGAGGCGAACTTGGTCACCTTCGTCATCCTCGGACCAGTCCCGAATGGACGCGTCAACTTGATGCTTACCCGGCTGCTCGGCGTGGGGAATGCAGAGGGTGTCCTGGGTATCGTACGCGGTTTCATCGTCCTCTTCTCTGTCGCTGCTCCAATTGGCCTCGAAGCGCTCTTCATCTTCCTCTGCCTGGCGATCGAGATGCTGAAAAGACAAGCAGATGACACGAATGAGTTGAGTTCTGAACTAAGGAGTTCTACCCGGTGAGGCATGCAAACACAAAGCATATAAGCCTAAGGAGTTTTACCCTGGGAGGCATGCAAACACAAAGCATATAAGGCTAAGGAATTCTACCCGGAAAGACATGCAAACACAAAGCATATTCGTTTCAGTTATTCTACTCGGAATAGCATGCAAGCATAAAGCATATTCAGCTAAGAGTTTTTACTCAACAGGGCATGCAAACACAAAGCATATGAAGCCTACCAGAGTATCTACGACGCTCTACTCGGTATCATAGTGCAAAGATAAAGCACAGAAGACTAACCTGTTCAATTGGCTTGGCGCGGCTATACGGCACGAAGCGGTACTGCCAAGTGTCGGAGAGGGACGTCTGCGCGATGGATCTCGCCCAGATGGCGACGTATGCGGTACTCAACTCGAAAGTGCTGGTCCTCGTGCAGTCCCGGGGCCCTCCCATGGAGCACATTTTGTGGGAGCGGCACTGAAGCGGGAGCACCCGGCGCGAGATCCAGCACGCGAGGGGATCGTCGCGGCGGAATCCCTCTTCCTTCAACTCGGCGAGGCGCGACTCGAGTTGAACAAGGTCTTCGATCTTGTTCTTCGGGTTGTAGCCCCAGTTCTGCTGGGTCGGCCTCGCATTCTTCCACCTAGGGAGCCTTATCCGATCCTGGATTGGCTTCCCATCTTCGGTGGGGACGTTCTTGACGTAGAGGAAGGAGGGCTGCCACTTGCGCACCGTCTCCAACCCCTTGACGCGCGGGTGGCTACCCGTGGAGCGCTGGAGCATCATGGCGCTCCTCGTCCTCGTCATTGCACAAGCGCCCTCTGTGTTCCCCGGGTTGGGGATGCTCTGCTTCCGGAAGAAGAAGTAGCGCGCCCAACTATGAATAGTTGGGTACACGCCGAGGAACGCCTCGCAGACCACGGCGTGGAAGGCGAGCATCACCATGGCGTTGGGGGGGGGGAGATGGTGTGGCTGCAATCCGAACTTGTTGAGGAACTCCTTGAAGAAGTCGGAGACGGGGAGGCCGAATCCGCGCTTGAAGTGCGCGAGGAAGACGACGAACTCGTCCTTCTGCGGCGTGGGGACGATTTCGTTGTCCGGCTGCCTGCACTGCACGCTGGGAGGGACACGGCGGGTATTGACTAGCCATTGGCAGTCCTCCGCCGTGACATCAGAGCCCTCCCACCCGGTGCGGGCGGCAGCGTCATCCTCTCCGCGAGCCATGAAAGCGAGGAGATTGGTTAAAGATTTGTATCGAGATCTGGATTTCTATGTCTCTCTCTTCGGCGACGCGTGGAGCGGCGGCGCAGCAAGCGGTTGCATGGGCGGAGCGCTCGGTGGCGGCGGAGAAACGAAGAGGCGGGGGATTGAAATGAGCAGGAAAGAGAAGAAGAGGGAATCGAGAGGGTATTTATCTCTCCCCTCGAGTTGCCGTTACCAGCGGAGTTAGTGGGATCAATCCCGCCGAGAGATCGTGCGACGTGGGAAGCGAACCGGTTAGAAACGCACACAGCGCGTGTTGCGCGCGTAACGGGCGCAGTTAATCCCACGTCGAGATCGTGGGCGATTTACCGCGGTTCAAGTGACATAACGTGCTGGTGGGCCCTGGTCGCAGTTATGGGCGCGTGGCCTGCCGCCGCCCAGGCACCGAGGCGTCGGAGTGACAGGGGTGCGACACGTGCCCCGTTGCGACACGCAGAGGTGGATTCGCACCGATTGAGGCGGGATTGTGTTTCGAGGATTTCGCTAAGTCTTTTTACTCGGCATCAGAGAAGAGAAATGGTGCTACTCAGAGAAGATATTCAAGCCAAGGATAAGGGCTACTCGGAGGTACTACTCGGCATCTTACAATTCGAAGACAAGATTTGTTCTTAAGCTGGAAGGGCCCAGTGAACAAGTTCGCATGACTCTACCAGCTTCGGGGAATAATGTCGGGGGGTTACCCCCGAGTAGGGGTAAGGCAAGTGCTAAAAGCAAGATCAGAAGGGCAGTTTTTGACCAAGTTGGCTGGCTACCCGGTACCCGCTACCCGGTGGACAGCTATTCGGCCGTACCTACCAATGGCCAGGAGGAAGAATCAAGGAAGTTGTATTCTTCCGAGTAGAGGAAGTTGTCCGGGTAGAGGAAGTGGATTCCTACTCGGACCAGAAGTCAATGGAGCCATTCTGACATAGGATCTCGCGTATCCTGCGTCCGTACGGCGTGCGGTTCAACTTACGGGGTGCGTGATTATCCGCACCACGGCGTGGCTACAGTGCGGTAAGCGCCTGTCTAGTCCTGTCACTGACAGAGGGGACAGGACAAGGCTAGGGGCCTACCCTAACTCACTGACAAGGGTGGACAGGTCCCATCTCCGAACGGCGCAACGACTTACGGGGCGAGTGTCAGCGGTAACCCGGAGGCGTGCGCGGTTCTGCAGGGCTCCTGTCACATCTCGTCGTACTTTATACTTGTTTTCTATTCGGCTAGGCACCAGTATATAAGGTGCCCTGCCTCCTCCTATGAGAGGTTCGCTGCATGCGTTCGGAAACCAGTCGCTGCGCACTCCCGAGAGAACACTAGAGAAAAAAACACAGAGAGAAGAGTGGCTACTCAGCTGTAGGCCTGATTGTACTGTGGCTACTCGGTAATACACATAAAAAGAGAGAGGAAGGAGTAGGGGTGTTACCTCCACACGAGGGCCCTGAACCTGGGTAAGATCTTGGTGTTTGCATTGTTCGTGATCTACCCCACGCGGCTACTCGCCGTGTGATCCCTCCCCGAGCACCTCCAGCGTCCATCGGCCCCAACTTTAGCCATCCCATGGCATCTGCCGTGATACCACCACGACACGTTGGGGTCTTGATCCTGAGGCACGGTCCCCTGCACATTATGAGAGTACCGACGCTGAGGGTTAATGGATCCCACAAAGGTGGGGTTCCTTGTTGGTGCTGGTGCAGCCCTCCGGATCTCTTCCCTCAAACTGTTAACCATGTCTTCCCTCCTAGGATCTATCTCTTCCTCCGTCACCCATCCCGCGAAAGCACTCTCGTGGATGTCTTGCTGGATTTGTCGAAGACGACGTGCAGCATAATCCTTAATGCTAGAGCTAAAAGAGGACATCTTGACCAGGAAACTCCGAACTCGTGCCAGGAAAACAGCTCGAAACAGAAACACGACGAGAGAACGATATACGGACCTCAGGGGGTCCGGGGGATCATATAGCAAAAAGTTTCATAACAAAAGGAAAGTCCAGGTCAAAAACGAGTCGGAGAGGGGCTCCGGGGCGCCCACACCATGGGCTGGCGCAGCGAGAGATGGGCCCGCGCCACCCTATGGTGTGGAGCCTCCGGGCTCCGTCTCCGCCTCGTTTCCGGCTCATAATTTTTCATATTTTCCAAAAAGGTAAAAATAAAAGTTGGAAGATGTTTCACGAACGTTTTCTCACTAAAACTGTTACCTATTCGAAAACTGACTCTGCAGTTTCTAAAATATGCTTCCTAATAAATTCCTTTGGGATCATGGCTCGAATACAATCAACATTTTCATTATAAGGATCTCTAGAAATATAATGCTTGAGTCTTTGTCCATTCACCACTTGTGAGGAGTTGTCTTCAAGGGAAACAATTTTAATTGCCCCCGAACGATATACCTCTTCGATAACAAAAGGTCCTTCCCATCTCGAGAGTAATTTTCCTGCAAAAAATCTGAGACGAGACCTATACAATAGCACTTTCTCACCAACATGAAATTATCTTTTAATAATTCTCTTATCATGCCACCTATTAACTTTTCTCTTTAAAGAGCTTATCATTTTCTTATGCTTCACTCCTCCATTCATCTAAAGAACTTAAGTCAAGAAACCTTTTCTCACCAGCAAGTTTAAAATCTCTATTTAGGTCTTTCACTGCCCAATAAGCTTTGTGTTCTAATTCTAGGGGAAAGTTACAAGCTTTTCCATAAACCATTTTATAAGGAGATACGCCCATGGGATTTTTATAAGCAGTTCTATAAGCCCACAGAGCAACATTTAATTTCTTAGCCCAATTTTTTCTAGATTTGTTAATAGTCTTTTTCAAGATAGATTTGATCTCTCTATTTGATAATTCAACTTGCCCACTAGTTTGAGGATGACAAATTGAGGCAATTCTATGATTAACATCATATTTAGCAAGAGTTTTTCTAAAACCACCATGAATAGAATGAGCACCCCCATCAGTCATAAGATATCTAGGTACACCAAACCTACGGAAAATGATGTCTTTAAGAATTTTTAATGAGGTTTCACCATCAGCACTTTTAGTAGGTATATCTTCTACCCATTTAGTAACATAATCAACAACAACAAGAATATGAGTGTAGCCTCTTGAAGGAGGGAAAGGACCCATAAAGTCACCCCAACAATCAAACGGTTCAATAACAAGAGAATAATTCATAGGCATTTCATTACGTATAGAAATATTTCCAGCTCTTTGACATTGATCACAAGATAAAACAAACTTTCTAGCATCTTTAAAGAGAGTAGGCCAATAAAAACCTGATTTTAAAACTTTATGTGCAGTTCTATCACCAGCGTTATGTCCTCCATAAGCACTACTATGACATTTTCTCAATATCTCATGTTGTTCATTTTCAGGAGCACATCTTCGCATAATACCATCAACACCTACTTTATATAAGTGTGGGTCATCCCAAAAATAATGCCTCAAATCATAGAAGAATTTTCTTCTTTGCTGATCTGTAAAGGTAGGAGGCAAATACTTCGAAACAATAAAGTTAGCATAATCAGCATACCATGGACTCTCTTGAGAGCTCACTTTTATTGCAGCCAACTGTTCATTAGGAAAACTATCATTAACAGGAATAGGGTCATCAGAGATATTTTCTAATCTAGACAAATTATCAGCAACACGATTTTTAGCACCCTTCCTATCCACAATATGTAAATCAAACTCTTGTAAGAGAAGCACCCATCTAATAAGCCTAGGCTTACCATCTTTCTTTTCCATAAGGTACTTAATAGTAGCACGATCAGTATGAATAGTAACTTTAGAATCAACAACATACTGCCTAAATTTATCACAAGCAAAAACTACAGCTAGGAACTCTTTCTCAATGGTAGCATAATTCTTTTGAGCAGCATCAAGAGTTTTACTAGCATAATGAATAACATTTAACTTCTTATCTATTCGTTGTCCAAGAACAACACCTACAATATAATCACTAGCATCACACATAATTTCAAACGGTAAATTCCAATCAGGTGGTTGAACAATAGGGGCAGATATTAAAGCCTTCTTTAAAATTTCAAAAGCTTCTTTACAATCTTCATCAAAAACAAAAGGTACATATTTTTGAAGAAGATTAGTAAGAGGCTTTGATATTTTAGAGAAATCTCTAATAAACCTTCTATAGAAACCAACATGACCAACAATACTACGAATACCTTTAACATCCCTGGGATAGGGAATTTTCTCAATAGCTTCAACTTTAGCTCTATCAACTTCAATACCTCTTTCAAAAAATTTATGTGCAAGAACAATTCCTTCATTAACCATAAAATGGCATTTCTCCCAATTAAGAACAAGATTAGCCTCCTCACATCTCTGCAAAACTTTATCAAGATTTTGCAAACAATTATCAAAAGAAGTTCCATAGACGGAGAAAACGTCCATCAAGACTTCCACAATTTCTTCACAACAACCATGAAAGATAGCAGACATGCATCTTTGAAAAGTAGCAGGAGCATTACATAACCCAAAAGGCATACGTCTATAAGCATAAGTTCCAAAAGGACAAGTGAAAGTTGTTTTCTCTTGATCAGGCTTCCTAACAGCAATTTGAGAGAACCCAGAATAACCATCAAGAAAGCAAAAATGATTTTTTTAGACAACCTTTCTAACATTTAATCAATAAAAGGCAATTGATAATGATCTTTTTTAGTAACTTTGTTAACCTTCCTAAAATCAATGCACATCCTATAACCAACCACTACTCTTTGAGGAATAAGTTCATTATTTTCATTTGGCACAACTGTCATCCCTCCTTTTTTAGGGACACAATGAATAGGACTAACCCATCTACTATCAGCAATAGGATAAATAATGCTAGCATCAAGGAGTTTTAATACCTCGTTTCTTACCACATCCTTCATCTTAGGATTTAAACGTCATTGATGCTCAACAACTGGCTTTGCATCAGGTTCAATATTAATAGCATGCTGACATATAGTAGGAGAAATCCCCTTCAAATCATCAAGAGTATAACCAATAGCACCTCTGTGTTTCTTCAAGATTCCCAATAATCTCTCCTCTTCTTTACCAGAAAGTTTAGAACTAATAATAACAGGATATAATTTCTTATCTTCAATATGAGCATATTTAAGATTGTCGGGCAAAGGCTTTAAATCAAAACCAGGATCCTCCTTGGGTGGTAATGTGGTACCCAAGTCTTCCACCGGTAAATTATGTTTCATTCCTTTCTTCCATAAAGACATCACTTTCGTGGTCTTCCATATATTCCTGCAAAGGATTGTTAGGAGCAAGAGCAATAGCAGCCAATTATTCAACTTTATAATTCTCATTAGGCAATGTAGCTTCATAAGCTGCTCTAGCAAATTTGGAGAAATTAAATTCATAAGACTCTCCATCAAACTTTGTAAGGATTTTCTCCTTTTTACAATCAATAACAGCACCACAAGTGTTTAAGAAAGGTCTACCAAATATCATAGGACAAGTATCATTAGCAGAAGTGCCAGGTACTAGAAAATCAGCAGGATACTTAGTTTTACCACATAAGACCTCCACATCTCTAACAATACCAATTGGAGAAATAGTTTCCCTATTAGCAAGTTGAATAATCACATCAATGTCTTCGAGTTCACAAGAACCAATTTCATGCACGATTTATTTATAAATCTCATAAGGAATAGCACTAGAACTATCACCAATATCACACAAACCATAATAGCAATGATCACCTATCCTAACATATACCACGGGAACCCTAGGTTTCCTAGATTTACTAGGATGAGAGACAATATTAGAAGCATCTTCACAAAATATAATGTGTCCCTCTTCTACATTTTCAAAAACAAGGTCCTTTACTATTGCTACTGTAGGTTCTACAGTTATTTGTTCCTCAGGTTCTACAGGTTTCCTTGCACTTTTATTAACCACACTAGCTAACACATAATGTTCTTTTACCTTAGCAGGGAAAGGAATATCTCAATATAAGGTTCAGGCACAATAGAATCAACAGTATGAACCTCTGTATCTCTAGTAGGAACACAATTAACAGTATCTTTATAAGATGCATGGTACCTGTCCCACTCCTTTTTAGGAATATCAAAATAAGAATCAAAAGCCTTATATAAGTTTGCAACAACTTGAGAATCAAGACCATAAATAGTACTAACATTATGAAAATCATCGGACGACATAAAAGTTTCAATGCATTCATAATCATAATTTATACCTGACTTTCTACCTTTGTCATTCCCCTATCCTTTAGTGTTTTCTTCAATACGGTCAAAAAGATCCCATTTAGCTTCATCTTTCATACGTGTAAATGATCCAGAACACGAAGCATCCAATAAATCCTTATCATGGAGAGAAAGCCTTGCATAGAAATTATTAATAACAATATTACTGGGGAGCTCATGAACAGGGCATTTGAGCATTAGTAACTTCAATCTCCCCCATGCTTGGGCAATACTCTCTCTGTCGTGAGGCCAAAAATTATATATATAATTCCGATCTCTATGAATCTCACTGGGAGGATAAAATTTAGAATAAAAGAGAGGCACAATTTCCTCCCATCCAATAGTCTGGCTATTTTTTAGCAGTTTGGACCATTCAGAGGCTCGGCCTTTCAATGATATGGAGAATAATTTCCTCTTCACTTTGCTCATTGTAATACCTGCACACTTGAACAACTCGCTTAATTCATGTAAAAAGAGCAAATGATCGTCAGGATGGACAGTTCCATCACTTGAATAGGATTTATCCCTAAGATGTTTAACAATCTTTATAGGTATTTTATAAGGATCCAAATCATCAGGCGGTGGGTCACTTACTACCCTAGCAGTGGTAGCAGTGCTCGCAAATAAGGACTCAAAAGGAGACCCAAACATAATGTAATAAAGCAGTAGACAGTAATAAAAACAACACTTACAACAGAAACTTACTTTATAGATTTCACTTCCCAATAGCGCTTCACTCCCCGGCAATGGCGCCAGAAAATAGTCTTGATGACCCAAAAGTATAGGGGGTGTATCTTAGTACTTTCGATAAATAAGACTGTCGAACCCAACGAGGAGAAGAAGGTGTTGGCAAGCAGTTTCGATGAAGGAATAGCTGTAAATACTGGAAAATAGATTTGTAGGGGTTTTTGATATTGCAGATAAATAAAGTGCGAGTAAATAAAATGCAGTAGTAATAATTGCAGAAAGTGGCCCAATCCTTTCTTCAGCAAAGGACAAGACGGTGAGTTTACTTATGATTAACAAACGTTCTCGAGGACACACGGGAGGTTTCTGTTGTAACACCTGGGGTGTTACCTGTTTGATTGCTTGCATCATATGCATCACATTGCATTGCACCATGTTTGCACCAACTGAAAATTTCAAAAAAATTTAAACTTTCACCATTGCTCAAAAATTTCCAAATTCAAACTTGCAAACTACACCCCTCTTTTGTTCTTCAATGGTTTGAAAATTGTTTTAAACAAATTGCCTGCTAAATAAATTTGTCCCTGTTGTTAACAAACCCTAATGACCAATTCAAAAATTCAACTCAAATCAATCATCAACTGTTGGGTTTAATTCAAATAACTATTTTTCAATCAAATTAAATCTTAGGGGTAACCCTATTTAAAAGCATGTTTTTATAAGGGTTTATTAATATTTAATATCCTAAATTGGTTTCAAATGCAAACATCTTTTAAATATCAAATTTCTGAAATCCAATTTTGCAACTTGGTTTCTTTTTACCTAATTAACTTAAACTAATTTTTCTGAAAATTGTAATAACCAAACCCTTAACATTTTCCTTACAAAACCTTTTCAGCAAAAAAAATAATAAACCGGAGAAATAAATAAGACAACTAACTACCTCTCAGCGCAGCAGCTAACCCCTAGCTAGCCCACCCAGCCCGTTACCTTTTCTGGCCCACCCCTCTCTCTGTTGTCATCTTCCTCAAGCGTACGAACACCTGCAGAACCCTTCGATCGATCTCCCCTCCACCAGATGCCTGCCGTACCAAGCTCCTTCCCCTATATCTACCTCTCACGAGCCCCTGCAACCCTAGGCCCTAGCTAACCTCCCTCCTCTCTTCTTCCATCGCCGCCGTCCTCCCACCCTCTGTTTGTCTTTCTCTGAACCCTGAACTTTTGCACCGATCACCACCTAGCCACCGAAACCGCCATCTCCCTCCCCTCATCGCCGTTCCCCCCGTCCACCTCGAGGAGCACCGAGGCCGGGAATGGAACCGCGGCGGTGCGGTGCGCCTCCCCGTGCCCTCGCCTCGCGCTGGGATGGACCGCGCCGGCCGCGCCATCGCCGGAGATGCCCGCTGCTGCCTGCGTCAGGCAGTCGTCATCGACCAGCGCAGGTGAGCGCTCGGGTCCTCTTCCCCTCCCTCGCCTTTCCTCTGTACCGTGCGCTTCCACATGCCAAGCACCGCACGCACGCTGCCACGCAACACATCCACGCACTCGCCAGCACCCGCCGTGGCAGCCGGAGAAGCCCTCGTCGATAGCTCCTGTAGTCGCAGAACAATTCCGTTCGTCAGTTTCGTCAGTCAGCTAAACTGACGGGAATAACACCTCATCTGGTCACCTGCACTGAACCTGTCACGAAACGCAAGCGAGGCCAGCTGGTCCGGTTCCATCCGCGCGAGCAGTGCGTCCCGGGGTCGAATCCCGCGGGCGCAACATTTTTTTCCCTTTGCGTTCCTTCCGCGCTCAAGGGGCAGGGGCCCACGGGTCGGTCACACCTGTGGCCACCTCACCACGCACACGCCCGCGTGGCTGCCACGCTGGGCCTGGCCCGCAGGTCAGTGGCCCGGGCTGGCCTGCAGCTCGGTAACAAAAGGATTTCTGCGAAATTCCAACAATTCCAAAATCCTTTTAAATAGCCGAATTCAAACCAAACTTCAAAATTCAATATCTTTTGTTCTGTAATTTCAATAAATACAAACTTTATATGAATTCTGATCCAAATCTTCTAATCTTTCCAAATATCCAATTTGTGTTCTGATTTGGAAACTTCAAATGTATTTAAAATTCAAACTTAATTATTTCAAATGCTAATTTCTAAAATCCATAACTAATTATTTATAAGTCCAAATAATGCAAATAAAATATGTTTTCCATACCATTTTAAATCACCTTTTCAAATATAATTTTTGTTTTCTGTTTTGAATAATTAAAATTGCCTAAACCATTTAAATCTTGTTTAATTCAATTAAAAATTGTTTAATATTGTTTAATTCATAATTAAATAATCCAAAATCCAATTTCAAAATGTGAAACATGTAATCCAACTAAAAGTTGATGTTCTTTTCAAATATCAACTTTGTTATTTGTTTTGAACATTTTAAATGGTTGAAAACAACAAATACTTGTGTGTTCCCTTTAAGGCACCCAAAATTCCCTAAGTTAACAATAAAATTCTAAATTGCTACACCCTATTTTAATTTGATTCTATTGTTGTTATTTTGTTGTTTTCCTCATCCATGCATCATGCTAATCCACTTTCACCTATTGGGTAGTTGGAAAACAATTGTTTCAACCATAATGCATGGGCTTTTCATATGCAACTCAAATTGCATATGGGTCCATTTAAATTTGTTTATCTTGTCAACTAGTTTACTTTGATGCATCTTTAAACTTGTCATGCATCCATACCTTGATCATGCTGGATCTTTTGCCGTAGTAGTAATTGTTGCATCCGGTGTTTGTTCGAGGTTCGTTGCTTCTTCCCGGATAGGACGTTGAGATGATGTGAGCAACGACAAGTTCTGCTACCTTGCGGGATCTCAGGCAAGTATACTCACTTGCATGCCATATGGCTGCCTTTCATCACTTGTTACCGATTCTTTCCGTTGATTCTTTTCTGCTAGCCTGAGTGGTAGTTGTTTCTGTTACGAACCCATCACATGAATCCCTTAACCTTGATATTGCCTCACCTCCCTACCTATAACCATTGTTTGTTGCCCGTGACTTACTATCATGCTTAGGGTTGTTTTGCTCGAGTCTGTTACCCGTTACTTTCTGCTACTATTTCATTATGTTCTGGGGGCTCGATGTTTAATCAATCAATTAATCATGCTAATGTTGCTATTAATAATAAAATTTGATGATAAGGCACCGGCAGGAGGCCCTTTGTGGTTTTGAGGCCTGCTAGTGTCGACCCTAATAGGAAAAGGGTCTTGTCTACTGATCCATGATGAGCGCACTACCCGCATTTGGGGAGTATGGGCTCCCCCTCAGTTTGGCCCGATTCGCATCTCGTCCAAATCGCCTCATTTAGTTCGGGTTTTCCATTTGCTGCATGCATGATCTTGCGAGCCCTTGGATCCCGGGTGGAACTTTCGTAGTCGGCATATAGGGGGACACGGTCTTAGAGTGCTATGAGGGTCCATTTTCTTCTGGGCCCGAGTAGCCGTGCGCCCAAGGTGCTTTGGGCTTGATGCGAAGAAGGGTTGGAGTGTGTTGAGTGCCCCGCTTGGTGGAGTGGCCACTCCATCTGGCGGGATATTCATGAGTGTCGGTTACTATGGTGCAACCCTGCAGGGATAATCTTCTCGAGAAGCCGTGTTTTCCGCGGTTATGGATTACTTGGTGAAAGTACTGGCTAACAAGTACTCAGGACAACTTCAACATAATGATTAACCATGTTACACCCCATGATTAACAACTTGACTAGTAATAGGTTTATTCACACAATAACTTGTTTCACCTTTAATACAACGGTGTGAGTTATCCTCGGATTGCTTCTTTGGCTAAAGGGGCGAGGTCCAGGATGGGTTTGTTTGGGATTTACTTTCAGTTGGTTACAATCCTCGATCTTATCCCCTTTCTGATAGTTGGAAGTTGTAGTATTTCTCTCTGTAGTTGGTTAGTGCAGCCTGTTGTCGCTTATCTGCTATAACCCCTCCTTTCCGTTGATCCTAAAGTATTTGTATCTTGTGATGACTGGCTACGCCGGTAACTTGTGAGTATGGGTTTTATCCCCCTTGCCAGTACTTAACCGTACTGACCCACGAATCTCTTTCGTGGCTGCAAATTCCAAATTGCAGTCAACAGGTTTGGAGTCTGACGACGTTAGCTTGGGAATCCCTCCGGCTTGGCCTGGGCAGGGATTGGACGCCTTCGGTTATCTTCAGGACTCTTAGTCCAATTTGGATCTTGTCCGTAGACGGACGTTTATTTCTTCCGCTGTTATTTGGATCTTTGTATTGTATCAGTTGTAACCCCGGCTCCCGTGAGTCATCTTGTATCTATCTGTTTCTGTTGTAATGGTGGATTAATCGTGAACTATTGTAATGTTATCATAAATGGCAACCTGGAATCGGTTATTATGCGGATTTGGCGGGAATGCTGAAATCTGCATAGTGCTCGATCTCGGGGCGTCACAAATGGTATCAGAGCCTTGGTTCCGATTCCCGAGATTGTTTCGATACGAATGGTTATCGAAGCAACGGGTCCGCAAAGCCTGTAGGATAACCTCGCTAACGGTCGTTGTTTCTAGAGTGTCAAAAAATATTTCTGCTAAACTATTTTGGAAAAACTCTCAATAGGATTCTTGTTTTCTCCTTATCTCTGTTCCATTTCCCCTCCCATCTTATTTGTTTTGGAGTCTCCCCTCTTGTCTACCTTTCAAAGTGTTAGGATCCAACGTGGGTGGACGTTTTCTGAGCCCTTAACCTAATAGGTTCGATCATCGGAAGGTTCCTGGTGGAAGAACATCGTCGTCACTCCGAGCAAGAATCCCTTGTTAGTGGTGTCGAGGAGATCAACTGGAAGCACGAAGAATCAATAGTCGAACTTCTTTCCCCTCCCGGGTTAGCAGGTGGATTGCGAGGGCGCAATCCCTTGTTAGTGGTGTCGTCTGTAACACCTGGGGTGTTACCTGTTTGATTGCTTGCATCATATGCATCACATTGCATTGCACCATGTTTGCACCAACTGAAAATTTCAAAACAATTTAAACTTTCACCATTGCTCAAAAATTTCCAAATTCAAACTTGCAAACTACACCCCTCTTTTGTTCTTCAATGGTTTGAAAATTGTTTTAAACAAATTGCCTGCTAAATAAATTTGTCCCTGTTGTTAACAAACCCTAATGACCAATTCAAAAATTCAACTCAAATCAATCATCAACTGTTGGGTTTAATTCAAATAACTATTTTTCAATCAAATTAAATCTTAGGGGTAACCCTATTTAAAAGCATGTTTTTATAAGGGTTTATTAATATTTAATATCCCAAATTGGTTTCAAATGCAAACATCTTTTAAATATCAAATTTCTGAAATCCAATTTTGCAACTTGGTTTCTTTTTACCTAATTAACTTAAACTAATTTTTCTGAAAATTGTAATAACCAAACCCTTAACATTTTCCTTACAAAACCTTTTCAGCAAAAAAAATAATAAACCGGAGAAATAAATAAGACAACTAACTACCTCTCAGCGCAGCAGCTAACCCCTAGCTAGCCCACCCAGCCCGTTACCTTTTCTGGCCCACCCCTCTCTCTGTTGTCATCTTCCTCAAGCGTACGAACACCTGCAGAACCCTTCGATCGATCTCCCCTCCACCAGATGCCTGCCGTACCAAGCTCCTTCCCCTATATCTACCTCTCACGAGCCCCTGCAACCCTAGGCCCTAGCTAACCTCCCTCCTCTCTTCTTCCATCGCCGCCGTCCTCCCACCCTCTGTTTGTCTTTCTCTGAACCCTGAACTTTTGCACCGATCACCACCTAGCCACCGAAACCGCCATCTCCCTCCCCTCATCGCCGTTCCCCCCGTCCACCTCGAGGAGCACCGAGGCCGGGAATGGAACCGCGGCGGTGCGGTGCGCCTCCCCGTGCCCTCGCCTCGCGCTGGGATGGACCGCGCCGGCCGCGCCATCGCCGGAGATGCCCGCTGCTGCCTGCGTCAGGCAGTCGTCATCGACCAGCGCAGGTGAGCGCTCGGGTCCTCTTCCCCTCCCTCGCCTTTCCTCTGTACCGTGCGCTTCCACATGCCAAGCACCGCACGCACGCCGCCACGCAACACATCCACGCACTCGCCAGCACCCGCCGTGGCAGCCGGAGAAGCCCTCGTCGATAGCTCCTGTAGTCGCAGAACAATTCCGTTCGTCAGTTTCGTCAGTCAGCTAAACTGACGGGAATAACACCTCATCTGGTCACCTGCACTGAACCTGTCACGAAACGCAAGCGAGGCCAGCTGGTCCGGTTCCATCCGCGCGAGCAGTGCGTCCCGGGGTCGAATCCCGCGGGCGCAACATTTTTTTCCCTTTTGCGTTCCTTCCGCGCTCAAGGGGCAGGGGCCCACGGGTCGGTCACACCTGTGGCCACCTCACCACGCACACGCCCGCGTGGCTGCCACGCTGGGCCTGGCCCGCAGGTCAGTGGCCCGGGCTGGCCTGCAGCTCGGTAACAAAAGGATTTCTGCGAAATTCCAACAATTCCAAAATCCTTTTAAATAGCCGAATTCAAACCAAACTTCAAAATTCAATATCTTTTGTTCTGTAATTTCAATAAATACAAACTTTATATGAATTCTGATCCAAATCTTCTAATCTTTCCAAATATCCAATTTGTGTTCTGATTTGGAAACTTCAAATGTATTTAAAATTCAAACTTAATTATTTCAAATGCTAATTTCTAAAATCCATAACTAATTATTTATAAGTCCAAATAATGCAAATAAAATATGTTTTCCATACCATTTTAAATCACCTTTTCAAATATAATTTTTGTTTTCTGTTTTGAATAATTAAAATTGCCTAAACCATTTAAATCTTGTTTAATTCAATTAAAAATTGTTTAATATTGTTTAATTCATAATTAAATAATCCAAAATCCAATTTCAAAATGTGAAACATGTAATCCAACTAAAAGTTGATGTTCTTTTCAAATATCAACTTTGTTATTTGTTTTGAACATTTTAAATGGTTGAAAACAACAAATACTTGTGTGTTCCCTTTAAGGCACCCAAAATTCCCTAAGTTAACAATAAAATTCTAAATTGCTACACCCTATTTTAATTTGATTCTATTGTTGTTATTTTGTTGTTTTCCTCATCCATGCATCATGCTAATCCACTTTCACCTATTGGGTAGTTGGAAAACAATTGTTTCAACCATAATGCATGGGCTTTTCATATGCAACTCAAATTGCATATGGGTCCATTTAAATTTGTTTATCTTGTCAACTAGTTTACTTTGATGCATCTTTAAACTTGTCATGCATCCATACCTTGATCATGCTGGATCTTTTGCCATAGTAGTAATTGTTGCATCCGGTGTTTGTTCGAGGTTCGTTGCTTCTTCCCGGATAGGACGTTGAGATGATGTGAGCAACGACAAGTTCTGCTACCTTGCGGGATCTCAGGCAAGTATACTCACTTGCATGCCATATGGCTGCCTTTCATCACTTGTTACCGATTCTTTCCGTTGATTCTTTTCTGCTAGCCTGAGTGGTAGTTGTTTCTGTTACGAACCCATCACATGAATCCCTTAACCTTGATATTGCCTCACCTCCCTACCTATAACCATTGTTTGTTGCCCGTGACTTACTATCATGCTTAGGGTTGTTTTGCTCGAGTCTGTTACCCGTTACTTTCTGCTACTATTTCATTATGTTCTGGGGGCTCGATGTTTAATCAATCAATTAATCATGCTAATGTTGCTATTAATAATAAAATTTGATGATAAGGCACCGGCAGGAGGCCCTTTGTGGTTTTGAGGCCTGCTAGTGTCGACCCTAATAGGAAAAGGGTCTTGTCTACTGATCCATGATGAGCGCACTACCCGCATTTGGGGAGTATGGGCTCCCCCTCAGTTTGGCCCGATTCGCATCTCGTCCAAATCGCCTCATTTAGTTCGGGTTTTCCATTTGCTGCATGCATGATCTTGCGAGCCCTTGGATCCCGGGTGGAACTTTCGTAGTCGGCATATAGGGGGACACGGTCTTAGAGTGCTATGAGGGTCCATTTTCTTCTGGGCCCGAGTAGCCGTGCGCCCAAGGTGCTTTGGGCTTGATGCGAAGAAGGGTTGGAGTGTGTTGAGTGCCCCGCTTGGTGGAGTGGCCACTCCATCTGGCGGGATATTCATGAGTGTCGGTTACTATGGTGCAACCCTGCAGGGATAATCTTCTCGAGAAGCCGTGTTTTC
Organism: Alopecurus myosuroides; assembly: GCA_028641055.1. Lineage (NCBI taxonomy): Eukaryota > Viridiplantae > Streptophyta > Magnoliopsida > Poales > Poaceae > Alopecurus > Alopecurus myosuroides. The sequence goes on along the minus strand of CM054058.1, from coordinate 371,877,563 downwards.
CGCGGTTATGGATTACTTGGTGAAAACTGGCTAACAAGTACTCAGGACAACTTCAACATAATGATTAACCATGTTACACCCCATGATTAACAACTTGACTAGTAATAGGTTTATTCACACAATAACTTGTTTCACCTTTAATACAACGGTGTGAGTTATCCTCGGATTGCTTCTTTGGCTAAAGGGGCGAGGTCCAGGATGGGTTTGTTTGGGATTTACTTTCAGTTGGTTACAATCCTCGATCTTATCCCCTTTCTGATAGTTGGAAGTTGTAGTATTTCTCTCTGTAGTTGGTTAGTGCAGCCTGTTGTCGCTTATCTGCTATAACCCCTCCTTTCCGTTGATCCTAAAGTATTTGTATCTTGTGATGACTGGCTACGCCGGTAACTTGTGAGTATGGGTTTTATCCCCCTTGCCAGTACTTAACCGTACTGACCCACGAATCTCTTTCGTGGCTGCAAATTCCAAATTGCAGTCAACAGGTTTGGAGTCTGACGACGTTAGCTTGGGAATCCCTCCGGCTTGGCCTGGGCAGGGATTGGACGCCTTCGGTTATCTTCAGGACTCTTAGTCCAATTTGGATCTTGTCCGTAGACGGACGTTTGTTTCTTCCGCTGTTATTTGGATCTTTGTATTGTATCAGTTGTAACCCCGGCTCCTGTGAGTCATCTTGTATCTATCTGTTTCTGTTGTAATGGTGGATTAATCGTGAACTATTGTAATGTTATCATAAATGGCAACCTGGAATCGGTTATTATGCGGATTTGGCGGGAATGCTGAAATATGCATAGTGCTCGATCTCGGGGCGTCATATCTGTCAAGTGCTTTTGTTCCATGCAACTGAATAATGTTAGGTGTTTTGATAAGTGCTGTGTGGGTGAACCTATGCTAATGTATCGTCCCATCCAAGACTAATACATACTTGTGATTATACCCCTTGCAAGCATCCGCAACTACAACAAAGTAATAAGAAAAAAAATCTAACCACAACTTTAAACTCCGGGATCCTACGCTCCCTCGTGTTATGGTTTCCTAACAGGGGTTTAGGTTTCTGTCACTTCGGCAATCCCACAATTAGTAGCCAAATACACGATGCATCCCCCTATGCCCATAAATGGTGAAGTATCATGTAGTCGACGTTCACATGACACCACTAGGAGAATAACACCACAACTTAAATATCAAACATTAAATATTATTCAACATTACTTCACTACTAACAACTTGACTTCTCCCATGTCCTCAAGAACAACACGAACTACTCACAAGACATCATATGGATCGTAATCAGAGGTGATCTAATGGATGATAACAATCTGGTCATAAAGTGCAAACACCAATAAATCTCACAAGCATCAACTACTAACAAGTAATCCACACCGGGAGAGAGATCTAAGGCAAAACAACGATAGAGGCCCCTAATTGTTACAGCGGGATGAAGGTGGATGATGAGGGTGATGGTGGTGATGATGATGATGATGACGATCTTGATGATGCCTAGAGCGATGACGGTGACGATGGCGGTGATTTCCCCTCTTCGGAGAGGAATTTCCCCGACAGATTTCTCCCTGCCAGAGAGCTTTTATCTCTTGGGTGTTTCCGCCCCGCGGCGGAGGCGGAATAATTTTTCGATGATGGAATGAGGCTCAGGGTTCCCTAGGGGCCAAGCACGCGAAAAGTACCCCCCAGAGGTGGGCCAGGGTGGCAACACCCCTAGGTGGCGTGGCCAGGGGGTGATGTCTACGCACGCTTCTATTCTTGTAGACAGTGTTGGGCCTCCAAGTGCAGAGGTTTATAGAACAGCAACAAGTTTCCCTTAAGTGGATTTCCCAAGGTTTTTCGAACTCAGGGAGGTAGAGGTCAAAGATATCCCTCTCAAGCAACCCTGCAATCAAGATACAAGAAGTCTCTTGTGTCCCCCAACACACCCAATATACTTGTCAGGTATATAGGTGCACTAGTTCGGCAAAGAGAGAGTAAAATGCAAGTAATATGGATGATAATAAGTGATAGTAGTGCACACTGTGACCTTCACACAGGACGTGCACACTGTGACCTTCACACCATGATCAAAGTGACTCCAAAGTTCATATTAATAAAGCACTTGAGTAGCAAAAGATGAAGAGTAACATCTATGAATTCAAATAGATTACAAAGCTCATGATCACATATAGATCACACCATGGGAGAGAGAGATGAACCACATAGCTACCGGTAGACCCCTCAGCCTCGGGGGAGAACTACTCCCTCCTCATCAAAGGAGACAGCAACGGCGATGGAGATGGCGGTGGACTCGATGGAGATGGCTTCCGGGGGCACTTCCCCGTCCCGGCAGGGTCCAGAATAGAGATATGTCCCCCGAAACTTGTCGGTGGCGGCGGCGGAGCTACAGATGTATTTTGTGGAAAAGGTCGATTCCCCTAGGGTTTATGCCTCAGGGAGTATATATGGGCGAAAGGGAGATGCCGGGAGGTGGCCAGGGGCCCACACCCCTAGGTGGCGCGGCTAGGGGGGACCCGCGCCACCCCATGGTGTCGCCACCCTGTGGCCCCCCTCCGGGGCTCTTTGGGACTTCTGGAAGCTTCGGGGACTTCTAAGAATTATGGCTTTCGAATTTTCCAATTCAGAGAATATTTCCAGAACAACTTTTCTGAAACTAAAAACAGCAGAAAACAGGGAACTGGCTATGTGGCATCTTGTCAATAGGTTAGTCCGAAAAATCGATAAAAATGAGATAAAGAAGGGAGAAAACATGTAGCAATTGGCATAATATCAACATGGAACATCAGAAATTATAGATACATTGGAGACGTATCAGGGGGGCGCGCCACCCCTAGTTGTGGGCCCTTGGTGGCCCCCCTCCGGCTCTCCTTCTGGCTGGGTTCCTCCTTTGAACTTTTAGGACACCCCCGGTGTCCCCCTTCTTCTTCTGATCTTCTGAAATATGGTATCTCGATGGTGCTTTTTTCCATCAGATTTCTGGTCCCGGTGTTTATCCTCCAAAAATTATAAAACATGCAAAATAAGATAAAATAACATAAGGGATGCATCATAATATGAAATATATCGATGAATAACAGAAAATTATGATATAAAATAGTGATGCAAAATGGACGTGTCAGTACACCAATATATAGTGCTTGAAAAGTGAGTTTTCAAAGGAAAACCTTTGTGCGGGTGTGAAGATATAAACAAAAAAGAGTTCCAAATCTTTTCTCCAAGATTAGCTTATGTTTTTGAGATGATCACATTTTCCTGATCATGGACTTTGATAAATCTAGCAAACATGGGAGTTTATTGTTAGGACAACAATATTACTGAACCGATCCAAGTATATGATCTTGCTAAGAGACTGCCAATTGTAATGCATTTAGCAAAGCGAATATAGAGTTTTCATTGAATAGAATACCTATGGTATGATAATATTTAGTGACCGCACAATTGACAATTTTGATTTGTATGTCCTCAAACGCCCATCGTAATTGGGGATTATGACGTTGACATTTGCGTATAACCTAGAGCGTGTAATGGAACTGAGATTGTTCAAGAATAGTACTTAAATCCTCAAGAAAATGGAGATATACATCCTAAGAGACCTCTCAGTATCACCAATTTCAACTAATTTCCTGGCCAAAGAAAGTGTGATTTATCAATAGAACATTGATACGTTGCAAATGTCTCTATAATTTTTTATGCTCCATGCTTGTTTTCTACCCAATACCTTTTGTTTTCCACATGTTTTCTATCGTTTTCCGGATGTTATCACAGACTAACCTATTGACAAGATGCTCCAGGCCAGTTGTTGTTTTCAATAGTTTTTCTATTTCAGAAAAGTTCTAAGGAAATATTCTCAGAAAGGGCTGAAAATCAACGGAGATTATTTTTTACCCGGAACGGAGATGGAGTCTAAAGAAGATCCGGAGGGGTAAGGGGTCGCCCAGGGGGGTGCCAGCCGCGGTCGCACCTAGGCCGCCCCTGGTGGGCCCATAGCACCCCTGGCCACCGCTTCACACCGCCTTCTCGCCCACAAATTGCCCGTAACCCTAAAAAGTTTGGGGACAGAGTTATTTTCCACGTAACATACAGAGAGGCGTCATCACCTCGAAAGTCCAATCTAGGGCTTCTGAAGTCCAACTCTGGCACCCTGCCGGAGAGGGGAATCGTCATCGGAGGCCTCTACATCGCCATGATCGCCTCCAGACAGATACGCGAGTAGTTCATCTCGGGACTATGGGTCCATAGCAGTAGTTAGATGGTTGTTCTCTCCTCTATGCCTCCATGATTAGAGTCTAGTGAGCTGCCTCACATGATCGATACCACAATTATGTAATTGTGCATGTTGTGTTTGCTGGGATCCGATGAACCATGAGATTATGATGATTTTGTTCGTGTCAATCCGAGATGCTTCACTTATATTAGTTGAGATTTTTAATATTGTCTAGCACTGCAGTCCAGTTTTTATGATCACCTAGGTCACTTAGTTGTTTTCACCTCCAAGAGAGGGTTTATATGCTTGATGGTAGGTTCATGCCTCGCTTACATATGTGCTCGAGTGACAGAAACGTGACGGATGGAGGATGTGTTTTCTCTATAGGGAGAAAACAATGGTTCTCTTGTCTACGGACGAGGACCACAAAGAATTTTTCTATTGAACACAAAGCAATCACTTCTTTGCTGCAACTTAATACTAGAGATATTTGTTGGCTAGATTTCTTGAGGTGGAAGCTTCGAGATGGATGCATGCTGGATAGCGGTCCATATTCCTTGACGTAATGCCTACAATGTCAGAAACCATGAACTATATCTCGTCATAATAGTATTGTTATACGTTCAGGATTTCTCAATGCCCAGCTGTAATTTGTTCACACAGCATGTTTGTTTTCTTTAGAGAGACACCCCACTAGTGAACCTATGGGCCCGGTCCTATTTTCCTCATATTTGCAACCTTCTTTAAAGCACTTTCTTAATTATTTCCTTGATGTTCCGTTTTTACTTTTATTATTTTCCAAGCCTTTATAAGTTTAATTCTCTCGTTTTCAGCAAGACCGGAAGATTGACAACCTTCCGGAAAGTTGGGGCACGAGAGAGTTTGTGTTGTGCAGGTTCCATACTTGTTGACGCGCCGGACAACAAGCAATCTTCCTCAAGACTACGAAGTCCTACTGGTTCAATAAACCCTGATTCCACAATTGCGGAAAAATTTCCGCTAGATTACATCATACCTTCCGCTTGGGGTCTCCCAACGAGCGTGTGATCACGTCAGCTGATACGTCATAAACGTATCCTTAATTTCTGATGTTCCATGTTGTTTTCATGCCATATGCTACATGTTTTCCTTACACTTTATGTCATTTTTATCGATTTCCCGGGACTAACCTATTGACAAGATGCCACAGAGCCAGTTCTTGTTTTCTGCTGTTTTTAGTTTCAGATAAGTTGTTCTGGAAATATTCTCGGAATTGGAAATCTTAGAATTCCCGAAGGTTCCACGGAGTCCCGAAGAGGCCTAGAGGGGGTACACCATAGGGTGGCGCGCCCCCCATAGACGCTCCTTGGGGTGGTGTGGGCCCCTCGGGTGTCCACCGCCATCGCCCTTTCGCCTATTTATTCCCCCCGATATGTCAACCCTAAAGATATACCACTTCTCCACGAAAGACACCCGAGGCCGCCGTCATTGTCAACCCGAGACCGGGAGAGTTCTGGAGTTCTCCCCGGCACCCTGCCGGTAGGAAAAATCATCATCAGAGGGGTCTACACCACCATGCCCGCCTCCGGAGTGATGCGTGAGTAGTTCATCCTTGGACTACGGGTCCATAGCAGTAGCTAGATGGTTTTCCTCTCCACTTTATGCCTCATGTTTAGATCTCGTGAGCTGCCTCACATGATCAAGATCATCTTATTTGTAATGTTACATGTTGTGTTTGCTGGGGTCCGATGATTATTGAATGTTATGTCTTTTGATTATCAATCTATCATGTTATCTTCATGTGTATGTTATTTATGATCTTGCATGATCTCCATTGTTAGTAGATGCTCTGGCCAAGTAGATGCTAGTAAATCCAAGAGGGAGTATTTATGCTCGATAGTGGGTTCATGCCTCCTTTGCATCTGTGCTCGAATGACAGAAACATGATGGATGGAGGATGTGATGTTTCCATTAGGGAGAAAACAACAATGTTTACATTGTTTACATTACACACTTTGCTTACTGCGATTATCCGTTGCTTGCAACTTAATACCCAATGTTTGTTCGGATGATATTCGGAGGGTGGATTATTAGTCATAGATGCAGTTGGATGACGATCTATGTATCTTGTTGTAATGCCCGCATGAATCTCATAGTAATCTTTATTTCATGCATGTTTCTTTATCTATCAATTGCCCAGCTATAATTTGTCCACCACACATGTTAGCTATCTTTTGTGGAGAGACACCTCTAGTGAACTGTGGACCCCAGTCCATTTTCTCATACTGATAATACACACACTGCTTCCACTATTTCCACACTTCTACTAATGTTTTCATATTGTTCTCATACTATTTACCACGCCATATGTTTAATCTCTTTGTGCTCAGCAAAACCGGTGAGATCGACAACCTCACTTCTTCATTGGGGCAAAGTGAATTGATTGTGTTGTGTAGGTTCCATGTTGCTACTGAACCGGTAGTGCGCCCTGCCACCTCAGCTGCATCAACCTTCAGAAGTTGCTTGTCCTCCTACTGGTCGATTCAACCTCAGTTTCTTTTCTGAGGGAAAACTTGCCGCTGCACTCTTCACAACCATTCTCTTGGGGTTTACCAACGTCAGCTCCCATCAAGTTTTCTGGCGCCGTTGCCAGGGAAGAAGAGGATTCGTGCAAGAGGAGTCTCTAACCTCCAATAATTTTTACTTTGTTATTGTTATGCTTGTTACTTTCTTTATCATGCTTTCTATCAATGTTTGATTTCTTTGAAACTGGATCTTATTGGCAAGGTGGGTTCACACATGAACAACAAAAATATTATAATGAACACCGCTTGTCACAAAAAGGGATACACTTATGGGAGCAAATTAATAAATTGCATAACTATGATAAAAACTTGTGCTCTACTTATAATGTTACTTATTGCTTTGATAAAGCTTGTTGTTGTAGGAGGTATAAATACCTCCCTTTTCAATGTGAGTATAATGATGATGTTACCATATCTTCTTATGTTAAGGAAAATTATGACTTTTATGATGTGGAACAAACTAAGGAATTTATTGCTTGGAAGGGTGCATTTGAAATTGCCTATTTGCTTGAAAGTATTGATGATGGACCTTATAAATATGAGATTTATGCTATACTTGAATATTGCTTTGATAATTATATGGGATTGTAATTGCTACATAATTAAATATCTGAATCAATTCTCTCCCCCAAAGCGAGAGACTAATGCCTTCCAGGAACCTATGAAAGAAGAAACTGCTGAATCGGGAAGCTCATTGGATGAAAAAGAGGAGGATAGTGATGATAAAGAGGAGGAATAATGGAGTATCTACCCATGTCTACCTTCCAATGAGAGTAACTCTTTAACTCATACATTATTTGATGAAAGAGATGATCCTATTGATTCTTTTGAAATATCTCTTTTTGATGAAACTGATACTTGCTATACTTGTGATCTTGATACTACCATGAATGAAACTTGTGAGAACGATATTGATACTGTTATTTATGATAATTAATTCTACTTTGATAAATCCTATGAGATTCCTCTATTTATTCCAACTATTGATATGCATGATGATGAGGAAATTTGTTTAGAAAATTTATATGATAATGCTCTTGATGAAGGTCCTATGTTACTTGATGTTATAAATCATAATGCTACTGAAAATGGGAATTATATTAGTATTCCCATACCTTTTATGAGTGATCAATCATCTCGTTTTGATGTTGCTAAAAGTCGGGTAAGAGAAGAGCTGATTTCAAATTTTGATCCCACTGTTTTTTAGCTTGATATGAATTGTGTGCTTTTAGACCATGACAAACATGATTTATGTGATAATTATGTTGTTGAGTTTGTTCATTATTCTACTATAAATTATTATGAGAGAGTAAAATATGGTTGTATGAATTTTCATGTTACGAAAACACCTCTCTTTTCGTTGAAAGTTATGAAATTGCTCTTGTTCTACCTTCCCATGATTTCTAGTTTGAGCTTCTTTAATTTATTTATTTACAAGATTCCTACGAATAGGAAGTGGGTTATACTTAAATTTGTTTTATACTTGCTTCTTGATGCTCTCTTTTGATTAATTCATATTTCTTATGTGAGCATCTTCTCTCTCTCGGCCTAGCTAAAAGGCGTTAAAGAAAAACACTTCTTGGGAGAGAACCCATGGTTTTATTTTTGCTTTGTTTTTCTATGTTTTCTTTGAGTAAGGGGTTGTATAAACTCCTTTGTATCTTTATTTTCACGTATTAGTTGTGCCAAGTAAAGTTTCTAGCGAAAGTTGGAGTTGGTTTTGGATTTCTGCACAGGAAACAGATTTATTCTGTCCATAGTAAAAATTCCAGAAAGCTCAAAATGACCTGAAAATTTTTGTGCTTATTCCTCAGCTAATTCCGAAACTTTTTTGTTATTTATGTTTTTGGATCTGAGCAACGTAAGTGCCCCGAAAAAAATTGTCTTTACAGACTGTTCTGGGTTTGGCAGATTCTGCCATTTTTCTTGCATTTGCTTTTTTTGCGATGTCAAGTCGATTTCTTTGCTTCATGAAACATCAGTGGTTGTAGCTAATATTTAAAAGTTTTAATAGAACTAGTTCCCATGCAGAACCCATGGATTTTACTAACCCTCTGATGCGAATTACTCTTTGAGTGTGGTGTGAAGGAACTTTTCAAGGGTCAAGAGAAGAGGGTGATATAATGTGATCAAGAAGAGTGCAAGGTAAAAGCTTGGGGATGCCCCTGTGTTTCATCCCAGAAAATTCTAAGAAGACTCAAGCATCTAAGCTTGGGGATGCCCAAGGCATCGTCCCGTTCTTCATCAACAATTTATCAGGTCACTTCTAGTGAAACTATATTTTTATTCGGTCACATCATATGAAATTTACTTGCAGTGTCTTTTTTTTTCCTTTGTTTTATTTTGTTTACCTTTCTGCAATAATATAGTTGGAATATAGCATTATTTGTGTGGGAGAGAGACACGCTCCGCTTTTTCGTTTGAATACTCGTTATGCTCGTATTCTTAGTTTTTCTTCTATCTGGTGCAAAATTCCTGTTTAGCTCCTGTTTTTCTTGCATCTCTTATTTAGAGCTGTTAGTTTTAGTAGAGTTGTGTTAGTACTCTCTTGTTTCATTGCTTCATCTCTTGGAGAGTTTTTGTTTATTATGAAATGTTTGGTGTTGGAAATCAGTAGTACAGTTTTCGTGCTTATAACGGTGCAATTAGAAGCTTGTATAGACTGTGGCTAGACTTTTTCGTGTCATGCTAGATGTTATTTTAATTCTAAATCCTAGTACTTATTTTTGTAGCATGATTTGTCTCAAACAGCTGAGAATGTTTAATGTGCCTTAGAAAGAATCATGAGTTGTTCTGGCCATTTTGAAGCATATATTTGTGGTGTTCTCCCTACCGCACCAACCCCGAGGAGACTAAGGAGATTGAGCGCCAAATCCAAGAACTTCTTGAGAAAGGATTCATCCGAGAATCTGTTAACCCTTGTGCCATTCTGGCTATCCTTGTCCCTAACCAAGATGATAGTTCTCGCATGTGCAAGGATTGTCGCCCTATCAATGCTAGCACAGTTTGATATAGACATGCCATACTTAGGCTCGATGATATGCTTGATGAATTAAGTGGTGCTACTATCTTTTCCAAAAATTGTCCTTAAAAGTGGATATTGATACGTCTCCAACGTATCTATAATTTCTGATGCTCCATGATCATATTATGTCAATTGCTACTTGTTGTCTCCCTTATTTATAGCATTTTTATACGTTTTCCGGGACTAACCTATTAACAAGATGCCAAGTGCCAGTTCCCTGCTTTCTGCTGTTTTTGTTTTCAGAAAATTTGTTCTGGAAACATTCTCGGAATTGGACCCCACAAAGCCCGAAGTGCCTATTTTCCCAGAAGCATCCAGAACACCGAAGAGGAGTCGAAGATGGGCACCAGGGGGCCCACACCATAGGGTGGCGCGGGTCCCCCTGGCCGCACCAACTATGGGTGTGGGGCCCCTGGAGCTCCACCGTCTTTGCCCTTTCGCCTATTTAATCCCCCCGGATGGAAAACCCTAAACACCTGGTAAAAAATCCCCGAAAACTTCCGCAGCCGCCGTCACCGTCAACCCTAGATCAAAGGGGTTCTGAAGCCGTTTCCGGCACCCTGCCGGAGAGGAGATCATCGTAGACTTCTACATCACCATGCCTGCCTCTGGAGTGATTCGTGAGTAGTTCATCCTTGGACTACAGGTTCGTAGCTGTAGCTAGATGGTTGTCTTCTCCTCATATGCCCTCCATGTTTAGATCTCGTGAGCTGCCTATCATGATCGAGATTGATCTTATGTAATTATATATATGCTGTGTTTGCTGGGATCCGATGAATATTGAACGTATGCCAAGTTGATTATAGTCTTTATTTGCATATGCTATTTGTGATCTTGCATGCTTAACGTTGCTAGTGGTTGTTCTGGCCAAGTAGTTGCTAGTGACTCCAAGAGGGAGTATTTATGCTTGATAGTGGGTTCATGCCTCCTCACCACCTTGCTCGAGCGACATAAATGTGAAGGGGGGATGTGCTGTTGCCATTAGGGAGAAAACAGTGGTGAGAGTGCCCGCGTGCATAATCATTGCTTACATTACACACTTTGTTTAATGCAGTTATCTGTTGCTTGCAACTTAATACCTACACTACTAGGGAAAAGGCTACCGCAGGCGAACCAAATTATGCTACCGCAGGCGAATATTGGTTCGCCTGGGACCACATCGCCAGCGGTAATGATTTACCCCAGGCGAACCTCAAAATGCGCCTGGGGTAAGTTGACATACCCCAGGCGAACAGGCCGTGTGCGCCTGGGGTAAGCCTTTTACCTGAGGCGAACAGGCACTGTGCGCCTGGGGCACAGATTCGCCTGGGGTATGATTTCTTATTCGCCTGGGGTATGGTTTTGTTGTGTCAAAAAATAAAAGAAACGAAAATAACAGAATTACAGCAAATTGACAGAAATAAATATGAAAATGACAGCAAAATAACAGAAATATTCTCGATCATCAACACATAGTCTCGAACAATAGTCTCGATCATCACCAAATAGTCTCGAAGCGATAGTTTAGTTACAAGCATAGTTCAAACACTAGAGGAGTACACATAGTTCAAAAAAATTGATAGTTTAGTTATCTAGACAAGCAAAACAACAAGTAGCATCAACACTGCTAGGAGTACAAGGAGTATAAGCACGGCGATGGCGAAGGTGGTCATCCGGGCCCTCGTCTTCTCCGTCTTCTCTCTCGCTAGGTAAGTGGCGTATCGAGCTTCCGCCTCCACCATGGTCTTGTACCCCTTGTAGATGTTGCCGCTGAAACCGTGCACCTGTCTCCGGCATTGGTCCCAGTCGTCGTAGACTCCGGGAACCCTACCGACATACACAACATACCATGTCATCTGTGCATAGGACAAAAATACGAGTTTAGCATCGAAAGTGATAATAGACCGCAAATAACTATCAAAAAATATAAGCATCAAGGTTTACGAATAAAACACGACAAATAAAGGACTAAAAGTTATATGATGCAAGTGTATACTAACATTTTGTCAATCCTATAGTCTCGACGGGAACGGACGAACGCCTTCTAGCGTGTTGAATGTCCGGGTGTCACGTTGCTCTCGTAGGTGTGCTTCTATGTCACGGTTGCTCGGTGGTGCGTGGCCGTGGAAAAACAAGACACCCCAACTGATGACATCCGACAAGAGTATCGTGCAGATCCTCCGCTGGATGCGACGGAACTCAGCCCGCACATATTCATCGGGGGTGTTGGCCATCTTTGTGGTCAGGTCTCGGAGATGACTTGGTAGCTGGGCCTGTTGGGCATCCTTTAAGTACTCCCTCATCTGAAAGATGACATACCAAGCTTCCAACTCAGATTCTTGCTCCGATTGCTTGAGGCAGGGGAAGCTTGTTACGTGGGTGCACACGTAGGCGCCTCAGACTATTTTCTCCTTTTTTAGGGGCTTGCCTAAATCGGCGGCGAAGCCGTTGAGGGCACTATTAAGCACAGCTCTTATGTCGGTGTAGTCCTTCTGCACCGCCCTACCCGCATCGAGATAAGTGCATTGCGACCAATGCGGTTCCATGACGATGAGTACGCATCCTCCGTTTCTGCGCAGAACATTTCAAACAAGCCATCAATATCATCAATCGGGATACTAAGGAGATTCTAGAAAGAATGTAACGACGTGAAGCGGAGAGGACTACTTACTTGGGAAAGTATGGCATGAGAATGGCGTTCTTATCCTTGTTATCTATCAAAAACCCCGTTATGTAAGTCGTGATTAGAACCCGGTCCGCATGTGACCGCAAGTAGTCCTCATTCATGTAGTAGGGGTCCATAATCGCGATGTGCGGGGTATTCTCCATGACCATATCGTGCGCCATGCTGAGCGATACCAGGCGAACAATGCTTAGGTCGAGCTTTCCCAAGTGGAAGACCCTGAATATGTCTTCGTATCTGATGAAGAACACCTCTGTGGGATTTGAATCCACAAAGCCCACGGATCGGGGCACCTTGACCACGTATAGCGGGTAGGAGGGATGTTTCTCACGTAGAAGTTCACTCTCTTTGAACAAAATCCCGTCGTGGATGGTCCTCATGTCACCACCCATGACAGCAACAACCTCTGGCGGCAGCATCGGCTGACCTATCTCATGCACCTTCCTCCACGGGACGGCGGGCGGCAAACGGTCCAGGACTCGGGCGGCCGCTGGCTGGCTACTAGAGGAGGCACCACCTTTCTTCTTCTTGGCTACCGGCCTCTTCCGATTCTTCTTCGGCCTCAAGCAGATGGGAGTGCCGCTTTGTTTTACCGCCTCCGTGGCCGTAGCACGGAGTGTATTCGGGGTAACCAGCGTAGGCTGTGGAGCCGTAAAGGCCGTCTGCTCCTCGGGAGTTTCTTGGGAATAGGTTAGCTTCTTCTGGATATCCGGTTTTCTGGTGGGTAACTCAGAAGAACCGCCCTCTCCGCCATCTACCTTCTTCTGGATATCAAGAGTTCTGGCGGGTAACTCCCGAGGAACCGGCTTCTCGCCATCCAACTGATTTATGAAATCGTCAATGGGAGCAAGTTCAATATCCATGTAGTCGTCATGGGTCTCATGCTCGTGATGTTGCTCGTCATTGGACGTCTCGTGCTCGGGAGGAGGAGGATCCACCGGAGGTGGAGAGAGGACATTGCCATGTTGGACCTTGTCTTGTTGGCTTGCCGCGGGCGCAACCGGTTTAGTGGTGACGGTCATGGCTTGGCTTGGCGCCGACCCTGACGTCGTGTTCAGCCGAATAAGGGCTTTCGGCCATAGCAAGATTTGATTGTCCAGTTGGCCGAGATTCAGCTCACTGTCGGCATCGGCGGGTTGATTAGGAGGATACAAGTTCTCGAATCCCGGTAGCACCATATCGACACGAACCCGAAGCTCGTTGGCCGGTATATCTCTGCAGTGGTACTTGCGGGATAGTGGCTGCAAGATGCTCCCCTTTGCAACATCCTTCAACTCGCTGCCCACTTTTAGCAGGAAGGTGCATCCCGTCGCGTCAGCCTGCGATAACATGCATGGATAGGTCAGAGAGTAGGGTTATATTGAACTGGCTACAGCTTGAGACGGTCAATAATTTACCGTGAGGGCATTGAGCTCGGCTAACATCGACAGACCACAGGTGATGGTGGGCTCGTCGAGCAACGGGGTGGTGGCCGCGCCGGACACGACCGACGGTCCATCGGGGGCAGGCGCGTCGGGCACGGCGGGGGCGACAGGCACGGCCGACGTCGACGGACCACCGGCGGCGGCCGCGGCGGGCACGACCAACATCGACGGTATGTTGAACGTCGGTAACGGCCCCTGTGAGCCCCCGGTGATGTAGCCACATATTTTTTCAAATACGGCGGGGATGAGAGCATTCATCTTTTCCCCCACCGTTTTCTCAATCTTCTTCTCCATGTTTGTTTCCAAGTCATGTACCTTCTTCTTCAGCACCTCCGTCTCCTCGCTCTTCTTCGCCGCCCGCGACTCCTTAGTGTTGGGCTCAGCCAAGCCATAGTTGGTGTGCTTCTTATTAAGTCCGCCGCCGGTGATACGGCCTAAGTGCGGCCTTTTCAGAGGGTCCTGGCTCTTTGCCTTGTTGTACCCCCTGATGAAAGGCTTATCCCACGCGACTTTGGCCGTCGACGTCTGCGACGAGGAAGATTCAAGTTGTTGTTCTTCTAGCTGCAGAAGCAACATATGAACGGTTTGGAAATGGTTTCGTACTAGAATGAAATCATGGACTTGATGATGATGAGTTGCATGAAATGGTAAATTTCTTACCACTAGCTTCTCAACATTCTTCACGCTATCGTCCGTGACCAAAATAACACCCTCCACCATCTTCGGGTCCGAGACAAGTTCCCCGGTCGGAGTTACTTTTCTGTACCTCGACCTCATGAATTTCTGGAATTGCGGGTCATGGGCATACTTGGCGTAAGGGTTCTCAATCCCTTTTTCAATGTAGGCCTGGTCCTCTTTCGCCCAAACTGGCTCCTTCCCGTCGTAGCCACGACAGCCGAGATTGTGGTGACCGATGTTCTTCAACGCTAGCTCCTTCCCCCATTCCGTTTGATTCTTAGTGGAATCAAGCGACTCATTATTTAGGAAAGTCTTGAAGTCATCGGGCGTAATCCGCGGGAAGTGGCGATGGATCTCTTTGAATGGTGTCGATTCCCTAATCATCGCCCTCACCATAGTCTTGTAATTGCCCAGGGCTTTGGTGAATCTAGTGAGGGCGAGTTTGTTCACGAGGTTGCCCTTCAGATTCTCGTTGTTGTAGAGGGGAGGGAACTCGTACCGCGCGTGCAGCCTCGAGATGAGTTGGGCGCGCAGAGTTGGCTTCTTCTTGAGAGTCGGCTCGTTGACATTGACGACGTCTCGAAGTATCGCGCCAAGTTGGAGGAAGTACCCCTTCACAAGGTCCAATGGCATCACATGCGTGCCACTGGAAGGGTCCACCTCCGTGAATTTCTCTCGAACAGTGCCGACCTTGTTCGGAGCTCGCTTCCGACGCTTATTTCCCGTCGTGCTGCTCCCTGAGGGACCCCCGGCGCCACTATCAGTGGTTTCCTCCTCGCCACCGGTGAGCCCGTCATCATTGTGGGGCTCGACATCGGGGAGCTGGTCAGTTTGTGTCCGATCTTCCTCTTGCGACTCTCGGGCCATAAGGATATAATGGTCCAATAAAGCCGGATCCGTAGTAGAAGAAGACATGCCTAGCAGTAGATAAAACGTATACGGTTAGTCACCGGAAAAATTCGGCATGACCTCGGCTATAAATGGTCATGCCGGAGTGCCAGAAATTCGTCGGAATGGAAATGAATCAACGTTCCGGCAAAACATTGGCACTCAATGTACCTGCAACATAAATTGAATGCCCACATGGCCACAAAAACAATTTCTTGCATTGCTGTCATCACATGGCACAAAAACTCACAGGAAATTCATATATCTGTGTCATCATGAAATTTGTGTCATGCAAACTTTGTTAACTAAAATTTCAGCAAGAATTTAGAACTTGCTTCCTGGAGTACTTTAAACCACTTAAACTGAACATATTGGAATAGATAAATTATTGCTTGTACTTCTAGCAAAGACTAAATTTGAAACACTAGAAACAGCAGCATTTATCAAAGCAACAGCAGCATTTTTTCAAACACTAGAAACAAGTAAGCTGTTTCTGTAAATAATGCTGGGCAGCAAAAACAACTAAGTGGTAGGTGATATCTCAAGATAAAAGTGTAACCTATAAGCTGAAAAACCCAAGCCAATCAACAACTTGTTATTGAGATAAACCCCTGTTTTGTGCACTCTACAAGCTGAAAAACCGTAGGTAATAATTTCTGAAATGAAGATGACACAATGATATAACCCCTGTTTTGTGCACTCTACAATCTGAATAAGTGTATGTGTATTTATATACCCAGCCCAAACCTGAGAAAAACACATATGCAAGCAACTGCAAGAAAGTTATGAATTTTATTCAGTCTACCACTTAACAATTTGATAAATTAGCACTTGGATGTGCATCTGATTTTATTGATTTGGCCATGGACATCATTCGGTGGAATTTGATTATACATGCGTTTGTATGGGGCACTGTAGCAGCAACTGCAGGGGAAAGCACGGTAGCAGCAACTGCAGGGCCATGGACATCGATCGATGTCTAGATGCAGGGGTAGTTTGCAGGGGAAAGCGACACTACTGCACACGGGCGTTGGAAGAGGGGGGGGGGCTGACCTGGGTTCGTCGTGGGCGTGGGCGACGGCGGCGTGGGTGACGACGGCCGGCGTGGACGACGACGATGAGAGGGACGGCGCGCGGAGTGCTCCCGCTCCTACTCCCCTGCTGCTCTCGCTCCTCCTCCCCTGCTGCTCCTGCTCCTCCTCCTGCTGCTGCTCCCGCTCCTCCTCCTGCTGCTCGACAACGACGACGGCGGCGTGCGATGAGAGAGACGACGGTGGCGTGCGGTTTGGGGATCGAGAGGAAGTGTGCGGGCGCGCAAGATCTAGAGAGAAAGGAAGTGTGCGGGCTGGGGGGTTAGCAGAGCGAGGACTTACAGGCGCACAACGAGTGATATGCGCCTGCGCTACCCTTTAACCCAGGCAAACAAAACTAAAATGCGCCTGCGCTAAAGTTCATAGCGATTCGTTATGCGCGGGCCCACAGAGCCATACCCCAGGCGCATAACCTAGCAAATGCGCCTGCGCTAAACTTTAGAACCGGTTTGTGATACAAACCGGTTCTAAAGGGTCTGTCCCCTGGGCCCCCTCCCTGCAGCAATTGGCCGCAAGGCCTTTAGGACCGGTAGGCCTTGCGGCCAATTGCTGCAGGGAGGGGGGCCCAGGGGACAGACCCTTTAGAACCGGTTTGTATCACAAACCGGTACCAATGTGCTTCGCTTGATGCCCTGTTATGCGTGGGCCCACAAAGCCATACCCCAGGCGCATAACCTAGAAAATGTGCCTGCGCTAAAATTTGTAGGGTTTTGGTTTGCTCGGGCCCACATAGCCTTAGCCCAGGCGCATGTTCTGTAAAATGCGCCTGTGATAAAGTTTACCCCAGGCGCATATTCTCGCAGATGCGCCTGTGCTATGATTTTCTAAATTAGACAGCCCACCCCGGCCCGGGACACATCGAGCAATACGAATGCTATTATATGGGGCTCCCACATTGTTTTTCACTTAAAAATTACATACATATGAAAGTTAACATGTGCAAAAATATTTAGTGTCGCATCGAGCGTAAATAGATTGATTTAGCGAGATACCGCAAGTGTTTCTCTCTGAAAACACATTGTACATAGTAGCTATTAGCATGTTATATCGCACATACCGCGAGTATTTCCCACTCTCAACCTTTCGTCACAATCTTACTCTTGCCTTTCTTGGTCGATGTTGAATACGTGACCGCCATATCGTGACTTCTTCTTGTGAATGGAAGACCTGCCCTAGGTAGTGTGGTCCTGCTTCTTCTTGTGGTGTATGGTGCATCGTCTTCACCGGTTCTTCCATCATCGGGTCTCCGACTAAGCCATCGAAGTCCTTCTCATCGGCGACTCCATCCATTCCGACGAGGGCCCTTTTTCCTCTCCTTACGACAACACGACTAGGCTTTGCCGGGTCGGTTATGAAGAAGCATTGCTCCACGTGCTTAGCCAATACCCAGGGCTCATTTTGCGCGGTGGGGTTCTTGGACTTGGGTTTGTTGGCTTCAGACATCGACATAGTGGTGAAATATTTGTCTTCTTTCGTGACGTTTGTAGCCCATCTGACATGGAACATCGGCAGCTTTACCCCAACGTAGTCAAGCTCCCAGATTTCCTCGATCTTTCCGTAGTATATTCTAATCTCTTCGCCCGTGTAAGATTCCATCGTTATAGACGAGTTTTGATAGTTGCTACTTTTGTCTCTTTCCTCCGTGTAGAATGTGTACCCATTGATGTCGTATGCTTGATAAGTCATCAGATTGGGCGCGGGGCCATATGACAAGGCCAATACAATTTTATCTTTCTGACATGTCATTGGCGGGGGATCGGCATCAATCTGCTTCTTGAACCATGTCGCGAAAGAGGATTTGTGTGCTCTAAATATCTCATCTTCCATCATCGGCCTGCGAGCACTGTTTTTTATCGCGGTTTTGTGCTCTTCTATCCAAGGGTCGACATCGTCGATGTGTTGTAACACTACTAGGTGGGCCCTTTCAAAGTCGGCTCTCCGACCACAGGAGTCCACGTCCATTACCCTTTTGCCAGTGTTGTGGCCTACCCCCATGAACCTGTCAAGGTGCTTGTTTGCGGGCAAACCAACAGCTGGCTTCTCATCGCCTAGAAAATTCTTGCAGAAAGAGATGCATTCTTCGGTGAGAAATCCCTGGACGATGCTTCCATCCGGGTGTGCCCTGTTACGAACGAATGATTTGATGATCCCGTTCATTCTTTCTAACGCCATCATGTTGTGCAAGAATGCCGGCCCAAGATTGGTGATATCCTCCACGATATGGACCAAGAGATGTACCATAATATCAAAGAAGGCAGGTGGGAAGTACATCTCAAGCTCGCATAGGATGGTGACGATCTCTTCCTGCAGCCTTCCGAGTTTCTTCACGCTTATCGACTTCCGAGTGATGAAGTCGAAAAAGTTACAGAAGCCAGTGAGCGTTTGACGGACGTGCGGTTCCATTATCCCTCTGATTGCAACCGGAAGTATCTGCGTCATCATCATGTGACAGTCATGAGACTTCATCCCGCTGAAGATTTTTTTCTCCGCGTCTAGGTATCTGCTTATCAGCCCCGCGTAACCTAAGGGAAATTTCACTCCGAGGAGGCATGTGAATATTTGCGCGAGCTCGTCGGGGCTTAGAGTGAAGCAAGAGGGTTTCAGGCGGTGAGTTTGGTGTTTCTTAGCCCTTTTCCGCTTGCGGTTGTCCATCTCCTCCATCTCATCCTCGTCCTCCTCCGTCTGTTCACGCGTAGAAGGTGGTAAGTGAAGCTCGCTCCTGATATTCAGGACCATCAGGTCGTATCTTAATTTTGGCCCGTCTTTGGTCCTATCTGGCATGTTGAACAGGGTGCCAAGCAAGCTCTCACACACATTCTTCGTGATATGCATGACATCAAGGCAGTGAGGCACTCCGAGGATTGGCCAGTACCGCAAGTCCCAAAACACGGACCTCCTTTTCCATACCCCCAAGAGTGGTCCTTCTGGCGGAGGACACTTTTTCTCTCCTCGCTTCCGCTTCTGTACCTTTCCCGACGGAGGACACGTTTTCCAATTCTTCAATAGAGTATCGATCTCTTCTCCTCTTCTGTTGCGTGGAGGTAGATTGAGCTCATCTTTACCGTTGAATAGGTCTCCGCGCTTTCTCCACGGGTCGTTCTGTGGTAGCCACATTCGATGCCTCATGTATACGTTTTTAGAAGATCCGGGATCCTTGTGTAGCTGTAGAAACGGGGTAAATTCCATGCACCTGACACAAGCCTTGTGTCCATGGCACACCTGACACGCAATATATCCGTATCCGAGATAGTCCTGCACCGTCGTGATCTGTACGGCTCTCATACGAAAAGTTTCTTCTTTGAAGGCGTCCCATGTTTCCACCCCTTCCTCCCACAACGTGTCTAGCTCCTCCTTCAATAGCTCGAGATACAGGTTGATATCGCTCCCTGGCTGGGTCGGCCCTTGAATCAGCATACTCATGTGTATGTACTTCCTCTTCAGACACAACCACGAGGGGAGGTTGTACATCCATACAAACACGGGCCAGGTGCTATGTTTGCTGCTCTGGTTGCCAAACGGATTGAGACCGTCGGTGCTCGCACCAAGCCTGATGTTCCATGGGTCGTTCCCGAATTCTTCATCGAATGCGTCTAATGCTTTCCACTGACGTGCATCCGAAGGGTGTGTTAGCACTAGTTTTTCAACACGTTCTGGATCGCTCAGCACCGCCTTCTTTCTGTCCTCGTGCCAGCGCATGAGCTTTGCTTCCTTGGGGTCCACGAAGTACCGCTGCAGACGGGGAATGAGTGGAAAGTACCACACAACTTTCCTAGGAGCTTTCTTCGTCCCCCTCTTGTAACGATCAGCACCGCACACCGGACATTTGATCTGGTCCGCGTGCTCGTTACGATAAATTATGCAGTCACGGACGCAAGCGTGGTATTTTGTGTGCGGTAAATCGAGGGGGCACACGATTTTCTTGGCCTCCTGTAGACTACTAGCACATGTGTTCCCTTCAGGTAAGTGCGTCTTCAGGTATCGCAGAAGATCGTCCATGCTTGTGTCGGTCCATCCGTCTTTTGCCTTCATCTCTAGAAGATCCAGATCTACTCTCAAGCGTGACTCCTCCGCCCCGCGACTTGCGTCATACAACGGAGTTGCAGAGTCTATCTCTAGTTGCGTGATCTTAGATTTACATCTGGCGTCGGTCGACGTGTTCTTGAGAAGAAGATCTTGAACATGAGGGTCCCGCACGACTGAAGTTAGCGGAGTGTTCATGTCCTCGTCTTCATGTTGTTGATCACCATGACTCCCTTCTTCTTCACTATAGTCGTCTGCGTCGGCAGCCTCTTCGTCCTCTCCATTGCCATGTTCAGACTCCTCCTGATCATCTTCACATGTCGCCGCCCAATTGGTCTTGACGTGATCATCGTCTTCATCATCATCCATCCACTTAGTGTGGCCCTCCATGAAACTATACCTGAGCAGGTGCTTCTCCACATTACCAGAATCTGGATTGAACAAAGACCCCAGCTTGCATTTCCGACATGGACACTCTATCTCGGTGCGGTTGTTTCGATGCATCTCGGCCGTCGCGCGTCGCACGTACCTATGCACCACGCTTGTCCTCATCGCAATGACCATTGCTACAAAATGCAAGAGAGAGAGGTTTCATTAACTAGATCCGGTTTTCACGAAAAATTTCGGCATGGCCTTCCTACAGAAGGTGTAACGCGGAGCGCCAGAAATTTGCCGAAAAGGAAATGAATCAGCATTTCGGCAAAACATTGGCAACTCATCCTCATGGCAACACAATAAAATGAAAAAGAGAACGAATTCTCATCCACCGACCAATCCCACACACCTATTAAGATGACACACAATGCAAAATATATAGACGCGATGACGACGTCGAAGATCACCGGAGAGACGACCGATAAGAGAGTGATAGATCTAGAAGTAGCTAGTGGTGCATTTGTGGTGAGATCTAGTGTCCGGTTAGTAGATCTAGTGGAGATTTGGAAGAGGGAAAGTGGGGTAGCATACTAGCTAAAATATAACAAACATGATTGGTTAAATTAGCTAAAAATGGTGGAGGGGTGTGGGGGATTGAGCTAGGAGCACTAATGGGTCGAGTTTGGACTAGTGACTGAGTGAGTGGGGTGGATAGGGGTGGTGGTGGGTGGCTGGCCGCACTTATTGAGGACAAAGATTACCCCAGTCGAATATGGCATGGAATGCGCCTGCGCTAAGGGGTGCTACCCCAGGTGTTTCTTTATCCCAGGCAAACAGAGATGTCGTGCGCATGCGCTAATGGGAGCTACCCCAGTCCACTTTTTACCCTAGACGCTTCTGCCCAAGTTCGCCTGGGGTATATGTTGTACCGCAGGCGAACCGGTATGATGTTCGCTTGGGGTAAAGGAAGAGTGCCAGGGGGCGGCGGTGGTGGCCCTGCCACACTTTACCCCAGGCGCTGCTGAGTTTGGTTCGCCTGGGGTAACAGGCTTACCCCAGGCGCACCGTTTACATGTTCGCCTGCGCTAATTAGCCCAGGCGCATCGGTTTTTGTGTTCGCCTGTGGTAGGATATGCTGCTATAAGAAAATCTCTAGTAGTGCTAAGGGGGTTCAGATGATAACCTGAGGGTGGATTATTAGTCATAGATGCAGATGGATGTCGGTCTATGTATATTATTGTAATGCTCGCACTAAATATCATAGTAGTCTTCATGTCATATATGTGCACTACGGTGCAACCTTTATTTATCAATTGCCCAGCTGTAATTTGTTCACCCAGCATGCTATATTTTATGGAGAGACACCACTAGTGAACCTATGAACCCCAGTCCATTTTTTCACACTGTTAAACAAACCACAACTATTTCCTGCTTTCTTTACTTACTGCAAGCATACATCATTTTCCACTTTATACGTCTAATCTTTGTTTTCAGCAAGACCGGTGAGATTGAAAACCTCACTGTACCGTTGGACAAAGTATTTTGGTTGTGTTGTGTGCAGGTTCCACATTGTTGCTGAGACCGGTGAAGCGCCAGCACCATCGTCAGTGGCATCAACCTTCCTGAGATCCTCTTCCTCATACTGGATTGATAACCTTGGTTCTTAACTGTGGGAAATTCTTTCCGCTTGATCATCACACCCTCCTCTTGGGGTTTCAAACAAATTCATCAACTCTGCAAGCATCAAGGAATTCCTGGCACCATTGCTGGGAGGAAGAAATCTTCTGGCAAGGGGAGTCTCTCACTCTCAACCTCGTTATTTTGTTTATTATCTTGTTTTTATTTTTGTCTTGTTTTCCTTCTCTATATTAAAAACACAAAAAAATAGTTCTCATTCTAGTTGTTATTTTTGTCTCTATGTTGTTATTTCTCATCATGTTGTTCCCTAAGTTTACCTTGAAAGATTTGCCGGTTGGAAGTGGTTCTATACTTGGAAAGGACACTATCAAAGAATTCTTTGATCATGTTAGTAAGCATCATAACTTTGAGGAAAAATCCATAGTAGAACTTGCTCCCAATTACGAGACTACTACAACTTCTTTAGTACACATGCTAGAATCTAGGTTTGTTAACCTCCATCCCATAATGCAACATATGTTCCTCAACTTGAATAACATTGAAGATGTTGAGAAAAGAAACTTCATCTTAGAAACTATGCTTAAAGAATTTGGAGATGTTGTTATAGAAGCTAGAAAAGTCTTTGGTCGTTTTAATATGCTTGGCTCATGTGTAGACATTGTTGGTGCTCTAGAAAAAACTGAATCTAATAATGAAAACAATGATAAAATACCAATCCCTTTTAAATTAGTGGCACTGCACGAAGCCCAAGAAAAGAATTTTGATTGGATCGTTCCTGAAAATTTATTTGATGAAGATAGTAGGCCTAAAAGTACTAAGAGAGGAGCCTCTGAAACTCACTTAGATAGAATAAAATGCATTATTAAAGAATTGCCAAATCTTGATTTGAATACCTCACTTTAAAATACTTGAGTTGCCCTTTTATGCCTAGCTGAAAGGCGTTAAAGAAAAGCGCTGCCGGGAGACAACCCGTTTTATTTCGCTGTTTTCAACCCGTTTTCTTTAGTTTTATTTGGTGTAAGTTGCACCTGGGTGTTGTATATTTCCTTAGCAACCCCTCTGTATCTTTTATTTTGTGTTTTTTTTGAGCCAAGTAAAGCCTCCAGTGGAAAGTTGAGGCTATATTCCGGATTTCTGCGCAGGAAACAGATTTCTGATGTCCACTGTTAATTCCGTAAAAAAATCCCAGAAAATACAAAATGACCTGAGTTTTTTTGTGCTTAATCCTGAGTTATATACGCAACTTTTCTTAGTTGACCACTTTTTGATTTTAGCAACATAAGATTTTTTTAAAAATCGATCTTTGCCCGCTGTTCTGTTTTGACAGATTTCTGCCATTTATCGCATTTGCATCTTAATCTCTTTCTTTTGGTGTTATTTTGAGAAACAGAGTTTTAAAAGAAGTTTTGACAGTAGATAATGTGTTTTTTATTGTTAGACTTGTGTTTAAACTTAACCATGTGAATTTATTATTTCAATTGCACTAACGTTGCTAATGAAGATTGTGAGAATTTTGGTGTGAAGGAAGTTTTCAAGGGTCAAGAGAAGAGGATGATATGATGTGACCAAGAAGAGTGAAAAGCCTAAGATTGGGGATGCCCCGGTGGTACATCCTAGAAAATTCTAAGAATACTCAAGCGTCTAAGCTTGGGGATGCCCAAGGCATCCCTTCTTCATCAACAAATTATCAGGTCACTTCTAGTGAAATTATATTTTTATTCGGTCGCATCTTATGTGCTTTAATTGGAGCGTGGTGCGGAGTGGTTAGCTCCTAGGTGGCCCGATCTTCACGAATTGACCAATAATATTAAGAACGAACGAAGAACGCGATGAACATGATGAACACAAGAGGGGGAATCGAGGAGAAATCGTGGGGAATCGCGGGAAAACACAAGGGAGATAACTAGTGGGAACTGAAGAATCCAAATTTCCCGTCAACTAAACCCCGTGGGCCGCCTACGGGATGATCGATCCAACCGAACTCACCTTTATTGAAACCTCTTTACACCCGTAGCCGGTCCACTATGCCAATAGAACCTCAAGGGTTAGTTGAGGAAGATTCGAAAGTCCCTAACTGAATCCCAAGGGGAGAGGATAGGTAACCCGGTGAATCTTGATACGTTCCTAGATGAATATCGTAGAAGTAGCCTTGCTACGATCCTAGGTACAAACCATAGGAGTAGCCTCACAAGAGGGATACAAGAGAAAATCTCAAAAGTCTAATTCATCTCTAACCCTAGATCTGACCGGAGGGGTCTCCTTATATAGCCTTGGGGGTTGGTGGGGTGGAAAAGGGATCCTTTCACCCACTTTTGCGAGCTGGCAGGGAGGCCAGCCTCGAGGCCGGCTGCTTCAGTGTGGATGCTGGCCTAGGGTCGTAGGGGAGCCGGCCTAGGCCGGGCTTCAGGCCAGGGGCTTTGGGCACAGTGCCGGCCTGGAGTGCGCAGGGAGGATGGCCTAGGTCGGGCTTCAGGCCGGGTGCTTTTGTGAGGGTGCCGGCTTGGAGTCTGGCCTGGCCGGGCAGCAGGCTGGGCTCCCTGCACTCCACTTCCTTCTTCTTCTCCTATTCTTTCTTGAGGGCTTCTTCTTGGACATCTTCCACAGCTTCTTGGGCAACTTCTTGAGCACGTTCTTGGGCACCTTGAGCATCGTCTTGGGGGTCCATGGTGGGATCAAACCTGAGCACACAAAGGGCATTTCCATGAGGTAGCGCACCATTCACCAAGTCACCAAAAGCATGAAGAGAGAGGAGTGAGTTCACCTTGTCGTGAATGGCTTTAGCTCGTGATCTTGTTATTGGTCCACTTGGTGATGGGCTTGGTGGAATGGGGTGTGCTGTCACACCCCAGTTTTAGCACACATGTATCACATAAGGGAATCCATTTTTAGAGCAACAAAAACTTTTATGTCCCTTGTGTAATCCATTATGATGTACTGAGCTATGACTATCTATGCAAGCAAGCATTTCTATTTAAAACCCAATCACTTGTTTCTGATGTTTTTTATCACTTTTGAATTATTTTTATTTTTATAATCCTTGTTACCCTAACTCAAAAACCATGTGGCAATGTTGAAAACAACTTATTTTTGAATATTAAATCAAGTGGAGTCAAGAAAACAAAGTAACAAAAGTGAAAAAAAAGTTTTTCTAATAGAAACAAACTTTGAAAAACAAGTCAAGTAGGAGTTTTGCACCCTTGTTATTCATATGATAAGAATTCACATTTTGTGTTTTCAAAGTATGAATGTGATCTTGGTGATATGAACTACATTTTGGATAACCTAGTTGGGGAAATGGAATCACAGAAACAATGTTTTGCTTGAAGGTTTTGTGCTAAGAAATAAGGCAGAAAAGTGGAAATTTGGAAAACAGTGAAAAATTCCAATTAACACTTTTTCCCCCTTGTTTTCACCAAGCAATTGATATTCAAATTTAAATTCTTTTGCTGTTTTGAAAATTACTAAAGTTGCTTAACAGAACCATGCTTGGAAAAATAAAGTTTAGAGATTATTTAAGGTCTGCAAACAAACCCAACATTCAGCTAATCCCTCTGTTTTCTTTAAGACTTAGCAATATTCAGAAACCTGAAACTTAACTGAATTTTTCGTTTTCAGAACAGTGCAATCGAGCGATTTTCAAATGCTTATAACTTTTTGCTCACTCCATATTTTTGTGCACGGTTTGGAGCTTCTAGAAGCTGAGTCCACCCACTCCCTTTTCTGCACCTTGTCCTGCAAGTGGGTTGACTAACACGGGAGAGAGAGAGAGGGTTTCAGAGAGGGGAGAACGGGAGGGAGGGATGGGCACCTGACAGCCTCATCCCTATCCCAAGCCACAGTGGCGTTCCCCCGTGTTTCCCTCGACATTTCGCAGTGCAAGTGGATGCCCGAGCCCTCCTAGTAGCTTTGGAACCTCCCAAGGGCCAGGGTGAGCGACGTGGGACGTGCTAGAGCGTGCACGAGCGCGCCCGCGGGCGCACGGCCAGACCCGAGCGTGCGCCACTGCCCCCCTCTATTCAAGCAGCCCCCGATCCCCTACCCTAGTGCACCACACTCCCCACACCTCACTGTCACTCCCCACCCTGCTCAATGGCCCCGAGCTGCCCGCGATAGCTCGAATCGTTTGGATTTCTCCGCGGCCACCGCGACAGCACGAGGTGAAATACTCTCACCTCGGGCCACCGTAGCCGCTCCCACCCACCTAGATGCACTCCCCTACATCTGTAGAACCAGCCTGACCATTTCCGCGTCCTCTCGTTTGCAGAGACGCCGGGAACCTTGTCGGAGCCGCCGCGGAGCACGAGCACGGCGCCGTCGACTGGAGCTGCCCCGCGCCGTCGCTGTTGTACCCCTACACTGCATCGGGCTCACGCGACTCCTCCGACCACTACCCTTTGCCCTGCAACCCCTCTAGGTGAGCCCCGTTCGATTCTCGCCGCCGGTCTCCGTGCGCTCGCCAGAGAAGAAAATAGAAACGAGGGAGAGAGAGGAAGAACGGCCGTGCGCCGTAGATCTCCAGATCTACGTCCACGCTTGAACCGCGAACCGGTACGCCCGTTCCCGCGCGTCGCGGAAGCGAGGCGGGCCGCCAGGCGCAGTTGGGCCGCGCCACCGTGCGTTGACCAGCCCACTGCCCCGGTTTCTTTTCTTTTTGAAAATACCCAGAAAGTTGCTGTTTGCTTTATTCGAAAATGAAAATGCTAAGCTCAACAATAAAATGTTCAAAAATTCCCAGAGGTGCATGAACGAAATCGTGAACGTTGGCAACAAACAGAACTGGTTTTGAATGAACAGGGAACGAATGAAAAATCAGGAACTGAGCACTGTCTGTGAGAATGAATATGGCATAACTTTTTAATGGAATGTATAAAATGAGAAAACTAAAATTCCTAGAGTAGATCTTGACTAGATCTACCAGTAGGACTTGACGTCACCCCAAGGTGAGCTACCATTCTGAAATGGTATCCATTTTGGTAAACATCAGTAGCATGTTCTGTGAATTTTAGGATTTATTTTATAGCACTTTTTGATGTGAATCCAATTGGATCTGTTAGATATTAGATAGATCTATGTATTCCTAGATTTGTGTAAATTTTTGAGCTCTAGAATTAATTTGGCAACAGATCGAAGAAAATGCACTTTTCTGTTAGAAATAAAATGAATAGAGTTGTTTTGTAAATAATTGTTTGCTTGTGCCAATCTGTTTTCTAGCATGTATAAATGATATGTTGAGTGTTCTTAGGTAGTTTTACTCACAGAGATGCCATGTTAAAAGAATCCATGCATGCTTAGTATTTGTTTGGACATTAAAATAAGCATAGTAGAAATCCCTAGATTTATTTCATTTAAGATTTGTGATGGAATGTTTTGCTAGATTTTTATCCTAGTTGTAGAAGTATTTTTCACTTGGATCCAGTATTTTTCACTTGGATCCAGTACCATTTTGGTACTGGTTATTACAAGTTTTCTTCTCTATAAGTTTGTTTTTACTTCCGTTAGAGATGCATGCATAGGTTTAACTATTATTGCTAGTGGTGATGTTTGCACTAGATTAGCTAGTAGCATTTTGTACCATGAATTATTTTTCTTCCACAAGATGGACCAGAGGCATAATACCTCTCAAATGACATGGAAAACCTAGTGGAACACCCACTGGTTCCATCTCATTTGGTTGAAAAACAAACTAGTTCGACTATAGTAGTTGTGGTAGTAATAGTGAATATTATTATCGTTGATGCATGCTTGTGTGGAATTATTTTAGGAGCTTGTGTATTATTTTTGTGAGTGTTTTTGCTTGCTGTATGTTATGTTTGAGTCAAGATGTTTTTTGGTGAGGTTCTGATAGGATGTATTTCTCTCCTTTTACGACGACAGAAAACGACGAAGAAATAGTCGGGACGGGAGGATATTATTACCATACTTGTTGTGAGCAAGACCAAGATCCTCAGTACCTCCAAGGCAAGCCATCCTTAAAGCTTGCTGTTATATTCCTACTTATCATTATGCATGATCTACTTCTGAAGTTTTCAAAAACTTGAATACCAAACTATTTTGTTGAGTGAATATTATTACTACTACTATATATATATTATATAACACTTGTCATTAGTCAACTTGGTGTTACCAAGCCCTTATCCACCATAAGGTATGTAAATACCGCCTAAAATAATAATCTTGAGTCCCTAAGTGGACACTTTTAAAATGTGCTTTTGCAAAACAAAGATGTTCCAGGAGAAGCCCACGGTGGAAAGGCGGGGCCTGGTTCACCGGAGGAAAACAGGATAGTGTTTTCAAATGTTTTCAAAAGACACATAACCTAGTCTTCGCTGGACAACGAAGATGTAATGCCACTCTACCCCTATATGGGTATGGGGCCTACCTAGATGCTTGCACATGTTAGCATGTGTCCTATCCCAAGATGCTATAGAGAGGATGATACTCTGAACCGAAATGTTGCCAGGAGGGAGGAACGGGACATGCAAAGTGTGGGATTAATTTCTCCTTCGGTTGCGACAGTTGGGTCCCCTGTTTGGCGATGTGTGACATGGTGCCAGGGGGAATAAACCTGATTGAAGGGATAGCCATGTACTAGCTTGTGTCAGAGTGGATAGTTAGGATCAATTCTCTGGTGCTTGCATAACGCTGTGTCGATCCATGGGTGGTCCATGGCAGAGTTTTGGATCTAGTGGAATGTGTACCACCTCTGCGGAGTAAAACTATTCAGAATAGCCGAGCCCTCGGATATGGGCATTTGAAAGGCCATGTAGCTAGTATTGTGCTGAGTTTTCAAAACAGAAGGTTTGTACCTGAGAGGTACAGATGAAGTTTGGACTTGTTGTTCCAAGAAGTTTTGCAAAGAAAAAACTTCCTTTTATAAAACGAGTTTATAAAACCTCTTGTACATGCGATATCAAAGAGAAAGAGAACTATATTATTTTCTTCTGAAGTATCTTCTTCAACAAAGATACAGATTAATATGACTGCAACTATGATGTCATCTTACATGAACATCATTGGTAGTGAGCCCTATGTATGGCCTACCTATTCACCATATAAGAATGATGCATTTGTAAGTGTATAAAGGATGTCTTGCTGAGTACCTTCAAACGTACTCATATGGTTTCGCCCCTGGTATATACTTGCCAGACTTTGAGGAGGTGCCGCCTGAAGAGGAATGCGAGGAAGGGTACTACTCTGACGACTACGCGAACTAGGCCCGGCTCCCGGTCAGCAGCTTGTCGGTGAAAGCTTGACATGGGCTACCTACGTTTATATTCTGCTGTTTAGTTGTTGTAAGACTTTGTCTGTCCTGCGTGGCAGTAAATAAAGACTTGGTCATGTGACCATTGGCTTGTAAGACTACTTTTATTCGTGTAATGGATATTGTATCTGTGTACCACTGTCATATGTTGTTCACGACTGATCTTCCTGGGATCGTGAATGTATGCATATGAGGGGTTCTGAACCTTCCGGTTTGGGGCCTCTAGAAAGTTTGTATCAGAGCTATCCTAACCCTAGGAGCCCTTAGTTAGCATGGACGTCAACTAGTACTATATATATATAATAATAATATACTTAAGTGATTAAGCTTTAAAAGATTCTTACACCCATCTTCCCTATTTTCTCAAACTATACTTACATTAAGTTACATCATGTTCGACTTTAAAATTTTGCACACTTGGACACTAACTCAACCTTACTTAAAATTTTGTGTAGATGGATGTCGTGTACACGGAGGCTTGCCAGTTAGGACTGGCCAGGTACATCCCCTTCCGATTCGAGCGACGACTCGTAGCGATGACTGAGCTTCTTGACCATCCCGTTCCCGAGCTTCGGGGAGGGGTGATCACTGGGTCCCCCATAGAGGGGGAATGGTTGGTGGAGTGTGTGATACGCCCTCCACTGACTACTCCTACGGCGGAGGCGTTCTTCTTCGCCACCGTTGAGAGCTCCTGGAAGGAGGGAGCGGTGCGCGTGATCCAGGAGGCCATAGCGCGCCTGGCTCACTTATGAGACTACCGTTTCATAGGGACTGCCTATGAGTTCCTCGGGAGGAGGGACGAGACCGGCACACCTATGGCCGTGTCTCAGGATGTTATGGGTCTTGGCGCACACCAAGACGAAATGGAGATCCTGCTCTACCGCACCCAGCGTCGTCTCGACGACATGGGCATCTTGCAGCGCACCACCGCCTCTGAGTGCCGTCTTCTCTGTACCCATCTGGGGAAGACGATGCTCGATTTAGAGACCGCGACTGCGCGATCCCGTGCCATGGAGAGGCAATTGCGGACCACCCGCCGGGCCCGTGACCGTCTCCACACCAAGGTGGGATCCCTTCAGGAGGCGAACGCAACCCTGTGACCGCCTGAAGACCACCAGAGAGGAGCTGGCCACTCGAGACTCCACTCTCGAGGGATTAGAGGAGGAGAACTCCGAGCTCCGCAGGGAGAACGAGGAACTCCTCGTTGACGACGATGTCCTGTCTGATGCAGAGCGCATGGACATGAGCGAGCAGAGCTTGCAGGAGGACGACGACTCCGTAGAGGAGGAGGACCCAGAGGAGCTCCTCTTCGACGTCGATAGCGCTTAGGCTAGTCGTAGCACCTCTTAGCTATGGAGTAGTGCTAGTTAGATCTACGCCGACCCTATAAGACGAATCCCCCCGATGTAGCTCTAAGGAGCGTAGTTGTGGTAGATGTCTGTTTGTGTCTTGTGCTATGTATGAACCTGATGCTATTAGTATGATGTAGTCTATATGCTTTATGAGCTTGATGAATATTCTCAACCCTCAAAGAACAAATCCTTAACCCAAATTAAATCATCCATCATATTCCACTGAAAATTAACAAAACACTTTTAAGTGGCTGAAATTTCAAACATCTTAACAACATTAAGTCTTGCTGCATAGTCTTACACCTGTCTCAATAAACAGCATGCCGCCGCGTCGGGAACCACCACCACCACCCCCGCCGTCAATGGAGGCATTGCTAGCACTTCTGATGGAGGACCGCCAGGCCGCTAGAGCCGAGAGTGCTGCCACAATTGCTGCCCTGCAGCAGTTGGCCGCTGCCAGCGCCAACCACAATAACAACCATGGCGATGACAACGGTAATGGCGGAAGATCGAAGCTGAAGGTGTTTCAGCAGACAAACCCTCTGGTGTTCACAAAGATTGTGGAACCACTTGACGCTGACGACTGGCTTCGCACCATCGCCAACGATCTGAAGGTGGCAGGAGTCGACGAGAATGACAAGGTGCTCTTTGCTACCCACTTTCTTGCTGGGCCAGCGAGGACATGGTGGGAGACCACCTGCGACACCGTCGCTTCTGACTATGTGTTCACCTGGGAGGACTTCTCTGCCCGTTTCCGCAAGTATCACATCCCTCAGGGGATGATGAGAATTATGAAGGACAAGTTCCTAAAGCTGAAGCAGGGAG
Organism: Alopecurus myosuroides; assembly: GCA_028641055.1. Classification (NCBI taxonomy): domain Eukaryota; kingdom Viridiplantae; phylum Streptophyta; class Magnoliopsida; order Poales; family Poaceae; genus Alopecurus; species Alopecurus myosuroides. The sequence continues at coordinate 371,845,553 of CM054058.1, read as the reverse complement.
GAATGTCTGTGTCCAAATACTGGGAAGAGTTTACTCTGTTAGCCTGGTATGCACCAGATGAGGTCAATACCGAAGCCAAGAAGAAGGAAAGATTCCTGAATGGGCTGCACGATGAGTTGCGGTGTACCCTCGTGGTCATTCCATTCGCAGATCTGGAGTCACTCGCGGATGCTGCGATGATGATGGAGCACAAGAGACAGAATGTCTTTGAAAACAGGAAGAGGAAAATGCAGTTCCAAGGAGGATCAAGTGCACCCAGAAACCGCCCTACCCCATATACCAGGCCACCACCCCACAGGGCGCCTACTTTTGCGCCAAAGAACCACCATAACCACCGCAGCCACAACCACAACCACCACAACAGCCACAACAACCACCACAACAACAACAACAACAGTGTGACCTACACACCCAAGCCTGGAGGAAGTGGAAATGGAAATGGGAATGGACAAAAACCCAACCATGCTGCCAAGCCAACCCAGAACACCAAACCCAGTGGCGGATGTTTTGTTTGTGGGAAGGAGGGGAATTTCGCTCGGGAGTGCCCAAGCAAGATCACTCCATCAGCTCAGAACAACGCTACCAAGATGACACATGCATCAGCACCCAGGAAGCATGCTATGACCAAGGGATATTTGAATCACGTCACTGCTGAGGAGGTTCAGGACGCGCCAGATATGGTGATGGGTACGTTTCCTGTCAACTCTGTACCTGCTACAGTACTGTTTGATTCAGGCGCATCGCATTCCTTTGTTACTATGCCTTTCGTTGAAATGAGTGGGATGAATCACACACGATTGCACACCCCCATGTTAGTGCAAATCCCCGAAGCCAACACCAAAGCCAGCCGTATTTGCAATGAGGTACCCCTGGACATACACGGGAAAACTTTTCATGCCAACCTCATAGTACTGGGATCCCAAGGGATAGAAGTAGTACTAGGCATGAATTGGATGACCAAGTACAAAGGTGTGATTGACTGCACCAGAAAGTCCATATCATTGACTGCCAGTGATGGGGAAAGAGTTGCCTTCGCCGCAACCAAGTCAACACCAGAGACCCACTGCCACACTGGTATAGCCACACCTGCACTTGAGGAAGTTCCGGTAGTATGTGAATACCCGGATGTGTTTCCTGATGAATTACCCGGTATGCCGCCTGATCGGGATATCGAGTTTGTTATTGAGTTGATACCCGGTACTGGACCCATAGCACAAAAACCTTACCGGATGAACCCGAAGGAGCTTGATGAGTTGAAGAAGCAGCTGGATGACATGTTAAGGAAAGGTCTGATTCGCCCTAGTGCATCACCATGGGGATCACCTGTCATTTTTGTGGACAAGCGGGACGGTTCCTCACGTCTATGTGTGGATTACCGTAAGTTGAATGATGTCACCATCAAGAACAAATACCCGCTGCCCAAAATTGAAGACCATTTTGACCAGCTAAGTGGGGCAAGAATCTTATCAAAGATCGATCTTCGTACTGGTTATCATCAGTTGAAGGTTCATGAGACTGATATTCCAAAGACCGCCTTCACCACACGTTACGGGCTGTATGAGTACACCGTGATGTTTTTTGGTCTAACCAATGCCCCCGCCTACTTCATGAATCTTATGAATAAGGTTTTCATGGAATGCTTGGACAAGTTTGTCGTGGTTTTCATTGACGACATTCTTATTTACTCCAAGAGTGAAGACGAACACGAAGAACATCTGAGAATTGTTCTTGGAACACTTCGACAGCATCAACTGTATGCTAAGTTCAGTAAATGCCAGTTTTGGTTGAAGGAAGTTGGATTTCTTTGACATGTAGTATCCGGAGGTGGAATCTCTATTGACCCTGCTCTGGTTCAGTCTGTCGCTAATCGGGCTGCCCCAACTAATCAGACTGAAGTCAGATCTTTTCTGGGATTAGCCGGATATTATCGCAAGTTTGTTCAAGGTTTTTCCAGTATAGCCAGACCACTCACACAGTTGCTCAAGAAGGATAGCAAGTTCCTTTGGACGGACAAATGTGCTGAGAGTTTTCAAGAGCTGAAGAATCGATTGGTGACCGCCCCGGTACTCATTATGCCGGATGTCTCCAAGAGTTTCGATGTGTATTGTGATGCTTCTAAGCTTGGACTTGGGAGCGTTCTCATGCAAGAAGGAAAGGTCATCTCATTCATCTCACGCCAGTTGAGACCTCATGAGATGAATTATCCTACTCATGACTTAGAGCTTGCTGCTGTTGTGCATGCTCTCAAATCATGGCGACATTTCCTTATCGGAAAAAGGTGTGAAATCTATACAGATCATAAGAGCCTGAAGTATATCTTCACACAGCGTGAACTCAATATGAGGCAACGCCATTGGATAGAGATCATCAAGGACTATGATCTTAGTATCCACTATCACCCTGGAAAGGCAAATGTTGTTGCAGACGCTCTTAGTCGAGAGCCGGTCTCCCTGAATTCCATGATCCAGATCCGACAACCGGAGTTGTGGAAAGAACTTGACCAGCTTGGTATCGAGGTGGTCAGCTATGGCATGTTGGAAGCCATGGACGTTCAACCGATTCTAGTTGATCAAATCAAGGAAGCTCAGAAGGGCCATAAGAGCATTGAGGGAATTAAAACCCGCATGGAGAAAGAAGAAGTTGCCGGTTTTACCATTGATTCTGATGGAGTCTTATGGTATAAAGAACGCATTTGTGTTCCGGCTGAATCTGAGTTGAAGCAAACCATCATGACTGAGGCTCATGACACTTTATACTCTATTCACCCTGGAGGAACCAAAATATATCAAGATTTAAAGGAGAAGTTTTGGTGGCACGGAATGAAGCGAGATATAGCCTCGTTTATAGCCAAGTGTCATATTTGTCAGCAAGTGAAGGCTGGACATCAGCGTCCCGCTGGTTTGTTACAGCCATTACAAGTTCCTGTTTGGAATTGGGATGAAGTTGGGAGGGACTTCATTACTCGACTACCACGGTCCAGTCAAGGAAATGATTCGATATGGGTAGTCGTTGACAGGCTCACCAAAGTTGCACACTTTATTCCTGTCAAGACCACATATCGTGGGGACCAGCTTGCTGATCTCTGCATTTCCCGGATAGTCATCCTACATGGAGTTCCCAGCAGAATTGTGTCAGATCGAGGATCGCAGTTCACTTCTCGATTCTGGAAAAAGTTACACGAAGCCTTGGGAACCAAGCTAGACTTTAGCACAGCCTACCATCCACAGACTGATGGACAGACAGAGCGTGTGAACGAAATCTTGGAGGACATGCTTCGTGCTTGTGTTTTGTCCTATGGAGTTAAATGGGAGGACTGTCTGCCGTTTGCAGAGTTCTCCTACAATAACAGCTATCAGTCAAGCCTACAGATGGCACCGTTTGAAGCATTGTATGGACGGAAATGCCGTACCCCTCTGAACTGGACTGAAAAAGGAGACAGTCAGATCTTTGGAGTTGATACTCTTAAGGCTGCAGAAGAGCAAGTGCATTTAATCCGTGACCGTCTTAAAGCCGCACAATCACGCCAGAAGAGTTATGCGGACACTAAGCGTCGCGATGTCTCTTTCACTATCGGAGATTTCGTGTACCTTCGTGTCACGCCGCTCAAAGGGATGCAGCGTTTTCATGTCAAGGGAAAGCTCGCACCCCGATATATTGGCCCATTTAAGATCCTAGCCCGTCGTGGAGAGGTATCTTATCAGCTGGAGCTACCTGAAGAGCTGTCATCTTTTCACGATGTTTTTCACGTGTCATTGCTCCGGAAGTGTCTTCAAGTACCTGAGCAGAATCTCACTTACGAAGACATTGACTTCAAGACGATTGACCTCAACGATGATTTGACCTACCGTGATCGACCCCTGTGGGTACTTGAGGAGAATGTTCGTGCTACCAGGAGAAATGCTTTGAAGTTCCTTAAGGTTCAGTGGACGAATCATTCTGAGGAGGAAGCAACCTGGGAGCGTGAAGATTTTATCAGGAAGGAGTTCCCTGGTTTCCTCAAGGACTAACCCCGCGAATCTCGGGACGAGATTCTTTTAAGGGGGGAGATCTGTCACACCCCAGTTTTAGCATACATGTATCACATAAGGGAATCCAATTTTTAGAGCCAACAAAAACTTTTATGCCCCTTGTGTAATCCATTATGATGTATTGAGCTATGACTATCTATGCAAGCAAGCATTTCTATTTAAAACCCAATCACTTGTTTCTGATGTTTTTGATCACTTTTGAATTATTTCTATTTTTATAATCCTTGTTACCCTAACTCAAAAACCATAGGAGAGTGGAAAATCACCTTATGGAAAACTCTAGACCTATTGATAATTTTCATGGTATTACTGAGAGAACCTCTAATGATGTTAAAATGCTTGTTAAACATTTTCAAATGGTTCAAACTCAAATAGATAAACTTACTAAAGTGCAAAAAGACATGCTAGCTAATGCTTCTAGAGATAAACATGTTTGTGAAATAATTACTAGAAGTGGTGTTTCTACTCAGGACCCCTTGTATCCTATAGGACATCCTAATAGAATTGAACAATATTCTCAGCAACCTGAAAACAATAGTTCTCCTTCTAAGAAAAAGAAGAAGAGACATAAAAATGTTGTAGAATCTCCTGAACCTGCTAAAGATCTTAATAGCATATCTATTTCTGATGATGAAACTCAAAGTGGTAATGATAAAAGTGATGCTTCTGATAAAGAAGAACCTGTAGCTGAACCTGAAACTAAAAATGCAAAGTATACTAAGGAGGATTTCAATGCTAATAAACATGGTAATTGAAGAGAGCCTTGGGTACAAAAAGCAATGCCTTTTCCTAATAAGAAACACAAATCAAAGGAAGAAGAACATTATAACAAGTTTTGTGAATGGATGAAACATCTGTTTTTTCAAATCCCTTTGACTGATGCCACTAAACTGCCTCCTTACTCTAAATATATGAAATATATTGTCTCCAACAAAAGGAAAATTCCACTATGCTTGTTAATTATTCTTTGAATGGCAAGGTTCCAAAGAAGCTTGGAGATCCTGGTATTCCTACTATCCCTTGTTCTATTAAAAATAATTACGTTAGAACTGCTTTACGTGACTTGGGAGCTGAAGTTAGTGTTATGCCTTTCTCTCTTTATAAGAGACTCTCTCTTGAAAAATTTGTACACACTGATATATCTTTGCAAATGGCTGATAAATCTACTGCTATTCCTGTTGGTATATGTGAGAATGGTCATGTGCAAGTTGCTACTAATTGTATGATATTAACTGACTTTGATGTGTTGGAAATGCCTGAAGATATGTCTATTATTCTTGGGAGACCTTTTCTTAATACTACAGGGGCTGTTATTGATTACAATCAAGGAAAAGTAACTTTTAATGTTAATGATAAAGAGAATACTGTTTATTTTCCCAAGAAGATTGATAGAAGATATGGTTTAAATTCAAGTGAAAATATTGAGACCATCAAGATTGGAGAATTTATTGTCCCATTCCAGTACCACCAAAAGAATATGAAATTATTATGATTGGGACTATGTCTATTAAGGTTGAGGTAACATAATTATTTAGTGATTAGCAAAGTTTTGCTTCATATGAAAATTGTTCTGGTAACAAGACTTGATCACCCTTGTTAACAAAATGATTTTGAATGATGAGGACAATGTTTTTACTATTTTTTCACCTTCCCCATTATGTTTTCACCATGTTTACTCCTGTTATCACCTTGCTAATTGAGTAAAATCATGTTTTCCATCATCCATATTCATGTTTTCATCATGTTTTCACCTTGATTAGTGTGGTTATGCATGTTTTCACCACCCATACTTTTGTTTTCACCACTTCCACCTTTGTTTTCTTTGGATATTTTATCCATTGGAGTGTCATAGAACCTCTGTAGTTCTGGTTTTGGTTTTGTTTTCCACCTTTTCACTTTTTTTCTTGGTTTTATTAATTATTAAAATTCTGGAAATACCTCAAAAATAAAGTTTCTCAAAAAATTCCAGAAAATTTATAATTATTTTTTACGTCAAAAATTAGGCAGAGAGCCACCTGGGAGGCTCCGGGGGGACCCACCAGTCAGGCACACCATGGGGTGGCATGGCCTACCCCCTCGTGGCGCCAACACATGTTGTGGGGCCTCCCTGTCCCCCCACTAACTCTCTCCCCTACCAAAGTTCCCTCTCACCTCCCAAACTCAACACATTTCCTGGAACTCGAGTTCTTGTTGTTCTTCCTCGAGATTTTTTGATCTCTTTGCTCAGCCCATCATTTGTGCTGAAATTTGGTGCATTTGCTCTCCTGTATGTGACTCCTCTGATTATCCAAAAAGAATTTTGTTTAGTGGAATATTTCTTGAGTATTTTGGTACTATAGGTGACAGCTTATGTGAGTTTGCATGCTTGATTTGAGTAGAAATAATATAGTTTTGATGCATGTTTAGCTCTACTATAAGTTCGTATGGTAGTTTCCACCTTATAGTTGCTTGAAATTAATTTTTGTGATGGTTGTTGAAAAATTTTGAGAGATGGAGCACAATGTTCATCAACTAAACCAGCATACGTTGGAGTTGCATGAGGTCATGCTCGTGCACCATGAAGAAAGAGTGTTCCCATCGATTTATCCCTGTCAGGAATTCATGCGGATTACTGGAATTCTGCAGGATTTCAATACTCTTGTGCATAATGCAGGCTTGGACCGTTTTATTTAGGATGAACAATCCAACATGTGAAAGTAACTATGTCTATGGTGCAGGATTTTCATTTTAAATGGTCTTCAACTAACCCTATGGTCCACTATAAAATTTACAACAAAGTTGTAGACTTGCCTTTCAGTGATTTTTGTGCAGCTATCAAGGTACCAGAGTGGGGTTCATGTGAGAAGATAAGAGGGAAGCCTAAACCGCTGCTGGAATTGTATGAGGAGATTTGCCAAGGCAGAAGCTTCACAGGGGAAAGTGGTAAAATACGAGAAATCCAACTCCCTAGCATTCGATACTTTGCTTACTTCATTTCTAAATGTGTGTTAGCTAGAAAAACTGCCAACAAGCTATCTGTTTATGATTTGGCGTTTATTACAGCTGCCTTAAGACGTTATAGATCTTATAACTTTGGTGCTTTAATTGGTTACTGTCTCTCGCTTAACCGTGAGAAGCCCGGAATTTGTGGAGGTCTTATTGCCTCGCGCTTGCTAGCTTTGCATGGTTTGGAGCCACACCCTCTAGACCCGCAGTTTCCTTTAGAGAGACTGGACCCTGTTTCCATGGTTCAACATAAGTTTTGTTCTACCCATGCTCACTTGCACAATTTATCTTTTGAAATAACTTTCTCCAAACATTCCAGGTGGAGAGTGATTAAAAATGTTAGGAAAGTACTTTTTCCTGTACCTCTTTTGTTTAATCTTAATGACATGCAAGGATGGATGATTTCTGAGAGTGAGCTGGACACATATATTGAGCGCAACCCCCAGCAAGGGGAGGATGCCGGAGAGGGTGACGATAGTGAGTTCGTCCAGCCCTTCGACACCATGGGGATCCCGTACCAGCACTCCGGTTATGACTATGCACCCGCTGCTTCATCTTCTTCTTGGGTGACTAAGTACGACCATGCAAGGGACGACCCACCATAGTGGGGATATTTCCCACGCCGTGATTGATATCCACTTAGGCCAAAAGCCTAACTTGGGGGGAGGTATACCGACATCACACTCATGTATATATCATGTTCGGTCGATTCATTGTATGTCCTCGTTTTCGTTTTCTTTCGCTTCTTTCATTTCTCTTTGTTTTATTGTTTTTTTCTTGTTTTCCAAAACACAAAAGACCAAAAGTATTTCTGTTGTTTCTCTTTGTTTGCTTCTTTAGTTTCTTTTGTTCGTTTGCTTTCTTTTCTCGTTTCGGTTTAGTATTCAAAAATCCAAAAATATTTTTCTTTGTTTGCTTGCTTCTTTCTGTCTTGTTTTAATTCGAAAATCGAAAAATATTTGATGTTCTTCTTTCGTTTTGTAAAGTTTGTTGCAGAGTTCACCGGACCTCCGTGTCTCCATTGGAGCTTGATTATCATTCTATATTATTCAGTCCACAAGTGAAGAGCAGTAATGATGATTTATGACAATCCAAATTGTGGTGAGAGGCTGGTATGAACTCTATTTGTTTTATTTTTGTACATATAATCGTTGTGTGAACATGCTTAGTCCGTTCATGTAAGGTGTATGTTATTTAATTGATGCTTAGTAGTTTGTGCTCTCACGTGATAGTTCCAACTTATTAATATAAGATAGCATGTCGTATGAAGGTTTGCTTGCATTGCTTTATTCATAGAAGGGTATGACATTGTGGTATCTCCCTCTGATTGTTTCGCTTGAATCGACTTGGCACATGCTCACGCATGCTATGACTGAAAACAGAAAGTCAATAAAGCCTCGATGTTTTATTTTGCCTTGGAGTATTTGTATCATTTTTATGCCCCCTGTTAATTTTGTTTTGTCGCAAGCATGATTATGACAGTTGTTGCTCTCTTGATTGTCGCTCCCCGTCTATTGCTAGCCTTCACCTGACTGAGTATGAGCTCTACTCGTGCATCCAAACCCCACCAAAGTTTGCCAAATGTGTCCACCATACCTACCTATATATGTGGTATTTAACCGCCACTCCAAGTAAATTTCTCGTGTGCTACCTTTAAAACCTTCAAAAAAATATTCCTGTTTTGTGCCCCTGTTTTAGCTCATGAGGACGTAAATAGAGAATCTTTATCTCACTTGTTGATTGAATTTCACACCCTGGACTAGTGGCTTCATCCGCTTAACCAAATGATAGAAGAGACGGCAGCGGGGTGCCCATCCCCAAAATTAATACAACAAATTCTCTTCACTCTTTTTCCCATCACAGCCATCCCCTCCGGTTGTCCCAATTTCTATCACTTTGGGGCCTCGGTTTTCCGGACAATAATGTGTGTAAACAACTTGCAGATATGATCAAGAAACATAATTATACTCATGAAACAATAACATGTTCAGATATGAGATCATGGGACTCGGGCCCTAGTGACAAGCATTAAGCATAACAAGTTGCAACAACGGCAGAAAACACTAACAACGGATACTAGGCACTATGCCCTAACAATCTAGCATTATTACATGAACGATATCATCCAATCCCTTCCATCCCTCTCAGCCTACAACGGGGATTACTCACACATCGATGGGGGAATCATGGATGTTTGATGGAGAAGTTATGGTGGTGGCGATGGCGATGATCTCCTCTGAATCCCCATCCCGGCAAAGGCAAGTTTTCTCTCAGAAAAGAAACCAAGGTTGAATCGACCCGTAGGAGGACAAGCAACTTATGAAGGTTGATGCAGCTGAGGTGGCAGAGCGCACTACTGGTTCAGCACCAATGTGGAACCTACACAACACAATTAATTCACTTTGCCCCAACGAAGTAGTAAGGTTGTCAATCTCATCGGTTTTGCTGAACACAAAGAGGTTAAACGTATGGTGTGGTAAACAGTATGAGAACAATATGAAAACAGCAGTAGCAGTGTGTGTATTATCAGTATGAGAAATTGGACCGGGGTCCGCAGTTCACCAGAGGTGTCTCCATAAAAGATATCTAATATGCATGGTGAACAAATTACAGCTGGGAAATTGATAGATAATGAAACATGCATGACATGATGATTACTATGAGATTTATGCGTTCATTACAACTAAATACAAAGATCGTCATCCAACTTCATCTATGACTAATAATCCACCCTCCAAATATCATCCGAACAAACATTGGGTATTAAGTTGCAAGCAATAGATTATCGCACTAAGAAAAGTGTGTAATGTAAAGAATGTAAACATCATCGTTTTCTCCCTAATGTCAACAACACATCCTCCATCGGTAACGATTCTTTCACTCGAGCACAGATGCAAAGGAGGCATGAACCCACTATCGAGCATAAATAATCCCTCTTGGAGTCACTAGCATCTACTTGGCGAGAGCATCTACTAACAACGGAGAGCATGCAAGATCATAAATAACATACACATGAAGATAACATGATAGATTGATAATCAAGGTACATAGCATTCAATAATCATCAGATCGCAACAAACACAACATGTAGCATTACAATAAGATGATCTCGATCATGTGAGGCAGCTCACGAGATCCAAACATGAGGAATAAAGAGGAGAGGACAACCATCTAGCTACTGCTATGGACCCGTAGTCCAAGGATGAACTACTCACGCATCACTCTGGAGGCGGGCATAGTGGTGTAGACCCCTCCGGTGATGATTTTCCCTCCCGTCAGGGTGCAGGGAGAACTCCAGAACCCTCCTGATCTCGAGTTGATGATGGCGGCGGCCTCGGGTGTTTTCGGGGAAAAGTGGTCTCATTAGGGTTAACTATCCGACGGGGTAATATAGGCGAAAGGGAGATGACGGTGGGCGCCCGAGGGGCCCACACCACCCTCGGTGCGGCCAGGGGGCGCCGCCCTATGGTGTGCCCCCCCTGTGGCCCCCCTCATGGCCTCTTTGGGACTCCGTGAAACCTTTGGGAATTCTAAGACTTCCGGGTTTTGGATTTTCCAATTCCGAGAATATTTCCAGAACAACTTTTCTGAAACAAAAAACAGCAAAAAACAGGAACTGGCTCTATGGCATCTTGTTAATAGGTTAGTCCCGGGAAATCGATAAAAATGACATAAAGTGTATAGGAAACATGTAGCATATGGCATGAAAACAACATGGAACATCGAAAATTAAGGATACATTTATGACGTATTAGGCCCCTCCTTGCCCCCCTCTGGGTCTCCTTCTGTCTCCCGGGGTCTTCGGATGAAAAAAGGTCTTTGGGATCTTTTCCGGGCAATTTCTTGAATGTTGATTTTTCTGCACAAAACGAGACACCAAGGTAATTCTGCTGAAAACAGCGTTAGTCCGTGTTAGTTGTATCCAAAACTCAAAAGTTTAGAGGCAAACAATAGTAAAAGTGTCCGAAAAAGGAGATATGTTTTGGACGTATCAGGCGGCTGTGGATGTTTTTTGTGGAAAAGGGTCGGGTATTTAGGGTTAACCCTTCGAGGAGAATATATAGGCGCGAGGGCAACGTTGCTGGGCAGCCAGGGGGCACACCATCCCTGGGTTCGGCCGGGAGGAGGAGCCCACCCATTGTGTGGGGCCCTTCTGGCCCCCCTCGGGTCTCCTCTAGACTCTGTGTGCGCGACAACTTCCTAAGACTTCCGGGATTCGAATCTTCCAATTCGGAGAATATTTCCAGAACAACTTTTCTAAAACTAAAAACAGCAGAAAACAGGAACTGGCTCTGTGGCATCTTGTCAAAAGGTTAGTACCAGGAAATCAATAAAAAATGGCATAAAGTATAAAGGAAACATGTAGCATATAGCATGAAAACAACATGGAACATCAGAAATTAGTGATACGTTTATGATGTATCGACATCCCCAAGGATAGTTCCTACTCGTCCTCGAGTAGGTAAACGATAATAACAAATAATTTCTGAGGTGACATGATACCAACATAAACTTGATCATCTAAATTGTAAAAGCACATGTACGCTGAGATCGTAGTACTTTAAACACAGGCATGATAGATATAATTTTAAGAATGAAAATTAGCAATCACCTTGCATCATGAAAAGTAACACAAATAAAAGATCATGAATAATAATGCACTTGAAAGTTATATGTTTGTTTCGAGCATAGAGAAAACATAGCAAAGTGATATTTCGCTTTTCCTTGAGAGTGGGGCAAAACATAAATGCCAGGACACCTTCAAAGTTCAAGTGGATGACTAGAACAAATAATTTGAGAGCAAATAATAACACATCATGAATCAATTAATAATAGTTTCTGGGACAAATGCACATTAAACTGAGAATGGCAACTATGCTCTCTCAACTGTGCATAAAGTTAGAAGATGGAGACAAAACATAATAAAAGTAAAACAAAGGACCTTCGCAGAGGGAAGCAGGGATTAATTCATGTGCTAAAGATTTTTATTTTATTAAACGGATGTATTGAAAACATTTTTTAGAGAGCTGTATGCATATGTCAACGAATGGTAAATAGAAAATACAGTACGTCACAAACCAACTAGACTTAACAAGAGCAGCTCCCATTGAAGGACGCATCTGGGGTCAGAAGGTCATCCCTCTTTCTCTTTTGTTTACACAATTATGATTTGACTGATAAATCAGGGGGGGAAATAGTGAAGAGAATTTTATAGTAACCAATTTTGGGGCTGGGCACCCCGCTTCCAACTCTTCTATCATTTGGATAAGCGGATGAAGCCACTAGTCCAGGTGTGTAAAGTCCAATCAACAAGTGAGATAAAGATTCTCTATTCACGTCCTCATGAGCTAAAACAGGGGCACACAACAAGAATAATTTTGAAGGTTTTAAAGGTAGCACATGAGAAATTTACTTGGAGTGGCAGTTAAATACCACATGTAGGTAGGTATGGTGGACACATTTGGCAAACTTTGGTTTTTGGGAGTTGGATGGACGAGTAGAGCTCATACTCGGTACAGGTGGAGGCTAGCAAAAGACTGGGAGCGACAAATCAAGAAAACAACAATTGCCATAATCATGCATAGCCACAAAAACATTATTAATCAAAGCATAAAGGGTATTACTAGAAAAAACTAAATGATCATAGAGGGTATAAGTGACTGGTTTGTAGTCATAAACATGGTGTAAGCATGTGCCAAGTCAACCAAATAAAGCATTCGAAGAAGAACACCAAAAAATCATGCTTAAATACGACAAAAACAATTCATGATTCTTTCAATGGCACATTAAAAACTCTAAGCTATTTGAGAAAAATCATGCTACAATAAAAAATACTAATCATAGAATTAAATTAACATCTAGCATGGCATGAAAAAGTCTAGCCACAGTCTATACAAGTTTCTATTTGCACTGTTATAAGCACGAAAATTGTACTACTGCTTTCCAAGACCAATAATTTTATACTAAACAACAAATATCCAAGAGATATAACAATGAAAAAAAATAGTACTAACACTACTATACTAGAACCAAAAACTCTGAATAAGAGATGCATGAAAACAGGAGCTAAAAGGGTTTGCAGCAGCTAGAAGAAAAACAAAGAATACGAGCATAACGAGTATTCATATGAAAAAAATGGAGCGTATCTCTCTCCCAGACAAAGAATGATAGGTTCCAACAATATTATTGCAGCAAGGAAAACAAAAGAAAACAAACAGATGCTCCAAGTAAAATTCTTATGATGTGACCAAATCAAAATATAGTTTCACTAGAAGTGACCTGATAAATTGTTGATGAAGAAGGGGATGCCTTGGGCATCCCCAAGTTTAGATGCTTGAGTCTTCTTAAAATTTGCTAGGATGAACCACGGGGGCACCCCCAAGCTTTGGCCTTGCACTCTTCTTGATCACACTATATCACCCTCTTCTCTTGACCCTCGAAAACTTCCTTCACACCACACTCAATGTAATTCGCATTAGAGGGTTAGTGTAGAATCAAAATATCAAATGTTCTGCATGGACACAAGAATTATTGATAATTTTAAACATTAGCTACAGCCACTGATGTTTCGTGAAGCAAAGAAGTCCACTCAACATAGTAAAAGGGAGAATGCAAGTAAAAAAAGGCAGAATCTGCCAAAACCAGAACAGTCTATAAAGATGAATTCTTTCGGGGCACTTACGTTGCTCAAATCGAAAAACGTAAAGAACGAAAAAAATTCGGAATCAGGTGTGGAATAAGCACAAACATTTTCAGGTCATTTTGATCTTTCTGTGAATTATGCGATTTTTTTTTACAGTGGACAGGAGAAATCTTTTTCCTACGCAGAAATCCAGAACCAACTCCAAATTTCGCTAGAAACTTTACTTGGCACAACTAATACATGAAAATGAAGATACAAAGGAGTTTCTACATAATTATAAAACCCCTTGAATCAAAGAAAATAGAGAAAACCAAAGCAAAAAATAAAACCATGGGTTATCTCCCAAGAAGTGCTTTTCTTTAACGCCTTTTAGCTAGGCCCAGGAAAATAGAATCAAGTGTTTTCAAGTTAAGAAGCATCCAAATTAATAATATCCTCCAAAACACCACTTGTAGCAATTGGTACTTTAGGTACCCTGAAGATGATTTAACATGCAAATCACTTTTAGTTTCACTAAAAAAATTATCAATTTTAAGCACAGTAGGTGGTTTTTGGCTTAGGCGCCTTGGGGACATACATAAATTTTGCTCTTTTCCCATAAAAGCTTTCTCCCTCTTAAACTTAAGAGAAGAAAACGTTGAACAAAAAGTGTCCATAGCCTCCTCTAATTTACCAATCCTCATGTTTTGACTATCATGGATATTGCTAGCCTCTAAAACAGAAATTCTCTTATTTATACTTACTATTGATTCATTAACTTTGCTAGCATTGTCAAGGAAATTTGGAAAATTTTCTCCATAGAGTTTAGCTTTTTAATAACATCATCTAAAGTGATCTCAGTTTTAACAACCTTAGTAGGTGGTGTTCCAACTAAAATTTCAATTAAATTACATGCTTCCAAAGCAGGAGTTCCTAGAAAATTACCACCTCTAAGAGTGTATAGAACATACCTATACCAGCTAGTAATGCCAAGATAAAAACTCCTAAGAAGGATTAAAGTGTAATATTTTTTTAGTGCATCTATGATGGGCATCACTTATTCTATACCAGGCATCTTTCGAAGTTTCTCATCCTTCTTGCTTATAAGAACGAACCTCAACTTCAGGAATACTCATTTTACCAAGATTAAAAACAGCATAAAAATAACAACTAGAATAAGAACTAATTTTTGTGTTTTTGATAAAGAGAATCAAACACGAAAAAATAAAATAAACTAAGCAAAACAATAAAAAAGTAAAGAGATTGGAAGTGAGAGACTCTCCTTGAAGATATCCTCTTTCTCCCCGGCAATGGCGCCAGAAAATATGCTTGATGGTGCAGATCTTGCACTTGTTGGGAGACCCTAAGAGGAAGGTATGAAGAGCACAACAGAAAGTTTTCCTCAGAAAGAAACCAATGTTGAATCAACCAGTAGGAGAAAAAAATCACTTCCAAAGGTTGATGCATCTGAGGTGGCAGGACGCACTACTGGTTCAGAAGCAACGTGGAACCTACACAACACAATCAAATCACTTTGCTCCAACGAAGCAGTGAGGTTGTCAATCTCACCGGTTTTGCTGAAAACAAAGAGGTTAAACATATGGTGTGGAAAACAGTACTTGTTTAAAGTTGATGAAAAGAGAACAGTGGTGGCAGTAGGAAAGCAGTAAGAACAGTATGAAAACAGAGATTACAGTGGTTGTATCATCAGTATGAGGAAAATGGACCAGGGTCCACAGTTCACGAGAGGTGTCTCTCCAAAACAAATAGATATCATGTGTGGTAAAAACATTACAGCTGGACAATTGACAGATATAAAGGCTGCACCGTAGTGCATATGCATGACATGATGATTACTATGTGATTCATGCGGGCATTACAACAAGAGACATAGACCGTTATCCAACTGCATCTATGACTAATAATCCACCCTCAGAATGTCATCCGAGCAAACCTTGGGTATTAAGTTTCAAGCAACATATAATCGTAGTAAGCAAAGTGTGTAATGTAAACATTGTTGGTTTCTCCCTAATAGAATCAACACATCCTCTATCCGTCACGTTTCTGTCACTCGAGCACAGATGCAAAGAAGGAGTCATGAACCCACTATCAAGCATAAATACTCCCTCTTGGCGTTACTAGTATCTACTTGGCCAGAGCATCTACTAACAACGGAGAGCATGCAAGATCATAAATAACATACACATGAAGACAACATGATAGCTTGATAATCAAGAGACATAGCATTCAATAATCATCGGATCCCAGCAAACACAACATGTAGCATTACAATAAGATGATATCGATCATGTAGGGAAGCTCACGAGATCTAAACATGAGGCCTAAAGAGGAGAGAACAACCATCTAGCTACTGTTATGGACCCGTAGTCCAAGGGTGAACTACTCACGCATCATTCCGGAGGCGGGCATGGTGGTCTAGAGCCCTCCGGTGATGATTTCCCCTCCCGGCAGGGTGCCGGGGAGAACTCCAGAACCCTCCCGATCTCGGGTTGACGATGATGGAGACGTCGGGTGTTTTTCCAGGAATAAATAGGCGAAAGAACGATGGCGGTGGGCGCCTGAGGGGCCCACACCACCCCATGGCGCGACCAGGTGCGCGCCGCCTCATGGTGTGGACCCCCCATGCCCCCCTCCGGGTCTCTTTGGGACTACGTGGAATCTTCGGGAATTCTAAGACTTCCGGGCTTCGAATTTTCCAATTTCGAGAATATTTCCAGAACAACTTTTCTGAAACTAAAAAACAGCATAAAACAGGAACTGGCTCTATGGCATCTTGTCAATAGGTTAGTCCTAGAAAATCGATAAAAATGACATAAAGTGTAAGGAAAACATGTAACATATGGTATGAAAACAACATGGAACATCAGAAATTAAGGATACGTTTATGACGTATCCGTAGCATGCAATGCTCTATATGGACACAACTGGATGTTCCATGTGGCTGTCGGCATGTTTCAGTCACAAATAGAGACTTCATAGACATGGTTCATGATGTAGTTGACAAGATACGAAGGGTCAGTGTCACCTTTGGAAATCCACACAGATGCATGTAAAGGGCTAGAAAATGTAGTGAAGATTGTTTTTTACAATGCTGAACAGATGGAGTGCTTCGGCCATACTTCGATGAATTTGATCAAAAGATGCAAAGGAGAAGAATTTGGGCGCATGTGGCCAGCAGCAAGATCTTACACTACACATACACATCCATATAATCTTGGTAAGATAATGGCAGCTTGCACTAAGTATGCCACATGGACAAGCACCTACCATTATGTTTTATGGTACATGTCAAGATTTAACATTGTCATCAAGTGTGATCATATCAACAACAAATTGGTAGAAAATTTTAACAATATGGTGAAACAGTTAAAAGACTTGCATGTGCATGATATGGTTGGCCAAATCGAGATCATGCTCATGCCTTTGTGGGAATTGACAAGAAGGATTGGTGAAGGTCTAGAAGGGGAAAAGCCTCCTACAATGGTACAACATGTGTTCAACATGAGTAGAAATCTTACACATTTGTCAGCTAAAAAATCTTCGGTGTGGGGTGATGTCTACGCACGCTTCTATTCTTGTAGACAGTGTTGGGCCTCCAAGAGCAGAGGTTTGTAGAACAGCAGCAAGTTTCCCTTAATTGGATCACCCAAGGTTTATCGAACTTAGGGAGGTAGATCTCAAAGGTATCCCTCTCAAGCAACCCTACAATTACGATACAAGAAGTCTCTTGTGTCCCCAACACACCTAATACAATTGTCAGTTGTGTAGGTGCACCAGTTCAGCGAAGAGATAGTGAAATACAAGTAACATGGATGATTATAAGTGATAACAGCAATCTGAAATAAAAATGGCACCAAGCAAACATGTAGCAGAACTGAATGTAAACTGTGTTTCAATGCTTTGAAACAAGGCCTAGGGATCCTACTTTCACCAGTGAACACTCTCAATAATGATAACATAACTGAATGCATAAATATCATCTCTTGACTACGCTACTCCGAACCACTCTCCGGTCGAATAACAAACACCAATTCACTACGTAGGGCTACAAAGCACACCTTAAAGTCGCATTCCCATGTCTAGTTAACGACACACTGTCAACTTGAGAACCCTAGAAGGTACTAGACGAACACCACAATTTCATAGGGTCATCAAACATAAGATATAAATATCATGCTAAACCACACGATGCACACACTGTCACCATTACACCGTGATCAAAGTGTCTATGGAGATCTCATAACAAGAACACTTAAGTAGCATAAGAGATGAAGAGTAACATCTACTTATTCAACTAGATTACAAAGCTCATGATCGCATAACGATCACACCATGGGAGAGAGAGATGAAACACATAGCTACCGGTAGAGCCCTCAGCCCCGGGGGAGAACTACTCCCTCCTCATCATAGGAGACAGCAAGGACGATGAAGATGGCGGTGGAGTCGATGGAGATGGCTCCGGGGGCACTTCCCCGTCCCGGTAGGGTGCCGAAACAGAGATTTCTGTCCCCAGAAACTTGTCGGCGACGGCGGCGGAGCTACGGAACTTTTTGTGGAAGGGCGCCGATATATTTAGGGTTTATGCATCGGGGGTCATATATAGGCGAAAGGGAGATGGCGGTGGGCGCCCGACGGGCCCACACCACCTCCCGGTGCGGCCAGGGGCCCACCTGCACGGAGACATGGTGCGGGGGATCCAGGACCCCCCCTCCGGGTCTCTTCTGTACAACGTGGAACCTTCGGGAATTCTAAGACTTCAGGGCTTCGAATTTTCCAATGCCGAGAATATTTCCATAACAACTTTTCTGAAACTAAAGACAGCGGAAAACAAGAACTGGCTCTGTGGCATCTTGTCAATAGGTTAGTCCCAGAAAATCGATAAAAATGACATAAAGTGTATAATAAACATGTAGCATATGGCATGAAAACGACATGGAACATCAAAAATTAAGGATACGTTTATGACGTATCAACATCCCCAAGCTTAGTTCCTAGTCGTCCTCGAGTAGGTAAACGATAAAAACACATAATTTCTGAGGTGACATGCTACCAACATAAACTTGATCATCTAAATTGTAAAAGCATAAGTATAGCTGAGATCATAGCACTTTAAAGACAAGCATGATAGATATAATTTTAACAATGAAAACGTAGCAATCACCTTGCATCATGAAAGGTAACACAAATAAAAGATCATGAATAATAATGCACTTGAAAGTAATACATTTGTTTCAAGCATAGAGAAAACATAGCAAAGTGATATTTCGCTTCTCCTTAAGAGTGGGGAAAAACATAATGCTAGGACACTTTCAAAGTTTAAGAGGAAGACTAGAACAAATAATGTGAGAACAAACAATAACACATCATGAATCAATTAAAAATGTTTCTGGGACAAATGCACATTAAACTTAGAATGGCAACTATGCTCTCTCAACTGTGCATAAAGTTAGAAGATGGAGACTAAACATAAAAGTAAAAGAAAGGCCCTTCGTAGAGGGAAGCAGGGATCACTCATGTGCTAGAGCTTTTATTTTGCTAAATAGAGGTATAAAATGGTTGACACTCGTTCCAACCTTTCTTACACAAACCATGTCTAACCGAATCCTCGGGTGCCTGCCAACAATCACATACCATGGAGGAGTGTCTCATTTTTAGAGAGGTGTATTCTTATGTCAATGAATGGTAAACAGAAAATACAGTACGTCACAAGCCAACTAGACTTCACAAGAGCGGCTCCCATAGAAGGACGCATCTGGGTAGAAGGTCATCCCTCTTTCTCTTTTGTTCACACAATTATGCTTTGACTGATAAATCAGGGGCAAAAATAGTGAAGAGAATTTGTTGTATCACTTTGGGGCTGGGCACCCTGCTGCCAGCTCTTCTATCAATTGGATAAGAGGATGAAGCCACTAGTCCAGGGTGTGAAAGTCCAATCAACAAGTGATATAAAGATTCTCTATTTACGTCCTCATGAGCTTAAACAGGAGCACAAAACATGAGTAATTTTGAAGGTTTTAAAGGTAACACATGAGAAATTTACTTTGGAGTGACATTTAAATACCCCATGTAGGTAGGTATGGTGGACAGATTTGGCGAACTTTTGTTTTTGGGAGTTGGATGCACGAGTAGAGCTCATACTCAGTACAGGTGGAGGCTACCAAAAGACTAGGAGCGACAAATCAAGAGAGCAATAATGGCCATAATCATGCACATCGACAAAAACATCATTAATCAAAGCATAAGTGGTTCTACAAGTTCAAAAACTAAATGATCATAGAGGATATAAGTGACTAGTTTGTAGTCATAAACATGGTGTGAGCACGCGCCAAGTCAACCAAATAAAACATTCAAAGGAGAACACAACAAATTTATGATGCAATATGACAAGAACAACTCAGGATTCTTTCAAAGCCACATTAAACACTCTCAGATATTTGAGAAAAATAATGCTAAAAAATAACTACTAGGCTTTAGAATTAAAATAACATCTAGGATGACATGAAAAAGTCTAGCCACAGTCTAAACAAGCTTCTATTTGCACCGTTATAAGCATGAAAACTGTACTACTGCTTTCCAACACCAAGCATTACAAAATAAAGAAAATTTTCCAAGAGATACAGAAATGAAACAAGAGAGTTCTAACACAACTCTGCTAAAACTAACATCTCCGAATAAGAGATGCAAGAAAAACAGGAGCTAAACAGAAATTTTGCAGCAGCTAGAAGAAAAACTAAGAATACGACATAACGAGTATTGAAATGAAAAAGCGGAGCGTGTCTCTCTCCCACACAAATAATGCTAGGTTCCAACTAAATTATTGCAGCAAGGAGAACAAAAGAAAACAAAGCAAAACAAAATATAAACAAACAAACGCTCCGTGTAAATTTCATATGATGTGACCGAATAAAAATATAGTTTCACTAGAAGTGACCTGATAAATTGTTGATGAAGAAGAGGATGCCTTGGGCATCCCCAAGCTTAGATGCTTGAGTCTTCTTAGAATTTGCTGGTATGGACCACGGGGGCGCATTCCCAAGCTTTGACCTTGCAGTCTTCTTGATCACATTATATCACCCTCTTCTCTTGACCCTTGAAAACTTCCTTCACACCACACTCAAAGAGTAATTCGCATTAGAGGGTTAGTGCAACAATAAAAAATTCATGGGTTTTGCATGGGAAAAAGTGCTATTGAAACTTTTAAACATTACCAATAGCCACTTATGTTTCATGTAGAAAATAAACCCACTTGACATTGTAAAAGAGCAAATGGAAGAAAAAATGGCAGAATCTGTCGAAACCAGAACAGTCTGTAAAGAAGAATTTTTTCAGGGAACTTACGTTGCTCAGATCAAAAAACTTAAAAACAAAAAAGTATTGGAATTAGGTGAGGAATAAGAATAAACAATTTCAAGTCATTCTGATCTTTCTGGATTTTATACGATTTTTTACGGTGGACAGCAGAAAACTGTTTCCCGCGCATAAATCTAAAACCAACTCCAACTTTTGCCAGAAACTTTACTTGGCACAACTAAAACATGAAAATAAAGATACAAAGGAGTTTACGTAGAAGTATAAAACCCCTTGACTCAAAGAAAACAGAGAAAAAACAATGCAAAAAATAAAACCATGGGTTATCTTCCAAGAAGTGCTATTTCTTTAAAGCCTTTTAGCTAGGCATGATAATCTGAGAAGATGCTCACATGAGAAATATGATTGGATGCAAAAGATAGAATAAAGAAGCAAATGTAAAACAAATTTAAGTCTAACCCACTTCGTATGAAAAAGAATCTTGTAGAAAAACAAGTCAATAAAGCACAAAGTGGCTAGCATAGGAAGACAAAACAAGTGCAACTTCAAAATTTTCAACAATAAAGAGGGGAAACTTGATATTGTTGAGATGCATAAATTATGTTTCCCTCTCTCATAATAACTTTTAGTAGCATCATGAATAAAATTAACAATATAACTATCACATATAACATTCCTATCATGAGCCACATGCATAAAAGAATTAATACTCTCCACATAAGCATAGTCATTCTTATTAATAGTGGTGGGAGCAAATTCAACAAAATAGCTATCATTATCATTCTCATCACCATAATCATCAAATATAGGAGGCATATTGTAATCATAATTAATTTTCTCCTCAATAGTAGGTGGACTGAAAATAACATATTCATCATTGTAATCATCATATATTGGAGGTAGAGTATCATCAAAGAAAATTTCCTCCTCAAAACTTGGGGGACTAAAAATATCATATTTATCAAAACTAGCTTCCCCAAGCTTAGGCTTTTACATAGAATTAGCAATAATTGTGTTTAAAGAATTCATACTAATAACATTGCTACTAGCATGCAATTGAATCTCCATAGGTTTTTTAATTTTTTCTTCAAACACTTCATGTCCTATCTCAAGATAAATATTATAAAGATCTCTCATATTTTTGTTGTTTTCCACTAATACTAACTAGTAAAAATAAAAACAAGGAACAAGTAAAAATAATCCTAACTAGTGAAAACAAGAAACAAAAAGATATAATTGCAGTCACACCCGAGGCTGTGAGAACCTTTTACCTTACCTCCCCGGAAACGGCGCCAAAAAAAAGCTTGATGTCTACGCACGCTTCTATTCTTGTAGACAGTGTCGGGCCTCCAAGTGCAGAGGTTTGTAGAACAGCAGCAAGTTTCCCTTAAGTGGATCACCCAAGGTTTATCGAACTTAGGGAGGTAGAGGCCAAAGGTATCCCTCTCAAGCAACCCTGCGGTTTTTTAATTTTGTCTTCAAACACTTCATGTCCTAATTCAATATAAAGTTCTATCATATTTTTGTTGTTTTCCATTAAGCCTAACTAGTAAAATTTAAAACAAGCAACAAGTAAAAATAAGCCTAACTAGTGAAAATAAAAACAAGAAACAAAAAGATATAATTGCAGAATCTAAAGGAAATAACTTCGAGCACTCATTGAGGATGTGAGAACCTTTTACCTTACCTCCCCGGCAACAATGCCAGAAAATAGCTTGATGTCTATGCACGTTCTATTCTTGTAGACAGTGTTGGGCCTCCAAGTGTAGAGGCTTGTGGAATAGCCGCAAGTTTCCCTTAAGTGGATTACCCAAGGTTTATCGAACTCAGGGAGGAAGAGGTCAAAGGTATCCCTCTCAAGCAACCCTGCAATTACGATACAAGAAGTCTCTTGTGTCCCCAACACACCTAATACAATTGTCAGTTGTATAGGTGTACTAATTCGGCGAAGAGAGAGAGAGAGAGTAAAATACAAGTGATATGGATGATTATAAGTAATAATAGCAATCTGATAGAAATATGGCAGCAAGCAAACATGTAGCAGAACTGGTTGTAAACGGTGTTGCAATGCTTAGAAATAAGGCCTAGGTATCATACTTTCACTAGTGGACACTCTCAACAATGATAACATAATTGAATGCATAAATATCTCTCTTCACTATGCTACTCCGAACCACTCTCCGGTCGAATAACAAACACCAATTCATTGCGTAGGGCTGTAACAGCACTCCTCAAAGTCGCATTCCCATGTCTAGTTAACCCCACGCTATCACTATGAGCCCCCTAGAAGGTACTAGACAAACACCAGAATTTCATAGGGTCATCCAACACAAGATAGAAATATCATGCTAAACCACACGGTGCACACACTGTCACCTTTACGCCATGATCAAAGTGTCTTCGGAGATCTCATAACAAAACCACTTCAGTAGCATAACAGATGAAGAGTAACATCTACTTATTCAACTAGATTACAAAGCTCATGATCACAAAAATATCACACCATGGGATAGAGAGATGAAACACATAGCTACCGGTAGAGCCCTCATCCCCGGGGGAGAACTACTCCCACCTCATCATAGGACACAACAACGGCGATGAAGATGGTTGTGGAGTTCGTGGAGATGGCTCCGGGGGCACTTCCCCGTCCGGCAGGGTGCCGAAACAGAGATTTCTGTCCCTCGAAACTTGTCGGCGGCGGCGGCAGAGCTACGTATGTTTTTGGTGGAAAAGGCCGATCTCTATAGGGTTTATGCATCATGGGGCATATATAGGCGAAATGGCGATGACGGGGGGTGGACAGGGGGCCCACACGACCTGGTGGCGTGGCCAGGGGGACCCGCGCCACCCTATGGTGTGGCCACCCTGTGGCCCCCCTCCGGGTCTCTTCAGGACTTCCTTGACCCTCCGGTACTTCTAAGACTGCTGGCTTTTGAAACGTCCAATTCTGAGAATATTTCCAGAACAACTTTTCTGAAACTAAAAACAGCAGAAAACAGGAACTGGCTCTATGGCATCTTGTCAATAGGTTAGTCCCGGGAAATCGATAAAAATGGCATAAAGTGTATACCAAACATGTGGGAAACAACATGGAACATCAGAAATTAAGGATACGTTTATGATGTATCAATGTGTTGAGGTTAGAAAGATAGCTAAAGGAGGTTCCTACTTAAACACAGCAGATCAAGGAAACTCATCTTGCAAACAACACATAACAAACATATAGCAACACATTCATCACACCAAACAACATGGTTTTAGAAAACAAAATAATATTGTCATACCACACTCATTGGTATGATCAATATACTAACACGTTGACGTTGTTCTAACAAAGTAACTAGATTGGTGGTCTCATATATCTTCTTGGGTTTCTTCAAATACTTCACTCAATGTGTTGTGGTATTATTAATTGTTGTGAAGTCTAAGTCTTTCTTCAAGTTCTTCAATAATCTGGAGTGTAGGTCTTCATGTGGGGAAAACATTCCTTGCACTTCATGGTATGGTCATCTAGAACGAGAGAAGATATTTTTCAAGGTGAATAATAGATGAGAGGATATGTGAGAGATTAAGATGAGATGTTTTGTTTCTAGAAAGTTTAAACATAGAAATTTTTCAATACTAGGGTCTTTTCTAAACTTAGGGTCTCGATTTCTATAGGCAACACAATGATCTGATATCATTTCGTAGCATTCCCACATTTAAATAATGTAAGAACATCTGTCTTATTGTGCTAGTATCTAGATCAATTGCTAGCACCACAGTACAAGACGACATATCATGCAAATGCATCAAATTCTATTACATCGCATGATCCAGTCTTTACAAAATAATATTACAACTTTCATAGTCTTAGAATACTAGCAGAAAAAAGTAATACAGCAGAAAACATAGTACAACATTGCACCCATCTTCTTCATGTGCCACAGGCAAAACATGTTGGCGGTAGACTCGAGATCCTAAACGAAATCCTCACTCGTCTTCAGAAACAACTGCAGGATGGAATATGCAGCCACAAGGGGGTCGATACAATTTAATGTATTGGCAAGTAACACTATGGTGGATATAAATGACAAGACTAATACTACATGCTTATTTGGCTGAGTGGAGTTTTGGATAAGTTTTCATAAAGCCAGTTTTCTCCTGTCTCTTTTGTAAAACAGACTTTTCTTTTCAAAGAGTGGCATCATTGGACTGAAATCCAAGCACAACAACTATTGTTCACTTGGTCAAATTTTATTTATTGAAAATGGTGATGTGATTCTTCCGTCCATCCTTGTCCAGCTGCTCGATGTTGTCCATAACCGGGGACACATCTAAGATCTTAGTTTGTTGACTCTACAGAGTTTGTGCACTTTCACCTTCAGACTCAAATCAACCCAAAAATCCTATACACCCTGAGTGCATTAAGGAAAGGAGAAGAATTGAGACGAGATCTTTCAAAAGCAAGAATTCAACCAAATGGCAAGACCCGTTCCACCTATAATTATGCTACATCTGCTTGTCAAGCCCAGCCTAAACCCTCACAACTTAGTTGATTAAGACAGATCCCATATGACTAAAGGTTGCATTGGAAGCAATATGAACTTGGGGAACATCTTAATCACTTTGTTCCTGGGTGGCATTCCTCAAGTGAACACCCCTCGGGGAGACACTCAACTCTCATCAGCCATACAACCAAATCCACCCAGGTGGTTCATTGAAGTTTATACTTCGTATTTTTTTCCACAACATCAAGTAAAACAATTTTTGTAGCAAGGCTAAGCATCTACAAAGTAACAAGGCTTCAAAATAACAAGGTATAAGGATGGATACACACTACTAGGATATAGCATAGCATAGTACTTAAAGAAATTCACCTATCATGCATACTACTCAAAACTCTAGTAATGCATAGAAAAATAATAGGTAGTTGATGGTGTGTTACTTGCCTTGTTGAAGTTGGTGAAAAAAATCCTACCAAACAATCTATACATTGAAACCACAATAAAAAAATAAACAAACATCCTACCAAACAAACTTACAAGTGAAGAAAACATACAAAGCAACAATCATAACAAAATGGGTTCAACCAAGTTGGCTAGGACAAGGTTAAGGTTTGGGCTTGAAATAATCATTCTCTAATAGTTTCATACTTGTTAAGGGGTTCAGAGTTCACTAAGAATGGTCTAGATTGAGTTTGATGTGATCTAACTTTATTATAACCATACTTGTCGAGGAAGTTCTGTAACACCTGGGGTGTTTTCCCTAAGTTAGAAAATTGGTTGTTTTCCTTTTTGCTTTGCATCAAGCATCATATGCATTGCATTTATTTTCACCCAAATGTCATTTAAATTCAAAACTCAAACAAACTTTCAAATTTCCAAAAAACAAAAACTTCCACACTTGGGCACTTTAAATGCCAAGTGCAAAGAAACCAAAACCAGGGTTTTTGGAATATTAAAACTCCCTCAATTTCCAATTTGGTTCAAATTCAAAGTTCAAACTAAGTTTAAAATTTTCAAAATCCAATTTTGGTGCACTTAAGCTTTTGCTTGTCTAAGCACAAATAAATTGAATCCACAATTTTTCTGGTTATCCTAAACCTCCAAATCCATCTATCTCTCAAACCATTCTTACAAAAAAAGGAAATAAAACAAATAAATCAACATGGGGGAGGCACGCTGTTTTCAGCCCACCTACGACCCCGTTTCCCCAGCCCACCATACCTCCCTTCTCCTTCTCTCTTTCGGCCCGAGGCCCCCTTCCCCCACCTCCGTACAGGCGATGACGCCATCGATGGAGGAAAAAGACACAGCCGAGCTCCCCCTCCCCTTTTCTACCCATCCATCCCCTCCTCCATCCAAACCCTAGGTTCCTTTCTTCCCCCTCCGCTGTTCCTCGCCGCCGCCACCCCTTTCTTTCTCCCCAAATCTTCTCTCTGTTCCCCTCTCTGCACTTTCTGAACCCAAACCACCACTGCCATGGCTGCCCGATGGAGGAGATGGTGCGGTTGCGGTGGTCGACGCCGGGACGTGTTTGCACCGGGAATGGAACCCCGGTGCCCCCTCCTTCTTTTC
This sequence comes from Alopecurus myosuroides, assembly GCA_028641055.1. Classification (NCBI taxonomy): domain Eukaryota; kingdom Viridiplantae; phylum Streptophyta; class Magnoliopsida; order Poales; family Poaceae; genus Alopecurus; species Alopecurus myosuroides. Next base: position 371,818,530 of record CM054058.1, on the reverse strand, counting down.
TCTGAAGAAACTGAGGCCAGAGGGCGACTGCATCGACCACGTCGTCGTCGTCTTCCTCCTCCGTTCGGCAGCAGCCACGAACAACGACGACGCCGAGCCTGCTTCCTCGACGCCTCCGCGCCCCGCGCCTTCTGCCTCATCTACGCCGTTGGTGAGAGCCTCCTTCCTTCGGGGCCTCTCCCTCTTCCTCCCCCTTGCTCTGCGTGCACCGCCGTCGAGCGGCATGGGCGCCACCACCGTCTCCCATCATCTGTCGTCCGTCGTCGGGTTTTCAGTTTCGTCAGAAACTTTCTATTCGCGAAAGGATAGCACATCTAGGGTCGCGCCGTACCCCAACGACAAATCGAATAGCAGCGCAGTGGCTGCGCACCCTGTCCGCACCCAGGAGATCCCAGGTTCGAAACCCACCGAACGCAGCACGCCCCCTTTTTCTCTATTTTCTTCCGCGCGAGCCGGGGCCCACCTGTCATACACCCCAAAGCCCCGTCAGCTTTCCCCCCGCGCCAGTCAGCGCCCCCGTGGCGCTGGCCCATCTGTCAGCCAGCGTGGGGAATATTCCCCACGATGCGAAAAGTTCCTGCCCTGTTTTCTTTATTTTCTTTTTCCAGAAAATGGCATTTAAACCCCAAATTTTGCAAATACAATATCTTGACCATGCTAACCCAGTTTTGGACAAACCAAATATGTATTCCAACTAGAAAATTATGTTATTTCCATTTATGAACTTTTTTCCCTATTTTGAATAACTAAAAATGTTGCAATATTTCAATACTTTAAATACTTCACTTAAATTGCCAAATTCATAACTTGGGCAATTCAAATCCAATTCCAACATGTAAAATATGTTTTCCATCCCATTTTTCATGAACTTTGCAAATATCAACTTTGTTTTCTGTTTTAAATAAGTTAAATTGCTGAAAACAACTAATTATTTATTTAATGCATTTAAAATTGCTAATTTGATAACTTGCTCATTTTAATTCCAAATCCAACAAATAAAATATGTTTTCATACCAGAAAAATGCACTTAATCTGTTCATGCAATCCATGCCTTTGTTTGCATATTCCATATTGCATTTTACTAGGGTTATGCATGTTCACCTAAATAACAAACATGGAATGTGTTGGGGTGCTCAATTAAATTGGTCCCTATTCCATTTAAATTTGGTTAGCTCACCTACTAATTGTTATCCCTGCTAATAAACATTTAAATTGATGGTTAGAAAAATAACTTAAACCTTCCTAATTAAATGTTGGGCTTTTGTCTCAACTTAAATTGGTTAAGTTGCATCCCCGCATGTCATGCATCCATATCTTGATCATGCTGGATCTTTTGCCGTAGAAGTAATTGTTGCATCCGGTGTTTGTTCTAGTTCGTTGCTTCTTCGTGGATAGGACATTGAGATGATGTGAGCAACGACAAGTTCTTCGTATGTACCTCTACTTGCTAGATTCCAGGCAAGTATACTCACTTGCTACCTATGGCTGCCTTTCATCACTTGTTACCGATTCTTCCCGTTGCCTTTATTCTAGCCTTATGATTCGATGCTTGTGTCTCGATCCTATCATATGTTTACCTTGCAACCATGATATAGCCTTCCTTCCACTTCCTATTAACTGTTGTTTGTTTACCTTGTTGGCGCTCGTGTCGTAGTTGCATGCTTAGTGTTGTTTGCGCTCAAGTCTTGTTGTCCGTCTTATCATCTGTTTAGTTTGATAGTTGGGTTTCAACTTAATCAACAACATGTTAATGTTTTGAGTAATAATAATTTGATGATAAGGCACCGGCAGGAGGCCCGGCGTGGTTTTGAGGTCTGCTAGTGTCCAACTTAATTAGGAAAAGGGTCTTGTCCTCCGATCCAAGATGAGCGCGCTAACCGCATGTGGGAAGCGAGTATGGGCGCCCCCCGCAACTTTGATTCGATTCGCTTCTCGTCCAAATCGCCTCATTTAGTTCGGGTTTTCCATTTGCCGCATGCATATGTAGGTGCGAACCCTTGGCGCCAGGGTGGAACTTTTGTAGTCGGCATTTAGGGAGACACGTTCTTAGAGTGCTATGAGGGTCCCCTTTTCTTCGTGGGGCTTGATTAGCCGTGCGCTCAATTGCACGGGGTTCTTTGGGCTTGATGCGAAGAAGAGTTGGGTTGTGTTGAGTGCCTCGCTTGGTGGAAGAGCCTTTCCATCTGGCGGGTCATTCTTACGTGTACGGCCAAATTGGTGCATCCCTGCAGGGTTAATCTTCTCGAGAAGCCGTGTTGTCCGCGGTTATGGATGACTGGGTGAAAGTACTGGCTAACAAGTACTCAGACAACTTACACTTAACGATGATAACCTGACTAGTAATATAGATTACCTCCACCATAAAAATGAATGTCACCTTAATCAACAGTGTGAGTTTCCTTGGGTTGCTTCCTTAGTAGGGGGTAACACTGGATGGGTATTTGTTTGGTGAGTAGTTATAGTTGGTTCTGATACGCTATCTTATCCCTTTCTTTTAGCCGGATGTCGTAGCGCGTCTCTGTAGTTAGTTAGTGCAGCCCGCTGCCGCCTCTTTGCAATAATCCCTTCCTTCCGTTGTACCCAAAGTATTTGTATCTTGTGATGACTGGTTACGCTGGTATCTTGTGAGTATGGTTTATCCACTTGCCAGTACTTAATAGTACTGACCCACGAATCCTTTTCGTGGCTGCATATTCCACATTGCAGTCAGCAGGTTTGAAGTCTGACGACGTTAGCTTGGGAACCCCTCCGGCTTGTCCTGGGCAGGGATTGGACGCCATCGGTTATCTTCAGGACTCTTAGTCCAATTTGTATCTTGTCCGTAGTCGGACACTATGTTGTTTCTTCCGCTGTTATTTGGATCTTTGTATTGTATCAGTTGTATTCTTGACTCGTTTGAGTCGTCTTGTATATATCTCTTCTGTTGTTGTTGCGGAATGTTCGTGAACTGTTGTAATGTTATCACAAGTGGCAACCTGGAATCGGTTATTATGTGGATTATGGCGGAAATGCTGAAATCTGCATAGTGCCCGATCTCGGGGCGTCACAAATGGTATCAGAGCATGTTTTCCGATTCCCGATGTTGTTTCGATACGAATGGTTATCGAAGCAACGGGTCCGTAAAGCCTGTAGGATAACCTCGCTAACGGTCGTTGTTTCTAGAGTGTCAAAAACTATTTCTGCTAAACTGTTTTGGAAACATCTCAATAGGATTCTTGTTTTCTCCTTATCTCTATTCCATTTCTCCTACCTTATTTGTTTTGGAGTCTCTCTTCCCCCTCAATCTTTCAAAGTTTTAGGATCCTACGTGGGTGGACGTTTCCTGAGCCTTTAACCTAATAGGTTCGATCATCGGAAGATTCCTGGTGGAAGAAGATCGTTATCAACCCGAGCAAGAATCTCTTGTTAGTGGTGTCGAGAAGCCTTTGTTAGTGGTGTCGAGGAGATCAACTGGAAGCATGAAGAATTGATAGTCGAACTTCTTTCCCCTCCCGGGTTAGTGGGTGGATTGCGAGGGCGCAATCCCTTGTTAGTGGTGTCGTCTGTACACCTGGGGTGTTTTCCCTAAGTTAGAAAATTGGTTGTTTTCCTTTTTGCTTTGCATCAAGCATCATACGCATTGCATTTATTTTCACCCAAATGTCATTTAAATTCAAAACTCAAACAAACTTTCAAATTTCCAAAAAACAAAAACTTCCACACTTGGGCACTTTAAATGCCAAGTGCAAAGAAACCAAAACCATGGTTTTTGGAATATTAAAACTCACTTAATTTCCAATTTGGTTCAAATTCAAAGTTCAGACTAAGTTTAAAATTTTCAAAATCCAATTTTGGTGCACTTATGCTTTTGCTTGTCTAAGCACAAATAAATTGAATCCACAATTTTTCTGGTTATCCTAAACCTCCAAATCCATCTATCTCTCAAACCATTCTTACAGAAAAAAAATAAGGAAATAAAACAAATAAAATCAACCTGGGGGAGGCAGGCTGTTTTCAGCCCACCTACGACCCTGTTTCCCCAGCCCACCATACCTCCCTTCTCCTTCTCTCTTTCGGCCCGAGGCCCCCTTCCCCCACCTCCGTACAGGCGATGACACCATCGATGGAGGAAAAAGACAGAGCCGAGCTCCCCCCCTCCCCTTTTCTACCCATCCATCCCAATACTTTAAATACTTCACTTAAATTGCCAAATTCATAACTTGGGCAATTCAAATCCAATCCAACATGTAAAATATGTTTTCCATCCCATTTTTCATGAACTTTGCAAATATCAACTTTGTTTTCTGTTTTAAATAAGTTAAATTGCTGAAAACAACTAATTATTTATTTAATGCATTTAAAATTGCTAATTTGATAACTTGCTCATTTTAATTCCAAATCCAACAAATAAAATATGTTTTCATACCAAAAAAATGCACTTAATCTGTTCATGCCATCCATGCCTTTGTTTGCATCTTCCATATTGCATTTTACTATGGTTATGCATGTTCACCTAAATAACAAACATGGAATGTGTTGGGGTGCTCAATTAAATTGGTCCCTATTCCATTTAAATTTGGTTAGCTCACCTACTAATTGTTATCCCTGATAATCAACATTTAAATGGATGGTTAGAAAAATAACTTAAACCTTCCTAATTAAATGTTGGGCTTTTGTCTCAACTTAAATTGGTTAAGTTGCATCCCCGCATGTCATGCATCCATATCTTGATCATGCTGGATCTTTTGCCGTAGAAGTAATTGTTGCATCCGGTGTTTGTTCTAGTTCGTTGCTTCTTCGCGGATAGGACGTTGAGATGATGTGAGCAACGACAAGTTCTTCGGATGTACCTCTACTTGCTGGATTCCAGGCAAGTATACTCACTTGCTACCTATGGCTGCCTTTCATCACTTGTTACCTATTCTTCCCATTGCCTTTATTCTAGCCTTATGATTCGATGCTTGTGTCTCGATCCTATCATATGTTTACCTTGCAACCATGATATAGCCTTCCTTCCACTTCCTATTAATTGTTGTTTGTTTACCTTGTTGGCCCTCGTGTCGTAGTTGCATGCTTAGTGTTGTTTGCGCTCAAGTCTTGTTGTCCGTCTTATCATCTGTTTAGTTTGATAGTTGGGTTTCAACTTAATCAACAACATGTTAATGTTTTGGGTAATAATAATTTGATGATAAGGCACCGGCAGGAGGCCCGGCGTGGTTTTTAGGCCTGCTAGTGTCGAACTTAATTAGGAAAAGGGTCTTGTCCTCCGATCCATGATGAGCGCGCTAACCTCATGTGGGAAGCGAGTATGGGCGCCCCCCGCAACTTTTATTCGATTCGCATCTCGTCCAAATCGCCTCATTTAGTTCGGGTTTTCCATTTGCCGCATGCATATGCAGGTGCGAACCCTTGGCGCCAGGGTGGAACTTTTGTAGTCGGCATTTAGGGAGACACGTTCTTAGAGTACTATGAGGGTCCCCTTTTCTTCGTGGGGCTTGATTAGCCGTGCGCTCAATTGCACGGGGTTCTTTGGGCTTGATGCAAAGAAGAGTTGGGTTGTGTTGAGTGCCTCGCTTGGTGGAAGGGCCTTTCCATCTGGCGGGTCATTCTTACGTGTACGGCCAAATTGGTGCATCCCTGCAGGGTTAATCTTCTCGAGAAGTCGTGTTGTCCGCGGTTATGGATGACTTGGTGAAAGTACTGGCTAACAAGTACTCAGACAACTTACACTTAACGATGATAACCTGACTAGTAATATAGATTACCTCCACCATAAAAATGAATGTCACCTTAATCAACAGTGTGAGTTTCCTTAGGTTGCTTCCTTAGTAGGGGGCAACACTGGATGAGTATTTGTTTGGTGAGTAGTTATAGTTGGTTCTGATACGCTATCTTATCCCTTTATTTTAGCCGGATGTCGTAGCGCGTCTCTGTAGTTAGTTAGTGCAGCCCGCTGCTGCCTCTTTGCAATAATCTCTTCCTTCCGTTGTACCCAAAGTATTTGTATCTTGTGATGACTGGTTACGCTGGTATCTTGTGAGTATGGTTTATCCACTTGCCAGTACTTAATAGTACTGACCCACGAATCCTTTTCGTGGCTGCATATTCCACATTGCAGTCAGCAGGTTTGAAGTCTGACGACGTTAGCTTGGGAACCCCTCCGGCTTGGCCTGGGCAGGGATTGGACGCCATCGGTTATCTTTAGGACTCTTAGTCCAATTTGTATCTTGTCCGTAGTCGGACACTATGTTGTTTCTTCCGCTGTTATTTGGATCTTTGTATTGTATCAGTTGTATTCTTGACTCGTTTGAGTCGTCTTGTATATATCTCTTCTGTTGTTGTTGCGGAATGTTCGTGAACTGTTGTAATGTTATCACAAGTGGCAACCTGGAATCGGTTATTACGTGGATTTTGGCGGAAATGCTGAAATCTGCATAGTGCCCGATCTCGGGGCGTCACAAATGGTATCAGAGCATGGTTTCCGATTCCCGATGTTGTTTCTATACGAATGGTTATCAAAGCAACGGTAGGATAACCTCGCTAACGGTCGTTGTTTCTAGAGTGTCAAAAACTATTTCTGCTAAACTGTTTTGGAAACATCTCAATAGGATTCTTGTTTTCTCCTTATCTCTATTCCATTTCTCCTACCTTATTTGTTTTGGAGTCTCTCTTCCCCTCAATCTTTCAAAGTTTTAGGATCCTACGTGGGTGGACGTTTCCTGAGCCTTTAACCTAATAGGTTCGATCATCAGAAGATTCCTGGTGGAAGAAGATCGTTATCAACCCAAGCAAGAATCTCTTGTTAGTGGTGTCGAGAAGCCTTTGTTAGTGGTGTCGAGGAGATCAACTGGAAGCATGAAGAATCGATAGTCGAACTTCTTTCCCCTCCCGGGCTAGTGGGTGGATTGCGAGGGCGCAATCCCTTGTTAGTGGTGTCGTCTGTAACACCTGGGGTGTTTTCCCTAAGTTAGAAAATTGGTTGTTTTCCTTTTTTCTTTGCATCAAGCATCATATGCATTGCATTTATTTTCCCCCAAATGTCATTTAAATTCAAAACTCAAACAAACTTTCAAATTTCCAAAAAACAAAAACTTCCACACTTGGGCACTTTAAATGCCAAGTGCAAAGAAACCAAAACCAGGGTTTTTGGAATATTAAAACTCCCTCAATTTCCAATTTGGTTCAAATTCAAAGTTCAAACTAAGTTTAAAATTTTCAAAATCCAATTTTGGTGCACTTATGCTTTTGCTTGTCTAAGCACAAATAAATTGAATCCACAATTTTTCTGGTTATCCTAAACCTCCAAATCCATCTATCTCTCAAACCATTCTTACAAAAAAAAATAAGGAAATAAAACAAATAAAATCAACCTGGGGGAGGCAGGCTATTTTCAGCCCACCTACGACCCCGTTTCCCCAGCCCACCATACCTCCCTTCTCCTTCTCTCTTTCGGCCCGAGGCCCCCTTCCCCCACCTCCGTACAGGCGATGACGCCATCGATAGAGGAAAAAGACAGAGCCGAGCTCCCCCCTCCCCTTTTCTACCCATCCATCCCCTCCTCCATCCAAACCCTAGGTTCCTTTCTTCCCCCTCCACTGTTCCTCGCCGCCGCCAACCCTTTCTTTCTCCCCAAATCTTCTCTCTGTTCCCCTCTCTGCACTTTCTGAACTCAAACCACCACTGCCATGGCTGCCCGATGGAGGAGATGGTGCGGTTGCGGTGGTCGACGCCGGGACGTGTTTGCACCGGGAATGGAACCCCGGTGCCCCCATCCTTCTTTTCTCTGAAGAAACCGAGGCCGGAGGGCGACTGCATCGACCACGCCGTCGTCGTCTTCCTCCTTCGTTCGGCAGCAGCCACGAACAACGACGACGCCGAGCCTGCTTCCTCGACGCCTCCGCGCCCCGCGCCTTCTGCCTCGTCTACGCCGTTGGTGAGCGCCTCCGTCCTTCGGGACCTCTCCCTCTTCCTCCCCCCTTGCTCTACGTGCACTGCCGTCGAGCGGCACGGGCGCCACCGCCGTCTCCCATCCTCTGTCGTCCGTCGTCGGGTTTTCAGTTTCGTCAGAAACTTTCTATTCGCGAAAGGATAGCACATCTAGGGTCGCGCCGTACCCCAACCACAAATCGAATAGCAGCGCAGTGGCTGCGCACCCTGTCTGCACCCAGGAGATCCCAGGTTCGAAACCCACCGAACGCAGCACGCCCCCTTTTTCTCTATTTTCTTCCGCGCGAGCCGGGGCCCACCTGTCATACACCCCAAAGCCCCGTCAGCTTTCCCCCCGCGCCAGTCAGCGCCCCCGTGGTGCTGGCCCATCTGTCAGCCAGCGTGGGGAATATTCCCCACGGTGCGAAAAGTTCCTGCCGTGTTTTCTTTATTTTCTTTTTCCAGAAAATGGCATTTAAACCCCAAATTTTGCAAATACAATATCTTGACCATGCTAACCCAGTTTTGGACAAACCAAATATGTATTCCAACTAGAAAATTATGTTCTTTCCATTTATGAACTTTGTTCCCTATTTTGAATAACTAAAAAAGTTGCAATATTTCAATACTTTAAATACTTCACTTAAATTGCCAAATTCATAACTTGGGCAATTCAAATCCAATTCCAACATGTAAAATATGTTTTCCATCCCATTTTTCATGAAATTTGGAAATATCAACTTTGTTTTCTGTTTTAAATAAGTTAAATTGCTGAAAACAACTAATTATTTATTTAATGCATTTAAAATTGCTAATTTGATAACTTGCTCATTTTAATTCCAAATCCAACAAATAAAATATGTTTTCATACCAGAAAAATGCACTTAATCTGTTCATGCCATCCATGCCTTTGTTTGAATTTTCCATATTGCATTTTACTAGGGTTATGCATGTTCACCTAAATAACAAACATGGAATGTGTTGGGGTGCTCAATTAAATTGGTCCCAATTCCATTTAAATTTGGTTAGCTCACCTACTAATTGTTATCCCTGCTAATCAACATTTAAATTGATGGTTAGAAAAATAACTTAAACCTTCCTAATTAAATGTTGGGCTTTTGTGTCAACTTAAATTGGTTAAGTTGCATCCCCGCATGTCATGCATCCATATCTTGATCATGCTGGATCTTTTGCCGTAGAAGTAATTGTTGCATCCGGTGTTTGTTCTAGTTCGTTGCTTCTTCGCGGATAGGACGTTGAGATGATGTGAGCAACGACAAGTTCTTCGGATGTACCTCTACTTGCTGGATTCCAGGCAAGTAGACTCACTTGCTACCTATGGCTGTCTTTCATCACTTGTTACCGATTCTTCCCGTTGCCTTTATTCTAGCCTTATGATTCGATGCTTGTGTCTCGATCCTATCATATGTTTACCTTGCAACCATGATATAGCCTTCCTTCCACTTCCTATTAACTGTTGTTTGTTTACCTTGTTGGCCCTCGTGTCGTAGTTGCATGCTTAGTGTTGTTTGCGCTCAAGTCTTGTTGTCCGTCTTATCATCTGTTTAGTTTGATAGTTGGGTTTCAAATTAATCAACAACATGTTAATGTTTTGGGTAATAATAATTTGATGATAAGGCACCGGCAGGAGGCCCGACGTGGTTTTGAGGCCTGCTAGTGTCGAACTTAATTAGGAAAAGGGTCTTGTCCTCCGATCCATGATGAGCGTGCTAACCGCATGTGGGAAGCGAGTATGGGCGTCCCCCGCAACTTTGATTCGATTCGCATCTCGTCCAAATCGCCTCATTTAGTTCGGGTTTTCCATTTGCCACATGCATATGCAGGTGCGAACCCTTGGCGCCAGGGTGGAACTTTTGTGGTCGGCATTTAGGGAGACACGTTCTTAGAGTGCTATGAGGGTCCCCTTTTCTTCGTGGGGCTTGATTAGCCGTGCGCTCAATTGCACGGGGTTCTTTGGGCTTGATGCGAAGAAGAGTTGGGTTGTGTTGAGTGCCTCTCTTGGTGGAAGGGCCTTTCCATCTGGCGGGTCATTCTTACGTGTACGGCCAAATTGGTGCATCCCTGCAGGGTTAATCTTCTCGAGAAGCCGTGTTGTCCGCGGTTATGGATGACTTGGTGAAAGTGCTGGCTAACAAGTACTCAGACAACTTACACTTAACGATGATAACCTGACTAGTAATATAGATTACCTCCACCATAAAAATGAATGTCACCTTAATCAACAGTGTGAGTTTCCTTGGGTTGCTTCCTTAGTAGGGGGTAACAGTGGATGGGTATTTGTTTGGTGAGTAGTTATAGTTGGTTCTGATACGCTATCTTATCCCTTTCTTTTAGCCGGATGTCGTAGCGCGTCTCTGTAGTTAGTTAGTGCAGCCCGCTGCTGCCTCTTTGCAATAATCTCTTCCTTCCGTTGTACCCAAAGTATTTGTATCTTGTGATGACTGGTTACGCTGGTATCTTGTGAGTATGGTTTATCCACTTGCCAGTACTTAATAGTACTGACCCACGAATCCTTTTCGTGGCTGCATATTCCACATTGCAGTCAGCAGGTTTGAAGTCTGACGACGTTAGCTTGGGAACCCCTCCGGCTTGGCCTGGGCAGGGATTGGACGCCATCGGTTATCTTCAGGACTCTTAGTCCAATTTGTATCTTGTCCGTAGTCGGACACTATGTTGTTTCTTCCGCTGTTATTTGGATCTTTTTATTGTATCAGTTGTATTCTTGACTCGTTTGAGTCGTCTTGTATATATCTCTTCTGTTGTTGTTGCGGAATGTTCGTGAATTGTTGTAATGTTATCACAAGTGGCAACCTGGAATCGGTTATTATGTGGATTTTGGCGGAAATGCTGAAATCTGCATAGTGCCCGATCTCGGGGCGTCACAAGTTCCAAGAGTTCACCAAGGTGATCTCACTATTTCAACTAAAGTAACACATAACAAAGTGTAAGTCTTAGTTATCTTCATGAAGACATTTGAGTGATCTAAGTTAGTCTTTCCATTTTGGGTTAAGGTAGGTCTAGGTTCAACTAACTTTATAACAATAGAGAAAATAAGATCAAGTCTTGGGATTTACCATTTGGGTCAATGGTTGGACAAAAACAACTTTCTAATTCTTCAACTTGTATGGATTGCTCCAAGTCTTCACATGCTTGTCTTCTTGAAGATCATCTCCATGCTTCTATTGTAGCTTCCTCCTTGTTTTGAAGCCTCTCTTGAACTTGATAAATCTTCATGGTTCACTTCAGGAGTTGGTATAGACATGAGATGGGCACAAACTAAGGGTTGATCTTCATCACATATGAATATACCACTAAGTCAAAAAGGAAAGAAGAAGAAAAGATAGAGAGAGAAAGAGGTTAGTCTTCTTCTTGATCTCTTCATGAATTTGTACTTCCTTGAGTTGCTTCTAGTTGTGGAGTCAAAATCTTTTCTTCAAAATTTCTTCAATGATCTTCCTTGTAGCTCTTCATGTTTCCACCAAGTTGATAATGAAGTTCCTTCTTGTGCTTGAGTCTTGATTTCCATTTTGCTAACTTGATGAATTATTGAAGAAAGAATAGGAGAGTGGAGAAGTAGATAGAAAAAAATGGTACTAGTATTTAAGGTGCACTAACTGGTCTTATATGTGGTTGACACATACTAGGGACTTGGTCTTGGATTCAAAATATCCACAACATCAAAGATAAAAAGGATAGAAATAATTTCTATGGTATAACAACTATGTGGACCACTATGATGGAAGTTTGGCTAAAATTACATGTCATGGTCCAGGGGTGTCCAAAATGTTTCGGTACTGATGTCTCTGGTTCAAGGTGACGAAATGGAGCAATTTTGCTTAAGGGCACCTATTCTAATTATTTGTAGAATTAAATCTATGTAAAAAATACTCAAATAGACAACTTAATTCTAAATTCAAATTTAATTTATTCAAAAATTATTTTGGAACAGAGGATATGAAAGTACACATCTTAAGGTTTCCAAAAATATTTTATTTGCAATTTTTGTATTTGTAGAATTTGAATTATGCCAAAACTTATCAAACAAGCATTTTTGAATTTGAAAAAAAATTAAATTTTCAAAATTAAATTTTTCCAGTGCAAAAAGTTTCTAAATGTTCTAAGGATTTAAAAAATTCCAAGTTTGCTAAAATTGGCTAAGTGGATCAAAAGTTATGATGGTTCAAAGTTCAAGGGTCTTTTCTGCAAAATTTACTATTTATTTTCTATTCCGAAAGAAAATCCAGAAAAAGACTAGACTGCTACGTGCTGCACTGGGCGGCAGATAAGGACTGGGGTTGGGCCGGCTACGCGTTGCGCCGAGCGACGGATAATTACTTAACGCGCTGGCTGACGTGGCGAGTTCCTACTGGACAGTACCGTTTCGCGTAACTGGTTTAACAGGGTCCATCAGATCTAGATCCTACGGTGGGGAAAGCTAGAGTTACCTCTATCAGATATATACCGAATAAGGGTATATCCGACATTTTCCTAAAGAGCCGGATTACCAGGGTGGCCTGATTGGTAATGGATCACAGTCCATTAGGCGGCCCAGTAAGATGACGCGCAGAAGCCGGATTCTAGAAGAACCCGGACCACGGCCCAAAGTGGTACGGCTTAGAGTAGAAGGCGGATTCTTGCTTTCCAAGTTAGATACTTTCCGTAGTTTTCTAGGTTTTCTTTCTGTAAGCACTAACCCGGCTATTTATATTAAGCCGGACGGGAGAGAAGAAAGATAGAGACAATTGTCTAGACGCCAACTCGCCAGGAAATTGATCCTCGCCGAGTTAGCGAAACCCTACTCACATTGTACTTTGTATACTTCAGGGTTCAGCCTTGATTTTGTGAGATTGCAGGAGTAGGAACGCCGCCTAGTTGCGACGTACCAAACCTGGGTAAAATTGGTGTTCCTAGTTGTTGTGCTACCACGTCCCACCACGTTTCTACCCGTAGACTCATGGAACCCCCGTCTATGAACTCTACTACGATGTCTCGACAACCTCTCTGGTGGTGGACCTCGCCGAAAATGGAGGTTAACGGCGCTGCTGCGCACGGGTGTTGACGGCGGCGGCACTCTGGTACGTCTCCGAGCTGGGAGAGATGACGAAGACGATCGACACGACATGGTGAGTCTGTTGGTGACCACGGCGTGCTTCGGCGGGGCCTCTGCGGACATCGGCAAGCAGCTTCGGGTGAGCGGGCTCCGGTGAGCTTCGGGGTGCTCATGGCACAGGCTCTCCTGTGGCGAAAGAAATCGGAAACATGGTCAGGGAGGAGGGCGGGGTCGTGAGGATTCTAATGGGACAAACGAGGGCGGCAGAGACTCACGCGGACAGCTGGAAATGGCGAGATGCGACAGCGGCCGAGGTGAACTCCGGTGAGAAATCTCCATAGCCTAGGGGCACGAATTGGAATACGAGGAGAGGGGAAACGATGAGAAATAGGGGGCTTTAATGGGGAGGAAACATCGCTACAAATGGAGGTCTTAAACGTCGGATTTTAAGCCAAATCAATTCGGTCGTTTCTAGGGTTCTTCGGTTACAGATGAAGAAGATGGTGACGTCATCATTTTTTTAAATTCCCGTTTTCTCTTTTCTTTTATATCTTCTGTTTTATAATTCCAATTCACATGGAACAAAATTCTAAATTCATAATATTTCAAATAATTTCCAACAGTACCACTTTTATGGGGTTTCCATGGTTATGAATTTTTCAAATTACAAATTTGTTTTTAATTCATATTTGCGCCCTTTATCTATACCTAATAGTAAAGAGAGGAAGGCTTCTTCCGGTCCATCCGTATTTTTACTATTTTGCCCTCCCAGGAAATCGCATATTACACGCAATACACGCTGTCTCTCAGCGCCTTAGTACGTTTTTGGTAAGTTTTCTCCTTTTTTATCGTTTCGTCCGGATTGGAGACCAGGTACAACACGAATTCCAATTGAGACACCACGTCGGGTGAATAAAATCCACCTGTTCCGTTGCCTGGCAAAACGCCAAAGTGAATCAATCGTGATGAAGTTGTACACCTGTTCCATTGCTTGGTTGCCTGGCCTCATGGAGTTGCAACGCTACGAGACGTAAGTTGCTTGCCCATCCCATGGGGCAGCTCTTGACATGTTGTCGCAAATTGAGGAGTCCCCACCGATGACGATAGTGGATGTACAGGCTGCCATAGCAGCGCTTCCTTCGCCTTCTCGCAGATGCAGCTCCCCGGGACGACCCCGAATCGTCCATGCCCACATATCCTCACTCCACGCCTCCATATGGACCGGATTTTGCCAGTTGCATGCTCTTTAGGTTCCCAGACGGCTAGACCCCGTGTCTCCGCACTGGCCGCCATCGCTGTCAATGAGTCCATCGAGGACTATGAGTGTGCATCTCCGACTAAAGAGAAGAAGGACAATGAGCTGAAGCAACCTAGGATGTGAGACCCTTGATTAATGGCAGCCAACAGCCATTGCCGTTAGTCCTGTATCTGGCCGGCAGAGTCGGGATTGGGCCACCGTGCTCAGCTAGCTCGTCGTGCTGCCGGACAGACCGCCCTTCACTCTCGACATGGACGAGGAACAAATACCGCACTTCTACTGCTCGCCCTCGCCCTGTCGCTCGTGGTTGCGAAGGCCTAGGACGACGACGAACTCTTCCTGTTGGATAGCTTCCAAGATGGCTGCGGCCGAAAAACAACGACAAGTTGGAAATTGGAATTTGCAAGCCGTAGCTACAGATGAGACCCAAGAAGGCCACGACGACGGGGACGGCATGTCGGACGTGAGGGACGCTGATGGATGTCTTGCCATGGACAACGCTCATGACTCGCCGAGTCGCCGGGACAGTTTCCCAGGCATGCGGTGCTGCCTTGTCACCTGCTGTTCTTACCGTGCTCCTGTAGTGCTGAGCGACGGTGGAAGGAGCTCTCTATGCCTCCATCTCAATCTGATTTCTGGTGTGGTGCCTGCTGGCGTGTACAGAACTACAGATACAGACTAGCACTACCTGCAGTACTAGCTGCTCACGTGGATTGATCTAATTGCTAGCTACAGAGTAAGTTGTATTTTTACATAGTAGCATATCTAGCTTGCATTGCCATCATTTGTTACATAGGAAGACTCTCTCTTTATTACGTTTTGTCCAATTTTTTTTTTCATTTGTTCTATTGCAATCACAGCAAAAGAAAATTCGTGAGCAAATTTCACGCGCTTTCGGCCAGACTTTGGACCTTGGGATTTTACGTCAAGACACGTTGGAATTAACATTGTGGTGAAACTCTAGCCTTCCGGGCCAGGATGCTAACCTTTTTGTGGCCGGGATATTGTCAGTCTGACCTGACCAAATATATTCCTATGTGAGTGTAGCGGCAGGGTCGCCAGCCGGCGGGAAGCGGAGAGCTCGATAGTGTAGAGACAGGTCCTGGCATAATGATAATGGGTTGGGACTTGGGAGGTTGGTCAAGCTAAAGACCGAGGATAGATAGGTTAATTGTGTGATGATGAGAAGAAGAGATTCAAAATTGTTTTGCTAATCCTATATAACTAAATAGAGGCAACCCACTAACCAAATTCTCTTAGCATGCAGCCTCCCACATCAGCAGTGTGCCACAATAGAGGCAACCCACTAACCAAATTCTCTTAGCATGCAGCCTCCCACATCAGCAGTGTGCCACATAAGCAAATAATAACATGTTTCATTCATATTTTTTTGAAACGGGTATCATCCAATTATTTAATTAGTGACAATCACCAACTCAGCCTCTTAATAGCCGTAGGCATATGAGGAGACAAGCGGTATATTTATCTCAAGTCCAGCCCGTTTGTTATGCTTCCTCTCCTACGGGTTCTCATTTTCACCTGTTCATCTGCTTTATATCTTCCTCTCTATATTGCTGGCAGATCATTCGGGTCGTCCGTCCATGCCTACTCTCTCTCGGCGGCCATGGACAGGGACACTAATATATCTTGCAGGTAGTATAGATTTATTCGCTCTTGCTTGCAGGTAGAGGAGCTAGCTTGCACGTAGCCAAGTGCTTTGACGTACACATGTGCCGTCGTGGATACCTAGGTTGATTACGGATCAGGCGAGCAAGTTTCCAATCTCTCCCGTCCATGCATTTTAATATGTTCTAATTGTGTCAGCCGATTTAATCTCCATGCCCTGCTTTGGTAGGTGATCATAACATCTATGCAGCTGTCCTAGACTAACTACGATGACTTCTTCTGATATTTGAATCCAGTTTGGCCATTTCCATAGGTAATAACATCGAGTATTATTTTTCTAAAATGAAATTCCTAAACGGATTCTGCTTAAAGCAGCCAAGTCTCCAACGTCTGGTGATACCTCTTGCCTTCTTGAGTTCTGCATCAGTTGCCAATAAATTTTACTGCACACATACTTCAGTCATTTCATACGGAAACAATTACACTATTTGCCAAATATCTCATTTGTTATGTATGTGATTATCTTAATTTTTACAGGATTTTGACATATTGGTCAATCTTATGCAGGCTCCTACGTTACACAACTTAAGTATTTTTCACCATTCAAACATATGGGTACTCATATAAAGCTATGGCACATCTTACTTATTTTCTTGCTTCACGTTCCAGGTTTTTTTGGCTGTAGAATACGTAGGGGCTGTCATTAGTGTTTCGTTTATCTGTAATAAATAACCATTGGTGCTTCGCTTTTAAGATTGAATATGGATGTCCTTTTGTTTTCCAAATTTCTTGACTATACACAATCATTGTTTTGGGTTATTTTCAGAGAAATCTTCTCACAAGTCGTTCGAGGGATGTGAGACTATCCACACGATATTCTAAGGTGTTGATGTATGATGTCAACGCGGCCCTTCACCAATTGAGTAGTGTCATGTGATCAAATTATTTTTAAGACAGAGGTATTTTTATCGTAGGTTATAACGCAACATAATTCTTTCCCTGCTATCATTTGAAACAAGGTCATTCTACAATATCTATTAGAGTCATTACATTTATTATTTCCTTACAATAACGATTTTTTTTAAAATACCTAAGCGTAACATTAGTGGTTCTATTCCTATATTATAATATTATTTTAGATAAATTTTCAACCAAATATATAGAAAGTTATTGTGATATTACCTAAAGCAATTAAGCTGCTAACTATTAATAATGTAAATTTTATGTTGCATAATAACATTTTTCTATTACTAAATGTCCCGCCGCAACGCGCGGGGAATCATCTAGTAATAATTAAACGTTAAGACAAGATGGTGAATTGAGCCTGGGGTTATATGGGTCGATCGACATGGGGAGCGGAGAACACTTCTTTATACCCGTTGCAACGCACGGGCATATTTGCTATTCCATTTAAATGAGAAATAATAATAAAATAGGAAAATGGGTTTGGAAAAATTTCTGAGACTGTAATATGATTAATTTTTATTTTCCAAAACCATTTCAACTTGGTTCCATATCCTTAAAGTTTTAAAATATGAAGAAAACATAATAGTCACTTAATAGAAATTTTCATTATTAATTTGAATTAGGGTTTAATAATAATAAAAGGGGTTTTCTCAAATGAAGATGTTGTTTTCCCAATTAAAAACATTGTTTTTTTCCAAATTACTTTACTTGTTTTCATAACTCAATAATCTTTACTATTAAATGGGACTTCAACGTACGTACGTCGTCCCATGGTCTGCCTCTACCCTGACCTTCTCGATCGCCCCCGCGCTAATCCTTTCCGTCGTTAACGCTCAAAAATCAAATAACCAAATCACTTTCCTTTGCCTCGTTAGTGATAGATAAGGCAGGCTACACAATGAAATCTTCCACAACCGATTATATGCGCGAACATGGGGGCTAGCGAAACGAGTGGATTTTTTTCGTCCGTCCCAAATTCTCTGTGAAAGTGGCGAGGGTTTCGTCTTGGGCCACGGCCGCCGCCCGGAGGTTCGCACCCTGCACGCCCACACCGCCCGGCTTCGACGAGATTCCATCTTGTGCTCGATGCCTCAAGGTCGCCATTCACATTTCTGCGTGCCCGCTGCCACCTACGCCTCCATCGCCCCTGCTTGGCATACTTAGTCATCCAGCCAAAGGATCACCGCCACAACGTCACCAATCGTTCCAAGGTCGATGCTGCTGTCACTCTTGAAGCCCGCTGCATCACCTTCCAGGTTCAGGTCGGCTCTCCTCCAAGCCCATTACGTTTTCCCTTCCAAGACCACTCCACCATCTCCAGTAGCATGGTGCCAAACTTAGATCAGGTGCCTTGTTGAATGCAAGGTGCAGCGTGCCTCGACTCCTCACATCCTTGCCGATCGACGCTGCCGTAAAAGAAGGGGCATGAGGAACTGGACCTGCACGACGGAGAGGGAGGTGGGCCGCACTGGACGGCAGGGTGGATCACCCTCCTCCGTCCCCATGACTTCTGGCATTGTTCGATCCTGTCGGGGGGTTACCCCCGAGTAGGGTAAAGGCGAGTGCTAAAGGCAAGATCAGAAGGGGTGTTTGGCCGAGTAGCCGGCTACCTGGTACTCGCTACCCGGTCGACTGCTACCCGGTCTCACACCTAGACAGCCAGAAGAATGAATCAAGAGAGTTGTGCTCCTCCGAACAGAAGAGCTGGACCGAGTAGAAATGGCGGGAACCTACTCGGGCCAGAAGTCAAAGGAGCCGTTCTGACACCGAATCCCGCGTATCCCGGGTCCGTACTTGGCACTGTTCACAGCACTGTTCATCTGGGGACGGCGTGTCTGACAGCGACAGTGTGTCAGCAGGGCGTCGCAGGATAGGGGGGACCTACTCTGTGTTTGCACAGTGATAACAGACTGGTTACTTGGTTTTGCCCAACGACTTTCCGCATCAGGACAAGCTTAGAAGCCAAAGCTGTCAGCGGGAACTCAGAAGAAGGACGGTGTGCACACAATGTCGACACTTGTTTGTATTTGGCTGTATCCGGCTGGGCACCGAGTATATAAGGTGCCCCGCCACCTCCTGCGCGAGGGACGATGCTGTGATCCTGCGGATGCTGACCTAGAGCGATCACTGGGTAGAGATTCTTGACCTAGTTCTACCCGGAGAGAGAAGACTGGCTACTCGGTAGCAAGAACCATTGTACTGTGGCTACTCGGTGAGACGTCAGAATATAGAAAGGAAGGCAGGAGTAGGGGTTTTACCTCCTCACGAGGGCCCTGAACCTGGGTAGATCGTGTTGTTTGCAGTGCTAGTTTCATCCTTCACGCGTCTACTCGTCGCGTGATCCCTCCCCGAGCGCCTCCAGCGTCCTTCGTCCCCACATCTTTAGCCATCCTATGGCATCTGCCGTGACACCACCACGACAGTTGGCGCCCACCGTGGGTCAACCGGCGGTGCTGGCTGGAGTTTCCGTTCGGACGGGATCGATTTCTGCTACCGGAGAGCGCGTGGTCTGTGGCCTTGTCCACAGATTCGGCTCCTTCGACTTCGTCACCGACAACGCCGGCGATTTCGGCGGCAGGGCCATGCCGGAGGGCGGCACGGTGCTTCCTTTCGGCGCGCACCTCGTCTACGTCGCCACCATCATCGACCGCGAGTATCCCGAGCTGGTGCATGACGCGGAGGATCCACCCGCCGTTATCGCCACTCGCGGGAGGTCGTCGAGCTGCTCTGCGAGCGTCGCGGAGGTGATGATGACCGGCCCTGCTGCTGATGCCGGGAAGGGCGCGGCTGCTACCGCTGCGGCCGTCGTCGAGGATCTCGCTGGCTCTAGTGCTGGCGGGAAGACGCACAAGCCTTACGAGAAGGAGTGCAACCTTCCGCTCTCCACTACTCCGACGATCCCTGCGTCTGCTGCGCGGACGGGCATGCCGCCTCCCACCGACCTCGAGCTCCTGACCATGAAGGCGTAGCTCGACCGGCAGCGCCAGGAGCTGCTCGCCGAGCAGGCGGAGTTGGAGAAGATCAGGCTAGAGCTTAGCTTAGATCAGCTTGAGTACAACAAGGCTCACGGTTTCACACCAGTTGTTAGGAGAGCTAGCAAAGTCGATGCTACGCGTCGCAACCTAGGTGCCAAGATGGCAACGGTTGTAGAGGCTCCCAGTCAGTCCGCCACCGCAAACACCTCCACCTGACCCAGATACAGCACACCCGCCAAGACACTTAGAGCTGCTGAGGCCGTAGCTGCCGAGTTGCCGCACCTAGTTGGCGACGCGCGCGTTAGGCAGCAGGAAAGGCTGAACGAGTTGGTGCTAGAGGCGGCTAGGCAGAACGAGGAGTTCCGGAAAGCCAACCCGGGTGCTGGAGCCTCTCAAGTGGTGCACTCGCACGTGGCCAGATCTAACGATCAGGCGTCATCTCCGCATCCTAGCCGCGAGAAAAGCCGGAGTGGGCATTCCGGCAAGGATAGGCAAATGCAGGTGTACGACCCGGCTGTCGCCGCGAAACAGCTTGCTGTGCCGCGACAGTCCGGTCAGAAACACAACACTGCAGGAGCAGGCTTTCAAGCCCATAAAGCTCAAAGCCAAGCCCGAGATGGAGAGCGCCCAGGCCCTTCTCAGCATCCCGCCGCTCAGCCTACTCGGCAGAGGCAGCAGCCACGTGCAGTGGCGCCAGTCGCCAACCCGGTGGGGCAGCCTGCAGCTGTGCAGGTGGACCGGTATGATGACGGCTACTCGGCCATGGAGATGGCTTGCTATGACATTCTGGATCGTGTTGGCGAGCGCGTGTTGGCGCCTGGAGATGCAAGGCACCAGCTGGACCGGATCAGCTTGTCGGCGCGGCTTGAGAACACGGGTCCTCCTGGCCCCGAATGCTTTGGCCCGCGCATCATGAACGAGCCGTCCGTGAAGAACTTCCAGCTGGCAAGGGGCACCAAGAGCTACAACGGCAGCACCAAGCCGGAAGATTGGCTCAACGATTATGTCACCGCAGTCCACATCGCGGGCGGCAACCGGAGATGGGCGGTGCGGTACGTCCCGCAGATGCTAGAGGGTCCAGCTCGCACTTGGCTCAACAACTTGCCCAAGCACAGCATAAATTGCTGGCCAGACTTCTCGGATGCCTTCGTCAGCAACTTCACCAGCACCTACAAGAGGCCGAATAGGCCGCAGCAGCTGTCCGCTTGCAGGCAGCGAGAAGACGAGACGGACCGCGAGTACCTTACTCGGTGGAGCACGCTGCGAAACACCTGTGAAGGTGTGAACGAGGCCCAAGCCATCACTTGGTTTGCGCAGGGCTGCAGACACGGCAGTATGCTGTGGCAAAGGTTGCAGAGGGAGATGCCGAACACTCTGGCGGAGACCATCAAGATTGCAGATCAGTACGCACTCGGTGATCCTACTCAGCCTCTGATGGATTCCATCGAGCAGAGAAGAAACTTCAACAGCAACAAGCGCAACGAGTTCCGCAACAAGCGCAGGGGTGACCGAATAGATGTTCGGTATGACCCTGAGGAGGTGAACGCAGTGGCTGTTGGAGCCGGGGGTAGCCAAAGGCAGAAACCTGCTGGAGCCTACGGGCAGAACCAGAACCAGGGCCAAGGCAACAAGAAACCTTTCCGTGCTCCTCAGTCGGGTAGCGGCAACTCGGAGCAGACGAGGAAGTTCGTCTTTGACGACGTGAAGGATGGCCCATGCTGTTTCCACACTCAGCACCCCTCAAGGCCTGCTAATCACACTACCCGACAGTGCGAGTGGTGGGATCTGATCAGGAATGAAGGCCTGCCTCCTCCTCCTCCTCTGCCAGCTGCAAATGCCAATGTGCAGCCTGCTCACGCACCCGCAGCTCGGCCGCCAGTGTTTCCGAGAAGAGAAAACGTGAACCAAGTGGCTTTAGGAGCCAACCGTCACTTCAACAATGAAGGCTACCGCAACAACAACAACAACTACAACCGCAACAACAACAGAGGAAACAACAACTACCAGGGCAACAACAACGGCAACAATGAGGGTGGAGGCCGCAACCAGTACCAAGAGCACCATGAGAGCTACATGATCTTCACTTCAGAGCCCGTCGACAAGCAGTCACAGCACAGGCGTGCCATGGAGGTCAATGTCGTGATCCCCGCAGTTCCTCACTATATGCATTGGTGCAACCAAGAGATCAAGTGGTCCCGAGTAGATCATCCCAAGGTGATGCCCAACCCGGGTAGCTATGCTTTGGTGGTGGATCCTACCTTCTTGGGTCCCGAGAAGAACGTGAGGTTCAACAAGGTGCTGATCGACAACGGCAGCAGCATCAACATTGTGTACAAGGACACACTCGAGAAGCTTGGGCTGGCCGAGAACATGCTGCTACCCAGCAAGACCACCTTCCATGGCATTGTGCCGGGAGTCTCGTGCAACCCAATTGGTCGAGTGTGGATAGATGTGCTATTCGGCACAAGGGAGAACTGCCGCACAGAGCGCCTGCAGTTCGAGGTGGTTGATCATCAGAGCCCCTATCACGCTCTACTCGGCAGGCCTGCTCTGAGCAAGTTCATGGCCTCTACTCACACGGCATATCTGAAGATGAAGATCCCTGGTCCCAATGGCGTGATTACCATCTCTGGTGATTACAAGAAGTCCATGGAGTGTGCCTCTGCTGGTTCTCAGTTGGCGGAGTCCATGGTGATTGCTGCCGAGAAGAAAAATATGTACGAAGTGGTGGCTATGGCGCAATCCGCGCAAGCTGGTGCGCAGGGCGTGCCGAGTACCCAGCACAGGACCGCATTCCAGGCATCCCAAGAGACCAAGAAGGTCCAGGTCGACCCCGAGTTCCCCGACCGCGTAGCCATCATTGGCTCCGGGTTGGCGGAGAAATAGGAAAGCGAGCTCATCCACTTCCTCCGTGAGAATCGGGACGTGTTCGCCTGGTCCAATGAAGATTTACCAGGAGTCCCGAGGGAGTTGGTTGAGCACTCATTACATGTGCGTCCTGACGCCAAACCCGTGAAGCAGGCTATGCGCCGCTTCGAAGATGAGAGAAGGAAGGCCATTGGTGACCAGATCACCAAGTTGCTGATAAGCAATTTCATCATGGAGGTGCTGCATCCGGATTGGCTAGCCAACCCGGTCATGGTTGAGAAGAAGAAGGAGGATCCCAAGGCTGCTACGGCATGGCGCATGTGTGTCGACTACACCGACTTGAACAAGGCATGCCCCAAGGACCCCTTCCCGCTACCTCGCATCAATCAGGTGATCGATTCCACTGCCGGTTGTGAACTGTTGTCTTTCATAGATGCCTACTCTGGTTTCCACCAGATAGCTCTCAATCCTGCTGATCAAATAAAGACTGCTTTCATTACCCCGTACGGGGCTTATTGCTATCGTGTCATGTGTTTCGGGTTGCGGAATGCGGGTGCTACTTATCAGCGGTGCATGCAGAAATGCTTGCACGATCAACTCGGCAAGAATGTGCAGGTGTACGTAGATGACATTGTCATCAAAACGAATAAAACACATACTCTGCTTGCCGACCTGGAAGAAACCTTTGCCAACTTGCGCAAGTACAAAATGAAGCTGAACCCGAGTAAATGCACCTTTGGTGTCCCGGCTGGCAAGCTACTCGGCTTCCTGGTGTCTAGACGGGGCATTGAAGCCAATCCTTCAAAGATAAAAGCTATTGAGAGCATGTCTTTGCCGAGATCCCTGAAGGATGTGCAAAAATTCACTGGTTGCTTGGCATCTCTGAGCCGTTTCCTGGGCCGAATGGGCGAGAAGGCCCTGCCTCTGTACCAGTTGATGAAGAAAAGTGACAAGTTTGTCTGGACTCCGCAAGCGGACGTGGCATTCAACGAGCTGAAGGCAATGCTGGCTAGCGCTCCGATCTTGGCTAGTCCGCTACCCAAGGAGCCAATGCTGCTGTATATTGCTGCCACCAATCGAGTAGTCAGTGTGGTGATTGTGGTGGAGCGAGAAGAAGACGGCAAGAGTGTGCAGCGTCCAGTGTACTACCTCAGCGAAGTGCTATCCAGCTCCAAGCAGAACTAACCGCATTACCAGAAGATGACCTATGGCGTGTACCTGGGCGCCAAGAAGCTAAAGCATTACTTCCAAGAGCATCCTATTACGGTTGTGAGCTCTGCTCCCATCTCGGATATCATGGGCAACAAGGAGGCGAGTGGTCGAGTAGCCAAATGGGCAATTGAGCTGGCCGCGTACGCTCCCGCGTATGCGAGAAGAGAAGCCATCAAGTCTCAGATTCTGGCGGAGTTTCTGGTGGATTGGGCCGAGGTGCAGTACGAACCTCCTGCTCCAGTTTCCAATTACTGGAAGATGCACTTTGATGACTCGAAGGTGAAGGAAGGCCTTGGTGCTGGCGTAGTGCTTACGTCACCCAAGCGAGATCAACTCAAGTACGTGCTGCAAATTCATTTCAAGGCGTCCAACAACGTAGCAGAGTACGAGGCAGTGGTGCACGGCTTGCGAGTAGCCAAGGAGGTTGGCGTGCAGCGCATTATATGCTATGGCGATTCAGATCTGGTGGTGCAGCAAGTCTCTGGCACTTGGGATGCTCTAGATGCCAACATGGCATCATATCGTTTCCTGGTACAGTCTATGACTGGATTCTTCGAAGGCTGCGAGTTCCAGCACATTCACCGAGCAGAGAACGAAGCGGCAGACGAGCTGTCCAAGTTGGGATCTTCTCGGCAATCCATCCCGGCGGGGGTTGCCTTGGAGCACTTGAGGAAGCCATCCATCAAGCCTTCTCCCAACTCGGAATCCATATTTGTTCCTTCTCTGCCAAGTGAAGAATCCGTTCCAATGGAGATTGACTGGGAGAATGCAACAGAGAACCCGGGGACTGCCGCTCCCTACTCGGGGACTGCCGCTCCCTACACGGGGACTGCCATTCCTTACTCGGGGACTGCCGCTCCCTACTCGGGGACTGCTGCTCCCTACTCGGGGACTGCCACTCCATACTCGGGGACTGCTGTCCTTAACCCGGGGACTGTCGCATTCATTGAAGAAGTCCTTGCCAATCGTTCAGTGCTCCAGAGAAGTGCTCCCAACCCTAAAGAGCAGCCAGAGATGCCTGTCCCAATGGAAGTGGACGAACCAGTGTTTCCCACACAGGAGACACCGAGTTGGGCCATGCCCATATTATCCTTTCTAAAGGACGGTATTCTGCCAGAAGATGAGGTGGCCGCAAGACAGATTCAGAGAAGATCCAAGGGCTACACTATATTCAGAGAGGTGCTGCACAAAAGAAGTGCCACCGGGGTGCTGCAACGTTATGTCGACCCAGAAGAAGGAGGAGAAATTCTGTTGGAAATACACCAAGGAGAATGCGGGCACCACGCCTCTTCTCGGGCATTGGTCAAGAAAGCTTTTCGGCATGGCTTCTACTGGCTCACAGCTCTGCAGCAAGCTGAAGACATCATGAGGAAGTGCAATGGCTGCCAGATGTTCGCGAGTAAGATTCACATGCCTGCTTCCGAGTTGAAAACAATTCCTATCACATGGCCGTTTGCCGTATGGTGCCTGGATATGGTTGGCCCCTTCAAGCCGGCTAAAGGCAACATGACACACATCTTGGTCATGGTGGACAAGTTCACCAAGTGGATTGAAGTGAAGCCTATTCGGAAGTGTGATGGAGCTAAAGCCGTGAGATTCTTAAAGGATGTGATCCTGAGATACGGCTACCCGCACAGCATCATCACCGACAACGGCATAAATTTCGCAGAGGGGGCAATGGTGCGGTTCTGCAGAGATAAGCACATCCGACTAGATGTTGCATCTGTTGCGCATCCCGCCTCCAATGGGCAAGTGGAAAGAGCAAACGGCATGGTGCTGGCAGGCATAAAGCCGAGGCTGATTGAGCCGCTGCTGAAAACACCTGGGTGTTGGCTAGACGAGTTGCCAGCGGTGTTGTGGAGTCTAAGGACTACCCCTAACCGGTCAACCGGCTACACGCCATTCTTCTTGGTATACGGGGCTGAGGCCGTGTTGCCAATAGACTTAGAGCATGACTCCCCTCGAGTAACCCTCTACACTGAGGTAGAGGCGAGAGAAGCTCGAGAAGACGACGTTGACCTGCTCGAAGAAGCAAGAGAGCTTACTCTGTCACATTCGGCTATCTACCAGCAAAACCTGCGGCGTTATCATAGCCGAAAGGTGAACCCAAGGGTTTTCCGAGAAGGAGACATGGTCCTCAGGCTTGTGCAACGCACAGCCGGGATGCACAAATTGTCTCCTCCATGGGAAGGGCCCTTCATTGTGAGCAAAGCGCTGCACAATGATGCCTATTATCTCGTGGACATGCGTCCATTACAGGAGAACAGGGCAGATAAAGATGGAGAGGAAACCAAGCGCCCTTGGAACGTAGCCCTACTTCGTCGCTTTCATTCGTGAGCAAAGATGTGTATGTACTCTCTTATCCGAGTTAAAATTCTACCCTGCAATCTGAAATTCAGCTCGGGGACTGCCCTCGCCTAAACTTGCTCTGTGTGTTTCTACCCGGCTTTACTTTTTCCACTCGGTTGCTCTGCTTAAGATTTCACGAGTACATCTAGTACTGTGTTTAAACCTACATGCCAACTCTTCGACTCTGCTGCTGTCCGAAACCCGGCTTCATGGCAAGCAAGAGAACAAGCAAAAGGTCAATGAGCACAAGAAAAATTACTAAGGAAAGAAGAAGTGCAGGAACCGAGTAGGATGTCTTTTACTGTTGTTTCTTGTTAACTCATTCTCGGCTAAGTGGTGGGCTGCGTTACTATGAGTATTTCCAAGTGGCTAAGTATTTGCAACTCCAACTTTGAATTCTTGTGACTCGAATACCAAAAAAGCAACAAGTTGCGGGTAAGAGCTGAGATAAAAAGGAAGAGCGAATAAGAAATGCAACTCGGGGACTCGCATGATAACGCAACTCGGCATTCGAGCCAAAGTTGCTCAAATTGACTAAGTTAAATATCAAATGTGAGTAAAACTGAGTAGCAAACGACAAGGATAATTGTTTCGATACATCTGCACCCGGCATCCCGGGGATCTGATAAAAGTTGCGAGAATAAAGTTGCAGGAAGTAGTCAGGTAGAAGCAGCAGTGTTCTCGGCGCTGGCCTTGGTGGCTTCATCGTCAGCATTGGCCTTGGTGGCTTCATCGTCAGCATTGGCCTTGTCGGTTTCAGCTTCAGCGTTGGCCTTAGCAGCATCAGCCTCCGAGGTGGCGGCGTCAGTCTTCGCGGCATCAGCATCCGGCTCAGTAGCAGCCTGCTCGGAAGTGGCAGTGGCCACCGAGGTGGAGGCCGCAGTCTGAGCGAGGAGTCGCGCCGTGTCGTCGAGAGCCGCACCTGAGGAGGTGCCGAACTCGAGGGCCGCGGTGTCGATCACCATATCCACGCTCTCGGCCTCCTCCTCGCTGTCCGTGACGACCGCGGCCTTCCCCTTCCCGGCCTTGTAGCGATCACTCTCGAAGCTGCCCAGGTCAGACTCGGTGGAGTCCTCTTTTTCATCATCGTCGCCTTCGTCCACCTCGGTGTCAGGCTCGGTGAGACCGTCCATGAAGCGCGCGGTGCTTGCGTACTGGGCGACCTCGTACGCGACGGCCTGGCGGAGAGCCACGCAGTCGGAATCCGTCTCCCACTTGGAGTCCTCACGCATCTCGCGGACAACCTGCAAGTTGAGGTTCTCATACCAGCTGGTGATGAACAGCAGCATCATATCAGCGCCTGCCCGAGCTCCAGACGCCCTCCACTTCTTCAGCTCGGCCTTCACGCCGTTCAGCTTCGCGGCAAGTCCGCGGATAGTTTTTGGCGCGGAGTCTTTAGGCCAGAACACCTCATGGAGCTTGAAGGCAGTGCGCACCAGGTCGGTGCCCACGCCACTTAAGCGCTGAAGCTGCCCCTGCATGACCGTCATGCTATCTTCGATCTCTGCCTTGGTGTCCATGGGTTCGCCTTTCTCAATGCGAGCTGCTCGGGCCTTCGCCAAGGCAGGCTTGCAAGATGACTCGAGGTCGGGGAAGATTTCTGAAAAATCTATTGAGAAGATCAGAAACAGAAGTCGAGTAGAGAAATAAACCGAGCAGCGGAGAAGCGCAAGAAACAAGAGAAGGGCGGAGAAGCAAGCACTTACTGTTCAGGTCGAAGAGTAGCGCCTGCAGCTTTTTCTTCCATGATTCTTCATCAGCAACATGCTTCTCCTCTACCTTCCGGAACTGCGCCAGCTGGAGCAGAAGATCCGCGTTGCTCTCCTTCAGCGTCTTGCATTCCAGCTCGAGAGCCTTTCGCTTGGCTGTGGCTGCCGTTTCGGCCTTTTTCTTCTCGGCCACCGCGTTGTCTCTCTCGATAGCTAGATCAGTGGCTTTCTGGAGAGTAGTTCGCACCTGGTCCTGCAGTGGTTTCATCTCGGCGAGGTGCCTTTTCTTGAATTCCGCCTCAAGGCTTGCAATCTGCGCCTGCACCTCAGCAGACTTGAGGCAGTCGAGATGCTCTTCGACAAACTTCTTATGATCTTCTGTGAAAAGCAAAGCACGGTCAGCAGGGTAGCGAAGATGAAAGCAAGAAAACAAGCCGAGAAGAACACCAACTCACCTTCCAGCCTCTTGATTGTGGTTTGGCCGCTCTCGACGAAGGCGTGGCAGTTGGAGTGCTCCTCGGCCAGGGTCTTGAATTTGCCTGCAGAAAGGAGTTGGTCAGAGCAGAAAGCAATAGCGGGCGTAAACATAAAACGCGGGATCCGCGTAGCTAAAAGCTCACTCTCGATCTCGGAAAGCTTGAGGACACTGTCCATGACCTCCTTATCCGACGCCTCAGCGGACTTGAGCTCCTTTTCCAGGGCTTCGAGGCGCCTCCTAGCAATGCTGTGGTTCCATAGCAGTCGCCGGTACAGGTTGGTTCTTTTCAGAAGGCAGTTCTGAGAAGAAGAAAGAAAAAGAATCAGAAAAAGTCGTGAAGATTCAACCCGAGAAGGCGGCAACTCGGTCGAGTACCCGTCTACTCGGCCAGAATCTCGGGGACTGGGGGATGGATAAGAAGAAGCAGTAGAATAGAAGAGAAGGAAAGTGCAACTCGGAACGGATGAGCAAAGCTTACCGCGTAAGTCTGTTCAATATCCTCCGCGGCCTTGCGATGGACGAAGAGCTTGGCGGCGAGTGTGCTGGTGTTGGACGCAATAGTCATGGGTTTAAAACCCATGTCTGCCTTGTTCCAGTCGACGCGCATGTGGTCCAGATCGCCCAAAGAGTTGCCGTGTCAGTTCGTGTTGCCGAGGACGTCGCTATCCCACTCAGCATCGATAAATCCAACCCGGTCGAATATCTGCTCGAGGCCCGTGGATGTTATCTCGGTTTCCGCAACCTCGCGCGAGTGGATCGAGACGGATCGGTCCTTGTTCCTGGCTGGAGGCTTGGAGTCCACCGGCGTAGCCTGTTTGCCCCTCCTGATAGCGAGCTTCTTCTCGACTTGGGTCAACGGGATGCTGTGCTGCTGGCTCACCTTCACCATATAAGGTGGGAAGGTAGGCGGATCCGGGAAGCTGGATCCTGCGGCGGTATCAGCAGCCGCTTCAGGTTCACGGATGGTGAGCTGGCCGGGCTTGGCAGTTGGTCTTGGCGGCGGCATCGTGGCAGCGCCGCGCGTACCGCTGGGCGAAGGATTCCTGCGGACTGCGCCCTCAGACTGGCCAGTTGGCTTCTCGGCGGCCTGGCTCCCAGAGGTCTGCTTCTCGGCAGCCTTCTTCTCGGCGACCTGCTTGTCAACGGCTTCCTGCTTGATCTTTTTGATAAGTTGCTTGGCTGGAGGGCTGGATGTTGTCTTGGTTTTCTTCGTGGATGGGGAGTTTGGTGCGCTGGAGGAAGCACCCTGCTGGGTAGGCGGCGCCAAGGGCGTGCTATCCGGCGCAGCACCCGGCTGAGCGCTACCCGGCGCGGCGTCTGGTTGCGCGTCGCTCAGAGGATATTGCTCCGTCTCATCCACCGTCTCAACCCGCTACCCGGCAGCGGGGTCTTGCTGTGTGGCGTCTTGTCCTTCTACCCGCGGCTGGGTCGCGGGGTCGTCTTGTTCAGCAGCCCTTGTTGCTGGCTGCTCTTGGTCCTCTTCTCGCCGCTCAAGGGCGGCATCGTCATCATGCTTCTCGGGGTCTTGATCTAGGTTCTCCTCGGCCGTGGCGGCCGGAGGAGAAGGTGGCCTCGCGTCGCGATCAGCGTCCCGCGCTTCTTGATCTGCGCGGGCCTGTCGCTCCTGCTCGGCGTCGTGGGCGTCGCTGTCCATGTATCGAGCGTCGTCTGAGTCGTCCCCTTTCAAGGGAGAGGACGCACGCGCTCCGGCCTGCGCTGCGGCTTCAGTCTCGTCGTCGAGGTTGATGAGATTATCGACGTCGATGGCGGATTTCTTCTTAGTCTTGGTGGGCGCGAGAGCGGCGTCAGCGTTCAAGGGGGCTCTGAAGAAAGAAACATGTTCAGAAAAAAGAGAATGACAGAGGAAATCGAGAAGAAGCAACGAAATAAGAAAATGGGGAATTCGCGGCAGCAGAGGCGCATAACTAAGGAGAAAGTGCTTACCCTTTACGGGTAGGGATTGTCCGTCCCCCTCTTGTCACGGTCTTCTTGGTCGTCTTCCCGGCCGTCTTCTTCTTCTTGGCGGGGGGCTCCTGAGCACCGCTACCCGTCCGTTTGCGGGTAAGAGGAGCAGCGATCGAGAGCGGCTTGACGACAAGGGCTTCCTCGTTTTCCTCCTCGTCCTCCTCTTCAGCATCAGCGCCGCCTGTGAAGTTCGGAAGAAGAAAAACGGCTCAGAGGCAAGAGGAAATTGGGTAGCGCGGCTTGCGACCAGACAGGATGAGCTCAATTACCTTCGTCGTCATCCTCGGACCAATCACGGACAGATGCGTCTACGTGATGCTTCTCCGTCTGAGCATGGGGGAGGTTGAGCCTGTCCGCGGTCTCGAAGGAGACCTCGTCATCCTCCTCTCGGTCCTCCGACCAGTTGTCCTCGAAGCGCTCCATGCTCTCAGCGAGCTGGCGATCAAGGACCTGAAGGATAGAGAGACATCACAAGTTAGTCGAGTAGCATAAAGGCAACCTACCCGACTAGGCGTGCAAACACCAAGCACATTAAGCCTAAGCAATTCTCCCAAGTGTCCTACTCGGCGAGGCGTGCAAACACCAAGCACATTAAGCCTAAGCAATTCTCCTAAGGGTGCTACCCGACAAGGCGTGCAAACACCAAGCACACTGAGCCTGAGCAGTTCTGTTAAGCGCCCTATTCGGCGCAGAGTGCAAATGCTAGTCGCAGCAAGAAGAGAAGGCTATCTACTCGGATTGCGTATGCAAGAAGCAGAGTAAGAGGTACATACCCGTTCAATCGGCTTCGTACGGCTGTATGGGATGAAGCCGTACTGCCAATTGTCTCTGAGGCCGGTGGTCAGGATGGACCGCGCATGAGCGGCGACGTCCGCGTTGCTGAGCTTGAACGTGGTCGTCCGAGTACAATCGCGGGGGCCGCCCATGTAGCACATGGGGTGGGCGCGCTGCTGGAGCGGCAGCACCCGCTTAGAGATCCAACAGGCAACTGGATCGTCGCTCTTGAGCCCCTCTCCGATCAGATGGGCAAGGCGCTCCTCCATCTGCGTCAGATTCCTGTCGACGGACGGCTTGGTCTTCCAGTTCTGCCCGGTAGGAGCTCGGTTGCTCTACGGGGGCAGATTGATTCTGTCCTCCACCTTGGCTCCCTTCTTGGCGGGTATGTTCTTGACGTATAGGAACGTCCTCTGCCACTTGCGGACGGAGTCCAGTCCCTTGATGCGCGGATGATTGGTTCCGGGGCGCTGCACCATCATGGCGCTGCCGGTCTCCGTTATCCGACTGCTGGTGTCCGCGCCGTCCTTCTTGCCTTTGCTCTGTTGGCGAAAGAAAAAGTACCTGGACCACGTCTCCGTCGTGGGGCGAACACCGAGGAAGGCTTCGCACACCACATCATGATAGGAGAGGAAGACGACGGCGTTCGGAGGAAGGTGGTGCATCTGGAGGCCGTAGTGGTCGAGGAACGAGCGGAGGAAGTTCGACGCTGGAAGCCCGAATCCTCGCGCGAAGTGCGCGAGGAAGACGACGTGCTCTCCCTCTTCCGGAGCCGGAACGAGCTCGCCGTCAGGCTGCCGGCAGCGAACACCGGGAGGAACCCTCCGGGTGTTCACGAGCCACTGGCAGTCTTCGGCGGTGACCTCGGAGCCGGCCCAGCCGGCGCGAGCATTGTCGTCGCGAGCCATGGCAGCAAGGAGGAGATTGGGAAAGAATTGAAGGATTTGGTGGGGTGAATGAACTCGCGGCGGCGCAGTGAAGTGCGCGGCGGCGAGGAGATCTGCGGCGGCGGAGAAACGAGAAGGCAGAGGGGAATTGCGAGCGGAAGAAGAAGAAGGAGTTACCGAGGGGGTATTTATACCACTCCTCGAGTTACCGTTACGAGTTGAGGAAGTGGGATCGATCGTGGCAGTAATCGTGTGGTGTGGGGTCTGTGGGCCGGTTAGAAACGCACACAGCGCAGAACGCGCCCGTAACGGCCGCATTAGATCCCACGACGAGATCGTGGGCGATTACTGCGCGTGATGGGACGTTACGAGATGGTGGGCCCACCCCGTGAAAACTGGGCGCGTGGCCTGTCAGTTACCAGGCACCGAGACGTCGAAGTCGTGTCCGCACGACACGTGCCCAGTTGCAGCGCGGAAAGCCGGATTGTGCTCTGTCCCGCAGAGATTCTGTTTCAAGATTTCACCAAGTCATTTTACTCGGCACAGAGAAGAGAAGTGGCTCTACTCGGAAGAGAGGAAACAAGACCAAGGGCTACTCGGAGGTTTTCACTCGGTATCTCAAAACTCAAAGGCAAGACTGTCAAGGTTGGTTTTTAAGCTGGCAGGGCCCAGTGAACGAGTTCGCAGGACTCTACCAGCTTCGGGGACTGCTGTCGGGGGGTTACCCCCGAGTAGGGTAAAGGCGAGTGCTAAAGGCAAGATCAGAAGGGGTGTTTGGCCGAGTAGCCGGCTACCTGGTACTCGCTACCCGGTCGACTGCTACCCGGTCTCACACCTAGACAGCCAGAAGAATGAATCAAGAGAGTTGTGCTCCTCCGAACAGAAGAGCTGGACCGAGTAGAAATGGCGGGAACCTACTCGGGCCAGAAGTCAAAGGAGCCGTTCTGACACCGAATCCCGCGTATCCCGGGTCCGTACTTGGCACTGTTCACATCACAGTTTATCTGGGGACGGCGTGTCTGACAGCGACAGTGTGTCAGCAGGGCGTCGCAGGATAGGGGGGACCTACTCTGTGTTCGCACAGTGATAACAGACTGGTTACTTGGTTTTGCCCAACGACTTTCCGCATCAGGACAAGCTTAGAAGCCAAAGCTGTCAGCGGGAACTCGGAAGAAGGACGGTGTGCACACAATGTCGACACTTGTTTGTATTTGGCTGTATCCGGCTGGGCACCGAGTATATAAGGTGCCCCGCCGCCTCCTGCGCGAGGGACGATGCTGTGATCCTGCGGATGCTGACCTAGAGCGATCACTAGGTAGAGATTCTTGACCTAGTTCTACCCGGAGAGAGAAGAGTGGCTACTCGGTAGCAAGAACCATTGTACTGTGGCTACTCGGTGAGACGTCAGAATATAGAAAGGAAGGCAGGAGTAGGGGTTTTACCTCCTCACGAGGGCCCTGAACCTGGGTAGATCGTGTTGTTTGCAGTGCTAGTTTCATCCTTCACGTGTCTACTCGTCGCGTGATCCCTCCCCGAGCGCCTCCAGCGTCCTTCGTCCCCACATCTTTAGCCATCCTATGGCATCTGCCGTGACACCACCATGACAGATCCACAATCCACTGAGGTAACGGTACAAGGTTCAGTTTTATGTTTATAGTCAAGGTTCAACATTAATTTGACAGATCCGATTTGTCGTCTGCAATTTGACAGATTATGTCTGTAGTTAAGGTTCAGTATTAGTAATATTTATGCACTTCAAATCATGTTCTAAATTAACAGCACACCCTATGTTTTTCTCTGTTTTGGGGCTGGTAGTCTGTATTCTAGCAGTAAGAACATATTTCGATGTGAAATGCATCAAACTTTAATTGTTTACACCTACAGAAGTCTTGGGTTTTGCTTGGATAATTTATCGCTGCGAAGTTTTAATTGTGCAGATTTTGCTTGTCTCATCCGTGATTGCTATGTATGGCTGAGTATTTCCTATTTGCT
Organism: Alopecurus myosuroides; assembly: GCA_028641055.1. Classification (NCBI taxonomy): domain Eukaryota; kingdom Viridiplantae; phylum Streptophyta; class Magnoliopsida; order Poales; family Poaceae; genus Alopecurus; species Alopecurus myosuroides. The sequence continues at coordinate 371,784,495 of CM054058.1, read as the reverse complement.
TGTTGTTTGATAAACTGAACTGTACTGGTTGTTTGCTAAACTGAACTGTACTGTATTGTGTGATTGATGTTTATAGCCTTGTAACATTGTTGTTTTTCTGAACTGAATTTGTATTGTTCCGCAGCACAATTTTGTTCCATGCCTATTAACTGATTTGTATTATGGTCGGTGTTGCTTTCAGGGATGGGTCCAGTAAATATAAGGGGGTAAATTGCTTCTTCCTTCTACATATTTGATTCATGAACTGATATTACTTGATTATCAAACTACTAAGGCATGTTTTATATTGTGAATGCCATAGGAACAGGAAGTTACTGATTGAAGCAACTCTCTTTTGTTCTTGACGAACCTGCAGGTGCTCTGCCTTTTTCATTAAGTAGGGGGGGTAACGGTAATATAGCCAGGACAACTAGGAGAACAGAAAATAAAACAGGGAACAAACTAAACTAACTCAAGAGAAAGTAAGAGCATATGGCAACATACCAAGCTCTTCCCTGATCAGAGCTGCCGCCCGAGCCACCGAGCATCTCATGTTTTTTAAAATCCGTGAATTTCTCTCCTTACATAAGTGCAACATGAGCATGCTTCTTGAAATCCTTTTGTGCTCAGCGATGTCGCTAACTTGCTCCACTAGATCGAGATGGAGTTTTTCTTGCTTTTCCCTACAATCATTTAGAAGTGCCATATGGAGCAATTTTACCGTATTTTCTACCGTCACTAAAAGATACTTGCTTAATCTGTTAATATCGATAGCTCCTTTAAATCTCTAAAGAAATTTTCTTTAAATGACTGGTAGTCTTGGCTCCATGAACAAGGGTACACGATTCAGTATTTTTTGGTACCTTTAGGTTGTTGGTACTTCTCGTGATCACCACTGAAGGTAGCTACATATAGAAGTTAGAATCGCAAGCCAAATTCTCGCACGTGGAAACGATTACCATAATATGCTAAGTATTACACTTGGTAGAGATCACTTTCTTGATATATAAGTTTTCACTTGGTAGAAATCACCAAGCAGTATATTATTGGAAACTTTTAGAAAAATCTAAGACATGTCTTCTTCTTGTGACGCCTTCCATCTTTAGCAGTTCAACCTTGCTAAACGTTTTTCCACACCCTTCTAATTATGCTTTTCGCTCTTTCTTGCAGGTACTGTTTGTTCAAGTGCTCAGGGTTGGTTCTATTCTATTTGTTTTCGGTAATTTTGCTGGTTGGCTCTTGTTTTTCCCGTTGGGGAATCCTTCAGGTAAGGATTTCCAGTGTCTGCCAGTATTCATCTATGTAGGTCTAGAAATGAATTATGCACAAATGACCTTAAAGGCAAAATGTTAAGCACACTTGATGTCTATAACTGGTGTTGTAGTGCAGGCCGGGTTCACGTTTCTGAATTCCGATCACCACCAGCAGATGTTGCACAACTAAACATAATTTAATAGTGGACGTGAGAGTCTTCAGTTCTTTTTTCCATATATATATATATGAGGCAATATATAAGTCTAAATTCAGTTTTTGTTATGATTCTTTTGGTACCGGGAAGAAGCCAGTGAACTTCTCCAAGTAAATAGTAGTCTGCATTTTTCAAGTAGAGAGCAACCTAATAAGTTACAACCACAATCTTCTCTCAACAGTTTATTTCGAGTGTGATAATATTCTCACAACTAAACAATCATTTCCTGCACCTTGATTCTGTATGTACATGTCTTTGAGATCATGCATGCCTGGTGGATCATGCTCGGCGCCGCTGACTTCGTCATCCTTCAGATTTCTCTCCTTGGTCCGTGCAACACATGTGAAAGAGGAGCTGTCCAGGGAGGAGGAGACCATGTGGAAACTAGAGCCCTGTATTATCTTGTACAAAGCACTAGGGATCACGGCATGTGGACGACTTTGATGAGGGGGACCTGGAAATACTTCACATTAAACAAGCAGGAGCGTGCAGATTGGAATTGGCTCTCTGCTTATAGTTAGTCTGTGGGCAAGGCAAGTGTTTTAGGTGAAAGAGGGGGATGGAGGGCGACTCCGAGGGCGACTCCGACCTAACTAGCGGCCAACCCGTGGTGTCCCATGCTACTCCGGCGTGCGGCGGCTACCCTACGGTTGGCGGACAGTCACGCGAGAAGAAATCCACGTCTACATCTCATGGTGGCAGATTCTGGATACTTCAACCGGATGGCTCGGGGGGCGAAGATTCTTCAGGCGAGGAGGAGACGAGCAACGAAGCGCGGCGCGGGGATGAGCTAGTCTGTCCGGGATCTACTGATCTACGGGCGTGGTGTGTAACACCACCATCCTCGCCATCGAGGAACTTGGTCGACAGGCGATCGCGTCGACGTGAAGAGAAGAGGAGGCGGCAGCGGGAGGCCGCTTTCGTGCTTCAGGAGAATCGGGAGGAGGACTACAGCACGGTGAGTATCTCTACTTCGCTTCTGGCTTGTACCCGACGAGAATCGCGGCAGGGGTTGATGCAGTTACGACTGTATCCGTCCACGCCGGTGTTCACCTCGCCGGAGTTGGATGAGGACGGATGGACGTTGGTCGTTGGTCGACGACGTCGGAATTTTCGAAAACGCGAAATGTCGCGATCAGATCCGATGGGATCTTGCGGTAATTACGGAAATTATGGGAAAAATTTGAGTTTTCCATTGTTTCAAAAAGGAACCAGGCCGATGGGCCTTACGAGGGTTCCTATTTCATATCATACCAAGGAAGGCAAAGGCACGGATACTCATACTCCTGACATATCGGTTGCGCTTGCCCTAGGGGCTCGTCTATCGCGCAGGCGCCGCCGTCTTTTGTTCGCGTGGCGTCCAGTGCTTGGATCCATGGCGGGCCGCGGGGGTTTTGCTGGTGGCGATCGGGGCGGTTTCCAAGGCGGGGATCGTGGCGGTCCTGGTCGCGGAGGTGGCCGCGGTAACTTCAATGTGGCGCAGGCAGGCGCCATGGCCGGCCGGGAAGATTATAAGAGGCAAGGGGGCTTCAACCGTAACCTAGGCCCAAACCTCAACCGGAATGGCTTCCAAGGCAATGCTGCAGGTGGCAATTTTGATAACCGCGGGGGTGCACAGTATGGTCCATATGTGGATCGCAATGGTGCAGGCAGCTCTAATGGTGCTGGATACAATCAGGAACCACGCAACGGTTTCGCAAGAGATAATGGACAGTTTAATGGAGGGGCTTACAATGGTGGCGGTGGCCGTAATTTTGATCCACCGCAAGGTACCTTCAATGCCGGGACGGGTTTTCCTAATGAGGGGAATCGGTTCAATGCTAGGCCTCCACCGAGATTTAACAGCAAAGGTGGGGTTGGAAGGGGTCGTGGTAGAGGACCTGGCCGAAACTTCATTGGCGCCAACTCGGTCCCAAATGCAGTTGGGGCTCGGGCAGCAGAGGCAGGCAAATCTGATGCAGTTTTGACAGCTACTCCTGTAACCCAACAGGTGTTCGTGAAGAAAACACCTAGCTCCGTGGATTCAATTGAGGATGGTAAAGTTCAGAAGAAACTTGAAACAAAGTGCTTCAGATGTGGTCTCTCTGGACATGTGCTAGCTGAGTGCGAGGTACCCCTCTGTGATTGCTGTGAGAGCGTGGAGCACTCGGCCGATGATTGCCCTTTGCTTGATGCTCCAAAACCCCAAGTTACTATATATGGTCACTACCATGATGACCTCACTTTTTTTGGTATGACTCTGTCCGATTCCTATAGACCAAAATCTGTGAATACAAGGCTTGCTATGGTTACTGTAAATGGAGGCACCTTGTCTATACCTCAGATAGCAAGAAATTTGCAGCGTGTTGTTCCTGTTGAGGACTATAATTGGGATGTGCTTCAGGTTGGTCAGAACGTTTACAAGGTTATGTTTCCATCAAAAGCTGAATTGGATAGACTCAAATTATTTGGTGGTTTCAGAGTTCCGAACAGTGTCTGCGAGCTAAAAGTAGATGATTGGTATGCCCGGTCCGAACCAATGTGGATGTTGCCACATGTGTGGGTTCGAATGGAAGGTATACCTGAGCGCCACATCGGTGATTTCCTTGCTTTGTGGGGACTAGGCACTTTATTTGGAAAAACGTCAAAAGTTGATATGGCTTATACAAGGAAACATAAGGTCCTACGCATTCTTACTGGGTGTGTTGATCACACCAAGATCCCTAAGGATTTGCCGCTGTGGATCAAGGATGGTTTTTACCAAATTACTTTTGTGGTAGAGCCAAAAATTGTGGAAGATGAGGGAGATATGGATGTAGACTCCACTGATGATCGTGGTGATGATAAGCATGGGGATGATGAGGAAATACCAGAGAAGAAGCAAGGGGAGGGAAAATAAAAGAATGACTCGGTGGCTAACACAACTTCTGTTACTAAGCATGATGGTGCTAATAAAGAGACTCAAAGCTCTACTTCTGTTGGTAAAAAAACGTTGGGCGTGGTGTTTTCTCCACAACTTTTGGAGTCTTTCCGAAAAATATCAAATAATTCTTTAAATGTTGGCATGGAGGCGAAACCTAGCGACAATGATGCGAGCCTTACAAGCGTCCAGCGAGTTCTCAGAGAGGAAAGGAGGCTGTTTAGATTGGCTTCAAAAAGTGCTACTGACAGCAATCGGTCTTTGTCTAACAAACTTGCTTTGAGCATCAATGGGTGCTCATCAGACTCGCGTACTGATGATGGTATGCGTTACAATTTGGTGGAGACCTCTATTGCCAAGGTTCCCCCTTCTCCTAGCATCTCTGAGGTACCAATTATTTCTTATGATCATTCTTTTCTGCCATCGGTGGGTTTTCTGTTTGCCTCAATTGTGCCTATTGATGCAACTGTATGGTGTAATACTCGGGTACTGGATGTGCAGGGTTCTCTGGTACTAAACATGGGTTTGCATAAGCTTGGCTTTGAAGCAAATTTACACTCGTTGGGCTCCGATCTAGGCACTATGCAGTGCGGTGATACGGTTCAAGCCACGGCAGCGGCGGCAGAATTTTCTCTGCCGCGACGCGACTGTCTGCGTGAAACTCTGCCGGCTGCTGCTCCTGCCGTGGCAGCACAGGTAGCGATTCCCTGCCGCAGCTCTATGGAGTGTGATGTCGTGCTCCAACCCACGGCAGCGGGGGCAGATTTTGCTCTGCCGCGAGGAGATAAACAGAGAGGAATGCTGCCGCCTGGTGCTGCTCCTACCGTGGCGTTTTCGGCCAGCAGCAGCGCTGGTTGCATGGCCTCTGATGGCGTGCCGCTACAGTCTGCTGTAGCTTTTACTCCTACTGTAAATCCAGAGGAAATTGGCCCGTGTAATGCCAAATCTACGGTGATTAAGGAAGCAACAGTCCAACATGTTCATGAGGTGCATCACAAGGGTACTATTGACAATGATCATGTTCATTTTGAGGTACCTGATATTTTAAATTTAGTTCATGACTCCTGTACTCCAGTGCATACACATATTGCGAATTCTTCAAATAAGGAGTTGACTCCTTTAAGAAACCTAAATAATAACACCATGGAAATATATATGCAGGATAAGGATGTCATTGCATATGGTGGTATTGCTTCACCAATGTCAGCAGGGATAAGATCCAGTGATAGGATACGCACTCAGCCCCATGCGGGTTTGCCTCTATGGAGCGTGCCATGATGATGGCACAACGTCGTGACGAGGACCAAGTCTCAGGTACTTCCAAACGTCTTTCTTTCTCTTTTGCTGGGTTGGATGATGATATTATTTTGGAAAGGGCTACGCGTCTAGGTGTTTCGCTAGGTAATTCTACTAGCCAAGAGATTAGGTCCGTTTCACTTCTTAAGAGTATTGAGAAAACCCGAAATATCACCTTCCTCCAAAGGACTATGGTTGAAAAAGAAAGTGATGAGTGTAATGTTGGTATTATAAGCAAGGCATCCAATTTGTCGGAGGACCTTGTAGATGAGATAGATGATGTTGTTCTCCCGGATAGTATGATCCAGGTTCCTAATGTTTTAGAGAAAAAAACCAGAGGGAAAAGAACTAAAAGCATTGGCTTATCTGTGAAACGAAAAAGTGCTAGATTAGAAAAATTAAAGGGTAATTTGAGATGAGAGGCATGATATGGAACAGTGATGGGTTTGGGGATCCTGCTAAGCATTTGTTTGTCAAGGAAACTATTATAGAAAAGAAGTTAGATTTTGTGGCCATTATTGAAACAGGGCGTTCAGATTTTGCATCTCCTTTTTTAGCACATTTAGCCAGTGGGCTTGATTTCCTTTGGTATTGCTTACCACCTCAGGGAAGATCGGGAGGGATCTTGGTTGGTTTTAATAACCAGTTAATTTCGGTACAGGATCTTATGTGCGGAGATTTCTGTATCAAATTTAAACTTAGGTTGCGTAATGATGGTTTTATCTGGTCACTGGTGATTGCATATGGGGCTGCTCAGGATGCAATGAAACCTTCTTTTTTATCCGAGTTAGTACGCGTTTGTGAGAATGTTGATACCCCTCTATTGATAGGAGGTGATTTTAACATTATTCGTAGGCAAGAAGAAAAGAACAATGACAACTTTAATGCTCGTTGGCCATTTATTTTCAATGCCATTATTGAGAGTCTTGATCTCAAGGAGATAGAACTATCGGGTAGACAATTCACTTGGGTAGGCAGGAGACCGATTCCAACTCTTGAAAAATTGGACCGTTTTCTCGCAAGTGTGGATTGGGAGCAAAAATTCCCACTAGTTTCTGTTCACGCTTTGTCTAGAGCAGGATCTGATCATACTCCACTTCTCATTGACTCAGGATGCAGTGCCCATGTGGGTAATGTAGCCAAATTTTCTTTCGAATTGTCGTGGCTGAAAAGAGAGGGGTTTGTGGACATGGTTTCCAAGGAGTGGCGTAATACTAAGGGAGGGTCATCACCTATTGAAAGGTGGCAAATTAAAATTCGTCATTTGAGACAATTTTTGAGGGGATGGGCAAAGAATATTAGTGGAGAATATAGAGTCTTGAAAGAAAAACTGATGTTGCTTATTGAGGAATTAGATATTAAGGCCGAGTCGGTTATTCTTTCACCAGACGAGAGGAAAGCCAAGCGAGATGCTGATGAGTATCTGGCTAAGCTCCGGCGGGAGGAAGAATCTAAATGGGCGCAACGAGCTAAGGTTAAACATATTCAGGAAGGGGGGGGAATACGAGGTACTTCCATTTGATCGCTAATGGTAAACATAGGAAAAAGAGAATTTTTCAGCTCGAACAGGATGAGGGGACTATTGTAGGGGAGAACAATTTGAAAGTGTTCATCTCTGAGTATTACAAAAAGTTGTTTGGGCCTCCTGAAATTAATGAATTTACTTTGATCGAAAATTACAACTCGGATATGCCCCAAGTCTCCATGCAGGAGAATGTGGCTTTGACATCAAATTTTACTGAAAAGGAGGTGTCAGATGCTATTTTTCAAATGGAACATAATAAGGCCCCCGGCCCTGATGGCTTTCCGGCTGAGTTCTATCAGACCTTTTGGGATGTTATCAAGATTGACTTGATGGCCATGTTCGTTCAACTTCAAAATGGTGAGTTACCACTTTTTAAGTTGAACTTTGGGGTAATCACTTTGCTACCTAAAAAGGAAGATGCGAGTAGAATTGAACAATACAGGCCTATTTGCTTACTAAATGTGAGTTTCAAAATCTTTACCAAGGTGGGGACGAATCGTGTTTCGGAGATTGCTCACAACGTTATTAGGCCCACTCAGTCGGCATTTATCCCAGGGCGTAACATTTTAGAAGGGGTAGTTATTCTACATGAGACTATTCATGAATTGAAAACCAAGAAGTTAGATGGTGTCATTTTCAAAATTGATTTTGAAAAGGCGTACGATAAAGTCAAATGGAATTTTCTGCAACAGGCTTTGCGGATGAAGGGATTTGATCCAAAATGGTGTGAATGGGTTAATCAATTCATCCAGGGAGGGAGTGTGGGTGTCAGAGTGAATGATGACATTGGTCATTATTTTCAAACACTAAAGGGGTTACGTCAGGGTGACCCCCTCTCGCCTGTCTTATTCAATATTGTAGCTGATATGTTGGCTGTTCTTATAGCACGGGCCAGAGAGGATGGGCAAATAGGATCTCTGATACCCCATTTGGTGGATGGGGGGTTGTCCATCTTGCAATATGCCGATGATACAATTTTGTTTCTAGAAGATGATCTAGATAAAGCAGTTAATATGAAATTAATTCTCGCTCTATTTGAACAATTGTCGGGGTTGAAAATTAATTTCCATAAGAGTGAACTTTATTGTTTTGGGAAAGCAGCTGATAGGGAGGATGAATACAGGTCTTTATTTGGATGTGAAATTGGTTCTCTTCCATTTAAATACCTAGGTATCCCAATTCATTATCGTAAACTTTTGAATAAGGAATGGAAACCAGTGGAAGATCGTTTTGAGAGTAAGTTAGGGTCTTGGGCTGGTAAGATTCTCTCGTATGGAGATAGACTTGTTCTTATCAATTCTGTCTTAACTAGCCTACCTATGTTCTTGTTATCTTTCTTTCCAATACCTGTTGGGGTTAGGAAACGATTAGATTTCTTTCGTAGTAGGTTCTTTTGGCAAAGTGATTCACACAAAAGAAAATATCGTCTTTCTAAATGGAATATTGTTTGTAGACCTAAGGACCAAGGTGGTTTAGGTATTGAGGTACTTGAAATAAAGAACAAATGTTTGTTGTCAAAATGGTTATTTAAACTACTACATGAAAATGGGGTTTGGCAAGAAATACTTAAGAACAAATATTTATTTGATAAATCGCTGTCTCAAGTAGAGGTAAAACCCATGGACTCTCCCTTTTGGAAGGGCCTGATGTCCGTTAAACATGATTTCTCCAAAGAGGGTTATTTAAAATAGGTAATGGTCTATCCACTCGCTTTTGGGAAGATACGTGGTTAGGAAATGTCCCTTTGGCCACTCAATACCCTGGATTATATAATATTGTGAGGAGTAAGAATGTGTTGGTTTCAGATGTGTTATCAAATACTCCTCTAAATATTCAATTCCGTCGAAACTTGGTTGGAGATAGTTGGAATGCTTGGTTGCGTCTAGTACGTAGTCTTATGGGAATTCATTTAAACAATGTTAATGATAACTTTGTTTGGGGTCTTTCTGTCTCGGGTAACTTCTCGGTCAAGTCCATGTATTTGGATTATATGCATGGTAACACTCCCTTTTTACATAAATACTTGTGGAAGTTGAAGGTTCCACTTAAAATTAAAGTGTTCATGTGGTTCCTACAGCGTAAAGTGATTCTAACCAAGGATAATCTAATTAAGAGGAAATGGGCTGGGTCAAAAAAATGTATGTTTTGTGATAGTGATGAATCTGCGGATCACTTGTTTATACATTGTATTTTTGCTAAGCTTATCTGGAGGTTGCTTCATTTTACGTTCAGCATAGCCCAACCGGTTAGTATTGATCACATGTTTGGCAATTGGCTACATGGGATTGATAAAAAGTCTAAAGTTAGAATACAAATTGGACTTGTGCTTTTGTATGGGCACTCTGGAATTGTAGGAATGACATGGTTTTTAACAAATCTAGAGGTGCTCATTTTTTGCAGGTTACACATCAGGCCACATACTGGATTCATATGTGGTCCTTCCTTCTACCGCTGGAGCAGCGGGATCTTATGGATTCTGGATGTACTCGCTTGATGGCGGTCGTTCAGGCTATCTACGGCCAGGGTGGTTGGCTGCACACTAGAAGGATTCAATGAGTGTTATGTTCATTTTGATACAATTCTTGTGGTTGATCTTAGTTTCCATTCTGGATGATGCGTGAGTTGTAAAACTATGAACCGTACTTTTTCATCTTTTTAATATAAAAGCATCAGCTGTGTGCATCCTCGTGATGCAGAGGCTGGGGCTATGTTCCCATTTCAAAAAAAATTAAACAAGCAGAAGCCTTGTGGTACTGCACCGCATGCAGGACTGGAAAACAGAACAGAAGTAAGCTTCATCTAGCTGGCTAACTTTTCACAGCAGACAAGTATTTACTTCCATCCACCGACAAAAATGCATGTTTCTACGGAATGCACACCAAAATATGCATATGGGATCGCCACAAAGAAGTTATGTCCATCTTTTCCTATATTTATGTCATCCATGAATCCATCAATCCATTTGATAAAAGTCTGTCTAGCATAGAAAATACAGAAGGATAAATAATTGAATAAATTGGATGAGAAAGAAGTTGTACAAGATATCCATTTCGTTGTTACCTGCAGAGGACACCAGGACCAGGATAAACTCTATGTAGGAGTTCCTGGGAGGAAGGTTGAGGACAACATAGAGCTGTCATCTAGCTAACTTGAACACAATGTATGAAATGTGTACAACAGAATAATGTTCATTTATGTCAGTAATACAACTTTTGGATTTCTTTTTTTTATAATCTGTGATGCTCGTTGTTTATATATTGGCTTGTTCTTTATTTTAAAAAGATATACTTTTCCCAGCGAGCGTGAATTCAGTAGTATGTGTGATGCTCGGCGCTGCTTCTGAGTTGTCAGCTGGGGCATGTTGTCGTAAATGACACAGGTGAATAACTGGCAAGGGACTACTGACGTGGTTAAGAGTGTGGTTTTTCAACAAAGGAATGATCACACTCCTTGGTCATCGTATGGTTTGGGGTGAAAATATGAATAGTGTGATGCCAAAATTTGTTCCTTTTTGACCTAAAAAAATTGCTCTATAGTCAGCTGGAGTGTATGTGGATTCTCCTTGAGAAGAAATTTTAGCAAGTTTACAAAGAACTTAGAATTACAAGGTACATATACAATGTGTAAAAAACATATATTTAGAAAAAATTGCTCCAATGAGATAGAAGTGGGTCTTTCGTAATGGAGTGTTGAAGTAGATCAATAGCATGTCATGTAGTTTGAGTAACTCAATATTATTGTAATTTCCCTCGGCTCGATTGTGAGTGATGTTTACATACGTTATAAGAAAGAAACTATGCCCGTAGCAACGCACGGGCATTCAACTAGTCTATACCTAATAATAAAGGCGTTAAGCCTTTCTTGATTTGGTTTGGTTTGGTAGGTCATTAAAACTACCCTCAAAGTTGACACAAATTACCCACCTTGCCACCGGTAAGTTAAACCTATTGGGATTCATATCTATACCTATCTTTACCTAATATAATCTCTACTATATAATTTCCCTTCAGGTGTTGATGGTCGGTACATCAAAGCAACCAAATAGCGATCCAAAAATACATAGGTTTATAAGATCCCGCTCAGGCCTGTCCGGAGTTGAGTAGAACCGGGATGGGAATCAAATAGCGATCCAGAAAAAAAAAAGCAAAGGTTTACAAGACTCCGCTCAGGCCTGTCCGAAGTTGAATAGAACCTGGATGGGTAGCGCCAAAAACAATACAGCCGCGACGGGGACAGCCATGCCGCGCCTAGCGTCGAGCGCGCAGGATCCAAGACACATAGATGCCGATGAATCGGCACAGGTGCGCGAAGACCGTGTGCAGCAGTGCACGGGAAGAAGAGGAATCAAGATTGGATTCTTTTACAGCGAATTGGTCCGTTACCTCGTGTGCACAAGTTCATGGCTTTGGATTAGAAAAGAATAACGCTAGATGACCCCAGCTTATGGTTTATCGCAGTAGGTAAATCACTTTCTATGGCACATGCAGTCAAGATTTGGTTAAAAGCATTGTCAATCTGCGGCAGATGTCGGTGCTCAGCCAATGAGCCTTTTAAAATTAAATCAATTTCTAACTTTACGATTCACCCGCGCAACTAATAATAATCTGTTCTAACTTTTATGATGTGGTACGTGCGTGAGAGCAGACCAAAGGCGACCGCGAGGAGCCTCTAAAAACCCATCTAGGGTTCCGCCCCCTCGTCGGCGACGTCGCTGGGCCGCTCCACCTCCCGTGGCCTTAGGCCTCGGAGGCGTGGCGGATCACGGCCTCTCGCCCACGGGAGGTTTCCAGTTTTTTGTTTAGTTTTTGTCCAGTGTCTTCTTCGAGATGACGAGACGGCGGCTACATCTTGAAGTCAGAATAAGATCATTCACGTCGTATCCTCGCTCTGGTGGTGTGTCTAGCACAGTCGGAGGGCGTGTGAAGACGTTTGTCATTTTCGTGTCTGTCTGTGTGGTTGATGGTCTGGCTCTTGGATCTACGATTGTCTTCATTGGCCATGATTACTACTCTGGTGCGTTGGTCTTTCGAGGACTTAGCACGACGACTTCCCATTTGTCTACTACAACAAGTTTTACCCGGCTTCAGTGAGGAAGGGGTGAGGACGGCGGCGAGCCTTCGGCTCGCTTCAGTGTTCGTAGTCATCGTTAGGTGGTCCGAAGACCTATTTGTAATTTTTATTACTTTTGAAATTCTTTGTACCGTTGTTGATGATCAATAGATTGGTTGGCTTTGTCGTAAAAAAAATAAAAAAAAACAATAATAATCTGAAGGATGAACCTTGCTCAATATGTAGGATACCCATCGACCTTTTTATAACCTACCGTACATCCGCTCTTCCGACATGAGGTACAACTCTCTTCAGCTTCCAATGATCATTTTACCTAGGACACTTTATTCTTGTATGTTCTAATGGAATTGTATTCTTAGATTCACTATATTTTAGTAAGTTGAGCAACGCAAGATGATTTCCTTTACCAACACATCACTCCCCCTGGCACATGATAATTCTGAGATGAGAAAGAATTGTTGGGTACATATACTGAAATACAATAAAAATGAAGATGAATACAACATCGTAATGTTGTAGGAGAATATCTTATACGCATCCTGGAGTAAATCTTAGCTAATAACAGGCAATTAGTTGAATTTTACTTTATATGCGTACAACATTGAATTGCGGCTATAGTTGCAATGCATTTCAAGCGAAGGGAATATTGATGATTTTTACATAATGTGTGTACTCCCTCCGTCCCAAATTAATTGTCATAAAGTTGGACAAAAATGAGTGTATGTAGACATGTTTTGGTTTTAGTTCTAGATACATCCACTTTTGTCCAATTTTGAGACAATTAATTTGGGACGGGGGGAGTAATTTTTTTCATACCTCTTGCTTGTGCATTCTGTTCTGTGTAGGAAAGGAATTTAACGTCCGTGGCCACGCACGGGCACTCTGCTAGTATATATAACACTTTATTGTTTTGTTGATTGACATAAAACTTGGAAAACAAATAACCAACTTTTATCCATTTGAGGTTACTAATAATAGTGAAATAATTTTTGGAGACAAGGAGAAAATATTAGAGATAGTAACTCTCTGGTTTTTAATTATCATAATCATTTCCAAAATGGTAATTGAGTTGAAAACATGTTTGGTAACGATGTTTGCTAAGAAAATATTTTATTCACATGAGGAATTTTTTTTTTTAAGAAACAGGCTTTATGGTTTATGCAATTAAGGCAATTTGGAATCTTTGTTCCGATTACATATTGTTTTATTTTCTTTCTTCCTTTTATTTGGTTTTTGGTGACTTTCTTAAACATGAAAACAAAAGGTTTCAAATTTTGATTTTTGAGTTTTCCAAAAAAATCAGGGATGTTACAGTTATTTTCTAACCTTCACTTATCATTTGAGTAGGTATGGGTATATCTACTTAATGAAACATTTGAAAAGTTCAAAGAATTTCAGGGTGAAGTAGACAATAATCATAACAATAAGATCAAATTTCTACGATCTGATCATGGAGATGAATATGTGAGTTACGAGTTTGGAACACATTTAAAGACTTGTGGAATTGTTCCACAACTCACACCGCATGGAACACCACAAAGAAATGGTGTGTAAGAACATCGTAAACCGCACTTTACTAGATATGGTACCGTCTATGATGTCTCTCATAGATCTGCCATTATCATTTTGGGGTTATGCATTAGAGAGAACTGCATTCATTTTAAATAGGGCGTCATCTAAATCCATTGAGACGACTCCGTACGAGATATGGCATGGCAACAAGCCTACACTATCATTTTTTAAAAATTTGTGGTTGCGATGCTTATGTCAAAAGGTTGTTGCTTGATAAGCTCGAACCTAAAATGGAAACATGTGTCTTCGTAAGATACCCAAAAGAAACTACTGGATATACCTTCTATCACAGATCCGAAGGCAAGACTTCTGTTACCAAGAACGGACACTTTCTTGAGAAGGATTTTCTCTCGAAAGGAGTGACTGGGAGGAGAATAGATCTAGGCGAGGTTGTTGATTCTTCTCTCGAATTGGAGAGTAGCGCAGCGTCAGAAGTTTTTCCTGCGCCGCCCTCACCAACTAGAGAGGAAGCCAATGACGATGGTCATGAAACTTCAAACCTAGCTCCTATTGAATTTTGTAGGTCGACTAGAGAACGTACTACTCCTGAATGGTATGTCAATTCTGTCATGAATGTCATGTTGTTAGACAACAATGAACCTGCGAACTATGAGGAAGCGATGATGAGCCCAGACTTTAGGAAATGGCTATAAGCCATGAAAACCAAGTGTGGACTTTGGTTGACCTTCCTTATAGCTGCAAGACTATTGAATGTAAATGGATCTTCAAAAAGAAAACATACATTGATCATAATGTTACTTTTTATAAAGAATGACTTGTTGCAAAAGGTTTCCGAAAAATTCAAGGAGTTTACTACGATGAGACTTTCTCACCTGTAGCGATGCTTAAGTCTGTTAGGATTCTACTATCAATTGCTACGTTTTTCGACTACAAAATCTGGCAGATGGACGTCAAAACTGCGTTCCTCGATGGCAATGTTGAAGAAGAGTTGTATATGATACAACTGGAGGTTTTTTTCGATCTTAAGGATGTTGGTAAAGTATGCAAACTTCAGCGTTCCATTTACGGACTGAAGCAAGCATGTCGGAGTTGGAATCTTCGTTTTGATCAAGTGGTCAAAGGATTTGGATTTGTCCAAAATTATAGCGAAGCTTGTGTTTATAAGAAAGTGGGTGGGACGACATATTATTGGAAATGACATAGAGCTACTAAAAAGTGTGAATCGTTATTTGAATAATAGGTTTTTAATGAAAGACCTTGGTGAAGCTGCATACATATTAGGCATCAAGATCTAAAGGATAGATCGAGACGCTTAATAGGACTTAGTCAAAGTACATACCTTCACAAGATTTTGAAGAAGTTCAAAATGCGTGAGGCAAAAATAGGGTTCTTGCCTTTGTTGTAGGATAAGATATTGAGTAAGACTTAGTGTCTGACTACGGTGGATGCAAGATAAAGGATGAAAAAAATCCCTCATACGTCCATTTTGCATCACTATTTTATATTGTTATTTGTTGTTATTCATCGATATATTTTATGTTATGATGCATAACTTATGTTATTTTATCTTATTTTGCATGTTTCATAATTTTTGGAGAATAAACAACAGGACCAGAAATCTGATGGAAAAACACCGTCAGGATACCCTATTTCAGAAGATCAGAAGAAGAAGGAGGGCATACGAGAAGTCTTAGAAGTCCCGAGGAGGAAGCCATCCAGAAGGGCACCCGGAGGGGGGCCACCTGGGGCCCACACCACTAGGCGGCGCCCCCCTCTAGATGCGCATGGGGGTTGTTTAGCCCCCTAGCGCACTTCCGGGCGCCCCTTTCGCGTACTTGACCACAAGGGAACCCTAAGCCCCAGAACATCATCGAAGAATTATTCCGCCGCTGCGTCAAGGAGATAGAACCGCACATAAGGTTCTACAATCAGGTTTCTATTGTCCTACTCTCTTTAAAGATGCACATAATTTTTTTTATCTTGTGATGAATGTCAAAGAGTTGGTAATATTTCTAGACGTAATGAAATGCCTATGAGTTATTCTCTTGTTATTGAACCTTTTGATTGTTGGGGATTTGACCTTATGGGTCCTTCTCCTCCTTTGAATGGTTACACTCGTATTCTTATTGTTGTTGATTATGTTACTAAGTGGGTAGAAGCTATACCTACAAAAAGTGTTGATGGTGAGACCTCTTTAAAAATGCTTAAGGATGTTATTTTCCCTAGGTTTGGTGTTCCTAGATATCTTATGACTGATGGAGGTTCTCATTTTATTCATGGTGGTTTTAGAAAAACCCTTGCTAAATATGATGCTAATCATAGAACTGCCTCAGCTTATCATCCTCAAACCAGTGTGCAAGTAGAATTATCAAATAAAGAAATCAAATCTATCTTGCAAAAGACTGTTAATAAATCTAGGAAGAATTGGTCTGATAAGTGTAATGATGCTTTATGGGCTTATAGAACTGCTTATAAAAATCATATGGTATGTCTCCTTATAAAATGGTTTATGGAAAATCTTGTCACTTTCCTTTAGAATTAGAACACAAAGCTTATTGGGCAGTGAAAGAACTTAATAAAGATTTCACACTTGCTGGTAAGAAAAGAATGCTTGGTTTGAATTATCTAGATGAATGGAAATGTGAATATTATGAAAATGCTAGGCTCTTTAAAGATAAATTTAAACAATTGGATGATAGGAGAATTCTTAAAAGAGAGTTTCATGTTGGTGAGAAAGTTCTATTGTATCGGTCTCGTCTCAGATTTTTTGCAGGAAAATTACTCTCGAGATGGAAAGGACCCTATGTTATTGAAGAAGTGTATCGTTTGGGTGCAATCAAAATTTTTTCCCTCAAAGATAACACTACACAAGTGGTTAATGGGAAAAGGCTCAAACATTATATTTTCGGGGATTCTTATGATGAAGATGTTGATGTTATTCAAGTAATGACTCCGAAGAAGTTCATTAGAGGGAAGATTCTAGAATCTACAGAGTCTGTTTTGGAAAAGGTAACAGTTCTGTTAAGAAAAAGTTTGCTGATTACTTCACAAGTTATAAATTATTGGTTTTTGAAAAATATGAAAAATACCGAGCCGAAGAAGAGTAGGAGGAGGTGCCCGATGGCACCATACCATGCCTGGGCCCAGTCCCACACTTGGCCGCGCCTGGCAATGGTGTGGGCGCCCCGGAGCCCCTCTCCGACTTGTTTTCAACCTAGACTATCCTTTCGTTATGCATGTTTCTAATATTTAACCCCCCGTACCCCCGAGGTCCGTATATCGTTTTCTCATCGTGTTTCTGTTTCGAGCTATTTCTGCCAGGTTACATCTTCAGATCTAGAGCCACTATGTCCTCTTCCGGAACTCACAAGGATGCACGGTTTCTTTGCGAACGTCGTCAACCCGTACATGAACGAGTTGAGGATGCATCCCAAAGATTTGCCGCTCAAGGATGGAGAGGTGCAGATAGAAGATGTCCGTGGCCCTAAAGGAGAAGGCAGTCTGGAAGCCAGGATGGAAGAGCTTGAGCAATAAGTCTTTAGGTACAAGAAGATGGCGGAGCGTGAAGTTGACATCATCCACAGGATAAAGACAGAACTAATAGCCGAGCACAAGAAGGAGACTTTAAAGCTTTGGTAGGAGATATTCTCACTCGCCGAGACCACCAACAAATTACAAGCACAACTCTATGATGTGTATAATCAGAACTGTGAGTATGAAAACAGGTTTAAACGTATAAGCTCTGCTGATAGTTTCAGGATATTGGAGACCAATACATCATTTGTTGATGGAGAGCCTTTACCTTGGAAGTATGATGATGAAAAGGACTCACCACCACCATCACCACCGAGGAATTGATTCGTCATTGGTATTGGCATCCCCTTGGCTTGTTCAAAGCTTGGGGGAGTGTCGTGGTATCACACCTTTATCTTTCACCTTCTTACCTTTTAGTAGAGTCATATCATAAGTAGAGAAAATATCATATCGGATTGTTTGCAGTATGGAAGTATCACTCTTTAGTTGGTTATCGTTGTATCCCTTGGTTTGAGTTGTCGTAATGAAATATTAATGAGAAGTTTCATCATTTACTTCCTACACTTTATTTTAGTTTGCAATTTTTGTTATATGGTTGATCTTGTTATTAGTATTGGTATCAATGTTGGAGCATCAACTTAATCTAGTTGGTTTTGGCAAACTTAGCATTGGTCAGTAGAAACAATACATTGAGACTTAAGTAGAAAAGAGGGAGTTGCGTGTAGATATATTATTCCATGATCTTTCTTTATTTTTAGCTCATAAGCTTAGTATTCTCAAGTAAGATTTTTGTACCTTCAAGGAAGATTGCATGATTGGTTTTACAATATATGAATTTTTTGTTTTCCCTCAACTCTTATGCTTGCTACCCAACCTTGCTAGCCAAAAACCTGTACTGAGAGGGAATGCTTCTCGTGCATCCAAACCTTGAGCCCCAAAATATTGCCATCTGTGTCCACCATACCTACCTATATGTGGTATATCACCGCCACTCCAAGTAAATTGCTTGTGTGCTACCTTTAAAACCTTCAAAATTACACCTGTTTTGTGCCCTTGTTTTAGCTCATGAGGACACAAATAGAGAATCTTTATCTCACTTGTTGATTGGACTTTACACACCTGGACTAGTGGCTTCATCCGCTTATCCAAATGCTAGAAGAGCTGGCAGCGGGGTGCCCAGTCCCAAACATAATAATACAAATTCTCTTCACTATTTTTGACCCCGATTTATCAGTCAACGCATAATTGTGTAAACAAAAGAGAAAGAGGGATGACCTTCTATACCAATTGCGTCCTTCAATGGGAGCTGCTCTTGTGAAGTATATTTGGCTTGTGACGTACCGTATTTTCTGTTTTCCATTCATTGACATAAAAATACACCACTCTCAAAATTGTTTTCAATACTCTGTTTATCAAATGAAAATCTCTAGCACATGAGTTAATCCCTGCTTCCCTCTGCGAAGGGCCTATCTTTTACCTTTATGTTGAGTCAGTAAACCTACTCCTTTCTGTCTTAAGCAAGCATTTGAGTTGTTGTGATCCATCCATCTATATCTTGATTTACTCAATCATGTTCTTTCTTCTTCCTTCTTTAGTACAAATGCTTTTATCTATTTGAATACCACTTTGAAAGTTACCAATGTCTGCAAAGAGACTGTTATAATTGAGCATGATAAACTCTGCAATATAAGCTCAAATATAAAGACTCTGATCAAAAGATAAGTACATTGTTGATTGTTCTCTGACCAAGAACGAAGTTTGCCTTTACCAATTATGATTTCCTTTTTGCACCTTTATTGTGATTTCCTCTACTTGTTTCAAGTTTGATTATATGAGAGGAAGTTGTTGTCTAAAATGACTTGTGCTTTGATAGATGTGGTGCTTCTTGTCCGTATTTTATTTATCGACACCTTACTCCATAAACCTGTGGTCATGTTTACTGAGTTCATTTTCGCTTGGGGAAATGCGAGGTCTAAGCTTGGGGGGAGTTGATACGTCCATTTTGCATCACTATTTTATATTGTTATTTTCTGTTATTCATCTATATATTTCATGTTATGATGCATCACTTATGCTATTTTATATTATTTCGCATGTTTCATAATTTTTGGAGAATAAACACCGGGACCAGAAATCTGATGGAAAAAACATCGTCGGGATACCCTATTTCAGAAGATCAGAAGAAGAAGGGGGGCATACGAGAAGTCCTAGAAGTCCCGAGGAGGAAGCCAGCCAGAAGGGCACCCGGAGGGGGGCCACCTGGGGCCCACACAACCAGGCGGCGCACCCCCCCTCTGGCCGCGCCTAGGGGTGGTCTGGACCCCTGGCCCACTTCCGGGCGCCCCCTTTCGCGTACTTGACCCCCAAGGAACCCTAAGCCCCAGAACATCATCGAATAATTATTCTGCCGCCGCCTCGGGGCGGAAAACAACAGAGAGAGAAAAGCTCTCCGATAGGGAGAAATCTACCGGGGAAATTCCTCCCCGGACAGGGGGAATCATCACCATCGTCACCGTCATCGCCCCGGACATCATCAAGATCGTCATCATCATCATCATCACCACGAGCACCATCACCCTCATCATCCACTTTCATCCCGCTGTAACAATTAGGGGTCTTTATCGTTGCTCTACACTAGATCTCTCTCCCGGTGTGGATTACTTGTTAGTAATTGATGCTTGTGAGATTTATCGGTGTTTACACTTTATGACCAGATTGTTATTATACATTATAACACCTTTGATTATGATCCATATGATGTCTTGTGAGTAGTTTTTTTAGTTCTTGAGGACATAGGAGAAGTCATGATGTTAGTAGTTGAATTAGGTTTAAGTAATATCTCGTGGTTCGGTATTTAAGTTGTGGTGCTATTCTTCTAGTGGTGTCATGTGAACATCAACTACATGATACTTCACCTTTATGGGCCTAGGAGGATGCATTGTGTATTTGGCTACTAATTGTGGGGTTGCCGGAGTGACAGAAACCTAAACACCCGTTAGGAAACCAATGCACGAGGGAGTGTAGGATCCCGAAATTTTAAGGCCGTGGTCTGATTTATCTTAATCACTTTCTTGTATTTGCGGATGCTTACGAGGGGTATAATCACAAGTATGTATTAGTCCTAGTTTGGCGGTGCATTAGCATAGGTTCACCCACACAACACTTAATGAACCAATAAATATTAATCAACCGTATGAAGCGAAAGCACTTGACGAAGTTCCCATGTGTCCTCGAGAACGTTTGGTAATCATAAGTAGAACAACCATCTTGTCCTTTGCTCGCAAAAGGATTGAGATACTTGCTGCAATTATATTTACTATCCTTTATTTATATGCTATATAAAAAACCACCAAAAACCCGTTTGCTAGTGTTTATAGTGAATCCTCTATCCAACCTTCTTGTCAACACCTTCTGCTCCTTGTTGGGTTCGACACTTGTCGCACCCTGATTTCTAGGGGATACTCACCGTACGAACTGGATAGCAGATGCTTGGATTATGGGGCATAACTGCTCCCACGTCCCAGCTTCCTGGTAGGCCTGCGCTTATGCGCGACAACACAAGCCCTGCTATTCCATCGTCGATGTAAACTATCCACTAGAGATCAACGGCACTTCCGTCGACGTACTTCAAACCATACACACATGGTACGTCAACGGCGTTTAACAACTGATATCACAACAGATCTCTACGACACAAAAGATGGAAATAAGTTGCAAATGGCTCTCATTAGAGCAGAGATAGCAAATACAATCATTCAGAGGGCACATGCCCCAACAATACATCATTACAATACAGCGGAAGCATTCAACATGTCTGAGTACAGACAAGAACCAAATAGGCCTAAGAGGCCGGAAACAAACAGACGGAGCCCATCCACGAAGTCTCGGATCCTGCCCGGGTCCGCTATCTACTCGTCAGCAGTCTCGTCATACTCCACGTAGTTGCCACCATGTAGATCCTCGGAAACGTCGTCTGCGTAAACCACAGCCCCAAAGGGGTCAGTACATAAACGTACTGGCAAGCAAGACTCACAATTCACCAAAGTGTAACCCGTCAACACCAAGCACAGATGCTTTGGGTTCAACGGAAGGAAGGGGATATAAAGGATGCTGCAACTGGCTGCTCTACACAACTACAGAAACATACTACAACTGTCGGCTAACAGAAAGGAGATAAGATCGAGGGTTGTAACCAACTGAAAGATAACTTCAAACAAACCCATCCTGGATCTCGCCCCTTATCCAAAGAAGCAATCCGAGGATAACTCACACTGTTGTAATAGTGATGGTTCAAATTATTGTGTCAATAAGCCTATTACTAGTCAAATTATTAATCATGGGGTGTAACATGTTTGATTATTATGTTTAAGTTGTCCTGAGTACTTGTTAGCCAGTACTTTCACCAAGTAATCCATAACCGCGGAAAACACGGCTTCTCGAGAAGATTATCCCTGCAGGGTTGCACCAATTTGGCCGTACACTCATGAATAACCCGCCAGATGGAAAGGCCCTTCCACCAAGCGGGGTACTCAACACAACCAACCATTCCTCGCATCAAGCCCAAAGAACCTTGGGCGCACGGCTAATCAAGCCCCGAAGAAAAGGGACCCTCATAGCACTCTAAGACCGTGTCCCCCTATATGCCGACTACAAAAGTTCCACCCTGGCCTGGGCTCGCAAAAACATGCATGCGGCAAATGGAAAACACGAACTAAATGAGGCGATTTGGACGAGATGCGAATCAGGTCAAGTTGAGGGGGGCGCCCATACTCGCTTCCCAAATGCGGGTAGTGCGATCATCATGGATCAGTAGACAAGACCCTTTTCCTATTAGGGTCGACACTAGCAGGCTTCAAAACCTCTCATGGGCCTCCTGCCGGTGCCTTATCATCAAATTTATTATTAATAGCAACATTAGCATGATTGATTGATTAAACATCGAGCCCCCACAACGTAATAGATATAGTACTGAAAGTAACGGATAACAGACTCGAGCAAATCAACCTAAGCATGCTAGTAAGGCACAGGCTCAAACAATGGGTTGTAGGAAGGGAGATGAGGCAATATCAGGTTTAAGGGATTCATGTGATAGGTTCGTAACAGAATCAACTACTACTAAGGCTAGCAGAAAAGAACAACGGAAAGTATCGGTATTCAATGTTGAAAGGAACACAGTGGTTCATGTGAGTGATAACTTGCCTGCAAAACCCAGTAGCCTGGTACTGAGCTAACTCCTTAGAAGGGGTGTCGTAAGTATCATCGGTCTCAACGTCGTCGTGTATCCGATAAGAAGCAAACAGACAATACAGAAAAGGTAGACAATCAATATCATGGCATAGTGCACAATCATGGGATGATGCATGTCAGGTTAATAGATGCATCAGAATAAACTACCTGACAAGATAACACAATTTAATTGGACCCATATGCAAATGTGAATTGCATATGGATGCAAATGGTTAAGGTGGAAGCAATGATCTACATTTGATTAACAAGTGTAAGTGGTTAAACATGATGCATGCCAAAGGAAAACAGCAAAATAACAACATTAGAATCAAATTAGAATAGGGTGTAGCAATTTAGAATTTTATTATTAATTTAGGGAAATTTTGGGTGCATTAAGGTGACACACAAGTATTTGTTGTTTTCACCCATTTAAAATGTTCAAAACAAATAACAAAGTTGATATTTGAAAAGGTTATCAAATTTTAGTTGGATTACATGTTTCACATATTGAAATTGGACTTTGGATTATTTAATTATGAATTAAACAATATTCAACAAGTTTTAATTGAATTAAACAAGAATTAAAATGTTTAGGCAATTTAAATTGTTCAAACCAGGAAACAAATTTTATATTTGAAAAGGTGAGATGAAATGGTATGGAAAACATATTTTATTTGCATTATTTGGAAATAGTACGAATTATCTATGAATTATTGCAATTTACATTTGAATTATTCAAATTTGAGTTTTAAATGCATTTTGAAATTTCAAAACAGTGAGCAATTATGTTATTTGGAAAGATTAGGAAAATTGGATCAGAATTCATATATAACTTTTATTCATTGGGTGTATAGTTTAAAAGTTGTGGATTTTTGAAGTTAGTGTGTTATTATGCCAATTAAAGATATTAGAAATAAAAACAGATTTGATTTTTAGTCCTTTGTTACCGCCACTGGGTCTACCCCAGCCACTGCCCAGTGGGCCCGTGGCCAGCGTGGCAAGGGTGGAAGGTGAGGTGGCAGTGGCTGTCACTGGCGGGTGGGTCCCAGCGCGCAGAAGAGAAAATCCCAAAAAATTGGGTGCACCCTCGGGGTTTCGAACCCAGGTGCTACTGCTTCCGCGCAAAGGGCGATAGCCAGTGCGGCTCTCGTGTGTTTCGTGTCAGGTATGGGAAGCGACCGAGCTTATCCTTCAGGTAAAAGAGATAACTGAATTCAGTTCGTTACTGAACTTTTTCTGCAGAGTTCGTGGTACAGCGAGGCGGACAGGAAGGCCGGCGAGGGGTCGCTGCTCGCGGTGCCAGCCCCGCCGCGGTGCGCGTGTGCGGTGGTAGGGCGGATGCTTGCGGCCGGTGTGCATCGCGGAGGCGGACAGCAAGGAAGGGGAGAAGGAGGCGAGCTCACCTGCTACTGGTCGATGTCGTCGACGCTACTGACGGACAGAGGAGAGGCGATCCTCTCCGGCGACGGCGCGGTCGCCACCGTGGGTCCCTGTAAGCGGCGAGGGCCTGGGGAGCTTCAGCGCACCTCCAAGCTTCCATTCCCGCCACCAACTACGCCTCGAGGTGACCCTGGCTACCGGCGACGAGGGAGGAAGGTGGTGGTCTCGGTGGTCTCGGTGCGGTTCAGAAATTCAGAGGAGGGACAGAGCAGATGGGGAAGACAGGGGTAGACGGCGGCGCTAGGATGGTGGGACTAGGGTTAGCAGGGTTGGTAGAGGGGGAAGTGAGCTATAAAGGAGGGAGCAGCTACTGTACGGCAGCGCATCCAAAGGAGGAGGGTGAGATCGTCTGGTTCAGAGGGAATCGTACAGGTGACATCACCTGTGGGGAAGAAGACAGCGACAGTATTGAGGGTTACTGGGCCAGGTGGGTTAGATGGGCTGGGTGTGTTAGTTAGCTGCTGCTCCTCTCTTTTGCATTTTTATTTTTGTTTTACTTTTTTTTTGTAGCCTTAGCTTTAGGAAGAAAAACATAGGTTTTAACTTAGCAAAATTTCTGGAAAAAAATTGGTTAGGTTTGTTAGACCAAATGCAACCATTTGGTAGCTTGGTTTACAAAATTTTAAATGTTTGCTTGTTGTTTAAGATGTAAACCAAATTAAGTGAAATTTGCAATATCAATTAATATGAGAAAAACAAGGCATTTTCAATAGGGTTTCCCATAGGGTTTTGAAAGTGATTTAAAGAATTCCAAATAGTGGTGAATTTCATGGATTCAAGGAATAAATGCTTTTGAGAAATGGTTTGCATTTGGAAATGATTTGGAATTAATTCATTAAAGTGATTGATTGAATTAAGCAACAATTTAATAAGTGATCCAATATGAAATAAAATGGAACAATTTGGTTGTTTTCACTTGTTATTTTTATTCCAAAAGTTGTAACAGAGCAAGTATGAAAATAACCATTTGAATTTGTTTGAGTTTGAATTATGGAAGCAAGATAAAACAGATGCAAAACAAATATTAACAATGCAAACAATAATAAAACAATGCAATGAAATGATGACATGATGCATTGCTTGAAATAAAACAAGGGACCAAACATTCTAGGGGTATTTTCATACTTGGGATGTTACAACACTGTTATTTATCAGAAGTACTATGATACACCCCCTATACTTGTGGGTCATCAATCCCCTATGTCTCTGCCATAGGCTCAATCATGTATGCCATGTTATGTACAAGGCTAGATATGTCCCATGCTCTTAGTTTGACGAGAAGGTGATAGCTAGGTTGAGACTCCAAGTGCAGAGTGTGTAGCTAGTGGCAAGCCTTCTTCCCCACGAGGGTGACTCGAGGGTTTATATCGAAATCTTGGGGAGCCAGTATTTCAGCAGTTGTCTTCCAAGCTTCCTCCAGGATCCTGCAAACAAGTAGAGAATTTTGTGCCCTCAACCTCACCAAGTGGTTCTCAAGCACAAGGTGTGAGACTTCTAAATTGCAATGCAAAACTGAAAGTAAATATGCAATAATTAAATCTACTACTAAATGCAAATGAGAAAATAAATATGCAATGGATTGTTTTTTGTATTTTCGTGATGCAAGTGGTTATGGAGATAATGTAAATTCGAATTGGAGATGCAAGTAAAGTAAAGTGCAAGTAAAGTAAATTGCAGCAAAGTAACTAGAGTGTTTTCTTATATTTAAAATAGGACCGGGGTTCATGGTTTCACACTTGCATTCTCTCAAATAAAGTGGTAGACGGTGGACATAAAGAATTACATGTGAGATTACAATAACATGTTTAACATTGAGTACTTTCATATGGGCATCATGTCCTAGCATAGAGATCTCTACGGTCATATTGATCCCTCTTATACTCCACCAAGATGCGAAATAAATCATAACACCTCGATAATTAAGGAAAAAACCAAAGTATAGCTTTAAGAAATGTGACATGAAGTTGAAGTAAGAACTTGCTAGATCTAGTCATGGAGATTGATTAGTGTCACTTCAAATCCCCGGTAACAAGGTACTCCTTTTTATCCCTAGTGAGGTAACTAAGAAAGGTTTAACAAAACCTAAGTGGATCGCTGAACTTCTGTCACTTTCACAGCACTAGCCACCCCCCGTTACTCCAACTAATGCACCCATCACCCCACACACGCTCTCAAGAACTAGATTGATCAAAGCTAGCAAATAAGAACGGGGTACATAAGATACATCTACTCAAATAACTCAAGAGAAACAATTGCAATCTCAGATTCAATGACTCATAGAAAAGATCCACCACATAGGAATTACAACGGTGCCCGTAATCCTGTGAGCCAGCTCATACGGATCTAATTAGTGAAGCACATAGAGAGAGAGATACAAGTGCTACTTCCATAAACCCATAGCCCTGGGGTGGACTACTCCATGTAGATGTCGATGGAGATGACGTTGGAGGGGTAGGAGATCACACCGGCGGCGCCCGCCCGGAGTTTTCCCCCTCCAATCTGGAGCTCCAGGTCTCTGTTTCGGTGTTTCGGCGGCGCTCTCCTCCGTAAGGGTACGAGGGACCCTTTTTATAGTCGGTTTTAGGTCAAGACGGAGTCGGTAAGTCGAAGATGGAAGGAATTGGGGCCACATGGGCCAAAAGGGGGCCTCTCACGCGGCCAAGGAATCTGGCCGCATGGAGGGTCCTCTTTTGGGCCTCCTTGCCCAATTCTCGTGGATCCTTCGCCCGCAAGTCTTCTCCTTCCAAGAAAATGACCCCCGCGGATTTTCAGGTGATTTCACGGAAGTTTGCCCCCTGAAACGTCAAAAATATAGAAAACGGGGTTTCTGACAGGCAGGGTTAATTCCATAAAAGTTGGGGGACTTTGTAATTTAACCCCAAAATACTATAAAACATTGAATTATACCCTTATATGTAATAGAAAACCATGTGAAAATATGCAAAATTCATCTATGCATTTTACATGCATCAACATCCCCAAGCTTAACCCATGCTCGTCCTCGAGTATGAAGGTGATAAAACTAAGATGGGTTTTGCATATTGAAACAATCATGGGATATCAATGAGGATTATTTATGCTACATATAATCAAATGATTAATACTAGAAATGAGTAGCAATATACAATTCATGTTGTAAGAAATATCAAATATGCAAGCAAAGATGCTTCATGAAAGTTCACAAAGTGTATAATGAAATAAAAGCACTATGGACCAAATGCATACACAAAATGAAAAATAAAATACTATATTGGTCAAAGAATAGCATAATGGAGAATAGAAAATATAGTGGACACTTTGGAGAAAATTGAGTAGAGGTAAAACATGATCAAGTCTTATTTAGCCTCTAAATTATTCAACTAAAATTACTAATTGAAATGTGGTATCCATTGATCTAGGACTCTCATTGCCCCTTTATCACTAGCATCTTGAAATTGTGAGTATTGAAGTAATGAGAATGACAAGATGGTTGAAAGCCTCATGCCCCGTGACTGTGAAAACCTACTCCATGATTACTCAACTTAAGATTCCTAATAAGCTTTGTACAATCATAATAAGTATTAATGACATCATAGAGAACCGAAAAGAGGTACCTCTTGCCCCATGACATGGAAACAAGCCCATGTTACAATGACAAGATGAACAAACGGAGTAGACTCATCATCCTTTTTATTTTCATTCACTACTATGCATAGCTTCTTATTTTATTATAGGATGTGTTGTAGAGTCACTCAAGCTGTAAGTAAATTTCCACCATGATAAAGCATGGCTTGGGTTAGCGGCCCAATGCGTTTCTCTAGTCATATAGATACTTACTCATCAAAACTTACTATTCCTCTATTTCATTTCGGCATGGCAGGAGTCCAAAAACAAAAGTGCATGATATCAACCAAATGTAAATTTTTTTGTGCAACGTTGAAAGCTTTCCGGTGATACACGTTTATAGCTAGCTCCCAACCACACACTTGTCAAACGCAAAACTTGTGGCTCCCATTATTGGGTCATGTTTATTAGATGCATAAAAAGTAAAGTGTGCCTTCAAAAGTTCGTGAGAGTCCTATCCCAAGTTCAACCTATGACAATTAATAAAGTGAATATCTTAATTTAGAACATAAATAACACAATAACATGGTGAACATACTCGGAATAGCAATGAAGCTAATGGGAAGATATGGTGGACTCACTGCAAATACTTGGCTAAGGAGTGTTGGAAACAAGTTTTTACTTGTTGGAATTTTTAAATTTTTGGGCTAGCAAGAGGGAGATAGTTGACCAGCTACTATGCATGCATATGTCCATAGAAATACTCATTTCATGACAAACTAAATAAACCATTAATTAACATCAAGGACATGAATAAGAGATAGCTCAAGACAACATTATTGCAAATTTCTACACATAAAAAGCCTATAAATCATGCAACCATATGTAGCTCTTCAAATCAACCATGGAATCCCTATTCCAAGTCATAATACTAGCATCCAATACATTCCCACCCCAAACTCCAGTAGCTCAATCTCATATAAAATGATGGTGGTGGTCTTATCAAAACAAAAATAAAAACAAAAACTAGACGCTTCAAGTCTCTACGATAAATGCTTTGCTTAGAAAAAAAGAAAGTAGACGTGTGCTAACCAAAAGAGTGTAGCTCCAGTGGGGTGTTAATCACATCCCCAATCTTATGGCTTTCACCATTCTTGGATGTCTTGAGGCGCAGCTCCTCTATTCCCTGTGAAAAAACTTCACAAAACATGTTTCTCCCATTCTTTTTCTGTGGGGTGAGATTAGCAAGGACAAAAAAATCACATGCTTGCTGTGCAAAATTCCAAATAAAATGCTCCATTAGATAGACAATAAGGTTCATTATGTTGTATGTTCCCTCTCTTGCTTGGAAGAATCATGGAAATTCGATTCCCAAGCCCAAAGAGTGCATAAAACAAAAGAAGGCAGAATCTGTCCAGAAAAGCAACAGCAGCAAAACGAACGTTTTTTACTAAGCTAGACTCGTAAAACAATTAAGCAAATTTTTGTGCTTACAGAGGACGAAAAGTTACAGAACATACTAAAAAAATAGCTCAATCCGACATACCAATAAAAAACGTAAAATCATACGGTGAGCAGACTCGTGCTGAAACAGAAATTTCATGCACTAGGATAGCAACTTATAAGTCCAAATGGTTTTGACTTAACTCTTTATTGAAAACTCCAGAATTAAAACAAAAAACTAATCTCTTGAGACAGCAAGAGTACACTAGGAAAATCCAAACAATAACAACCGGGTTGCCTCCCGTAAAGCGCTTTCTTTATAGCCATATAGCTAGGATTTACTTACTTGATAATCAAGAGGGATAAAGCTCATGAGGGAGCTTGTTCTTCAGAGTGCCCCTCTTCCTTGGGAAGTGCTCCATGCTTTTCTTGTGAGGGAACTGAAACTTTACATTCCCTTCCTTGGAGTCTATGATTGCACCTGTAGTACGAAGAAAAGGTCTACCCAAAATAATAGGACTAGGGGATTTATCCCCCATATCCATAATAATGAAATCAACGGGTACAAAAGTCATGTGCAATTCAATCATAACATATTTTACTTGTCCTATAGCATGTTTAGTAGAGTTATCAGCAAGGACAAATTCACTTGAGCACTTTTCTAAATTTTCTAGTTCTAGCAATTCATATAATTCTTTAGAGAGTACCGATACACTAGAACCTAGATCTAACATAGCATGGTGAATTTCTTTTCCAATTGAAACTAGCACCTTGGGGATCCATGCATCCCCAAGCTTAGGAGGTATCATGGCCTCATTCTTGTACCTAGCAATTTTTTCTTGCAAGACATGATTAGCAATATAAGATCCAAAGCCAGGTTGATTAACATTTATAGTGGGATCACTAGCAAATATTTGTAGAGTAGCAATAAGTTCTGGTAAATGCTACCTATCTGAGTCCGATGGGAAGGAAATCTCCGGACCGCACCAACACCGTCAATATCGTCTCCATCGAGCGGCCTTGATTTGCTCCATTTTTTCCATATTAACTCACGGAACAAAATCACGGGGATCCGGTCAGCTGCCAAAAATTCCCAAATCACTCCCCAAAACGCCGTCGGCGTCCCTACTGCCGGCACTCGTCAGCGATCCGCTCATCGTCGCTGTGTGTCGGCCGCGCTCGCGGCTTGACTTATCTCCTTCATCGCCTCCGCGAATGGCTCGTCGATCTACTCTGGCCGACACATCTAACTCCACCTGAATCGGCGAGGTTCGCTAACAAGTATAAAGCTCCGCCGTTAGGAGGCATTGTTGGGCTGCACTGAACCGGACGCCATCCTTGTTCATGGCTGAAGCAGATTTCCGGCCGGTGCGTCATGCTCCTCCCGCAATCGATCTGTTGCTCACTGCCCGTACACTCCATGGCCCTGTGCCGCCACTCCTCTCCCGCAGCATGTGTCTCAATCATGCATACACCACGGCAGGCCGAATACTGCTTCAATGGTCCCTTCTCGCCGTCTTGATCCCTCCAACAACATAGGGAGAAGGTAACTGCAAGCAGCCTAGGTCCCAATCTGCTCATATCTTCTCCATTATTGAATTTTAAATCCATGTAACACTTTTATGATTAATCTCATGAACTGACCGCTTCACTATCAACTAGGCATGTGTACATCGATCCATCGTTGCTCGGTCCATGCCGCTCCAATCTGACGGACCGTTGAGTGGTAGAAGGAAGCATCGCCACTATCTGCATGAAGCAAAGCCACCATCTGATTGAAGCATGCCCATCATGAGAAGAAAGCATAGCCACAGTCGTCCACTGGCATATGAAGGAAGCACGACGACCATCTGCAGGAAGCACCACCACCATCTGAATGAAGCATGACGACCACTTTAAGAAAGCATGACCACAATCGGCCACTGGCATCTTAAGGAAGCACAAACACCATTTGCATGAAGCATGACCACCATCGGAAGGAAGCATGGACACAATTGTCTACCTTCATTGAAGGAAGCATGCACAATATTTGAATGAAGCACAACCGCAGCACGACCACCATCAAATGGTGGAATCTGCATTATGCCTAGACTGCCCATAGCCTTAACCCTATATGACATGTTTTGACTTTTGAAGCAAATGCAAAATAAGGCGCGACGACGTTCTAGAAGCCATGTTGTTGTATATAGATGGGAGCGATGGTAACAATTTCTAGTCCATGGGAAGCATGTAGTATGTTCATATAGACTAATAATGTTACTCTAACCAAGCAAATATGTATGATGACGGGAAAATCTTTATATTTCTGTAGATTGCTAAGAGAGCATATTCTCTCTATTCAACAAAAATATGATTTACGTCTCTTGAAAATTAATTAATTGTTCTATTGACATACTTTTCTTGTCATAAAATTAAATTTGAAATAATATGGAAGCAAATGTCAGTACGACTAAAACAAAATTTCTTGGGATGGATGCACGACTCAACACCGCATGTAGCATTAGAAAGTTTGTATCCATGTGGAAGTCCTTTTTTGGTACTTATAGATAAAATAAACGATTTTATTGGAAATACTTTTTGTTAGGTTGAAACAAACGTAGTTAAAACTGAAGCAAACTCTCTAAACAAATTGACAGGAAAATATTACTTGGAACGTCACATGTAATGGAAGCAAATTTGACATGAAGTGGAAGCAAACGGCACTGGAATCAATTTTTTGTTGAACAGAGTTTGGCAACAAACCTAATATGAAAATAAAAAATATAATTAATGGAATTGCAGTTTTATCTTTACGTATTTTAGGGTGCAGTCAATTTTAGGAAACAAATGATAATCAATAGTGCGGTTTGCACAGAAACTAGTAGTACTAGTAATAATAAGTGGTTCACGTTGTAGGGAGAAATCAACGTACCAGACTAATCTAATCTAAGCGTTGTGGACTAGTCCGATATAGTGCGAAGAATCGGCGTCCGATCCCTAGTGGTCGCCATAAGTTCTTGCAATCTACTTTTTTCTAAATCAAGCAATGGATCCTTAATATCAGTAAGCATCATAATTTCCTATACTTTACTCTCTAATTTAGCTAGCATGCTTGATTCATGAGGACTAATTTCATCTTTGCTAGCAAGATAAGACATATATGGAAGTAAATATTCAGGGTACTTCACTATTTCATTCAAAGTTTCTTCTAAGCTAGTAGGGACATGCTCACTTGTATTCTCAGCAATATGATCAATATTTTCAATAATAGGAGCAGAAATAGTAATAGAATTCATTCCTACACTAGGTTGTGCTTGTGGCTTTCCTGCTGACATGCTTAATAGAGTTGCTTGATTTTTAGCTAATTTTGACAATGCTTTATCTAAATTCGAAGATTGAAGTTGCAATCCTTTAATATCACTACTAATGGATGCAATAGACTTATTTAACTCATGTATCATAGCATTGTGACTAGCAACTTGTTCCATAAGCAATTTATTAGATTCAGAAATTTCACTAGAAGGCTTCCACTTATTTTCATTAGCATTAGGATATGGAACAAAAGGTTTATTTGGCACATAAGGAGGTTTACTATATGAATTGTAAGCATTACCAAAACCATTGCTACCATAATTCCTAACAAAATTAACATCCACACTTTCAGAATTACTACCAACTAGCTCCTGCAAAGGCACCTTCTCCATATTTTGTTTATTAATAAAAGCAAGAATAGTGTCCATTTTAGAAGACAAATCATTGGTTTCTTCAATTGAGTTTATTTTATTATTGGGATTGGGTGCTCTTTCAGTATTCCATTGACTATAATTTTGCAATATGCTTTCTAATATGCTCTTAGCCTCACCTACAGTTTTACTCATAAAGGCACCTCCAGCAGCAGAATCAAGTATATTTCTAGACATGTAGTTTAGACCATTATAAAAAGAGTGTAGTATGGTCCATTCATTTAATCCATGTGATGGGCATGTTCTAAGCATTAATTTAATTATATCCCATGCCATGGCTACATGTTCATTATCATTTTGCCTAAATGAGAGGATATTATTCCTATTTTGCAAAATTTTAACGGGAGGATAATATTTCTTAATGAAAGCTTCTTTTAAATCATCCCAAGACTTTATACTAGCTGTAGGTAGTAAAAGTAACCATTCTTTAGCCTTTCCTCTAAGTGAAAAAGGAAATAATTTCAGTTTTAAAACACTACTTTCCACATTTTTAAATTTTTGCATATCACATATTTCCATGAAATCATGAAGATGCATAGAGGCATCCTCCATAGCACTACCACCAAATTGCTCTCTAGTAATTAAATTCAATAAACTAGGACTTACTTCATAGCTTTCAGCTTGTATTTCAGGTGTAGTAATTGGCCTAGCAATGAATTGGTCATTGGGTGTATTTGTGTAGTCACTTAATTTAGTTCTATCACCCATTTTAACAGTTTTTATGTAATTTTTAATTTTTTATGCAGAACAAAAGTAAAGTAACTAGGCAAATTCGAAATACTAAAATAAACTAGACAACTAAATGCAAAACTAAAATGCAAACTAAAATAAAATATGCAAGACAAAACAAAAACAAGAACAAAAACAAAACAAAAACAAAAACAAGACAAGAAACAAAACAATCTACTTGAAAGAAGGTGGAGATAGAAAGGACGGTACTCACGTAGGTGCAACCTCCCCAAGCTTAGGTGTTTGCACACCTTGTTGGTGATGAAGACTTCTTGTGAGCTCCCTTGGACAACTCCTTCACCTATGGCTCCCCGGCAACGGCGCCAGAAAAACGCTTGATGGCTAGGTTGAGACTCCAAGTACAGAGTGTGCAGCTAGTGGCAAGCCTTCTTCCCCACGAGGGTGACTTGAGGGTTTATATCGAACTCTTGGGGAGCCAGTATTTCAGCAGTTGTCTTCCAAGCTTCCTCCAGGATCCTGCAAACAAGTAGAGAATTTTGTGCCCTCAACCTCACCAAGTGGTTGTCAAGCACAAGGTGCGAGACTTCTAAATTGCAATGCAAAACTGAAAGTAAATATGCAATAATTAAATCTACTACTAAATGCAAATGAGAAAATAAATATGCAATGGATTGTTTTTTGTATTTTTGTGATGCAAGTGGTGATGGAGATAATGTAAATTCGAATTGGAGATGCAAGTAAAGTAAAGTGAAAGTAAAGTAAATTGCAGCAAAGTAACTAGAGTGTTTTCTTATATTTAAAATAGGACCGGGGTTCATGGTTTCACACTTGCATTCTCTCAAATAAAGTGGTAGACGGTGGACATAAATAATTACATGTGATATTTAACATTGAGTACTTTCATATGGGCATCACGTCCTAGCATAGAGATCTCTACGGTCATATTGATCCCTCTTATACTCCACCAAGATGCGAAATAAATCATAACACCTCGATAATTAAGGAAAAACCAGAGTATAGCTTTAAGCAATGTGACATGAAGTTGAAGTAAGAACTTGCTAGATCTAGTCATGGAGATTGATTAGTGTCACTTCAAATCCCTGGTAACAAGGTACTCCTTTTTATCCCTAGTGAGGTAACTAAGAAAGGTTTAACAAAACCTAAGTGGATCGCTGAACTTCTGTCACTTTCACAGCACTAGCCACCCCCCGTTACTCCAACTAATGCACCCATCACCCCCACACACGCTCTCAAGAACTAGATTGATCAAAGCTAGCAAATAAGAACGGGGTACATAAGATACATCTACTCAAATAACTCAAGAGAAACAACTGCATTCTCAGATTCAATAACTCATAGAAAAGATCCACCACATAGGAATTACAACGGTGCCCGTAATCATGTGAGGCAGCTCATACGGATCTAATTAGTGAAGCACATAGAGAGAGAGATACAAGTGCTACTTCCACAAACCCATGGCCCTGGGGTGGACTACTCCCTCTTCATGGACATGTCGATGGAGATGACGTTGGAGGGGTAGGAGATCACACCGGCGGCGCCCCGCCGGAGTTTTACCCCTCCAATCTGGAACTACAGGTCTCTGTTTCGGTGTTTCGGTGTTTCGGCGGCGCTCTCCTCCGTAAGGGTACGGGGGACCCTTTTTATAGTCGGTTTTAGGTCAAGACGGAGTCGGTAAGTCGAAGATGGAAGGAATTGGGGCCACATGGGCCAAAAGGGGGCCTCTCATGCGGCCAAGGAATCTGGCCGCGTGGAGGGTCCTCTTTTGGGCCTCCTTGCCCAATTCTCGTGGATCCTTCGCCCGCAAGTCTTCTCCTTCCAAGAAAATGACCCCCGCAGATTTTCAGGTGAATTCGCGGAAGTTTCCCCCTGAAACGTCAAAAATATAGAAAACGGGGTTTCTGACAGGCAGGGTTAATTCCATAAAAGTTGGGGGACTTTGTAATTTAACCCAAAAATACTATAAAACATTGAATTATATCCTTATATGATGCAATATGTAATAGAAAACCATGTGAAAATATGCAAAATTCATCTATGCATTTTACATGCATCAGCAGGTACCAGAGTGATCCTGGAGAAGAATAATGGACAACAATTAAGAATATCCTTAAGTATCTGAAGAGAACTAAGGATATGTTTCTCGTCTATGGAGAAAGTCATGAACTCGTCGTAAGAGGCTATGTCGATGCTAGTTTCAACACTGATCCAGATGACTCAAAATCTCAAATAGGATATTGTTTATTTTAAATTGCGCAGCAGTAAGATGGAGGAGCTCCAAGAAGAGTGTCATTGCAGGATCTACAATGGAGGCGGAATATATGAATGCTTCGCAAGCGCCAAAGGAAGGAATTTGGATCAATGGGTTTCTTACTGAATCGATGTGGTTCCAAGTGCGCTAGACCCTATGGAAACCCACTGTGACAACACTGGTGCCATAGCTTTATCAAAGGAGACAAGGTATCACCATAGAGCCAAACATATCAAACACTGTTTTCATCAACTTCGTGAAAGTGTTAAAGAAGGAGACGTGAAGATTTGTAAAGTTCACACGGATCTGAATTTTGCGGATTTGTTGACTAAAGCTCTTCTACAAGCAAAACATGATCTTCACCAAAAGTCTATCAGTGTTAGATTTATACCAATATAATCTAGATTATTGACTCTAGTGCAAGTGGGAGACTGCTGGAAATATAACCTAGAGGCAATAATAAAGTTATGTTATTATCATATTTCCATGTTCATGATAAATGTTTATAATCCATGCTAGAATTGTATTAGCCGGAAACATAATACATGTGTGGTTTTATAAACAACCAGGTGTCCCTAGTGAGCCTCTACTAGACTAGCTCGTTGATTAGTGGATGGTTACAGTTTCTTAAACAAGGACATGAGTTGTCAATAAAAAATGAGGTCATGTCATTGGAGAATGACGTGGTGGGCAGACCCAACCTAAACATAGAAATTGATCGTGTCACATAGTTTAAATTGTGATGTCTATTATTGTCAAGTATATGATTCTTAGACCATGAGATAATGTTATTCCCGGGTACTGGAAGAATGCTTTGGGGGCATCAAATGTCACTCCATAACTAGGTGGTCATAAAGGTGTATTACAGGTATCTGAGAAAGTACGTTGCAGAGTTGCATGTATCAAGATTGTGATTTGTCCCCAATGTGACGGTGAGATATATGCTAGGCCCGCTCAGTGACACACATTCGGTAACGCTTGCAAGCACGTGATTAAGGAGTTAGTCACAAAAATGGTGTGTTACATAACGAGTACAGAATACTTACTGCATACGAGATTGAACTAGGTATGGCAATACCGACGATCCAATCTCGGGTAAATAAAATATCATGAGATAAAGGAAACAAAATATCGTTTATGACATAGGGGTTCAGCCGATAAAGATCATCTTGAATAAGTAGGAGTCATCATGGGAATCCATGTCCCGCTAATGATTATTGATCAGAGAGGAGTCTCGATCATGTCTCCATATTTCGGAACCCGTAGGGTCACACACTTAACGTATGGTATCGCTTTAGTAGAACCGGGATATTTTTTATGATGAGATGAATTTTGTTTGGAGTCTCGGATGTGATCCTGGATATCACGAGGATCTCCGGAATGGTCTGGAGATAAAGTTTCATTTATGGAAAGTTGTTTTCAGGGTTTCGGAAAATTTCAGGATTTTTCCGCTAGAGTACCGGGAATGTTATAGAAGGTTCAGCGGTCCCACCAGTGGGTCCCACAAACCGGGAGGGCCACATGGGCCCCGGAGGATGTAGAAGCCCATAGTGGTTTGGGCGCACCCAACTCCAAAGGCCTATGCACCTATTAACAAGAAGTCACAGTGCCAGTTCATGTTTTCTCCTGTTTTTCTATTCCAGATAATTACTTAAGGAAATATTCTCGGAATCGGACGAAACGAGGACCCAACCTCCTATTTGTCCTGACATGTCAATGGAGTCCAAAGCAGAGACAGAGGAGGGCACCGAGGTAGCCACACCATGCCATGGCGCGGGCCCACCTGTGGCCGCGCCACCACATGGTGTGGGCCCCTCGGGTGCCCACCGACATCGCACGTTTGCCTATATATTGCCCCCCGACGCGAAAACCCTAAAAGAATCAGCCTCCATCCACGAAAAGTTCTACAGATCCGCCGCCATCAAAGACAAGTTTTGCAGGACAAAAATCTATGTTTCCGCACCCTGCCGGGACGGGGAATTGCCCCTGGAGCCATCTCCATCGACTCCACCGCCATCTTCATCGACATTGCTGACTCCCATGATGAGAAGGGAGTAGTCCCCCCCCCCCCTCCCCCCGAGGCTGAGGGCTCTACAAGTAGCTATGTTTTTTATCTCTCTCTCCCATGGTGTGATCTTTATGTGATCATGAACTTTGTAATCTAGTTGAATAAGTAGATGTTACTCTTCATCTATTATGCTACTCAAGTGGTTTTATTAATGTGAACTCCGGAGTCACCTTGTCCCACGGTGTGAAGGTGACAGTGTGCGCACCGTGTGTGACTCTTAGGCTAAAGTTTAAAGAAATAGTTATCATGAGTTATAATTTGTGTTAGATGTCTCCATAAAATTGTGGGGTTTGTCTATAACCATCTAGGGAGCTCAAGGTGACAATGTGGGGTTACCTAGATGGAGAATGTGACTTTAAGGTGTGCTTTTTCTGCCCTACGCGGTGAATTGGTGTTCGTTATCCAACCGGAGAGTAGTTCAGTGTAGCATAGTGAAGAGAACATATTTATGTATACAATTACATTATCATTGTTGAGAGTGTCCACGAGTGAAAGTATGATCCCTAGGCCTTGTTTCTAAGCATTGTAACACCATTTACAACCAGTTTTGCTACATGTTTGCTTGCTTCCATTTTTATTTCAGATTGCAATTACCACTTATAATCATCCATAATACTTGTATTTCACTATCTCTTCGCCGAACTAGTGCACCTATACAACTGACAATTGTATTAGTTGTGTTGGGTACACAAGAGACTTCTTGTATCCTAATTGCAGGGTTGCTTGAGAGGGATATCTTTGACCTCTACCTCCATGCGTTCGATAAACCTTGGGTGATCCACATAAGGGAAACTTGCTTCTGTTCTACAGATTTCTGCACTTGGAGACCCAACACTGTCTACAAGAATAGAAGCGTGCGTATACATCATGCTCTTTTCTAGCACCGTTGCCGGGGAGGTAAGCTAAAAGGTACTCACATCCTCTGGCTACTAAGCTATTTTCTATTATTGTTGCTGGTGTGTGATTGCTCGAAGGTATTTCCTTTAGATTCTGCAATTATATCTTTTTGTTTCTTGTTTTTATTTTCACTAGTTAGTCTTAATAGAAAACAACAAATATATGAGAGAACTTTATAATATTTTCTCGAGTTAGGACATGAAGTGCTTGAAGAAAAAATTTAAAAACCTATGGAGCTTTATTTGAATGCTAGTAGCAATGTTATTAGTATAAATTCTTTGAACACCATTATTGATAATTCTATGTAAAAGTCTAAGCTTGGGGAATCTAGTTTTTATAAGAATGATCTTTTTAATCCCCCAAGCACGGAGGAACAAATTTAAGTTGATGATACTGTGCCTCCAATATATGACGATTGCAATGATGAATATGATATTTTCAGTCCACCTACTATTGAGGAGAAAATTAATTATGATTACAATATGCCTCCTATATTTGATGATTATGGTGATGATAATAATAATGATAGCTATTTTGTTGAATTTTCTCCCACTACTATTAATGAGAATGACTATGCTTATGTGGAGAGTATTAATTCTTTTATGCATGTGGCTCATGATAAGAATGTTTTATGTGATAGTTATATTGTTAATTTTATTCATGATGCTACTTAAAGTTATTATGAGAAAGGGAAACATAGTTTTATGCATCTCAACAATATTAAGTTTCCCCTCTTTATGTTGAAATTTTTGAAGTTGCACTTGTTTTGCTTTCCTATGTTTGTTGATTTGTGTTTTCATGACTTGTTTCTTTACAAGATTCTTTTTCATATGAAGTGGTTAGACTTAAAAGTGTTTTCGTATTTTCTTCTTGATACTCTCTTATTGTTCTTCAATTCTTATTCTTATCTAAGCATCTTAAAAAATTATCATGCCTAGCTAAAAGGCTTTAAAGAAAAGCGCTTTTGGTAGACAACCCATTATATTTTTTGCTTTCAGTTTTGTTTTGTTTCTTTGAGTCTTGGAAGTTTTTACCTCTATAAAAACCTCTCATTATCCTTTTTATTTCGGTTTTGTGCCAATAGTAGCCTCTAATAGGGAGAAAGTAAGATTTTGGGAAACTACAGCCCTGAAACAAATTCTGTGCTGCCACCAAAAAAATCAATGCTCTCAGCCAGAATGTGGAATTGATATGACAATTTTTGTGCACATGCCCTATGTTATTATATAACTTTAATTAGTTTTGCACTTTTTGATCTGAGCAACAGAATATTTTTTAGAAAATCGATCTTTACCTGCTATTCTGTTTTAACAGATTTCTGCCAATATTTGCATTTGCCTCTTAATCTTTTTCTTTCGATGTTCTTTTGAGGGGACGAGATTTAAAAGAAGTTGTGAAAGTAGCTAATGTTGGAATGGGTATTATACTTGTGTTGAAACTGAACCAAAGTGGATTTATTATTTTGATTACACTAATGTTCCTAATGAAGATTGTGTGAAGTTTTGTATGGAGTGAGTTTTCAATTGTAGGGAGAGAAGAATGATATGATGAGATGAAGGATGGAAAAAAGATCAAGCTTGAGGATTTCCATGTTACCCCAAGATATATCCATACATGCGCCAAAGCTTGGGGATGCCCAAGGCATCCCCGTCTTCATCAACAAAAATATCAGGTCATCTTTCAAGACAATGTATATTTTATTGCTTCATGTATTATGTGTTATTCTTGGAGCGTAAATTATTTTTGCTATAAGTTTTTGTTTTGTTTTCTTTGATGTAGTATATGGTTGGATCCTAGCATATTTTGCTTGGAGATAGACACGCTCCGTTTTCATTGCTTAGAACACTCTAGTTTTCACTCTTATTGTTCAGTGAATGTTCACTTTTTGCTAGTAGTACGTTTAGCTCTTGTTTTCCACTCATATTTTGTTCAGAGATTGTTGGTTTGCTTCAGTTATATATTATTATCTCTACGGTCTTTGATGATTATTATCTATGAGAGTTTTTTCAAACAAATTGATGGATGTTGGAGAAGAGTAAAATATTTTATGCTTATAGTGGTGCAATGGAAAGCTTGTTTAGACTGTGGCTTAGACTTTATCATGTCATGTTAGATGTTATTTTAATCATGTTCTTAGTAGTTATTGATGTAGCATAACTTGTCTCAAATAGCTGAGAGTGCTTAATGTGTCATTGAAAGAAATCATGTGTTGTTTTTATCATATCGAAGCATGGTATTGTGGTATTCTCCTTTGATGCTTTATTTGGGTTTACTTGGTACATGCTCATACCATGTTATGACTACAAACCAGTCACCTTTAGCCTCTATGATCATATATTCTTTGACTTGTAATATCACTTTATGCTTTGATTAATAATGTTTTGTCGCTATGCATGATTATGGCCGTTATTGCTCTCTTAGTTGGTCGCCCCCAGTCTCTTGCTAGCCTCCACCTGTACTGAATACGAGCTCTACTCGTGCATACAACTCCCAAAAACAAAAGTTTGCCAAATGTGTCCATCATACGTACCTATATGTGGTATTTCACCGCCACCCCAAAGTAAATTTCTTGTGTGCTACCTTTAAAACCTTCAAAAGCTATTACCCGTTTTGTGCTCATGTTTTAGTTCATGAGGAAGTAGTTTAAAGTTTATTGTGTACTATGTCAAGCAAAGTTCTTCCCCCTCTTCACCCGATGAGTATGGAATATGTGCTCATCTTAATATTGTCGAGAACTGGTGCCAAATAATATGAATTTAAATAATGAATAATAGGCACTTACCCATGGATTGATGGTTTTTGGTCGGCACCCGAGGATTCGGTTAGCCATGGTTTGTGTAAGAAAAGGTGGGGGGAAGTGCCAACAATAAGGAAAAGAGGAAAGTGCCAATGGAAACCGCTCTCAAAAGT
The DNA here is from genome assembly GCA_028641055.1 of Alopecurus myosuroides. Lineage (NCBI taxonomy): Eukaryota > Viridiplantae > Streptophyta > Magnoliopsida > Poales > Poaceae > Alopecurus > Alopecurus myosuroides. The sequence goes on along the minus strand of CM054058.1, from coordinate 371,742,983 downwards.
CTAAAAACCTTGCTTGACATGAGTTTTGATAAGTTTTTCATTACGATTTGTTGACTTAGACATACACCTCTCTCAAAATTATATTTTCAATACCTATGTTTTATTCAAATAAAAATCTCTAGCACATGAGTAATCCCTGCTTCCCTCTGCGAAGGGTCTTTCTTTTACTTTTATGTTGAGTCTTCATCTTCTAACTTTATGCACCAGTTAAGAGAGCATAATTGTCATTCTGAGTAAAATGTGCGTAGTCCCCAAATTCATTATTGATTGATTCATGATTATGTTATTGCTTGTTCTCAAATTATTTGTATCTAGTCACCATTTGAACTTTGAAGGTGTCATGGCATTTATGTCTTGCTATTCCATGAAGGACAATATGAATAACACTTTGCTATGTTTTCTCTATGCTCGAAACAAACGTATAACTTTTAATGCATTACTATTCCATGATTGATTCATTGATTGTTGTAATTATATCTATCATGCCTATGTTTAGAGTACTTTGACCTCAGCTTCCAATGCTTTTACATAATGTTGATCAAGATTGTGTTGGCTGCATGTCACCTAAAAAATTATTTTGTTATCACTTACCTACACTAGGACAAGCAGGAGTTAAGCTTGGGGATGCTAATACGTTCCAAACGTATCTATAATTTTTTTATTATCCATGCTTGTTTTCTTCCAATTGCTCCATGTTTTATTTACACTTCATAGCATTTTTATGCATTTTCTTGGACTAACCTATTAACATGACGCCATAGTGTCAGTTCCTTTTTTCTGCTGTTTTTCTATTCCAGATAATTACTTAAGGAAATATTCTCGGAATCGGACGAAACAAGGACCCAACCTCCTATTTCTCCTGACATGTCAACGGAGTCCAAAGCGGAGATGGAGGAGGGCACCGAGGTGGCCACACCATTCCATGACGCGGGCCCACCTCTGGCCACACCACCACATGGCGTCGGCCCCTCGGGCGCCCACTGACATCGCCCTTTCGCCTATATATTGCCCCCGACGCGAAAACCCTAAAAGAACCAGCCTTCATCCACGAAAAGTTCCACAGCTCTGCTGCCATCGAAGACAAGTTTTGAGGGGACAGAAATCTCTGTTCCGACACCCTGTCGGGACGGAGAATTGCCCCGGAGCCATCTCCATCGACTCCACCGCCATCTTCATCGTCGTTGTTGACTCCCATGATAAGTAGGGAGTAGTTCTCCCCCGAGGCTGAGGGCTCTACCACTAGCTATGTGGTTTATCTCTCTCTCTCATGGTGTGATCTTTATGTGATCATGAGCTTTGTAATCTAGTTGAATAAGTATATGTTACTCTTTATCTATTATGCTACTCAATGGTTTTATTAATGTGAACTCCGGAGTCACCTTGTCCCGCGGTGTGAAGGTGACAGTGTACGCACGGTGTGTGACTCTTAGGCTAAAGTTTATCAAAATACTCATCATGAGTTATAATTTGTGTTGGATGTCTCTATAAAATTGTGGTGTTTGTATGGAACCATCTAGGGCGCTCAAGGTGACAGTGTGGGGTTACCTAGACGGGGAATGCGACTTTAAGGTGTGCTTTTGCAGCCCTACGCGGTGAATTGGTGTTCGTTATCTAACCGGAGAGTAGTTTAGTGTAGCATAGTGAAGGGAAGATATTTATGTATTAAATTAAATTATCATTGTTGACGGTGTCCACTAGTGAAAATACGATCCCTAGACCTTGTTTCTAAGCATTGAAACACCGTTTACAACCAATTCTGCTACATGTTTGGTTGCTGACATTTTTATTTCAGATTGCAATTAACACTTATAATCATCCATATTACTTGTATTTCGTTATCTCTTCGCCAAACTAGTGCACCTATACAACTGACAATTGTATTAGGTATGTTGGGGACACAAGATACCTCTTGTATCTTAATTGCAAGATTACTTGAGAGGGGTATCTTTGACCTCTACCTCACTAAGTTCGATAAACTTTGGGTGATCCACTTAAGAAAAACTTGCTGCTGGTCTACAAACCTCTGCAATTTGAGGCCCAACATTGCCTACAAGAATAGACGCGTGCGTAAACATCATGATGCCACAAACGAACTTACATCACGGCTGGTCTGCTGCAGTCGCGAGCTACTTGGTAGTGACCCGAGTCGGGGGAAGACGTTTTGATGTGCGCGGGGACATGTGGACGGTGGCGCCAGCTTCGATCTAGGGCCGACCTACGACTGCGGTGTCGATCTAGGCGTGGGAAAGGAAATCTCGGGATGTCGGACAGGATGTGCAACAGGAGACGGTCGGGCACAGGAGGCATCGGGTGAGAGTAGGTGGCCGGGCACCTTCCGCACCAGCCATGTATGCAGGCAGTGGTCGCGCCCGCCGTCACAGTGGGCACGGTGAGCGGCGGCCCGTGCTCCTTCTGTCGAGAGCCGAAGAGAAGAACACGACGACAGGGATGGCGCGGGGCGCTCGGCGACAGGAGCGAGGCGCGTGGACACGCTGGAGAGGGAAGAGGGAGGCAGGGCGTGCTACAGCGGCCCAGGTCGGCGCCAGACTTCACGACGACCACGGAAGGAAGCATACGGCGGGGTTGTATTGGCGGCGGCGGCGTGCGGGTGGATGGATAAGGGAGTGAGGTGCCGAGTCGGGGGCGGTGCGGGTGTGGAGGGTTACTTTTATGATTTTGTATTCCTTAGAACCCGAGTTAAAGCTTTACAAACCGGGCCACAACCAGCGACATCAAAAACCAAAGGGCCCACAAATAGATGCATAGAACGAGGCACGAGCCGTGAGAATGCACGTAATCTACCGGGCTTACAGCTGAAGTGTATTCAGTGTCTAAATTTCATGCAAAAATCAAGATTTGTAAACTTTGTTTAAAGTTGAGTGTTCAAGTTTTTTTTAATGTTTGGGGTGCGGTGAATTAGTAGTGCAATAAATTTCACTGATCCTTCCACACTCATCAACACAAATTAAAAAAATGACATACGGTTGTGCACAAATTTTCGTTACACGCGGGGTGTCAAGGACATGCCACCGGATTTGGCCGCAAGCCGCCAGGCCGGATTCCAAATTAAATTAAATCTAACAAGATTACATAAACCCAAGGAAACTGATTAAGTCCGCAGAACCCATTACCACCACCGCCATCTGACTGGAACAAGGCATAACAAACTCGTCGTCGCCACTCTCCCCGGCGGCAAGCCCCCAGCCCGAGGCGCTCATGCCGTACCCGCCGCCGCCGCGACCGGTGCCGATGTCCCCGTGGCTCCTCCTGAGCCGCGTCCACAAGGAAGGCGAGGTCCCGGAGGGCGCGGCCTTCTTTCTCACTCACGGCCGTCGCGCGTGCCCCCGCTGGTATCCAGGTTGACGTTTTCCCCGACCACCCTCCTCGGCGTTGACTCCTTCTTCATCGTCGCCGTGGATGACTGTGGACGACGACTACTAGTTGTCGCCCGGGAGCCTTCTTCCGCCTCCGGCCTTCCCACACTCCCGCTCTTCTCCACGCCAACCACAATGTCTACCTCCTCCTTGCCGCTGCCGACCGATGCTGGGTCCTACTCGTCGCAGGTTTTCCTATGTCCGCCTCCATCCTCTCCACGGTACATGATTCTGGTCTGCGATATCACCACCAATACGGCTCTGTGGATTCCGGATGGCCTCGACATAGGCGAGGCGCACAGCGTCGGCACTGTCGGCGCGCCTTCTGGGGGTCAATTCCTCGTTGCTCAGCTCCTGGTGAACGCCGCCTTCGCCGAGAACAACGGGGGCGCGTTGTGCACCCTGCGCCGATACTGGCCGAACACCGCGCAGTGGACCACGACTGTGCTCGTGCACCCGCAGCTCCCGCCGCGGCACAGCATCCACAACGTATTCTCGAATGCAGGCCGCATTTGGTGGGTGGACTTCGCTTGGGAAGTCTTCCGCGTGGACCCTTTCATCCTTCATCCCGTAGTGGAGTTCATCCCCTTGCCCGTCGGGTACACCATGGATGGCGACTCGACTGACCCATCGGAGCAGTCAAGATGGATTGGCTTCAGTGACAGCGCTCTCATATTCGTCGTCGTTGTCCATGAAGGCATGAACCCCACATTGGCCATGCGGTTAGAACACGGAGAATGACGGATGCTCCAACAGGCCAGTGGCAGTGTTAGTTCACGGTGAGCCTTGCGGGACTTTGGTCTGACCCTACCTATACGGCGTCCGGGCTGCCGGTGAGCAAGCCAATAGTGGCATTCGTCCACCCTTTACAGACAGAAGTCTTATACTTCAAGCTCCATCACCACATCTTCAGTGTAAATCTGAGGGGCAACACCGTCAATGAGTGCATCTTCAACGCTGCAGCTCCCAGGTTACTGATTGCTTGGCCATTGCCACAGTTTATAAGGTATGCAGTATTTTTCGGTTGTACACAGCAGTCCTGGAGCTTTACATTACAACTGCTTGTTGAATCATCATTTTTTCTTTGCTGAGCAGTCTCTTGAGGGTCGGTGGACGTCCCCAGGCACCGAATGCTTGACATAGTTTGGGAGACTCTGAATACACTACGGTCTATTGGTCAAGGTAAGTAAATCCTTGTACAAACTAGTGAATGTTGTGTTTAATCCTCGTTCAAAAAATATGAATGTTGTTTAAGAGAAATGTGAATGCTGGTCTTACTCTACTGTGTTTTTTTCAGATGGGGAGGCAGCATTTAAGTTAGGTGTACAGTGAAATGCTCTGGGTGCTAACTTGACCCGAGTGAACAATCAGTTGGATCAAGCTTCCCAGTTTATCAATCAAGCGATCGCGCATCTTGAAATGTTTGGCCAAATGATTGGTGACGATACTCCAGTTTCTATGCTAGTCAAGAGTTGCATTAAACTCCTCAAGTCTCTTTCTCGGTGTATGGGCACAACCGAATATGGTTGACGGCCCTCGTCGCGCTGCGCAATATAAAGAGGTGGGGGGCCGGGGCACGCATCACAAGGTTCGACGCTGTTGCCACAACCCCACTGATACACCCCTACCGATCTAGGGTTAGCCGCAAAAGCGACGGGAAGCACCGTCACGCCAATCACCGTCGCCATCATGTCCTCCTCCACGCCCTCCTCCTCCCAAGGGTAGTGAAGGTGGCGTTCTCCCCCTGTCTCTCTTTGTCCTCCCTCTCCCTCTCGAATTCTCTCACGATTACATTCACAGAGGCAAATAGAGCCACTACCGATGATAATCTAGACCTAGTATCGATCCAATGCATCTAACATGTCATACATTGGGCTGCTTCTTCAAGATCGTTACCGCTTTGCTCAGACTGGAGAAAGGCAGACCATATCAATTCTGCCCATTGTGACAATCAGGAACACTGAGGAAGCAGATGAAATAATCAGTGAATGGAAGAGGACTGGGGAGCTTGTAGTAGATGAGGTGGAGGAAGGCCTAGAAAGGGAAGAAGCTCAATGGATCCACAGAATGTTTGTCTCAGCTGCAGCGTATGATCTCATAAGGGACTCGTCTGTTCTTCAGAGCAAGATCCAGCTTGTCGATGAGAGCGACTGGCTCGTCACCTGATGTCAGTCGTTAAGGTAGTGTTTGTTTGCTTTATCGCTAGCTGCCTTTTTCATGTTCTTCGTGAACTGAAAATAATATCCTGCTCTTTTTGAATCTTCTGCAGTGGAGATTGTCGCTTGTGATGCTTGCAGCAAGAACCACGGATTGGTTGCAAACATGAATGAATAGTTCTCTCGATGATCGTACCTTCACTGTCAATCATTTTCCATTCTTGGTTGAAACCTGCTCTGCTCCCATGTTTGAAGTCCAGTTCGCATAGTGCATTGACGACGTAACCCTGAACTCTCCCTGACATTTCATAGTTCATGTGTACCTTTGTTTACCAGGATCCGCAAACGCACACGCTCACGTTTTTCCCATATGCTTGTATGAGATCAACTCAGCTGTTTTGGATGATGATTTGATGTTCATTTATTGTTCAGTCAACACTTGCTCGGGTGCTCCCATCTTGCCGTGATATGCCTAACTTGAATCCTTCCTGTCATGTGCTGATTGATAATTTGATGCTTACAACAGTTGTCGACCTCACTGCAATCAAGCTCATCTTCCGGCCCTGTTACAAGATAAGCATTGAACGAAAGCTGAAACTTATGATCTATATTCCTATGCATTGCAGGATCAAAATTGAGGAACATATGCATGCTATGTGCAAAGTGAGTATAGATGTTCTTGCATTCTTTGATACGTACGTGTACTGATCAACTTATATCCCGTTTTCCTAAATCTTACTGCCGGTCCTTTCCGTTAGTACATGTTGATAGCATGATAAGATTGTTCATCCCGCGATAAGGCCAAACAAAAACCAGCAAACTCCTCTTCCTTCCGTCCTTCCCCGTCCACTGTCGTTCGTTGATAGCCAAAGAAGTCTCATCCCTGACGCAGGTGTTCGGCCTTGTCCAGTCACCCACTCACTCACTCCACGTCATCAGGGTCAAGCTCTAAAACGCCGCCCCTTACGTGCTCACGGCACAAGCGTCGAATTCATTTTCAGCCATGGCCCATAGGGACCTCCTCAACATGTTGTGGCTGGAGTGTACAGTGAAGTGCTCTGGGTGCTAACTTGACCCGAGTGAACAATCAGTTGGATCAAGCTTCCCAGTTTATCAATCAAGCGATCGCGCATCTTGAAATGTTTGGCCAAATGCTTGGTGACGATACTCCAGTTTCTATGCTAGTCAAGATTTGCATTAAACTCATCAAGTCTCTTTCTCGGTGTATGGGCACAACTGAATATGGTCGATGGCCCTCGTCGCGCTGCGCAATATAAAGAGGTGGGGGGCCGGGGCACACATCACAAGGTTCGACGCTGCTGCCACCACCCCACCGATACACCCCTACCAATCTAGGGTTAGCCGCAAAAGCGACGGGAAGCACCGCCATGCCAATCTCCGTCGCCATCATGTCCTCCTCCACGCCGTCCTCCTCCCAAGGGTAGTGAAGGTGCCGTTCTCCCCCTCTCTCTCTTTGTCCTCCCTCTCCCTCTCGAATTCTCTCACGATTACATTCACAGAGGCAAATAGAGCCACTACCGATGATAATCTAGACCTAGTATCGATCCAATGGATCTAACATGTCATACATTGGGCTGCTTCTTCAGGATCGTTACCGCTTTGCTCAGACTGGAGAAAGGCAGACCATATCAATTCTGCCCATTGTGACAATCAGGAACGCTGAGGAAGCAGATGAAATAATCAGTGAATGGAAGAGGACTGGGGAGCTTGTAGTAGCTGAGGTGGAGGAAGGCCTAGAAAGGGAAGAAGATCAACGGATCCACAGAATGTTTGTCTCAGCTGCAGCGTATGATCTCATAAGGGACTCGTCTGTTCTTCAGAGCAAGATCCAGCTTGTCGATGAGAGCGACTGGCTCGTCACCTGATGTCAGTCGTTAAGGTAGTGTTTGTTTGCTTTATCCTATCTGTCTTTTTCATGTTCTTTGTGAACTGAAAATAATATCCTGCTCTTTTTGAATCTTCTGCAGTGGAGATTGTCGCTTGTGATGCTTGCAGCAAGAACCACAGATTGGTTGCAAACATGAATGAATAGTTCTCTCGATGATCGTACCTTCACTGTCAATCATTTTCCAGTATTGGTTGAAACCTGCTCTGCTCCCATGTTTGAAGTCCAGTTCGCATAGTGCATTGACGACGTAACCCTGAACTCTCCCTGACATTTCATAGTTCATGTGTACCTTTGTTTACCAGGATCCGCAAACGCACATGCTCACGTTTTTCCCATATGCTTGTATGAGATCAACTCAGCTGTTTTGGATGATGATTTGATGTTCATTTATTGTTCAGTCAACACTTGCTCGGGTGCTCCCATCTTGCCGTGATATGCCTAACTTGAATCCTTCCTGTCATGTGCTAATTGATAATTTGATGCTTACAACAGTTGTCGACCTCACTGCAATCAAGCTCGTCTCCCGGCCCTGTTACAAGATGAGCATTGAACGAAAGCTGAAACTTATGATCTATATTCCTATGCATTGCAGGATTAAAATTGAGGAACATATGATGTTCTTGCATTCTTTGATACGTACGTGTACTGATCAACCTATATCCCGTTTTCCTAAATCTTACTCCCGGTCCTTTCCGTTGGTACATGTTGATAGCCTGATAAGATTGTTCATCCCGCGATAAGGCCAAACAAAAACCAGCGAACTCCTCTTCCTTCCGTCCTTCCCCGTCCACTGCCGTTCGCTGACAGCCAAAGAAGTCTCGGCTCTGACGCAGGTGTTCGGCCTTGTCCAGTCACCCACTCACTCACTCCACGTCATCAGGGTCAAGCTCTAAAACCCCGCACCTTACGTGCTCACGGCACAAGCATCGAATTCATCTTCAGCCATGGCCCATAGGGACCTTCTCAACATGTTGTGGCCGGAGTGTATAGTGAAGTGCTCTGGGTGCTAACTTGAACCGAGTGAACAATCAGTTGGATCAAGCTTCCCAGTTTATCAATCAAGCGATCGCGCATCTTGAAATGTTTGGCCAAATTCTTGGTGACGATACTCCAGTTTCTATGCTAGTCAAGAGTTGCATTAAACTCCTCAAGTCTCTTTCTCGGTGTATGGGCACAAACGAATATGGTTGACGGCCCTCGTCGCGCTGCGCAATATAAAGAGGTGGGGGCCGGGGCACGCATCACAAGGTTCGACGCTGCTGCCACCACCCCACCGATACACCCCTACCGATCAAGGGTTATCCGCAAAAGAGACGGGAAGCACCGCCACGCCAATAACCGTCGCCATCATGTCCTCCTCGACGCCGTCCTCCTCCCGAGGGTAGTGAAGGTGGCGTTCTCCCCCCTCTCTCTCTTTGTCCTCCCTCTCCCTCCCAAATTCTCTCACGATTACATTCAAAGAGTCAAATAGAGCCACTACCGATGATAATCTAGACCTAGTATCGATCCAATGCATCTAACATGTCATACATTGGGCTGCTTCTTCAGGATCGTTACCGCTTTGCTCAGACTCGAGAAAGGCAGACCATATCAATTTTGCCCATTGTGACAATCAGGAATGCTGAGGAAGCAGATGAAATAATCAGTGAATGGAAGAGGACTGGGGAGCTTGTAGTAGCTGAGGTGGAGGAAGGCCTAGGAAGGGAAGAAGCTCAACGGATCCACAAAATGTTTGTCTCAGCTGCAGCGTATGATCTCATAAGGGACTCATCTGTTCTTCAGAGCAAGATCCAGCTGGTCGATGAGAGCGACTGGCTCGTCACCTGATGTCAGTCGTTAAGGTAGTGTTTGTTTGCTTTATCGCTATCTGTCTTTTTCATGTTCTTCGTGAACTGAAAATAATATCCTGCTCTTTTTGAATCTTCTGCAGTGGAGATTGTCTCTTGTGATGCTTGCAGCAAGAACCACAGATTGGTTGCAAACATGAATGAATAGTTCTCTCGATGATCGTACCTTCACTGTCAATCATTTTCCAGTCTTGGTTGAAACCTGCTCTGCTCCCATGTTTGAAGTCTAGTTCGCATAGTGCATTGACGACGTAACCCTGAACTCTCCCTGACATTTCATAGTTCATTTGTACCTTTGTTTACCAGGATCCGCAAACGCACACGCTCACGTTTTTCCCATATGCTTGTATGAGATCAACTCAGCTGTTTTGGGTGATGATTTGATGTTCATTTATTGTTCAGTCAACACTTGCTCGGCTGCTCCCATCTTGCCGTGATATGCCTAACTTGAATCCTTCTTGTCATGTGCTGATTGATAATTTGATGCTTACAACAGTTGTCGACCTCACTGCAATCAAGCTCAACTCCCGGCCCTGTTACAAGATGAGCATTGAACGAAAGCTGAAACTTATGATCTATATTCCTATGCATTGCAGGATCAAAATTGAGGAACATATGCATGCTATATGCAAAGTGAGTATAGATGTTCTTGCATTCTTTGATACGTACGTGTACTGATCAACTTATATCCCGTTTTCCTAAATATTACTCTCGGTCCTTTCCGTTACTACATGTTGATAGCCTGATAAGATTGTTCATCCCGCGATAAGGCCAAACAAAAACCAGCGAACTCCTCTTCCTTCCGTCCTCCCCCGTCCACTGCCGTTCGCTGATAGCCAAAGAAGTCTCAGCCCTGACGCAGGTGTTCGGCCTTGTCCAGTCACCCACTCACTCACTCCACATCATCAGGGTCAAGCTCTAAAACGCCGCCCCTTACGTGCTCACGGCACAAGCGTCGAATTCATCTTCAGCCATGGCCCATAGGGACCTCTCAACATGTTGTGGCCGGAGTGTATAGTGAAGTGCTCTGGGTGCTAAATTGAACCGAGTGAACAATCAGTTCGATCAAGCTTCCCAGTTTATCAATCAAGCGATCGCGCATCTTGAAATGTTTGGCCAAATTCTTGGTGACGATACTCCAGTTTCTATGCTAGTCAAGAGTTGCATTAAACTCCTCAAGTCTCTTTCTCGGTGTATGGGCACAAACGAATATGGTTGACGGCCCTCGTCGCGCTGCGCAATATAAAGAGGTGGGGGTCGGGGCACGCATCACAAGGTTCGACGCTGCTGCCACCACCCCACCGATACACCCCTACCGATCTAGGGTTATCCGCAAAAGAGACGGGAAGCACCGCCACGCCAATCACCGTCGCCATCATGTCCTCCTCCACGCCGTCCTCCTCCCAAGGGTAGTGAAGGTGGCGTTCTCCCCCTCTCTCTCTTTGTCCTCCCTCTCCCTCCCGAATTCTCTCACGATTACATTCACAGAGGCAAATAGAGCCACTACCGATGATAATCTAGACCTAGTATCGATCCAATGCATCTAACATGTCATACATTGGGCTGCTTCTTCAGGATCGTTACCGCTTTGCTCAGACTGGAGAAAGGCAGACCATATCAATTCTGCCCATTGTGACAATCAGGAACGCTGAGGAAGCAGATGAAATATTCAGTGAATGGAAGAGGACCGGGGAGCTTGTAGTAGCTGAGGTGGAGGAAGGCCTAGAAAGGGAAGAAGCTCAACGGATCTACAGAATGTTTGTCTCAGCTGCAGCGTATGATCTCATAAGGGACTCATCTGTTCTTCAGAGCAAGATCCAGCTTGTCGATGAGAGCGACTGGCTCGTCTCCTGATGTCAGTCGTTAAGGTAGTGTTTGTTTGCTTTATTGCTATCTGTCTTTTTCATGTTCTTCGTGAACTGAAAATAATATCCTGCTCTTTTTGAATCTTCTGCAGTGGAGATTGTCGCTTGTGATGCTTGCAGCAAGAACCACAGATTGGTTGCAAACATGAATGAATAGTTCTATCGATGATCGTACCTTCACTGTCAATCATTTTCCAGTATTGGTTGAAACCTGCTCTGCTCCCATGTTTGAAGTCCAGTTCGCATAGTGCATTGACGACGTAACCCTGAACTCTCCCTGACATTTCATAGTTCATGTGTACCTTTGTTTACCAGGATCCGCAAACGCACACGCTCACGTTTTTCCCATATGCTTGTATGAGATCAACTCAGCTGTTTTGGATGATGATTTGATGTTCATTTATTGTTCAGTCAACACTTGCTCGGGTGCTCCCATCTTGCCGTGATATGCCTAACTTGAATCCTTCTGTCATGTGCTGATTGATAATTTGATGCTTACAACAGTTGTCGACCTCACTGCAATCAAACTCGTCTCCCGGCCCTGTTACAAGATGAGCATTGAACGAAAGTTGGAACTTGTGATCTATATTCCTATGCATTGCAGGATCAAAATTGAGGAACATATGCATGCTATGTGCAAAGTGAGTATAGATGTTCTTGCATTCTTTGATACGTACGTGTACTGATCAACTTATATCCCGTTTTCCTAAATCTTACTGCCGGTCCTTTCCGTTCGTACATGTTGATAGCATGATAAGATTGTTCATCCCGCGATAAGGCCAAACAAAAACCAGCAAACTCCTCTTCCTTCTGTCCTTCCCCGTCCACTGCCGTTCGCTGATAGCCAAAGAAGTCTCATCCCTGACGCAGGTGTTCGGCCTTGTCCAGTCACCCACTCACTCACTCCACGTCATCAGGGTCAAGCTCTAAAACGCCGCCCCTTACGTGCTCACGGCACAAGCGTCGAATTCATTTTCAGCCATGGCCCATAGGGACCTCCTCAACATGTTGTGGCTGGAGTGTACAGTGAAGTGCTCTGGGTGCTAACTTGACCCGAGTGAACAATCAGTTGGATCAAGCTTCCTAGTTTATCAATCAAGCGATCGCGCATCTTGAAATGTTTGGCCAAATGCTTGGTGACGATACTCCAGTTTCTATGCTAGTCAAGAGTTGCATTAAACTCCTCAAGTCTCTTTCTCGGTGTATGGGCACAACCGAATATGGTTGATGGCCCTCGTCGCGCTGCGCAATATAAAGAGGTGGGGGGCCGGCGCACGCATCACAAGGTTCGATGCTGCTGCCACCACCCCACCGATTCACCCCTACCAATCTAGGGTTAGCTGCAAAAGCGACGGGAAGCACCGCCATGCCAATCTCCGTCGCCATCATGTCCTCCTCCACGCCGTCCTCCTCCCAAGGGTAGTGAAGGTGGCGTTCTCCCCCCTCTCTCTTTGTCCTCCCTCTCCCTCTCGAATTCTCTCACGATTACATTCACAGAGGCAAATAGAGCCACTACCGATGATAATCTAGACCTAGTATCGATCCAATGCATCTAACATGTCATACATTGGGCTGCTTCTTCAGGATCGTTACCGCTTTGCTCAGACTGGAGAAAGGCAGACCATATCAATTCTGCCCATTGTGACAATCAGGAACGCTGAGGAAGCAGATGAAATAATCAGTGAATGGAAGAGGACTGGGGAGCTTGTAGTAGCTGAGGTGGAGGAAGGCCTAGAAAGGGAAGAAGCTCAACGGATCCACAGAATGTTTGTCTCAGCTGCAGCGTATGATCTCATAAGGGACTCGTCTGTTCTTCAGAGCAAGATCCAGCTTGTCGATGAGAGCGACTGGCTCGTCACCTGATGTCAGTCGTTAAGGTAGTGTTTGTTTGCTTTATCCTATCTGTCTTTTTCATGTTCTTCGTGAACTGAAAATAATATCCTGCTCTTTTTGAATCTTCTGCAGTGGAGATTGTCGCTTGTGATGCTTGCAGCAATAACCACAGATTGGTTGCAAACATGAATGAATAGTTCTCTCGATGATCGTACCTTCACTGTCAATCATTTTCCAGTATTGGTTGAAACCTGCTCTGCTCCCATGTTTGAAGTCCAGTTCGCATAGTGCATTGACGACGTAACCCTGAACTCTCCCTGACATTTCATAGTTCATGTGTACCTTTGTTTACCAGCATCCGCAAACGCACATGCTCACGTTTTTCCCATATGCTTGTGAGAGATCAACTCAGCTGTTTGGGATGATGATTTGATGTTCATTTATTGTTCAGTCAACACTTGCTCGGGTGCTCCCATCTTGCCGTGATATGCCTAACTTGAATCCTTCCTGTCATGTGCTGATTGATAATTTGATGCTTACAACAGTTGTCGACCTCACTGCAATCACGCTCGTCTCCCGGCCCTGTTACAAGATGAGCATTGAACGAAAGCTGAAACTTATGATCTATATTCCTATGCATTGCAGGATCAAAATTGAGGAACATATGATGTTCTTGCATTCTTTGATACGTACGTGTACTGATCAACCTATATCCCGTTTTCCTAAATCTTACTCTCGGTCCTTTCCGTTGCTACATGTTGATATCCTGATAAGATTGTTCATCCCGCGATAAGGCCAAACAAAAACCAGCAAACTCCTCTTCCTTCCGTCCTTCCCCGTCCACTGCCGTTCGCTGACAGCCAAAGAAGTCTCAGCTCTGACGTAGGTGTTCGGCCTTGTCCAGTCACCCACTCACTTAGTCCACGTCATCAGGGTCAAGATCTAAAACCCCGCACCTTACATGCTCACGGCACAAGCGTCGAATTCATCTTCAGCCATGGCCCATAGGGACCTTCTAACCATGTTGTGGTCGGAGTGTATAGTGAAGTGCTCTGGGTGCTAACTTGACCCGAGTGAACAATCAGTTGGATCAAGCTTCCCAGTTTATCAATCAAGCGATCGCGCATCTTGAAATGTTTGGCCAAATTCTTGGTGACGATACTCCAGTTTTTATGCTAGTCAAGAGTTGCATTAAACTCCTCAAGTCTCTTTCTCGGTGTATGGGCACAAACGAATATGGTTGACGGCCCTCGTCGCGCTGCGCAATATAAAGAGGTGGGGGCCGGGGCACGCATCACAAGGTTCGACGCTGCTGCCACCACCCCACTGATACACCCCTACCGATCTAGGGTTATCCGCAAAAGCGACGGGAAGCACCGCCACGCCAATCACCGTCGCCATCATGTCCTCCTCCACGTCGTCCTCCTCCCAAGGGTAGTGAAGGTGGCGTTCTCCCCCCTCTCTCTCTTTGTCCTCCCTCTCCCTCCCGAATTCTCTCACGATTACATCCACAGAGGAAAATAGAGCCACTACCGATGATAATCTAGACCTAGTATCGATCCAATGCATCTAACATGTCATACATTGGGCTGCTTCTTCAGGATCGTTACTGCTTTGCTCAGACTGGAGAAAGGCAGACCATATCAATTTTGCCCATTATGACAATCAGGAATGCTGAGGAAGCAGATGAAATAATCAGTGAATGGAAGAGGACTGGGGAGCTTGTAGTAGCTGAGGTGGAGGAAGGCCTAGGAAGGGAAGAAGCTCAACGGATCCACAGAATGTTTGTCTCAGCTGCAGCGTATGATCTCATAAGGGACTCATCTGTTCTTCAGAGCAAGATCCAGCTTGTCGATGAGAGCGACTGGCTCGTCACCTGATGTCAGTCGTTAAGGTAGTGTTTGTTTGCTTTATCGCTATCTGTCTTTTTCATGTTCTTCGTGAACTGAAAATAATATCCTGCTCTTTTTGAATCTTCTGCAGTGGAGATTGTCGCTTGTGATGCTTGCAGCAAGAACCACAGATTGGTTAAGAAACAAACATGAATGAATAGTTCTCTCGATGATCGTACCTTCACTGTCAATCATTTTCCAGTCTTGGTTGAAACCTGCTCTGGCTCCCATGTTTGAAGTCCAGTTCGCATAGTGCATTGACGTAACCCTGAACTATCCCTGACATTTCATAGTTCATGTGTACCTCTGTTTACCAGGATCCGCAAACGCACAAGCTCGCGATTTCCCCATATGCTTTGTATGAGATCAACTCAGCTGTTTTGGATGATGATTTGATGTTCATTTATTGTTCAGTCAACACTTGCTCGGGTGCTCCCATCTTGCCGTGATATGCCTAACTTGAATCCTTCCTGTCATGTGCTGATTGATAATTTGATACTTACAACAGTTGTCGACCTCACTGCAATCAAGCTCGTCTCCCGGCCCTGTTACAAGATGAGCATTGAACGGAAGCTGAAACTTATGATCTATATTCCTATGCATTGCAGGATCAAAATTGAGGAACATATGCATGCTATGTGCAAAGTGAGTATAGATGTTCTTGCATTCTTTGATACGTACGTGTACTGGTCAACTTATATCCCGTTTTCCTAAATCTTACTCCCGGCCCTTTCCGTTGGTACATGTTGATAGCCTGATCGGATTGTTCATCCCGCGATAAGGCCAAACAAAAACCAGCGAACTCCTCTTCCTTCCCCGTCCACTGCCGTTCGCAGATAGCCAAAGAAGTCTCAGCCCTGACGCTGGTGTTCGTCCTTGTCCAGTCACCCACTCACTCACTCCACGTCATCAGGGTCAAGCTCTAAAATGCCGACCCTTACGTGCTCACAGCGTTCAGCGTCGAATCATCTTCAGCCATGGCCCATAGGGACGTCCTCAACATGTTGTGGCCGGCCACCCACCTCCCTCGTCGTCGGCACGGAGTTGCTCTCCGGTGAGCCCGCCATGCAGCACCAGGGACCAGACGTCGTTTGGCCTTAGCCTCGACGCCCAAGTGAATATGCCAACGCCCTGCTCATCCATCGTCGGCCGGCGACGGCGAGGACCTCGCGCAATACCCGCGACTACACTGGCGACAACCCAGTGCCCGCAAGGCCATCTCGTGGTTGTCTTCCTCGACCGCAACGCGTGTACGTTGGGCTGATGACCATAGACAACACCGGCGCACATGACCGTGAGCTACGCTGCCGCTCGGAGCTATTACCTTGTTGTGCCATGCTCGCTTGCTGGCAGCAGCAGAGTGGGGGCGTTTTTCGTTCGCGACGACGAACCATGCAGCACCACGTTGCACGACACACAGCATGCAGCATTTTACAACCATTTTGGACCGGTTTTGCACTGTACCGGTTGATCACCGTTTGCAAGTTGTTGTGCCTTTTTGCTCCCGTTGTACTAGCAATATAAACTAGAACGTAGCATGCTATTTTTAAGGTATATCGCGATATAGCTTACTACGATATTTTTAAGGTCCACCAATGCAATAATAATCTAGAACCCAAGGCCTCAACCAACCCGCCCAATGGCTGGTCGGGAGCACTTACTGGTCCATCAGTCTCAAAGCCGACATCGCTTCGCACGCTCCACAATCCGCTGCTTCCGTCTTCCGCAAATCCATCTTCCGAACAAGTATCAACGCATTGATCTTGCCAGACCTATTGTCGATGTCGCCACCCTGCGCGTGCCCATCATCACACTTTCGTCGTCGTGACCCCTCTGCGCCAGGTCACCGAGAGTCGTTGTCGTCGAGCGGTAAATGCAACATTGCTCCTCCTCCTGCCTCCTCTAGCTAGTAGATGCTCCAAAACGATGTCATCGAGAGATAAACGACGCCAAACCTCTCCATCGTCCAATATAGGAGACCTAGATCTAGGGTTTTCCCTGGAGCAGCCCAAGGGAGGAGATAAGGACTATATTGATGATGTCTCTCCATCAAGGCAACGATGCCCCAAGACGTCGCCATCATTCGTCGTCAAGGACGGCTTGGTTTTTACCAGCAGCCCCATCTCCCTGTCCTCACCGCTGACCGACGCCGATGGACCAGCGAGTCGGGCGACTTCCCGCCGTTTAGAATTCTACGAGCAGGAAAGAGAGGCTGCAAACCCACCCTAGTGCAACACATATAGGCTGAAACCCTACGCACCGCCGCCAACACCACGTCTAAGGCACTATGAGGGAGGGCTTGGATCGGCGGCTACCGGCACCGAAACCGGATGGCCTGAAGGTCGTCGCCGCCGCCGTTGCGCGGGGTTCATCACTAGAGAACTTGTCGTCACCGGGTGGGGGCGAGGACGCAGGGATGGGAGCCATGCCCTGCCGCGGCCATCATAGGGGCGGGCACATGCTTTACCGGCCGTCCCTCTTGCAGCGGCGATGCGAGAGAGTGGGAAGAGGAGGGGTGGAGAGGCGGCAGTGCTAGGGTTCCCCCGTGTTGCCAGAGGACGGCCTGATTTGGGGGGGGGGGGGGTGGGTGGGTGGGTGATGGGGGATTTTACTTCCCTTGCTTCTGCAGCAATTTGGGATACACACAACATGTTCAGCATGAGTATGAGGATTTTTAACTTGGTTAATAACAAAGGCAGATCCTCAGAATACATTGCATGAGTATTAGGAAAGCCTCATGCTCAAGCAGGGACGGAACCAGGAATATATTACAAAAGGGGCAATTTCCAGACAAATAAACTTGAAGGGGCATTTAGCTAAATTTGGGTAAATTCGGGGATCAAAACACAAATAAACTAGAGGGTTTTAGAAAATTTTCCATCCATTGGAGGGGGGCTGCATGGCCCCAGCCCGCACCCTGGTTCCGTCCCTATGCTAAAATATAAATAGGAATCTAAATTCGCGTCGGCGAGGATTTGAAGTTGGGTGCATCCACTCTCTCAACTAGTTGAGGTAGACTCACTCCACAAAAGCCGTTGTTTTGAGTTTTACCATTTTGGCAACTTAGCTGGCTCTCTGTTTATAAATTAAGGAATTGTCTAAAATACCCTCAAAGAGATTTGACAACATGTATTTTTTTCATTGCCTACAAATTGGCTAAACGGTCAGTGCTGCTATACAATTTGCGTAAAAAGTTGATCAATTTTTAAAAACTTAAATTTGATCAAAGAATGCGCGCAATATCAATCTAGAAAATGAATTATCATGAGCGTTAAGTTTTGCCTCCATTTATAAGTAGCTAGCAATCTCTCAGCGACTATCAAAATTCACAAACATATTTTTTGTTTTTTAATAAACAAACACATATACCTGTGCACGTATACACGCGTGAGCCTGAGTCATGGTTGCAAAGACCGAGAGGACCAAAGCCACGGACACAATCACTAATTAATTCATCCTCCCAGCTGATCGACGCGACGTTCGTCATTCCTGATGCCGCTCATGCTGACGGAGGAGTCCGACCATGCACGGGTTTGGTACGTGAGACCGTGAGACACGGCCTGGGAATGGCATTTTTTTGCTGAGAATACGCGAAGTTTAGAGCATCTCCAACCGCCTTCCTCCCCTCCCTCCACGAGCCCTAGGGCCTTTTTTAGCACCGGTACGCTGATTTTCACCTAGTCACGCTCTCAGAACGTGACTTAGCGCTAGTTTGGGCTAAATTAGCGCCATCGAACTCAGCGCTGGGGCTGCTGGGGGCGCCGGATAAAGCAAAACCGCGTGTGGGTCCGTTCGGGTGTGGCCTGTTTTTGCGCCATCCCTCCCCCCTTTCCCTCCACCGCGCCAAACTATCTCCTTCCCCGCCTAGCTCCCGCCCTTTCTTCCCTCCATAGATCTCCAGCGCCCGCCATGCCGCCGAAAAAAATACAAACAACCACGCGCCGCCGGAGAGGCGAGCAGCCGAAGGCGAGGAGGACGAGGAGGCTGTTGCCGAGCCGCCCGACATGACGAACCCGGAGTGGTTAGCCAAGAAGCCCAGGGACGCAGCGGCGGCGGAAGAGGAGGAGTCACACGCCGTCATGGCTTGGAACGCGGCAGCGCGCCAGCCTACTCCTCCACTCCCCCAGAAACCCGCCCAGTCGGTGTCAAGACCGTACATGCACGGAGGCGTAGGGAAGCCAGCCGAGCGTCGCATCGCCGGCGGCTGGCTTCTCGCCGCAGGTGTGGACACCGGCGGACCCAGCGTCCCTGCTCCCCGGCGCTTGCCCGGGCTTCCGGCCGGCCGGGTAGAGTATTTATACCGTATTTGTACAGTAAATTGGCTAAAAGAAATCATTCTATACACTTAAATGTACTGTTTGCCCAGGCTTTGAGTTTTCCCTAGGTCCGCCACTGGGTGTGGAGGTACTCCCCGTCGCCGGACTACGTCGATGGTGATCCTCTCGGCGGCTTCAACCCCAACACCGCCTTACAGCACTGCCCTGCGCCACGCGCCCCTCCACCCGCGCCCGTGTTCGCCGCCATCCTCAACGTCCCCTACGGTTACTCTCCGGCCTCCTACGTCCACTCCCCGTCCGTCCAAGCTCAAGTTCCGCGACGTGGTCCTCTCGCCTTCGGTGCCAGGTCAAGTTCGGCGCCGCAGTTCAGCGCCACGGAGGCCGAGATGGATGACATAATTGCCTTCGACTCGGTGGCCGCCGCCTCATCTCCCGGGTTCTTCACGCAGGCCGACTCGCAGGAAGCACCAGGTGAAGGGGACGGCGTCGACCTCGACGATGCTGGTGAGGAGGTGGAAGAGCTGGAGCCAGCCAGATGTTGCAGGTGGCCGCCAAGGGGAAACACAAGCGTCGGGGAAACGCAAGCGCCGGGAGAACGCCAAGCCGCCGGGATCAAGTGGTCGACGAAGGAAGACGAGTGCCTCGCCGAAGCATGGAACACCATCAACATCGATCCGATCACCGGTGCGAACCAGAACATCGACAACTACTGGCGAAGGGTGAAGACGACGTTCGATGAGCGCAAGCTGGTCAACATCCAGTTCAAAGGCATACACATTGACTGCGGCGAGAAGGCGATGACCAACCATTGGGCGACGATCCAGCAGGCGTGCAACAAATGACATGGCATCCAGGAGGAGGTCCAGACCTGCCAAGAGAGCGACGCCATCATCGACTGCTAGGTATACCCAGACCTCGCCGTGTCTTTCCCCGATTGGCACCGTCTTTCGCCATGTCTTTCGCCGATCGGTGCTAGTCTTTGTGCAGATGCTCCGGATGTTCGACCTGTACCGCCAGGACAACAACGACGGTGACTTCAAATTTCTGCATGTGTTCACCCGGATCGAGACGTGCCAGAAATGGAAAGAGATCTGCTTGTCCCTCGTCAAGAACAACACCATCTACAACCCAGACGCATCGCCAGACGCCGTCGAGGATCGTCGGATCGACAACAAGAAGGCCAAGGCGGCGAGGGACTCGGCGCCCGCAGCAGAGCGCCTCCAGGCGTCGATCAACCTGTGCATCTCCGACGCCAAACCCACGCCGCCCTGAGAGAGCTCCAGGCCAAGTCTAGGTGGGATGAGCTCATGGAGAACCAGACGGCCAAGCTCGAGCTCCTCAAGACGAACGTCACGGCGAAGAAGCGGAACACGGACTTGGACTTTTTGGTTGGCATTGACCTGGTGGCGATGGACCAGGTGAAGGCGTGGTACATGGCGGAGCGCTCGGCCATCCTCAACCAGATCGTCGTGACAATGGGAAGCACCACCACGCCGGAGGACACCAGTCTGCCCGAGGACAACACCGCACTGGAGGACACCAGTCCGCTCGAGGACACCTCCGCACCCGAGGACACAGCGAAGCCGAGCACCGCCGCCCCCGATACTGAGGACACCACCGCCACGCCGAGCACCATCGCCACCGAGACCGGGGACACCGCCGCGCCGGATGTCACGCCGACTGACGTGTCCGCTGCTTCGCCCGAGGAGCCAGTCGTTTGATACTCGTCGCAGGACCTTGTCACCGTCCTATGACGTGCTTTTGCCGACCCGTTGATCGCCAAACTGTGGCATGTTGATCGCCGCACTCTGCCTTGTTGATCGCCGAACCTGGACTTTTTTGAAGCGGGAAGGAGATGTTTGAATTCATGCATTTTTTTCCGCTTGTTTGCCAAAACCTGGGGGTGCGACTGGAAACGTTGGCCCCCCAGGCCGAAAATTTTGCTCGCTGAACCTGCCAAGTGGTTTCGTCGGGGCAAACGGCCGGAGATGCTCTTAAAAGGCAGGGAGAAATCAGAAGGTGGGTCCGACGGTAAAATTCAAGGAGCGTTGTGATAGAGAGAAACCAGTCATGCCCGGACACATAATGCAAATCTCTCTCCATAGCCATTGCGTCCGTAGGTCTAGCATTATTGCGCGGGAGGCACCTCCAACATGCTTTTTGCCGCGCATGTATTTCGTCGACCGGCTTTGAAAGCACCAGCAAGCCGATACTTTGTTTAATTTGTTCGGTTGTGACTACTAGCTTCGTTCATTTAGATCTAAAAAAATACTACCTTCGTTCATTTTTATAAGTTATACTATTTATCATTTAAATTTTAACAATATATATAATAAAATGAGTGAATCTATATATAAAATGACTAGATTCACTCGTTTTAAAATATATGTGGGCTAAATTGAAATGACTTGTACAAGTGAATGGAGAGTAGTAAAAATGTACGTGTCATGTACATTCTAAAAGCAAACCCAACGGCCTGACTAAAACAGATCTAACATTTGTTCCGTTCGGGTCGACCAAATTTCTCTAAAACTGTGAATGTGTGTAGATGGAACCCAATAGTCCATCCTAAATTTAACTTAATTTATAGTCACGAGGGGCAGCTATGGCCATCCCCAAGCTCACATTGCAGAAATTTAAAGAAATAAAACAAGAAAGACCTTATCTAGTGGGTCCTCGCCTTCGGTGTTGCCGTCGATGTCCTCCTCTGCCGCGGTGCCCTACTCGTCATCCTAGAAGACGACGTAGACATGATGTGGCCATGGGGGCGCAGGCTTCCAGGCCCGCCCCGCCTCATGGTCCTCTCGCATTGACCACAGACGAGGCGGCGACACACCGCCTCCACGACAGACAGCTGAAGTGACAGCGCCAGATCCGGCCACATCGCCAGCTTGGCGATCTCAGAGGCCTCCATGGAGCAGTGGAGGTCGGTGTTTTCCTAGTGCGGACGGAGGCGACAACGCCTTGTCATACTCCTCCTGTGGCGCGACGGGTGGCGTGCGCTATTGGTTGGCATCCAGGACGTCGAGGTATCCGCCCAAGCGTCATCGCCGTCACCCTCGGGGTCGCCATTCTCTGTTGCCCTCAGTGTCGCCGTCGCTGTCGCCCTTGTTGCTATCGGTGAGGTAGACGACTCTGCCCGCAACGTGGAGGCGTATGTGTTGTTCGCCACCGCAGAGTTGTAGGGGGGCAGCAACGTTTTTTTTTAAAATAGGGAGTACCCGAGTCTCTGCATCGAGTGATGCACACAGTTTTTATTGATTTTTGAGTTTCAGCGTGACTTAAAAGTTTACAGAACCGCATAGAGAGACATGCCTCCCACTGAAAGATAAGCAACAAAATCAAAACTACGAAAGTCTATTGATATGCTGCCACGTATGTTGGGAGAAAAAATCCCGTGCCACCGCAAGAAGACGTTTGCATCCATCCACCATAAGCTCCCTCTGATCCAAAGATAATAGGAAATCCCATAATTGGATCTAATGCGCCGCCATAGAGATAACCTATAAGACATGAAAATTTTCTTTCCTGTTAAAAACAAGATTATTCCTACAATTCCAAATTGATCAACAAATAGCCGAAATACCAATACGGATTCTATTTTTTGTCTTCTTGTCGATTCCATTCAACCAGCTCCCAAACATATTTATAACATTGGAGGGGGAAGGAATATTGTAGGTACAAAAAACCACACGCCAAACAAGTTTAGCAAAAGGACATAGGATAAATAAGTGATCAATGGACTCCTCATTCCCACAAAAAGAACAATGCGTATCAGCTTTCCAGCCCCTTTTAGCTAAATTGTCGCTAGTAAGCAACACCTTCTTATCTAAGAACCACATAATTATTTTAATCTTGAGAGGGATTTTCAATTTCCATAAGTACTTTTTGAGAAAATCGTATGACCATTCATAATATCCTCATACATAGACTTAACTGAGAACATCCCATCCCGAGTCAAGTTCCACCTAAAACTATCTGATTCGGAATTAAGAGAAACATGCATCAGACGCAAACATAGGTGCGACCACACATCCCAAGAATTGCCCACTAAGTTCCTTCGAAAACTAATACTAAGAGGAGGGCCATTGTGGAACACATAATGTACCTAAATATTTTTACGTTACACAATGTTATACAAAAGGGGATACTGATTTTGAAGCGGTGTCGGTCCTATATCCTCCCAAAATCTTATTGTCTCCTCATTCCCAAGTATAAAAGAACCTCTACGAAAGAAGTCTTCCTTCACTCTTATTAGACCTTTCAAAAGGGAGAATCAGTAGGTTGTGCCTCAACATGAGCTAAAGTTTTGCTACGAAGATATTTGTTTTGAAGCAATTCCTGCCAAACACCCTCCTCATTAAGGTGCTTAAACAACCACTTACTAAGCAAACATCTATTTTTCAGCTCAAGCATTTCGACACCAAGCCCACCCTGATCCTTAGGTCGATAATTAATGTTCCATTTGGATAATCTATATTTCTGTTTGTTCTCGTCACTTTGCCAAGAAAACGAGATCTATAGAAATCAGGTTCTTGCGAACACCCTTAGGAATCTCCATAAAAGAGAGCATAAACATGGGTAGACTTGTTAAAACCGAGTTAACAAGAACTAAACGAACCCCATAGGATAATAACTTCCCTTTCCAACATGCCAGTTTGTCTTCAAAACAACATTCAACTGGATGCCACTCAGAATTTCTTAGTTTTCTATAATGAATAGGAATACCCAAATATTTAAAAGGTAAAGAACTAGACTCACAACCAAAAATTTGTTTGTGCTGGTCCTCAACCTCTTTAGCTTTTCCAAAACAGAAAACTTCACTCTTGTGAAAGTTAATTTTGAGACCCGATAATTGCTCAAAGATACACAAAATTAACTTGAGCTTAAGAGCCCTAGAGAGATCATGCTCTAAGAAAAGAATAGTATCATCATCATATTGCAGGATAGACAAACTACCCTCTACTAAGTTAGGAATGAGACCTCCAATTTGTCCATTCTCCTTTTCCCGAGCAATCAAAATGGATAACATATTGATGACCCACAAGTATCGGGGTGTATCGTAGTACTTTCGATAAATAAGAGTGTCGAACCCAATAAGGAGCAGAAGGTGTTAACAAGCAGGTTGGATAGAGGATTCACTGTAAACACTAGCAAACGAGTTTTTGGTTGTTTTGGATATAGCAGATAAATAAAGTACGAGTAAATAAAGTGCAGTAAATAATATTGCAGCAAGTGGCCTAATCCTTTTGAGAGCAAAGGACAAGCCGATTGTGTTACTTATGTCTACCAAATGTGCTCGAGGACACATGGGAATTTCGTCAAGTGCTTTCGCTTCGTTACGGTTGATTAATATCCATTGGTTCGTGAAGTGTTTTGTGGGTGAACCTATGCCAATGCACCGCCCAACTAGGAATAACACATACTTGTGATTATACCCCTCGCACCACAAATACAAGAAAGTAATTAAGATAAATTAACCACATCCTTAAAACTGCGGGATTCTACGCTCCCTCGTGCATTGGTTTCCTAACGGGGGTTTAGGTTTCTGTCACTCCGGCAACCCCACAATTAGTAGCCAAATACACAATGCATCCTCCTAGGCCCATAAAGGTGAAGTATCATGTAGTCGACGTTCACATGAGACCACTAGAAGAATAGCACCCCAACTTAAATACCGAACCACGAGATATTACTTCAATATAACTTCACTACTAACATCATGACTTCTCCATTGTTCTCAAGAACTAAACGAACTACTCACAAGACATCATATGGATCATAATCATAGGTGATATAATGGATGATAACAATCTGGTCATAAAGTGCTAACACCAATAAATCTCACAAGCATCAACTACTAACAAGTAATCCACACCGGGAGAGAGATCTAATATAAAACAACGGTAGAGGCCCCTAATTGTTACAACGGGATGAAGGTGGATGATGAAGGTGACGGTGCTGGTGCTGGTGATGAGGATGATGATGATGATGATCCCGATGAAGCCCGGAGTGATGACGGTGACAATGGCGATGATTTGCCCTCTCCGGAGAGGAATTTCCCCGAAAAATTTCTCCCTGCCAGAGAGCTTTTCTCTCTCGGGTGTTTTCCGCCCCGAGGTGGCGGCGCAATAATTCTTCGATGATGGTATGGGGCTTAGGGTTCCCTGGGGATCAGGTATGCAAAATATGTCAACCAGAGGTGGGTCAGGGTGGCCACACCATGTGGCGGCGCGGCCAAGGGGGGGGGGCGCCACCCCATGGTGTGGGCCCCTGGTGGCCCCCTCGGCTCTCCTCGTGGCTGGCTCCCTCTTCTGAACTTCTAAGATACCTCCCGTGTCCCCTTTCTTCTTCTGATCTTCTGAAATAGGGTATCTCGACGGTGCTTTTTCCACCAGAATTCTGGTTCCGGTGTTTATTCTCCAAAAATTATGAAACATGCAAAATAAGATAAAATAACATAAGGGATGCATCATAACATGAAACATATCGATGAATAACAGAAAATAACAACATAAAATAGTGATGCAAAATGGACGTATCACATATCAGTGACAATATTGAAAAGAATAGGAGATAGGGGATCTCCTTGTCTAAGACCTTTTCTCGTTTGAAAATAATGACCTATGTCATCATTCACACGAATGCCTACACTTCCTCCCTGAACAAACTGCATAATCAATTTACACCAATCCGGTGCAAAACCTTTCATACACAAAGCATGACGAAGAAAGGGCCACTTCACTTTATCGTATGCCTTTTCAAAGTCAATCTTAAAAATAACCCCATCCATCTTGTTCTTCTTAAGTTCATGGATGGTCTCGTGAAGGATTACCACTCCTTCCAAGATGTTTCTCCCAGGCACGAAAGCCGACTGAGAAGGTCTAACCACCTTTTGCACAATCTGGGTAATACGATTAGTACCCACCTTTGTGAATATTTTAAAACTAACATTGAGAATACAAATCGGTTTGTATTGCTGAATTTGCACCGCATTATCTTTCTTTGGAAGCAAGGTTATCACTCCAAAGTTCAGTTTAAACAACTGAAGATTACCTTGTTTCAACTGAGCAAACATGACCATAAGATCATTCTTAATTACCTCCCAAAAGTTTGACAGAACTCAGAAGGGAACCATCTGGTCCTGGAGCTTTATTTAAATCCATTTGCGAAATGGCCTCAAACACTTCTTTCACTAAGAAATCAGATGTTAGAATATTGTTTTCTTCCTGAGGTAACTGCGGTATATCATGAGTGAGAGATTCATCTAACGAAATATTATTGGGAACCGACGCCCCAAAAAGTTCTTATAATGTCAGAGATGTAGGTTTTTAAATTTTCTTCTCCAACAAACGTTCCCTCGTCCCGCTCCAACTGAAAAATCATTTCCTTCCTGTGTTTGCCATTCGCAATAAGATGAGTATTATATCCCCCTCATGTATATGTTTTACCTTAGACCTTTGTGCCCATTTTGTTTCTTCATATCTCCGAAGAGAGCACAAACGATCATTAGCATCTCGCAACATATCCCTTTCTACCAACGAGAGAGAAATATTTTCGGCCTTAAGATCAAGATCATCAATTATCTTAAGCAACCTATCTCTTTCTTTCCTATAAATACCACTTTGATTCTTCGCCCAACCCTTAATGAAACGTCTTAGGTGTTTAATTTTATTCTGCCAAACCTCTATAGCCGAATTACCTTTCACAACCGCAGCCCATTCTACTGCAATCATCTCATAAAAACTGTCCTAACTTAGCCACTAAAGCTCAAAAGAAAAACACGCTTTGTTACCCACATGAGCTCAAGCCCCAAAATCCACAAAGAGGGGTGTGTGATTCGAACCAGTCCTAGTCAAATCTTGGACAGTAGCCAAAGGAAACTTATGTTCCCAATCAACAGACGAAAAGATTCTATCTAATTTTTCAAAGGTTGGAGTAGTTCTCCTACTAGCCCAAGTATATTGTCTACCTGATAGCTCAATTTCCTTCAAGTCTAAACTATGAATAATAGCATCGAACATGACTGGCCATCTCGGGTTATAGTTAGCGTTGTTCTTTTCTTCGGGCTTTCGTATTATATTAAAGTCCCCACCCACCAACAAAGGTAATGGTTCATTTTCACATATACGAACAAGCTCTGATAAGAACTGAGGTTTTAACTCATCTTGAGCAGCACCATAAACTGAAACTAGAATTCATTCGAAACCATCACTCTTAGACTTGACATACAACTTAACACAAAAAACACCTACGTCCACCTTCTTAACCTCAATAGATAAGGAGTTAATACGATTAGTATTCCACCTGATCTAACTCTTGGTGGTAAACAAAACCACACAAATTCTAAGCCCGAAGCTAGATGATTAAGAAAAGGAGATGCAAAATTCGATCTACTAGTCTCTAACAAAGCAACAAAGTCTAACTTTCTTTCACGAATACTTTCCTGGATACAAAAATGCTTACCCGGGTCCTGAAAACCCTCACTACTCCAAAACAAACCACACAAATTATGCATTTTGATCTTGTATTTATGATTAATCCTCACACTTCTACGTTTATTAGTCAAGGAATAATCCTTTTTCTTCCTAGTTTTCTTTTCTTTTTCCGAATTGACCACTAAAGCAATTGGAGAAACCTCATGAACACCAAGTTCATCTTCAACAAGATCCTCAGTTAAACTGACCGCTTTATTGAGAATTGAACTACATGGTGCACTAGCATAATTATTGTCCAAGTTATTTTGTAACATAGATATTGTTCTACTTAGATCATCATCTTTAATCAACCTAGCTGATTCAACAACCTTAGCGTGAGAAGACCCCAAAGATACCGCCAAAGTAGCATCTCTATCAGCAATATCATTATCAGAAAAAGCAAGAAGCGAAAGACTCTTATTTAGATTCATACCTGCACAGGAGTCCCTCCTAGCAACCAGCATCATAGCCCTCTCCATCTGAGTGTCATTCCCATTATGCTGAGCGCGAATGCGACCACTGGAACGCACGCCCGAAGCATCTACATCCAGTACCCCACCGAAGTCCATAATCGCCTTCCTAGAAGTGTCCATCTCCGATAAATTTGCACCCCCAAAAGGAAAGACTGGTATGGGTGTGACTAGCTGCGAGCTGCCATCCACATCAGACACATCAGGACGGGTACCGCTCCCTCCAACCGAACCACACGGAGACAAACGAATAGGAGAACAAATCTCTAGAGACCCAACATCCATCGCATCATACACAACCTTCTGAACCACCTCGCTGTTAGCCACCAGTGACAAGATTGCTATGTCCTTAGCAGAGCTCAGACTCTCCACATTAGTCCGAACATCCGAATGCATGGCCTCCATCGAGCCGACACGCTCCAAAGAGGAACCAGCTGGCTGCACATCTGTTGTGACAGCAGCAGACGAAACCGAACCAGGTGCCTCGTCAGCCTGCACCGAGGGAACAGCAGTGTCAACCGCGCCGGCAGCAGAAACATAATTTTTCTCTGCCATGACAAAAGGTGAGACTTCCCTTGCTGCCCCGACAGAAACCTTTTCTGTTTCCTCCCTCCGCGCGGAATCTTGTGGCACTAAGACAACAACATGAAAGCTAGATACAGGCCAGCTAATAGCAGATGAGAATAATTCCGAAATCTCTCTACGTGCACGGTCAAAATACTGCCGAACCGAAGGGGAAAATAAAACCCCAACCTTAACCGTTGTATTCTTAGTATTTCAGTCCCGCCACCTTGCGTTGCAACAGAAACCTGCTCCGAGGTGGCAACCTGCGCCATAACCTTAGCTTTGCCAGCCAATTCATCCACCTTTTCTTGAAAGTCATCTCCCAAACCATCTGAGTCATCATCGCTGTCATCGTCATTGCCCCCATCTCCAACCATATCCACATCATCCGAAAGTGGTTGTTCAATGCCCTCCACCTCGAAACAGAGCCTATAGAACCCATCCCTAATAAACATCTGGAAGCGATTAGGAATCTTCTTGTGGTTAATACACCCAACTCTAATATGAAGAATATCATGCTTCCTTGTAAAGGGCATATCAATTTTGAGAGTCATACCAAACATATCCCAACAGCCCATAGAGCCAAGTAATAACCAATATGGGGACTCGGAATCCCCTCCACCCGTAGCCATACTTCTGGTAACGAACTAGTAGGCTGAGGCACCTGAGTCCAACTGACAATGGTAATCTCACAGGAACTATTAGGAACAATGCATCTCCCGAAAACCTTAAGCCTCTCCAACTCCGTGCTATTAGGAAACTCAACCTGGAAGACATTATGCCCCATCCTAGTGACATTCCACATAAAGTTCTCCGAAGGAACCAATCTCTGCAGCTGTCAAGTAATCCCAGGGATGGTCATTTCCCCCTGACACCACGATAGAGGCTAGATGGTGATTCTCCATCTTCGGCTTATAGGATTCAGTACAAGGAAACTTAAAGAAAATCAATTCCTCGTCTCCGTAGCCATACACCAAGATTTGGGGCTTTGGGCCTGTCAACAAAGGACACCTCCTATCTCCATGAGCTGGACCCTCGCAAATCTCACAAATATCCACCATGCATGCCTTCGAACAGTGGACAACTTGCCCATAACGATAACACTTCTTGGATTTTCTCGGAGCCACATTAGCAATAGCATTAGCAAGAGCAGCGGCCGACAGAATTTCACGGCCTTGATCTAGACGCACCGCAGCAACCCGACGGGTAGGTTCAGACACAACTGCAGCACTAACAGAAGGCAAAGCCGCGGTCACTCCAGTACTAGGAACCACCGGTTGCACCGAAACAACGAGAGGAGCGGAATGCAGCGGCAGAGTAACAATCGGCAGTGTCCCCTGCGCCATCGAGGAAGAAACCTGTGGTTGCTGCACAACAAGAGGAGGTTGTAGCACCCCCGGCTGGACAACAACGTTGTTAATTCTTCCGCCATGACGGGTATCACCATAGCGTCCACGAATGCCGCGATGCTCGTACTGCCCAAAGCCACTGCCGTAGTCACCACGACCGTAGCTAGGGTTGTAGTTGTTCCCAAAGTTGTTCCCACCATCATGGAAGCCATGATAACCACGACCACGTCCATCAAATGAGCGTCTCCCTCTGCCACCGCCAGCGTGACCCCCCCCCCCCCCCCCCCCGACATCCACAATGGCCGAAGCCTGAGCCATCATGGAAAGGGGCTCCATGATCAAAAGAAGGACCATCTGCCGATCCAGCAGTCCCACTCGGTCCTCCCTCTTCAAAGCTCGAGAACCTGCCATTGCCTCCTCCGTACCCATGGTTGAAACCACCATAGTCCCCACGTGCACGACCTCCACCGTAGTTCTCCCCGCTTCCACGGCCTCCACCACGATAAGCCATTGGTGAGGGCGACGGCTACAACGCACGAGACCAGAAGGAACCGAAAATACGCCGCAGCCCTAGGCCTGACGTATATGGTTCTGACCCTTTGCATGCAGTAACCTCTCCGATATGCTGGCCCACACGAAGCGGGCTTTCAACATTGAAAGATATTGCCTATTTATTGCCCACCGTGATTCTAGCAGCCGAATTCAAAATTCTGGAACCACGGTGATCGGATCTGCGATGAGGAGATCGTATCGATCTCTTACGATAGCTCACCTTGATGCAATCCCGATCAACATTCTCATCCTCCACAAAGAAAGATGCAGCCATAATCGAAAGCTTAGGGACACAAAATTTCTGAGTCACAGGAACTTGAATCTCCCCCAAACAAAATTCCTTCAGAACCTCTTGTTGACGTCGCCTTTTAGCAAGTATTCTCGCAGCCTTCTTCCCAATTGATCCAAGATTACAGAACGGATCGGTCGACGGAGTCTTACAATCTGCAAAGTAACGAGAATCGGGGACGTTAGCATTACCTTTCTCATCGTCGATCTGAATGTTGTCCTCAGGTTCAGACGCATCTTCCGCGAGACACCAAAACTGGCCACCAATCGAAGATGGTAACCTTCGCAACGTCGAACCCTGCGACGGCCGCGGTACCTCGCAGTGACCGGCCTCTGACGTCCCGTCGGAAACCGACGTCACCTCAAGCCTCAAGCGTCGCCTCAGGCGTCGCCATCGGTACACTAGCTACGTCGAGCGCTAGTGATCTAGCAAGATTGCTCAAGTCGCGGCTGGCGGATGATCACACGGAGGGAAAGAATGAATGAATGCAGCAGCTCACTAGTGATGTCCTCAAGCCCCCTACTACGAGACCAGCATGCTTCACTTATCACGGCATGATGAATAGAACCGAATACACAGTTGAGTACCCTATATATTTGGTCAGTTTGATAGTTCTAACACAAGAATGAGCTGCGACGGTGAAGGACGAACGATATTGTGTATCGCGGCTCCTTCGGCAAGGAAGTATATATGCTAATGTAATTTTTCAAGAGAAGTCCGTGCAAAAAAAAAAAAAAAAAGAGAGGGAAGAAAGGCACTTACAAATTGTAAGAAAACTCTAAACCTTGATGCAATCCTCGATAGCTCACCTTGATGCAATCCCGATCAACATTCTCATCCTCCACAAAGAAAGATGCAGCCATAATCGAAAGCTTAGGGACACAAAATTTCTGAGTCACAGGAACTTGAATCTCCCCCAAACAAAATTCCTTCAGAACCTCTTGTTGACGTCGCCTTTTAGCAAGTATTCTCGCAGCCTTCTTCCCAATTGATCCAAGATTACAGAACGGATCGGTCGACGGAGTATTACAATCTGCAAAGTAACGAGAATCGGGGACGTTAGCATTACCTTTCTCATCGTCGATCTGAATGTTGTCCTCAGGTTCAGACGCATCTTCCGCGAGACACCAAAACTGGCCACCAATCGAAGATGGTAACCTTCGCAACGTCGAACCCTGCGACGGCCGCGGTACCTCGCAGTGACCGGCCTCTGACGTCCCGTTGGAAACCGACGTCACCTCAAGCCTCAAGCGTCGCCTCAGGCGTCGCCATCGGTACACTAGCTACGTCGAGCGCTAGTGATCTAGCGAGATTGCTCAAGTCGCGGCTGGCGGATGATCACACGGAGGGAAAGAATGAATGAATGCAGCAGCTCACTAGTGATGTCCTCAAGCCCCCTACTACGAGACCAGCATGCTTCACTTATCACGGCATGATGAATAGAACCGAATACACAGTTGAGTACCCTATATATTTGGTCAGTTTGATAGTTCTAACACAAGAATGAGCTGCGACGGTGAAGGACGAACGATATTGTGTATCGCGGCTCCTTCGGCAAGGAAGTATATATGCTAATGTAATTTTTCAAGAGAAGTCCATGCAAAAAAAAAAGAAAAAAAGAGAGGGAAGAAAGGCACTTACAAATTGTAAGAAAACTCTTTATTTTAACAGCTTACGACTGCATTATGAAATTGCTATGCAAGAAACAAAGCATAGATTGAACCGACCCATTATCCAACTCCAATGCCGGCAGGGAATTCTCTGACCTAGAGCAGCCTCACTTTGGGTCATTGACAGCGGGGTCCCAGAGCTAGTGGATCCCACTGGCCAGTGAATTTAGAGGGGTAAAGTCAGAGAATCCGTGCTACTCCAACACAAAAAGGCCTTGCAGGCTTGCAGCTGACTAGTTATCACTGCGTTGGTGTGCTAGATAGGCAGGGATCAAGAAGACTCACCACCTATCTATTTAAACTAGCTGGCATAGTTTTTATAGTGTATAACGGAGGGGTGTGAGTCCGTGTTGCACTGTTGCTGTACAAAACTGTTTATGGTGCCAAAACAAATCTTCTTAATGTCTATGAGTCAGTAAGGATCTAAAAACTTATTTGGCCTAATTGGATCAGCGAGGGTAACTGAATTAAAAGTTCTATATATTCATTCTCTCATATCAGTTCTGGCATGTAGGAGCCTGTTAGAAATGGAACCAATTTGTGTTTAACGGTCTTTGAGTCTTGTATGTAAAATAAGTGTGAAAGGTTTCATCGGTTTTTCTATATGGAAAAAGGTAATATTATTTGGTATATTATGTTTCTAACACATTGGAGATATGGTATATTAGCACCTCGCGACTCATAGAGCTGCACATTTATTTTAGGAAGAATGACACGTGCATCGATTACAGCAGTGATTAGCCAAAGTGGATCACCTAGAGATATACACACAAAGGACACAAAACGTTTACACAGAAACAAACACGAAAGGGGGCTGCTTTTGGTGTGAAAAGCAGGACAATGAATGCAAAACACCAGCACAACACTTCATGCGCACGGACGCGCCAACTAAACAACACAATATACCATAGACCTAAAGCTCCTGACACAATTTGCGCTCCCGTGCAAGCTGAAAATAAGATTACGGAAACATCTAGCTATAGCTGCCTTTTCGCGGTACCCTCTCTGCAACAAAGAAGAGACCTGGATAATGTGCATCACTTAATAAAGTGCCAAAAAAACAATAGATGGAGAACATAGATTTTTTTCGTAACCCTCTCCCAAAGACGATTCCGCACACACATCATGCAGATTTTTAGCTAGATCAGTTGCAATCAACTCACCTTCTCGCCCGAAGTTTCCTCGGTAACAAAATGTTTCAGCAAAGCTCCTTGGAAAACCAAAATAACAGGATATATTACATATGTAACACATCTATACAGAGTTACAGACCGAGTAAGCTGGAGATGGCGTAGTATGCAGGCCTACATCAGTTGACGAAGCCCGTTATCTCTAGAACCTTCAATATCGACATTAATAAGAAACACAGCAAGAATAAACAAAACCAGAATAGCTGAATTAGCAGAGGGGAAGTAATACCACCATCAGCCTCCTCTCAGGAAAAAGGAGCCAAAGCCTTAGATGTCTTGCCAACTGTCATGAGAAAAGTGTTAATTATAATGAGTTAATTTCCATCTGTATTATGATCTTTTCTTACAGATATATGATGAACTCACCATTTAGTCCATAACAGTCGAATATACATGAACTTTAAACTACTATAACTATCCAAGAAAACTGGAATATTTCCTGCTAGCAGCCCTGACCCAAATCAAATGGCACAATCCAAGAGATCAATACTGAAATACGTGTTTGATATTTATTTACCATGAACCAAAACTAACACTATGTAGATGAACGACTGCTAAAGAAACACATAAATAACCTTGTCTTCCAAATGCTCAATTTCTTCATGTTATTTTTAGGAAGGCAACAACAGCTACAGTAGTATGAACTGAACCTAGTAAAGCATATAAGAGCTGCATAAATCTTAATGCCAAAACCAGTATATTTCCAGTGAGTACTCAGAACTTTCTGTCTTATTCTAGAAGTGTAACATCATCTATAGTGTTAGAAAATTAAGCTAATGAAAACATTATCACATTTGTGTAAATCTAAATGGTAGTACCGAAATACTATGGGTGAATACTCGGTTCATCTATGAGGCCCCATCTTGCGCAATTGAGCCCACCTTACAATTTAAAAGAAAAAAATAAAGGATATTTCAGTAACTTTTCTGAATACTAACATCCAAATCATGCTGAAAACCAACAAAGCAAACACTACAGGACTACTAAAGTTTTATCATCCTGATTATATGAGAAGTATTTTTTGGATAGAAAATCACAGGAATCAACTAATCTGCATGCTAAGGCTTTTTTATAGGACACATATTTTGTGAGGCAAAAAAATGAATCTTTGCCATCAAAATAACATGAGTTGACTTTGTTTACCACAAAAAAAGGAGGCATGACTTCCTTACCTTAATGAAAACCAAGAATTCAGAAACACCAACCTTCTTATCATCAAGTAATACCTTGTTTTCTTTGTGGTACCAGTTTTGACAACATCAGAAAACAAACCATGGGCCTCTTGCATATAACAATGTGGTAAACTCTGAATGAATTTGAATGGACACCAAACTTGTTAACATAAAAGTTGCGGAGGTGTGCATAACCCATGCCCACTACAAACAATCACCATAGTATTAAGTTGTCCAACAGCTTACCAAAGATGATCACACTATACTATTTTTACCATTGGGGAAAGAATTGTGGTAGACAGGGGAAAGATTTTTGTCAGTTGTGGAACATCATATGTAGAATTTGGATAAATAAAAATATTTCATTCATAGAATTTGAATAAATAAAAATATTTCAGTCTTCAGCCTAATTGATCAACCATGCAGAATTAGCATGATACATGGAACACAGATAACAATAGTAAGAACAAAGACATTAGGGCAGTGATTGCTTTGTAACAATGATCTTAACTGAAACAAAGACCAGGCCGACCCAGCGACGAAACCACAGAGCAGCAACCGCCTTCCAGATCGAACCAGAAGGAGCACCTAAGAAGTCGCCTCCGCAGTCGGCCACACCAGCAGACCACACCCAGCATATTGCACGCATAGGTAATCTTACCAAAATATTCTAGTTATTGATACTGGCTAAAACATCTAATGTGGAGACATTCAAAATAAATAAAACATCTAGTGTGGTGACGGTTAGTGCACAGCTAAGTACAAAAATAATTAGAACTCCTGCAAGACAACAATATTGGATGGTATATTTTGTACCTTTGTTCATATTTTTCATCAGCTTTAAGTGTCTCGTCTGCACAGAGTATGTAAATAATTTCAGCATGTTAGCATTCGATTTATACGGATCAATCGATAGAATATTACTACATCTTAAAAATTGTTCCGCAAAAATAGTTTCAGAAACATATAGAAGATAAAGGCAAATTGAATAACCTCTAATTTTTTTGGCTGTATGTTTTCACCAAATACGGCGTCAATATTGGCATCACCAATACTCCTATGAGGATCATTTAGATTATGAGCAATCAGTTCAGGACAGGTAGACCGAAGGAGCAGTCAGGATAGTGGAAAAGAGGGCTTGAATGACTGTGCGAGAGAGGAACTTAAGCAGCGAGTTCATGTGGTCAGGGCCTCCAGAAGCAAACGGTGGCAGAACTTGTCTTCATGTTTACGTTGCCGCCTACACAGGACATACTATGATCAGCCAAAACAGGAACAGACTAATCAAAACATCAGAAGCACGCCAAGCAGCCATAAGCCCAACTACCTGGGGGCAGAAGCGGTAACATGACCAAAGTAACAGAAAATCAGAACGATCGGCAAGGAAATAGTAGAAACCAACAAAAAATAACAAAGATAAAAATTGACATATTGCTAAAAACATACACTGGTCATGCTCTAGCTCATTCTAGCTAGAATGGACATGAAAAATATCCATTTCATTATTATTCAAAAATCTACATAACTATCACTTGCCCCTTCTTAATGGATTACAATCTTGCGGATAAATGCAGTCCGCAGAAACTATTGTATGCTATGGTATCATCTTCTATCTAAGCAGATCACTCACTTATGTTACCCTCCAAATTTAGGAGTTCTATTCCATACCTTAATCTCCTACCAGCTACGTTTGCATGACAAAACCAATGAAACCTAGCATAGCAAATGAAAAATGATTGTACCAATTATCACTTACTTAGCTTTCCTAATTATAAATTATGCAACTTCCTTTGACAACGTAAAAAGAGAGAATATTTTGGGTACTTCCTGTTTTAGGGAAGCCGCAATGTGTGAAATATATATATTATGGATGCGCAGTTGATGACAGAGTTCAACAGGTAATCGATCACCAATCAACAAGTGTAAGGAAATCCCAGAATCAAACATAAATAGGGAAAACTATTTCCAGCAAAGCATATACGCCCAAAATTTTCAAAGGAATAACTCATGATAGTACATTAAATAGGAGCATCTTAAATAGCATAAGGAACACAAAACCAATCATTTTAGCCATATCAAAAACAGTAGCATGTTACAAATACCCTATCTAAAGAAATAAAAAGACACCAAGAAATCTCTCATCTTTAAATTGAATCACTAATTTGCAGCTGATGGAGCGATGGTAGCTGAAGTTTGTTTTACCGTATACCTGTTGTGTGCTTTTCAGGAATAGGTAGGGAATAAAGCCTTACTTGAATTCTGTAGAAGCATTCAGGCAAGCTTTTTCAAATTAGGTTAACAGTTTTCTGGTACATACAAAGCTGCCAAGAAGATACAATCATGCATGTAAAATTTTGGCTTGCAATAGAAAATAAAATAGAAACATACTGGCAGTACCGCCATTTTATGCCTAGCCGAGCTTCCCTCTCATTTGAGGGTCAACATCAACTACAAAAAATAATTTGAAAGAAAAGATTAGACAAATAGGCTACTGGAGAACTAAATATTCTAGGCCATTGATGTATTAATTTCCATATGAAGAGGGGAAGCCACCTTATTTTGAATGTTATTATGAACTGAGAACCTGACAATCTGTACTTGTCATATCTGAATAAAGATGTTTCCAGCATGTCCAAGCAAACTGACATTTAAAGTGCACAAGATGGATATGTGTACATATGATGCAACATAGGAGGTAATTCAGATCTGACATAATTGGCATCACAAAGCAACCCGAATAAGAAATGCACAAAAATCAAACACCTGGTCAGAAGGGAGCCCAGGGAGAGAGAGAGGAAGGGAGCCGGCTGCGCTCGAGGTTCCCACCACATTCCCCGCCGGCAACACTGACAGTGAAAGGGGAGGAAAGGGCAACAGAGTAGAGACTGAGAAGCCCGGGGAGAGATTCGAGAGGACTCCCTGGATGCTCTGCCAGCGGCGGCAGGGAGGTGAGAGACGATAGGAGAAGGCCCCAATGCCTTCGCGAGGAACGTTGGCCGCTCCCCCAACTCGAAGCTCGCCTTTGCCGGTTCGAACGAAGGGCGTCGTCGCCGGTTTGAGCGGAGAGGAGGCGAGGGCGGCTAGGGTTTGGCCCGGGAGGACAGAGCAGAGAATTCGAGGGCGAGGTCGGGTGAGGCTTCCTCGGTGGAAACGATGCTGCAGCACAGCGCGGACGGGGGCCCACAATCCAGCGTCAGCAAAAATGCAGATGGGCTGAGAATCCTCCGTCGACTCCCGGCTTAAAGCCTGAGTTAATATAACAGGGTTCCTCACCTTTGGTTCATTTTTCGCAGATGGGCTCTTGTCGGAGTGGTTGGGAGGCGGTGGCCTTACTCGGTGGTTTAAATCATGTGTTCCACATGTCGAGACATCGTAGTAGTTTTCATAGACTGGGGTGCCATGAGACTACGGTAGAGACGTGGGGTAACGGGATAGCGTAGTAACACAGAACACGGGATTTTACCCAGGTTCGGTACGTCGCGACAGTACGGCGTACCTACTCCTGCACTTCTCACTATGTGGGACTAAAGCCCGTATAATAAGGTTACAATGTAAGGGAATAGATCCAGCTACTCGTCGAAGATGAACTTCTCGGCGAGTAGCGTAAGGCTTAAGCTTGTACCTAGAACCTTGGAACTAAAGGAACTTATGAAATCTATCTCCCGTCCGGCTTTATATAATAGCCGGATTAGGGCTTACAGAACCAGAAACCTAGAAGACTACGTTTAACTTGTAACTTGGAAAGTAAGGAATCCGTCTTCTCCTCCAAGCCAGATCACGCGGACCGTGATCCGGGTTCTTCTAGAATCCGGCTTCTGCGCGTCGGACTACTGGGCCGCCCAATGGACCTAAGCCCATTACCATGTAGGCCACCCTGGTAGTCCGGCTCTTTTGTCTACCATCTTCTATACCCCTATTCAGTATATATCCGACAGTAGCCCCCAGGAAGGATCAAAACTCTGAAACTCCGCCTTCTGTCAAATACATTTTGTCCGGGAAAACTTGATTCAGCAGTATTGATTCTTTCTTCTTTCCTTTTGAAGGAGATGGTAACACAAAACTCGGAACTATGAAAATCCGGCTTTTCTTCTCGCGATCCTTCGCGGAAAAGGAACTCGTGACATCAGCGCTTTAATCATGCTGACGCAAGCGCCGCTTGGTTTCACGCGGGAAACCCTGCAACGTATCTCTGACAGATTCTCACGAGAAACGAGGAGATAGCCATCATTCCTCTGTCGTTCCGTTTCCCGGATTTTCCGGCGAGCGACACGCGTCGAACATCCAACGGTCAAAAGAGCCGTTGGCGCGTATCTAGAGGTTTTCAGGCTATAAATAGCCGTCCTCGTCGTCACCGGAAATCTTTCCTCACTCCACACTACCCACGCCATTGACGCAAACGCGAGCACGAGAGCAAGAACTTGCCCAGACGAACCGTTCGCACGCCGGAGCCCCCCTCGCCACCTGAAGAAGATGGCCTCTCCGTCGTCCTCACCGGCTCGCGCCTCCATCGACGAGCTTTTGGGCGACCTAGATCCACAGCTGGGGTCGCCCAAGCATGCCGGCGGCGGGCCGGAAAAAGCCACGGCATCCGCGGCGGGCGGAGGAAATGCTTCCGCCGCCGCGGACGTAGCGGGCCCAAGCACCACGACAACCCCGCCGTTCGCACCGGAAACGGCGGAGGAGAAAATCGAGCTCGTTGGCGAGACACTTGCCGCCGCGAAGGCCGCCGCCGCCGCCGCCGGAGCAGAAGAGGAGGAGGAAACTGCAGGCAACTGGAGTGCCTGTAGTATTCCCCCGGCTCTCCTTCCCAACTTGGAGAAGGAGGGTTTGGTGCTGAAAAAGAAATGGCGGCTCCCGGAAGAGGAGACTGAACCCATGCCACAAGAGGGCGAAAGAGTGCTTCTTGCCTCCCACCTTCTACGAGGTATGGGACTGCCACCTTCATCTTTCTTCCTCCAGGTTCTATCACACTACAACATCCAGCCTCATAACCTTCCTCCCAATTCTATTCTGTACATGGCCGGCTTCCAGGCCTTGTTCGAAGGTTACCTAGGAATAGAGCCTAGGCTAGATTTTTGGCTGTATTGCTTTGGGGTGAAGCGTAACTCTTCGGAGGGCGCACTCCCAAATTGTGGAACCATTTCCTTTACTCTTCGGAGGTTCCGAGAGGATTGGTTCCCCAAAATCAAAACCTCAGAATCCGTCAAATTTTGGACGGGTTCTTTTTTCTATCATCCCGACGTGCCTTTTCCTAAAAAGGCCGTCGGGGTTCCACCTTTTGTGAACTCCGCCGCTGTTCCCCAGGATAACTGGGTGACAGAGGCCGTCCAAGTTCTGCCTCCAGATCTGCTAAGGATCAAGAGGCGCATCGCCAAGCTCACCTCCTCCAAACCTCCTCTGACCGGTATGGACACGGTCTTTTGCTGGCTGGATAGACGGATTCAGCCATTAGCAAACCACGGAGGCCGTCTCCTGTGCGAATACACAGGAGCCAAGGATCCAATGCGGACAACCGACAAGGATTGGCCCGCAAAAGAGCTTAGGCGGCGCATCAATCAGTTGGTCGCATCGCGCGACCAATACACGGAGAGTCGGCCAATGTACACGGCCGACAACCCAGCTCCTAAGGTAATTTTTCCGTTATTTGGATATAATCTCACTTCCTGGATAATCTACCTTTTGAATCTGATTGGTTTTTCCAACAGCTTGTGGATCTTCCAGACTCGGAGTTAGCCTCCGAGGCCGAGCTGGATGCGCTGCGCACCGCCGCTACGGGTGGGCGCAAACGCAAGAAGATAATTTCTTCGGATGAAATTATCGATCTTGACGGAATCCCCGTCGCCACTTCCAGGTTATTTTCTTCTGGGTTTTTTCTTTTATGGGATCTTTTTCATCCATCTTCGGTGTTTTAACCTTTTCCGGGTTTTTGGTTTTAGCCTACCCCCCTCCAACTTGAAGCCGAGAAAGTTGAAGAAACTCAGAGCTTCTTCCAACCGAGGCAGCCAACCATCTCCCGCCGTCGCCCCGGACACGCCGCAGACAATGGCGGAAGAGCCTACTGCAGCCACCACCACCAAGCCCCCAGAGCCCAGCCAGCCCGTTGTGTCCGAGTCGGACACGAGGGAAAGGGCGGCCCCAGAGGTGGAGAAATCTTCTCGGATTTTCGACGAGGAAATCCCCACCTTTGACAAGGATTTTAAGGCTATAAATGATGGCTTGAACGCGGCCGAAAATCACTTTGCGGAATACGCGAAAGAATTCCGAGAAAACTTAGCAGGTTTGCAGCGCATGAGCCAGGTATGTAACTCTAGCCCCCAAGCATTAAACAAAATGCATGCTTTTTTGCTTTGATGTTTTTTGTTAACCATACTTTTCCTTGCTATGTTTCAGCAAACCTCCGAGGCCATAAACCTGGAAGTTTTCAGGAAGCTCACCATCAAGAATAAAGAAGTTCGAGGTCTTCTTTCTATTCTTGAGGAGAGAGAGGCGGAGCTGGAATCATCTCAGCTCGCTTTGACGGAAACGAAAGGTAAGCTTTTTCGTTTTGAAATTTCCGATTTAAGACTTTGTCTAAGTTTTTTCCGATCAACTCGGATTTTCCCTTGCTTTTCAGCTGCCTTAGCTGAGGCTAAACAAGCAGCGGAAGATTCTGGCAACGCCGAAATTCTCCGCAATGAGAACATTGAGCTTCACAAGAATCTTGTGAAGGCTCAGCAAGACCTGGAA
Source organism: Alopecurus myosuroides (assembly GCA_028641055.1). NCBI lineage: Eukaryota > Viridiplantae > Streptophyta > Magnoliopsida > Poales > Poaceae > Alopecurus > Alopecurus myosuroides. Next base: position 371,701,371 of record CM054058.1, on the reverse strand, counting down.
GCCAGCAACCTGGCCCTTGGAGTGGCTAATTCCAAGGCTTCCGAACAGGCGGAGAAAGACAAATCCACCATTCAGGATTTGACTGAAGCTCTGAACCTTCGCCTGGAGGAAGTTTCCGAGATCGACAAACTCATCGGTAAATTTCTTACCATTGTCCTCATCTTTCCATGTTTTGCTTTCTCTGTTTGTCTCCTTAACCCTTTTGTATGTTTTATTGGATCAATCAGGAGATACCCCAGATGGCACTCGGGCTGCAGGCATCCGAGCTTTCGGGGAGACATGGAATTTGGTGAAGGCTGCTACAACGCAGCTAGTAGGCAAGTTTCTTCCCGAAAAATCTGGGGAATGCTCGGAGGTTGAAAAACTTCCGGGTATCATCATGGAGGTGGCGGAGTCCAAGGAGTCTATTCTCCGCTCCGCTGCACGGGGTGGTGCGCGCATGGCCTTAGGCCTTATGCGCATGCACTACCCTAGTGCCAAATCCTGGCGTGTGGCCACCGGTGTCCCTCAGGGATACACGGATGCGCAACGATCCACCATCTTTGGTGAAGTTAAGGGCCACGCCACCCAGATTGCCGCCATGGTAAATGTCGCCGTCAACTATCCAGAAGAAGAAGCTCCTCCAATCCCCGATGAAGAAAGCAGCGAGGAAGAGTCGGATTCTTGAAGGATTACCTGGAACCTGGATAGAAAAATTAGACAATAGGAGCATTACTGTTCTTTCATTTGTAATCCAAAATGTAATGCTTCTTATGTATTAATGAAAATTCCGCCTTTTTGCAGTTTAAACTATGAAATTACTTTGCAAGTTGTTTGTATTTTACCATTCCTTTATCTTCTAAGTTCTCTGGTGTATATGCTTTAACTGTCCTTAGTGTTTGAAATGGCTCAAATAGCATTATGAATCGTTATGCCGAGTAACTGGGGACGAACCAAGCAGTTTTGAAACTCGAAAACATGAATCATGATAAAGGCATTTTTACTAACTAGTTCCAGTAACCCAGCATACGCACGATCAGATAAGACTTAGAGAAACAAGGAAAGTTTTAAGTGAAACTTGGGCACGCAGGCAATTCAAGTTTCCTTTAGCCGTTAAAAGGCTGAAAAATCATTCAGTTATGTAACGCCGAGTACGCAAGCACAATTCGGGTTAACATTGAGAAATTTGTAAGATCATTGGGAAATAGATGAGGCGGAAACACTTTGCACTTATAAGAAAAAATGGATGACAGCATTCCGACAACTTTATTTCATGATCTCAAAAGATGTTTACATAGATTTGAACTAAGTACAGAAGGGGACATAACTTGCTAGGTGTTCCCAGGCTTCCGCAATCCACTTGACCTTGTCAAACTTCTCCAGCATTTTGCTAAATGGTAAGGTTTTAGCCCCCAGCCAACTAAGAAATCTTTTTATGGCTGTGGCGGAACCCGGCAATTCTGGGACATCTTTTTCACACGTAAGTTCTGAGATGTTCGAGACTGCCTCTATCTTTTCCGGGTTAACTTCTATTCCTCTATGAGAAACGATGAAACCCAGAAGTTTTTCTGAGGGAACCCCGAATACGCACTTAGATGGATTCAACTTCATCTTGTAAGTGCGCAAGTTCTCGAAAGTTTCTCGCAAATCCTCAAGGAGTGTATCTTTTTCCTTGGTTACGACAGCAATATCGTCCACGTAAACATGGACGTTTTTTCCAATCTGACTATGCAAACAACGTTGCATGCAACGCTGGTAGGTTGCACCTGCGTTCTTCAGGCCAAAAGGCATGGTTACGTAGTAATACGTCCCGTACGGGGTTATAAAAGAAGTCTTGATTTGATCTTCCTTTTTCATGCGTATTTGGTGGTATCCGGAGTATGCATCCAAAAAGCATAAAAGCTCAGAGCCTGCAGTGGCGTCTATTATTTGATCGATTCGCGGCAGCGCAAACCTATCTTTCGGACATAACTTGTTCAATCCTGTGTAATCTATACACATTCTGAGGGCAGTTATGTCTTTCTTCGGTACTAACACCGGATTTGCGGACCAGTCAGTATGGATTACCTCCCTGATGAAATCCGCTGCTAAAAGCCGGATAATTTCCTTGCCAATAGCCTTCCGTCTTCTTCCGTCAAATCGACGGAGACCTTGTTTGACGGGTTTTGATCCGGGAATAACCTTGAGTTGGTGCTCAGCAAGTTCCCTGGGTACGCCTGGCATGTCAGCTGGACACCAGGCAAAAATATCCCAGTTCTCACGGAGGAACTTGATGAGCTCGCCTTCCTATTTGTCGGTCATCCCAGTCCCTACAACGACGAATTTTGTCGGATCTTTGGGATCTAGGATTACCTGTCTTGTATTCTCGGATGCCTTGAAGCTATCTGTTGGCTTCCGAGTTTCTTTTCCTGCCGGCATTTCTTTCGGCGATACCTCCTTGGCTAACTCCTTCAGTTCTTCCTGAGCTATAACTCTTTGAGCGCAAAGGGCGTTTTGCTTCTCCAGCTCGTTTGCCAGCTTGAAATCACCGGCAATGGTGATTACTCCTCCTTTGGGTCCTGGCATCTTCAGCTTGTTGTAGATATAGCAAGATCTTGCCATAAACTTGGCGAAAGCCGGACGTCCGAGTATTGCGTGATACACGCTCTCGAACGGCACAACTTCGAAGGATACTTTTTCCTGCCGGAAGTGATCTTTATCTCCGAAGGTGACATCTAGGGAAATTTCTCCTAGGGATCGTGCTTGCCTGCCAGGAACGATGCCATGGAAGCGTATATTGCTGTAATTGAGCTGGGACTCGGATATCTTCAAGTGTTTCAGTGTATCCAGGTACATTATATTGATGCTGGATCCTCCGTCCATCAGCACTCTTCTTAGCCTAGTATTTTGAACAATAGGGCTTACAACAAGAGCTTGTGTGCCGGGTTCAGGGATATTTCCGGGATGATCTGACTGATCCCAGATTATCGGTGTGTTGGAGTACTTCAAGAATTTTGGGGTTGCAGGAACAACCGCGTTTATTTCTCGAAGTGTCCTTTTGGCCACCTTTGCTGACGGGGTTGCTAGGAAAGTTAGCATTGCTTCTCCGTCAACTCTCGGAAATTTAGGTTCGCCTTTTCGCTGTTGTTCCTGGATTTTGTCATCAGTGTCTGATTCACTGTCTTCTTTTTCAGCTTCTGGCTTTTGTTTGGCAGGTTTCCTTTTGGAACCCTTCCCTTTATTTCCGGATCCTGCATTGCCTTTCATATGCTTGTTTAGCCGGCATTGCGCGTTCGTGTGGGTTGGTTTCCCAAATTGAGAGTGGTGGACGCAGGGTTCCGACTTTATTCTCTCCCATTCCTCAGGAGTGTAATTGATGGGATCCGGACTGCGGCCTTTCCACTTGCTCCCTTTTTCTCCTCCAAAGGCTAAGTTAACCTCCTTGGGCTTTGTTGTTGACTCCGGAGTTCCTTTTTTATCAGAACGAGGTGTTTTCTTGGCCAGTATTAGTGACTCAATATTGCCTCCTCTTGCTCTAATATCATCTTCGGCTGCAGCATGCTCATTAGCGGTTGTAAGCATAGATCCGAGATCTTTGTGCTTTTTAGAACCAACCATGAACGGTACGAGTCCGGGTTTTAGGCCATTGACGAAAGCATGCATTGCTTGTACGTCAGTTACTCCAGAGCAACTATTCTTCATTCCAGTCCATCTGGAGATGAAATCCACGTATGGTTCGTCTTCAAATTGGGTGCAACGGTTCAGCTGGTTGATGCTATTTGGGCGTTTGTATGTTCCCCTAAAATGCTGGGTGAATACTCTCGCCATATCATCCCAACTGTCGACAGTTCTTGATGGTAAACCATTAATCCAATCTCTGGCTCCGTCTAGCAACATTAGGGGAAGAAACTTGACAGCTTCCAGGTCTGTCCCGTTGTTGATCTGGACGGCTGTGTAATAATCTGAAAGCCAGGTATCCGGGTTTGTACTGCCGGTATATTTTTGGTAGGTTGGACCAACTTTGGCGAAGCCAGAATGCAGGGTTATCCTTCGGATCCTGTCAGTAAAACACTTAGGACCAAAGTATAGATCATCCTTTTCTGCTCTATCAATATGTGCAGAATATCTCCCGGCTGAATGGACAGAAGGGGATCTGCTCCTTTCTTTTCCATTGTTACGCGGACGCGTTTTTCCGAGGTTATCTCTATCTCACGCCCTCTGGGATTAGGTGGAGTCCTGCTCCTGTACCTTTCCTTATCTTTAGGCGGTGTCCGAGATCTTTCACGTCTGTGAGGTGTATCGTATCTTCCAGCTTTTTCAGCTGGGTTTCTCGGAGGTGGCATTATTTTGCCGTCATTCCGGTGTTTGTCTTCCCGATCGTGTGGTTTATATCCATCTTTCGGGAGATGAGGTCCGGTTCTAGACGCTGCGTCCCGGTTGTCGGGGTTTTCTTGTCTTTTCTCGGATCCTCTTTTTTATCCGAATCTCCGGGTTCTTCCGGTCCAGGTGCTCCAGCAGCGCAAGTAACAGTTTTGCAGAGGGCGGAATTATCATGCAGCCTCCCTGATCGCTCTTGTCCTCGCTGTTGCTGTTGTAATGCTTTTCCTAGGAAAGCATACACCCCTTGGAGTTTTTCCCCGTTGGAGTACAGATCGTTGTTCAGGATGGCGAACGCTGCTTCCGCGTTTTCAGCTGCGGTTTTGTATATTGGTTCGCCCTTGGCATCTTTGCCGTTTAACTGCTTTTGCCAAGATGGGTTATAGAACCTTTCTTTCGGCGGCAGTTCTTCCGGTTTTGCAATTCCGGGTAACCTAGTAGGTTTTAAGGCAGATCTATGCTTTCTCTCGTACTCCTCAATTTCTTCCTTCATGATTTTGATGTCATTATGGGTTTGTTGGAGATGTTGCCGAGATCTAAGCAGTTGTTGCTGTTGCCGTTGGAAAGCTTGTCTCCTGGCTTCCAGCATCTCAGGGGGTTCATTGGGTCCCACTTGGAGTTTGTAATAGTTCTTGCTCTTCCAGTTCTGTCATTGGCGGAGCAGTGATTTCCTTAGATTTCTTTTCCGTAGGCTTTGTGCCACTAATATCTCCAACTTCCAGGTTTTCATCAGCGAGATCGGCTGACTTTTTCTTCCGGAGTTTGTACTGGAGTTTTTTAGAAGCACGGTGCTTTTTCTTGGAAGACGGAGGTTTTTTGACAGGTTCATCCTCTGTCATCTCCTTGACGTTAGGAAATATCGGAGAAGTTTCTCCGTCTTCCCTCTCTTCTGCTGGCGGAGGGGTTTTAGGGCTTTCCTGGCTGTCGGCACCCGTTGTATCAGCTGGTTTTGCCATTAGCACTTCATGGAATCCCTCTTGAAAGGACTTAACTTTTCTTACGAAGGCATCATCATCTTCGTCTTCGGATTCGAAGTCATCCGATCCGGTTTCCGACTCCAATCTCGCCTCAATGGCGGCAAGCACGGATTCTGTTTCCGAGTTCATCGTCTGATTGACGGATGTCGGATCTTCCGTCTCTGTGACGGGTATTGGTTCTTCCGTCTCTGTGACGGGTGTATTGTTGTCTGCCTCTTGCACGGGATTTCCGTCATCCGTGTTTTCGGCGATCTCGGATTGCACCATGCCGATAAAGTGTGTATCACTGTTTTGTCGGCGATCTGAGCAAAATCCGGCATCATAGTCGTCTTCGACTGGGTATAGGGCGGGTGGGAAATAATTGCTTTCACCGCAAAATCCCATTGCTTCCGCGGTTAATCCGATAAAGATGTTAGCAGATCCAATCGGTAAAACGCAGGCACTTACCAGGTGGTTTTGCGCCGGTATGTAGGATCCGTTGTCGAGGAAGCGCCCGATGTCGTCGTCGAATTCCAAGCTTCCGACAGTGATCGATCTTCCAATTCCGCCTAGTATCCCAGATCGGAACTTCACGCCTGACGTCGTTTGCCCCACGGTGGGCGCCAACTGTCGAGACATCGTAGTAGTTTTCATAGACTGGGGTGCCATGAGACTACGGTAGAGACGTGGGGTAACGGGATAGCGTAGTAACACAGAACACGGGATTTTACCCAGGTTCGGTACGTCGCGACAGTACGGCGTACCTACTCCTGCACTTCTCACTATGTGGGACTAAAGCCCGTATAATAAGGTTACAATGTAAGGGAATAGATCCAGCTACTCGTCGAAGATGAACTTCTCGGCGAGTAGCGTAAGGCTTAAGCTTTTACCTAGAACCTTGGAACTAAAGGAACTTATGAAATCTATCTCCCGTCCGGCTTTATATAATAGCCGGATTAGGGCTTACAGAACCAGAAACCTAGAAGACTACGTTTAACTTGTAACTTGGAAAGTAAGGAATCCGTCTTCTCCTCCAAGCCAGATCACGCGGACCGTGATCCGGGTTCTTCTAGAATCCGGCTTCTGCGCGTCGGACTACTGGGCCGCCCAATGGACCTAAGCCCATTACCATGTAGGCCACCCTGGTAGTCCGGCTCTTTTGTCTACCATCTTCTATACCCCTATTCAGTATATATCCGACACCACACATTCTCTCAAAATTAATATGATGAGGCTCCTCCCTCGGGTAGTTACAAAAAAATCAAACTCAGAAAAGGCTCTTCCACGGTATAACTTACTTGTCTCATGGGCAGTAGTATTTAACGGGCTAGTCTAGGGAACTTATAATTGTGTGTGCGTGGGGGGGTAAGTGAAATTGTTCAGTCCATCTGCAGGAAACAGAGTCGTGGTTGACAGATAAACCGGGTCGGACAGTTAAAAAAGAAATAGAGCCCAATCCACTGAAAAAATCCCTATCCCACACGTGTCGCCGCCATTGTTGTCCTTACTTGGCAAAGTCGCCGTGGCGACAGATTGAGAGACCTTGAACACTCCCTCTCCATCACCCTTGCACACTCCCCCGCCTCACCCGCTGCCAGGCCCTGCACACAGCCCTCGCATTTGCACGCTCCCCCACCATTGCCCTTGCACACGCCCTCACCTCAGTTGTCAGGAGAAGGAACTTCTGTATAGTATGTACAACTGGTCATGATAAATGTTGTTTCATGAAGCAAATTGTTGGATGTATGCCCAAGAGACAATAAAATACACCGGTTTCATGATTAATGTATTATGTTTTTATGTTATAACTGCTATGGTCACTGAATATGAGATTCAAAGCAAAACTCATACGCACGTGTAGAAACATAAACACACCATTATAACGTTTTGTCATGTCTCACAGACAAACTCATTAATATTAGATGACCAAATTTTTATGATCATGGACATTTATTATGTCAATAATAATGGAAGTACATTGCTGTTTCAACATTGTGGCTAGGTGGACCCACGTAGTTGAGATACTACGAAATTAGTTTTGCTAAATAGTATCATCACAGAGTAGTCGTTTTGTTTGCTTCCTTAGACCATGAGAATATTCAATGATGTTTACCATAAGGATCATTTTGGTATAATCAAGTATCACGCCGTAAACTAGGTGATAAAAAAAGGCTAACACTGGATGGTCACGATAGTATTCATTCATTGTGATAGTTCAAGATTGGGAATTACTCCTCTAGTTAATAGAGAGATACATCCAGGATCCACTCGATGAAATAGTATCGGTAAATAAGTATGCGCAGACAAGGACATGACACTAGTCATGGGGATACCATGTCACGGTAACGAGTAAAAGGAATCATACCGGATATCGGGAATAATGTGATAAGGTGATTAAAGAGTTTAATCACGGTCTTATCATTTATCTCGTCCCGAGGTATTGATTGGTATCGTGAAGTATTAGGAATTTACTTAACAACCAAACAAGTTCAGCAGTTTTCTTCGTATGGCTTGTAGGAGTTAATACGGACGTCCACGGTCCTTATGTTGATTATTGATTGGGAAATATGTTTTCCAATCATGCCTACTACTTACCGAACCTGTAGGGGTCACACACTTAAGGCATCAAAATCTTTTGTTTGCATTGGATTGGCCCGAAAGAGAGTAGGGTGTCATTCGGGTAATTCCGACATAATAGAATAAATAGTAAAGAGATCTTACGAATGACATGAGATGTCCAGAGATGCTAGAAATATGTTTGTAACATTAATAGGTAATGGTTGATGTTATTACGATATCACAGAAAAAAGTCTGGTGTCAATCGGAGTCGTTTAGGGAAAGTTACCATAAGAGAGAAATAATGTTGGTGTAGGCAGAATGTTATATGAGATATAACGGAGGACATGAGATGTCCCGGGGTGATCTTATCTATAGGGGTAACGGGGTTACGGAAAAGTTTCAGGGGACTTTCCTTATATGGAAACAGTGCCGGAAGCGGGCAGATTTCCCCCTATGGGAAAAACTTAATTTTAGGGAATGCCAGGTGGAGCCCATGGTCTCACAAAGTGCACGACCTTTCCATAAGTTTTTTTTATGAATTTATTGGATAAATAAATGAGAGGGAATAAGAAAGGAAAAAAGAAAAAGAAAAGAAAAAAACGAGGTGGGATAGGAGTCCACAAGTGAGTCCAATCCGAAGTCACCTAAGGAGACTTGGTGCGGCCAAGGAGGGAGAGGGAAATATGACCTCTCCCCCTTTGGCGGGTCTCCCTTTTGTTCCACTATATAATCCCCACACCTTCATCTCCTTTAGACAAACAATTGAGCCTTTTGGCCCCCCTCTTTCTCGAGAAGAATTAGAGGGCTAATTAGAGCTTTTAATTAGAGCACTTCTAATTGATTAGAGACCTCTTTAATAATTAGAATAACTAATTAGAGCTTCTAATTAGAGCAATTCTAATAGGATTGGAACCTGTCTAATAATTAGAAAGACTAATTAGAGCCCTTCTAATCGGTTGAGAGATCTTCTAATCAGGATTATAACCTCCTATAATTAGATTAGAGTTTCCTCTAATTGGATTAGAGGTTCTTCTTATTAGACTAAGGTGATCCTCTCCCGATTAGAACTAGCTCTAATCTCTCTCTCCCTCTCTCTCCCATGCGTTGGGAACTTTTACACATCAATTGCAAACCTGCAATGTCTAGTCCTGGGCGGCGAAGTGCTACAGGATTTTAATTGAACGTATGTGTGCGAGCTCTCAGAGGAGTAACACGTGATACCCTCACTCTATTGGATCCAGAAGGTGTGATACAGAGAATCGACAACAGTCCCGCCGCTAGGCTTAGCCGTGGGACTCTTCATCAGGCTTCATCGCCATCGTCATCCACACCACGTCCGCTCTTCGTGTTGGTAACGAATCAGATCTATCCATGCCATTACCTGCATAGTAGATCATGTGTGCTATGTAGGACAGAAAATTTTAAATTCTGCTACATACACCAATTGTGGTATCAAAGCGGTCTATGCGTAGGTACAGGTACGATCTAGACCACCGGTGTGTGCGGGTATTGCATAAGTTTGTGCAAGTATATTATAATGTTCTCTAATATCCAGATTGTTTATGATTGCTTCCAAATAAGCATTGTTGTTTTGTTTCCGACGGCATAACGAGATTTTTACAAACTTATGACAATCCTAGGACGTTCGATTTGCCCCGGCATATCTCGTCTACTCCGAAGAAGTGCTTCAGTAGCTTTTGGTCTCTTTGTAGCCGGTCTCATAAACATCACTGTGGAAGGGCATGTGGATTGAATCCACACGGGGTCATGGTTATGACTAAGTTTAGATTTAGACTCTATACGTTTTCGTAATGTTTGTGTTTCAATCACCCTACAATGTCAATCTAGCATCATGAACAATCATGCCTGACTTGTTTGTAGATAGTAAAAGGTTTACTGTGTAGAACCTACAACCACGTAAAACATGCAAACACAAGCATTAGATCCTTCTAACTTGTTTTTGCACAGAATGTGGTGTGATGTGGTATAGTTCGTTCAAGAGTTGTATGAGATGTTATCCATTTTATTTATATTGACCTTTGAGTCAAGCATGATGGTCGGAAACCATATGATTGCTATCTTTGGCATGTGTGCCCTATGCTTTCATGAAGTATCTTAGAGATAGGAGAAGGCAATGGAGACGGTGATCAAATTTCGTACACCACGACAACGATCCATGGAGCAAAGAAGGAGTTCTGAGCCCAGAACACGAAGAGGACTATACTGCATCACAATTAAACTGCTTGTGATGGTTAATCCTTTTATGCACCCTTTTCATTGCGCAATATTTATTATTATTAGGGTGATTCCTCATTTGAAAAATATCAAGGTGATTGTTCTCTTCCAAAATGTGCATCGGTAAACTGGTTCGGGTGCATCACTTGTATCCAAGGGTCAACCTGTTCTTAGGACCTTATAGGCGGGTATGGATTGGTCAGTTGTATCCAAGGGTCAATACCATACAAGTAGAAACAATAGTTGGTTGTCTTTACATTCAGGCATGATAGTCGTGAGCTCGGAGCACAACATCGAAACATGAACGAGAGTCACATGCGTTGTGATTGGCCAGTAGACCTACCATTTGGATTATGATTAGTCGCCGAGATGTATTAGAACAATAACAATTAATATTCTTCCACTTTGTTCCTGAGAAATCAGTTCAAACATAGCTTGTGTTAAACAAAGGAGAAGAGGAATGGTATCGTTCCTCAATAGTAGCCGCTCTTAGAAGCCATTTGCCATGAAGGATAATAAAAAAATTAGTAGCCTTCGTTGACATAGACATACACCTCTCTCGAAATTATATTTTATTTTGCTCTGTTTTATAAAATAAAAATCTCTAGCACATGAGTGATCACTGTTTCCCTATCGAATGGCCTTTCTTTTAGAAATAGGATGAGTATTCACCTTATTCCTTTATGCACCAATTAAGTTAGCATAGTTGTCATTATGAGTATAATGTTCATAGTCCCAAAATTTATTATTGATTGGAATATGATTATGGTATTACTTGTCTAAATTTATTTGTACCTATTCACCACTTGAACTTTGAAGATGTCCTAAATTTATGTTTTGCTATTCCATGAAGCACAAGCGGAATACCACTTTATCATGTTTTTCATTATGATCGAACAAGTGTATCACTTTCAATGCATTACTACTCACTGTCAATTATTTATGCTACTTTTCATGTGCAACATAGTTGCGAAGCTTCATCGCTCCAATAACATTTATTGTTCCTTTGTTACAGTCCTTTAATCTCAGCTTACATTGCTTTTACATAATGATTGATCAAGTTTGTGGTGGCTGTATGTCACCTCAAAAATTACCTTTTGTTATCACTTACCTACTCAAGGACGAGCATGAGTTAAGCTTGGGAATACTAATACGTCCCAAACGTACCAGTAATTATCGATGCTTCATGCTTGTTTTCTTTATGTTCTTCCATGTTTTCTACATGTGTTATTTCGTTTTTTTCGTAAGATTTCATGGAATAACCTATTAACAAGATGCCTAGAGCCAGTTTCTGTTTTCTGTTGTTTTTATGTTTTGGGAAAGTTCCGAAGAAAATATTCGCCAAAAGTCCTGAAAATTAAAGTAGGTCATTTTTTTACACGGAACGAAGACGTAGTCCAAAGGAGAGTCGTGGAGGAGCCAATGCACCAGAGGGGTGCCAAACGCCCCCTAGGGCGCGCCTGGTGGTCCCCTTGTCGCCCTAGCCACTACCTCATGTTGCCTCTTCGCCTATAGATTCACTTTAACCCTAAAAACGTCAGGGACGAAGAAATTTTCCATGAAAAACATGTAGAGGCATCGTCACCTCGACAGTCCAATATATGGCTTATGGAGTCCTGCTCCGGCACCCTGCCGGAGAGGGGGTCGTCACCGGAGGCCTCTACATCGCAATGATTTCCTCCGGACAGATGCCTGAGTAGTTCATCCTGGGACTACGAGTCCATAGCAGTAGCTAGATGGTGTTATGTCCTCCTTTTGCTGCCATGTTTAGATCTTGTGAGCTGCCCTACATGATCAAGATCACCGTTATGTAATTGCTACATGTTGTTTTTACTAGGATCCGATGAATCATGAGATTACGATTTTTGTGTTCATGTTATATTGAGTTGCTTCACTTATATCTTTAGAGAGTTTTAATCTTGTCCTGGAATGCTCTCCGGTGTGTATGATTCCCCTTTCCATGTTATTTTATGCACCTCTAAGAGAGGGTTTATATGCTATATAGTGGGTTCATGCCTCCTTTACAGCTATATATGCTCGAGTGACAGAAACGTGAAAGGTGGAGGATGTGTTGTTGCCACTAGGGAGAAAACAACGGTGTTCTTATCTACAGATAAGGATTACTGCTTACATTACGTATTGTTCTTATTGCATTTGTCTATTGTACACAAGTAATCACTTCGTTTTTGCAACTTAATACCAGCGAGATTTTCTGGATTGATGTCTCAAGGTGGATTTTTAGTAATAGATGATGTCGGATGGCGATCTATTTATCTTGACGTAATGCCTACAATTTAGAACCCGTGAACTATATTTAGTCATAATAGTATTATTATACATTCATGATTTGTCAATTTTCTAGTTGTAATTTGTTCACCCGACATGTTTATTGTTCTTAGGAGAGACACCACTAGTGAAACTATGGATCTCGGTCATATTTTCCTAATTGATATCAACCTCGTTTACTTACTTTTCATCATCACTTGCTCGTTGATGTGTTTTCATTTAATATTCTCCAACCATTTGATACAATTAATTATCTAGTTTTCAGCAAGACGGGGAGATTGATAACCTTCTCGGAAAGTTGGGAGCAAGAGAGGGTTTGTGTTTGTGTGCAGGCCCACGCTTGTTGAAGCGCCAGAAAACAAGCAACCTACTGAGAGACTTTAAAGTCCTACTGGATTTGTCGTGGGATAATCACGGCAGACGTTACCGGGGGTAACTGATCTTGGGGCAAGACGACACAGGCGTTTGGGAGAGGGTTTAGATCAGAGGAAAACATGACGAAACTCGATCTGGTAGCCGGAAATCAAGTCACCGAGTCTCCGATCTCAATATATTAACTTGATCTCTTGTATACACTGGATGCTCGATATCAAGCGGTACTACTAGGGTTCTTGGATCTCTCTCAACTAATCCTAGGGGTCGGTTTATAAAGCACCCGTACCCCCCGGCTTGTCCTCCAAGACGCGCCCTGGATCCTACCCAGACACGGCATACAAACCCTAACCTTCCTTCACCGTAACCCACAATCCGGGTTACTAGGCCTATAAACTTGGGCCTTCCGGAAGTTTCTTTATCCTTAGCCGGATCCTGCGCAGCGTCCTTTGGGCCGGATTACACCTGGGAGTTAGCCTACCGGGTTATTATCCCTCCATCAGTAGTCCCCAGAATAGCTTGGGCTTCTCGGATCCTTCCTTGAAGCGCTCGCTATTCCCTGCAATAGTATCAAACACACAAGTTTATGGAGGCCGGGTTAAAGTGCTTCGATAGATAGCCAGGCCTTACTCTATGGTGGCCATATAGTAACCCGGTTTTTCCCCAAGTACTTGGCTTAACTTTCCAGGTCCAAACACTGACAAAAATGTCAAGATCCCGTACTTCACTCGATAACTAATCTTGATATTATGAAGAATATCTCCTTCCTGTACCTGTCCGGATACCCTGCACAATATTTAGAGCGTATCTCGCAAAGTTTAATCAAATAGCTGCCGTTCCGTAACTTCCGGCTCCCGCCCGTTGAACTGGGCTTATCCACTCACACTTTATAAATTGGCTCTTAGGGGTAACCCTAACCCCAACAGCTCATTTCCCCCATTCCTCTTTCTTTCTTCCTCAGTGCTCTAGCTCATAGGGCGCCACTACGGAAGCCTCACGCGCATCACCGGAGCCTATCTGCCGCCGGCTACGCTCCGCCACGGTGCGCTCTACACCGCCGCCCAGATCCGCCGCCAGACCCCCGCCCTGCCCGCCGGGAATCGCAAAGGGGCACCAATCTTGTGCCATCTGCCTCCGTCGAGCTTTGCTTCGATCCCCTCCAGTAAGCCTCTCACATCCATTAACTAGCCTCCGTAATTTCTTAACTTTCTTCAGATTAGATTTAGGTCAACCCGCCGGTCGTTTTCTTGGTCACACCGAATTAGATTGCTTGCATTCATTCCAGCTCATCCAATGCGCGGGATATAGACTTCATTGCGTTTTCCTACTGCCCATATTCATTGATTTTACCACAAATCTAGAAACGGAGTCTCCAATCTGGGCTCGGGCCACTCAGACTTTCCGCCCTTATCTCAGTCACCCGGAAAATCCTCCCCTTTTCGGTTCCTTTTATTCGCAATAGGTGCCTGTGCAACCATCCATCGTCCTCAAAGGCTCTTTCCATGCATAGACCCCCATAACTTTTATTATAATGCCTGATACCCGGATAGTTCGAACCTTACTCTGCAGATTGATACCCGAATAGTATGCAATTTCCATGTTGTCTCGATATCACTCGCCGATACTCGGCCAGCTCACGGTTTCCGAGTCTTATTCTTTTTATCCTTCTACCTCGTGCTTTGCAGGTCAACCACATGGCTCCCAAGAAGCAGGGAAAAACACCGACCAAGGCCAAGACCACCAACTCCATATCCGCCAACTGGGTGCGATCTACGGTCACCAAGGCCAAGTTAGAAGAACTGGTCGAGCTAGGAGTTCTTCCTCCTCAAGAGGATATCCAGTGGAGGGTGCTGGGTAAGGAGACCCGGCCTACACCAGCAAAGGATGAGGTAATATGCTTTGTAGAGCACGTGACTCGGGGCTTTCGTCCTCCGGGTCACCCCTTCTTCCGCGATATTCTGAGCCACTATGGCCTTCGCATATTTGACATAGGTCCTAATTCTGTGTTAAACATCTCCCACTTTATCGTTCTTTCCGAGTCATACTTGTGCACTCCGCCAAGTTTGGCTCTTTTCGTCGAGCTTTTTCAGTGCAAACCGTGCCGCGAAAGCGGTGACGGGGCACTTCTTGCTTGCGGCGGGGTTTCTATCCAGCGCCGCAAGAATTCTCTGATGCCACCTCTTACCCTTAACTCCCACGTCAAGCACTGGCAGCTCTCATATTTTTACTGCCGAGACACTTCCCCACCCGGCCAGAAGAAACTGCCGGGTTATTCAGAGGGCCTTCTTGACATCTCTGAAAATTTTAATGCCTTTGCCCCTGACTCGGATAGGGAGGCAATTCAACCTTTGCTAGCCAAAATCACTACTCTCGTGGCCCAAGGTCTCATCGGGCTCAACCTGGTGAAAACTTGGGTCGATTTCCGAATTCAGCCCAATTCCATCCGCACAAAGTTAATGTGCGAGTATTCGGGGCAAACCACGGACCCGCTCCGGTACTCTGATAACAGCTTTGCGGCTGGTGATACCCATAAAACTATCAAGGGTTTTCTGACAGAGAAACTTGAGGTAATCCGGAACATAGCCGGATTAGAGCCCTTCACACTCGAGAACCCAGCCCCCAAGGTGAAGATCCGATTTTGACGTCTTTACCTTCGCTCTTTCCATTTGATACAGTTGATAACCCTTGTACTGATACTTTTATCTCAGGCTGATGATGGTTTTTGGAAAATCAACACTTCTCCTAGCTCCGAGAGTCCAGAGGAACAAGAAGAGACCTTTAATTCGGACGAAGGTGCTTTCCGGGTTTTACTCAGTTCCTTTAAGTTCGTCGTAACTCCTTCATTTTCTAATTATAACTTTGATGATATCCAGTACAAGAGGAGAATGATGAAGAAGAAGAAACTGACGGCAACGTGGAATCCGCCAGTGATGAAGATGAAGTGGAGCCGGCAATTAAAGTCGGATCTAAGAGAAAACCCCGAGGGGTCGTCTTCAAGGTTTCATATCACCTCCTCGTATTCAATTCGTATTCCTTTGATGATATACATGAGCTATCTTGATATTATTCCACTGGCCATTTTTAAAGGAGTCACCCATGACCAAGCGCAGAGCAACTCGGAATTACCCGGGTGATGATGCTCTTAACCCGGATATTCCATTGTCTCCGGCTCGGCGCACTGGTATTTACCTTATCCTTTCTCGGAGGGAACAATCTTCCTGAACCATTCCCTTACGAAATCTCGTTTGATATTTTTCAGTTTCGCCCATATCCAGCAGCGAATTCCCTTCAGACTTTGCGGTGAATCCTGGGTAAAGTTCCTTTTCTGACGTTCTATCACATTTTCATCACCCTTTCCTGATTGCCCACTAACTGCTCACTCATACTATCCGTAGGGCCACTGTCGTTATCAGCGACCAAGAGGATATGGCGACCGATGACCCGGGTAAAGGGAACCCGACTGATAAGACAACAGCCGCATCTAGCGGCGAAGAACAATCGCCACCACTAAACCCGGGCATACAAGAAGCCGAGTATCCGATCGCCTCCCACACAAGCAAGAAGAGAAGAGCTGCAACCTTGGGTGCAGGAGAGGGAGCATCGGATTCCGACATTCGAATGACCCGGGTGCCGCCTCCCACTAAGAAGAAAACTCCTCGGAATTTCCAAGGCCCCGGGTCCTCTGATACGGGTAATGACACTTTTGATCAACTGATGAACACTCTCCTCACTATGAAGACTTCAGAGAGCAATATCTTGGAGCGCATGGCCGCAGAGCATCAGGTAATAATACTTGCTATCTCGTAGTGTATGCCTAGTCCCCAAGTTCCGAGCATGACTTGCTAAAGTTGTGTTTGGTACTTTACGCAATACTGAGCTTACCATGATATCCAATTGATACTTGTGTTCCTTGTTACTTACAGGCGCAGATAACCCGGTCTGATGAAATTTTACTCAAGACCGAACAACTTCTTCTTGCCGAGGTAAAACGGAGAGAAACCCTTGAGGATGACATGAAAACCTTGAAGAAGGATGTTTCTAAATACAAGAAGAAGTGCAATACTGCTCAGACCGCACTGAAGAAACTATCGGACCAGGTCACCGATACGTATCAGATCTTGCTTAGTAAGTTTTTGCTGCCGACTGTCTTCATGCCTTTACTTTATTATATGATACTCGAGATTACTAATACGTCCTTCCTTTGTTTCAACTGCATGTGCCAACCTTGCGGCCCCAGAAGAAGATGCTGTTGCCAAGGCTAAAACATTGAAGACTGTGCTCCGGACCTTTTTTGCCGGTACAAAGTTTATATTGGATGCCGTGAAGTGGCCTACTGAGGTATACCCGGGTGAGGAAAACCTTATTCAAGCCTGCTCCACAGTACCTGGCTGGATCGAGATATGGAAACGCTCAGCCTGCCGGATTGGTATGACCCGGGCCTTGATGCTGGCTAAAGCTTATTTTCGGAAGCTTGACCCGGCAAAGGTAATTTCCGGGTTCCCCGAATATAAAGCTGATGGCTCCAAGTTCGTACCCAAGGACTTTAAGGCCATACAATCCGCGGTACGCCACTCGGCAACCGCTTTGGCCGATAAGATGGATCTGGGCACGATCATGAGCTCATATGATGCTGAAGGCAAAACCATACTGGAGGAGGCACCCCCTCCCTTTGATATTTTGGAAAAAATGGTCGGCTGATTTGGCCAAGAAGAAAGAAAAAACTGCTAAGAGAGAGGCCGAGTTAGGATCAGGACCATCCACCTCTACACCAGCTGTTCCTCCGCCTGTCCGTCCTGATGCGGGAAGTCCAGGTAACGCTGCCGGGAAAGCTAAGGAGCAAGCCCAGGACCAAGACCCGGAAGACCGTACTCAGGAGGCCGAATAGGGCGATGCCATCATAATACCTGATACTTTGTATTTAGAACTAGTATACTTTTGACGGTGCGCCTGTGCACCTTTGATACTGGTACCGTAATTTGTAACGTACTTTTATTCCGTGATATACTTGTGCCTTTTCTGGCCTTTTGATAATCTTGATACTTGCCTATTCTTGAACTTATTCTCGATACCCGACTCTCTTTTTATTTCCTTCTTTATTTCCGAGTATCGTGAGTTTTGACAGGTGGACTTTTCTTTAAGTCCCCAAGTCCCCACGACTCGGATATTGGGGTCTTTCGATCTTGGCGACAAAACAACTTGATTCTGTTTCGGAACCCACAGTCCCCAAGGCCCGAATTTCCGAGTCTGTGGTGTGTGGTTTTTTCGAAGAGAACAAACTTGTTGTTGCTAAGCCGAAACCCGGAATTGTTTCATATAGATAATGAAGTTATGCTTGATAAACGTTGAGTTTCCAGCTATTAGCCTTGTACTCTGCATAACTTGTGGTTTACATGACCCTTTTGACTATCTTGTACTGTAAGCCGGCTTTCGCGTGGATACCATGTTGTTACATCTATACGAAAACAGGGTCAGACAAGTCCCAGTGGGCTTCATGGCTGATTGTAATCGTAAGCGAGCAAATCATGCCACTTTAGTGCGAGTCAGATCGAGCTTAAGTAAGAAAAGTCAAGAAAATTTGGCTCCTTTGTCCGGTTATAAGATTGCAGCCGTACTCGTTTGCGAATAATCGTCCCTTATAACTCATAGGCATCAAGCCCGGGTCTTTGGGTTTGTGGCTGCGCTACTTGAGCAACCAGCCCCCGAGACCTATACATATTCAACATACTTAATGATACTGATGTATTGATAGCAATGGATACTTACTTACTTGTAATCGAAGTAAAAGCCGTAACAAAATAGGACTTGATAATCATCTCTTTATTGATACGAGAAAGTTTTGGATCAGCAGGCCGCCTCACTAAAAACCTTCCAGTCCCCTTAGGTACCCTGGGTAGGAAAAGAGCGCGTCTGAAACCTGCTGCCCGTTACATTGTTTAGTTCTTCTTGGGAACCGGTCCCGGGCTGACGTGACCGATACACATTCTCCATTTGCTGGACTTTTTCATGATGAGTACCGGATTTACTAGCCAACCCGGGTGAGGTGTCTCCATAGCGCGGCTGGTTGTGAGCGGCCGTCGATTTCTTCTCCTATGGCAGGTTGTTTGGGGGAATCATCCGTGATAAAAGCCACCATCTTAGCATCTTGTGCTGCCTTGGACTTTGCTCTTTCGTCTTCAGTACTCGGCCTTTTTGACGTGGTTCTATCCTCCGGGTCTGCTTGAGATCGGTAATGCTTGAGTTCCTCTTTTCTACAGGCTTGCTCGGCCATTGCTGCGTCTCCTTCATCGCATTCAGCTGCTATGTCTCGATTTCCATGTATGGTAATGGTCTTCTTGGGACCCGGGATTTTTAGCTGTAGATATACGTAACACGGCCTAGCCATGAATTTGGCATAAGCCGGCCTTCCGAATAATGCGTGATAAGGACTGCGTAATTTGACCACCTCAAAAGTGAGCCACTCAACTCGATAGTTATCCTTTGATTCCCCAAAAGCTACCTCCAATGCGATTTTTCCCTCGGGGCACGCTGAATGACCCGGCACTATCCCATGAAAAATTGTTGAGCTTTTCTGTAGCTGAGACTCCTTGAGGCCCATGCGTAAGAAGGTTTCCCAATACAGTATATTGATGCTACTTCCACCATCCATCAAAACCTTTTTCAGTTCATACCCATTTACCTGCGGTGCGACTACTAATGCCAAGACTCCCGGGTGTTCTACTCTTTCCGGGTGGTCCCTTCTGCTCCATGTTACATCCTGTTCTGACCATCTCAGGTATCTCGGGACAGCCGAAGAAACTGAATTGACCGCTTGCTTCAGTATCTTTTTGTCCTTGTTAGATCCTCCTGTGGTATGCACGTGATACTGACCCAACTGTTTGGGGTTAGCCTGGAAACCTCCTGCTCAACCTTGGTTATTACCTTGATTTCCAGCTGCCGGGTTACCGGCTGGGGGTGAACCGTTGCCCGGGTTTCCTCCTGGACCCGGTCCTCCTCCCTGTCCTGCACCTCGCATGGCTCTGTTCACTTCCTCATTTTTCCATCTCTGTAGGTCGGCGCACTGCTCCAAGGAGTGGTTAGCTGGCCTACCATTCCTGCTGTGCTTCGGGCATGCCATTCTGAATATGCCCCAATTATTACCCGGCCTTGGTGGCCCTTGATAGTTTCCTCCATTGTGATTTCCAGCATTGAAATTTCCTTCTGCCCTAGGTCTGGAAGATCCAGCTTCAGTATTGGCGACAAACTCAGAGCCTCCTTCAAACGGACGCTTGTTCTGGCTGTTGTTACCCGGTGCTGATCCGTTGCCAGTTCTTCCATTACTACTTGTGTTTGCTTTTGCTTTTTTATCATCAGTTTCCTCTTCCGTAGTGTCCGTTGCGGCATGTTTGTTGCACGCATCCATCAACTCTCCCATTGTGACCTTCGAAGCATTCCGACTAGATTTCATGCGAGTTAATTTTTGTACTAAGGGTGTGTACTTGCAGGTCTTTGCCATAGCTTGCAGCGCATCCTTGGGCTGAATATCCGTAGATGAATGGAGAATTTCCATAACCCAGCGCACCCAGCTGCGCGCCGATTCTCCCTTCTTCTGAACACATCGCTCTAAGTCGTCAATAGTGAATAACTTTCTACACGTCCCGTGAAAGTGCTTGATAAATGCAGTTTTCAATTCTTCCCATGACTTAATAGATCCTTCCGGTAGATTGGCGAACCATAACTTTGCTGCTCCTTCTGACATCATTAGATACATGAACTTGGCTTGAAGGTTCTCGGACGCATTGCGAATCGACATGGCCATCTCATAGCTGCTCAACCATGTTTCCGGGTAGTCGGCTCATAATTTACCACTTTACCCGGTTCTTAGAACTTTTCCGGGTAAGGTTCAGCTCTGATGCTATCCGAAAGACACTTAGGCCCTGCAAGAATGGTTGAAGCTGGTCTTACTCGGGAAACATGTGATCCTGCAGGGGGTACAGCTGGCTGCGGTACCGCTGGTGGCCCATGTGCCGCAGACCCGGCCACGGCTCTCCTGGCCCTGGAACTATCCACGATGGCCTGTGCTGCTGATGCTGCTGGTATCGCCTAGATGTGTGGAGAAGGCGGCATTTGCTGCTGCTCTTCCCTCCGCCGTGCCGAACTTGTTTGGATGTTTCCAGCGTTACCTTGTTGTTGGCTGACATACGGCGTCCCATGCATTCCACTTCTGTGATCCGGGTAATTAACCTGTTGCGCTACCGCGGTGCGCAGCATATCTATCGCTCGCCGGGTCTCCTCTGCGTGGGGTGACTCTCTCACGGGGATTTGATTTAGTGCAAGCGTTGCCGCGTACACGTTGTCCATGGGATTGTTGTAATGACCTGCTGGTGTGCGAAAACGCGATGGTGGTGGTGGCGGTGGTACGGTATTGCCTGCAGTGACTCCAGTCTGTGGTGCAAGTAACCCGGCCTGCGTATCTACTGGTTGTGCTCCTCCGGTTGTCGGCTGAGGGGCGGTTCCTTGATTTGCCACTGGAATCGGCTGATCCTGAGGCGTGATAAATAGTGCGGCCGGGTTTATGACTCCTCCCAATGCTGGTAATCTAGTTTGATGCCTTTGATGTATTCTAGTCGTTTCCTCTCGGAGCCGAGTTTCCAATGCATCCAGCTCACGTTGCCGTGTGACCATCCCTTGCCTTTCTGCTTCTACTTGCCTTCTCTGCTGCTCCAATGCACGACGGGCTACGTCCAAATCCCTAACTCGTTCCGCCGCGTTCTCCGGAGTGATAACGGTGGCAAGAACCGTCGGATCTAGGATCAGATTGTTGTCGAACAAGGCCGGGTGTTGTGGATTGGAAGGACCCGCTCCAGGTGTTCGGTTTGCTAGGAATCCGAACGTGTTTGCGTGTAGCTCGTTTTCCGGCGCTTGACTGGTAACCGATGCCGACTCTCCGTCAACCTGGGCCAAAATCGTGTTTCCGTTAGCCGGCCCCTGCTGCCGGGCTAATGCTTGTGCTGACCCGGCCGCAGCCGCGGTTACGGCCTCTTGGTTGAGATTGGTCGCGGGAGCCGTATAAACCGCGACTCGGCGTGTGATGCTTGGCGCGAATTCATGCTGTTCCCCTTCGCTGTTATTCTCCTCATATCGGTTTTCCAGCAGATCCAGGATAGACTCGGTATCATCCTCTCTTTCGACCCGGTCGCGCGGGGTCCATGCCGGTTCCTCCGGCTGTTCCCACTTCGCGATGGGTTCTTCCGCCGGATATGTCGTTCCAATTGATTCTTCATCATCTGATTGGATAGAAGTGGCCTCCCCTGACACAGAATCAGATCCAAAATTGTCAGGGATCGAACCGGAAGTACATACCATACCAATGAAGACGCTGATCCGGCCGATTGTCACGACGGATCCGGATTCGGGGTGATCCGACTCTGGCCCCCAGCCGGAATCGTCCACCGTCTTTTCTCCTTTGTGGTCGATGTAGATCTCGCCGACGACAAGATTCTCCATGTTCTTCCGAGCTTCTCCCGTGATGTAAACACCTTTGGACGCAGGCCCCACGGTGGGCGCCAACTGTCGTGGGATAATCACGGCAGACGTTACCGGGGGTAACTGATCTTGGGGCAAGACGACACAGGCGTTTGGGAGAGGGTTTAGCTCAGAGGAAAACATGACGAAACTCGATCTGGTAGCCGGCAATCAAGTCGCCGAGTCTCCGATCTCAATATATTAACTCGATCTCTTGTATACACTGGATGCTCGATATCAAGCGGTACTACTAGGGTTCTTGGATCTCTCTCAACTAATCCTAGGGGTCGGTTTATAAAGCACCCGTACCCCCGGCTTGTCCTCCAAGACGCGCCCTGGATCCTACCCGGAAAAGGCATACAAACCTTAACCTTCCTTCACCGTAACCCACAATCCGGGTTACTAGGTCTATAAACTTGGGCCTTCCGGAAGTTTCTTTATCCTTAGCCGGATCCTGCGTAGCGTCCTTTGGGCCGGATTACACCTGGGAGTTAGCCTACCGGGTTATTATCCCTCCATCAGGATTGATCACTCTGGTTCCTTAACCGAGGGACTTACTACATCATACCTTCCTCTTGGGGTTTCCCAACGGGTGTATGACCACCAACAAGCAACGACCCCCAATAGCATGCGCCGGCAACAAGTGCCGGACTCTCTATTGGGGGTCGCTGGTGGAGATGCTCTTAGATCAACTCGAGCATAACCCCTATCCCGCGGAACTGGAAACACGGGATAGGGTCCGCGACAAGCACGGTTTAGGGGTTGAAAACTGCTAGGGCGGAACAACACCCGTAAATCCGAACGGTAAAATAGATCATCATTCGGATTTAGGGGTGTTGTTCCACCCCAGCAGTTTTCAACCCCTAAACCAAAAAACTGCAAGTTTAAACTTTTACCAAAATCCATTGCAAATTAGAAATAAGTTCGTCAATTAAAAGAGTTTGAAGAATCAAAGACGACAAATAAGATAGTTCACGCAAAATGCTCTCATAGAAATGTGCAATGGGTCACCAAATCAAGCATCACCACCGCCGCCGGCACCACCATCTCCACCATAACCACCACCAGCTGCCGCAATCATAACTTGTTTTCTTCGCTCCAGGATTCCCCTTCTTTCCATGTTGTGCCACTCGAGGGTCACTTCATCCGTTTCAGCACGGTTCATCATCATGATCTTGTTCTCCCCGGCTAGCAGCTTGGCCACGTACTTGTTCTCCTTGGCTATGGCTCTCCTCTCTTTGGTGGCGTCCTTGCGCAACCCCTCTTGCCGGAGCATTTCCCACTTCTCTTTCTTCTCTTGGGCCCTCTTCTCGGAAAAATCACTCTTTTCTTCTATAGTCTTGGCTGTTAACAACTCTTTCTATTGCACCATCTAATCTATCTTATCCCGCAAGGTTGAATCCTCGGCTTGCGTCTTTATTCTCTCCTTGGCCTTGTTCGTGCCTCACGTAGTTTCTTTCTCCTTCATCATCGTCCTCGTCGATCAAGGTCACTCCACCCTTGTTTGTTTCCATCTCCCTCAACTTTCATTTATCACTCCGTTGGAGCAATATCCAACAATGGTCTAGTACAAATGGTTTGTTCTTGGAAGATGGCATATATTTGTACTTCTCTTTGGCAATTCGTTCCCACAAAAACAAAACCGTGTCAATGTCACAACAATGACAAAGAAAGCTACAATGTAAAATAATGCAAACTCACCCAATCGCTCTCATTGGTACCACTTGGTGGAGCATTCCCAACTTGCTCCAAGCATCCACCGTACCGGCTACATATCGGTTTGATTGAATCCCAAGGACCTTGGAGTGACCGATAGGTGCGCGATATTCTTTTCAATGGTTTGCCCCGTTGGTCGTACCGAGGCATCATCTAGAAGAGTTGGTCCTCTACCCTTTGCCAATAGCGCTTTCTGGCTTGGTCATTGCCGTTAGTGGCGTCGAGAGAAACAGTCTCCCAAGGTTTGATCAAAATCTCATCCTCCAACTACGAGTAATTCATCGCTCGTGGTCGTTTGCTTGCTTTGAACAGTGGCCCCCCGATCTCCTCGATCTCATCTTCATCCTCATCGCCGGGACCGTCCATGCCACCATCGGACTCGTTGTAACCAAAGGCCACAAGAGGGGTTTCCTCGATGTTCACGGCGACTTCGTTCAACATGTCCATGTACGCGGTTGTAGGGACCTCAATCTCGGCCGCATTACAAATTTGACCCAATCATCCGCAAGAAAACAACGCAATTTCCACAAAATTGATTCAGAGAGGAAAATAAACGTACCTTTGCGTCGGTGCTGTAGTTGCCATGGAAGGCGTCGGCAGTTTCTTCTTTTTCGGCAGCGGCTTTGGTGGTTTCGACGCCCCTACCGCGGCGTCGACCAGCAAACTGACGTCTCCTTCCGCGCAGCAGCGGCAGCTTCAGTAGCTTGCCCGGTGCCCAGGCGGTTGCGCTTCACCGGCGGCGCGGGGCAGGGCGCAGCCAACGCGGCCCCCGACAGATCTGAACGACCCGCGGGTTCAGACTCTGTCACTGCGCAAATGGGGACGCTGACAAGGGATGACTGTGGGGCGGCCATGGCGGCGCTAGAAGAGGGAGAGAGCGGCCGGAGCCAAAGCGGGGGCGGCGACGGCAAGAGGTGGGAGCTGAAGTTTCGTCCCGCCAAGTGTTTCCGCGCGATAGAGGGCACCCTCGGGTCGGCAGCGGAAACCGTGGATTCAGGGGTCGAAGGGGGAAATTCTCGGTCGTCCTAAAACTATTACGGGCCAGCGAATTTTACAAGCTCTAGTCAGGCTAAAAGTTTCGCTCGCGGGACGTATGCGGCAGTTACTTTTCAGTTCCAAAACTTTTAGGGGTTCTGCTAGAGTTGCTCCTAGCCACCATGATTCATAGCTTTATGTTGCCAATAAACTTACGATCCAGCTGGCAAACCGTTTGGCCGTTACCCTGAACTTATGATCCAGCTATTTGAAGGGGTTGATCTGATGCTCCTCCAAAATCCACGCCCTCTAGACCACCTTAAGGGCAAGTGTAATGGTTGAGACGCATGCTGTCGGTAAAAGACCTCCACGTCATATGTAGACAGCACTAAAATTAATCTCTACAATCAATCATCTGTTGAGCTATCGGTAACAACAACTGACCGGAGTTTATTTGTTGTAGGATCCATCGTAATCAAGCCTGGGTAACCGTTTTCATGTAGCATGGATTTTATCCTTGGGGCCACACGATCTCGACTGTATCCATACAACGGCAAAACAGCGTCGTTAGAGCACCCACAACGGGGCGCTTAGGTGCAGGCGCCAGGATAGATTCCCGGCCGTTTTACACTAATCCCGGCCGTTTTTGTTGCATCGACGCTTTACTAAGAGTCCGATGTCAGATGAATCTGTGCAAAACAAGGCTACTTGGCTGCCGGCGCTTCCGGCCAGCAGTAACTGACTTCATTAGCGTTCACATTAGCGCCCGACCATTGTGGTTGCTCTTAGCGACTGTTAATTGCGGAACTAGACCGTCGAGATAATTAGCGATGGACTCCTTCTCTCCCTGTCTTCTCTTCCCTCTAACTACCAACAAATCCTACGTGTCATCTATTATAGACGGTTGACTAGACATCATTGTACATGGCCTAAGGAAGCCGTCAACTGTTGTCTATAAGGACCGAAACTCCGGAAGTGGAATTTCGTTATAGTACATGTTGACAGCCCACGAGGCATTGGTGGTCCTGCCCTCGGGGAGCAGCGTGCTGTCTCGTCTTGTCAACAAGTGGCAGTGGAGCGCGGCATCCTCGACGGTCAGCAGCAGGGAGGAGGGCAATGGACATGACCTTACCTGAGAGAAAACCAGCTTTGTCACCGGCCGGAGAAGGCGGCGGGAGATTCCTGTAGTTCAGGCCGTCCAAACCCAGATTACCAAACGAACGTGGAGTGTTTTTCGGTGCATTTGGTATTATAGGTTGACCTGAGAAAATACATTGCAAACCCATGAAAATCTCTCGTGCCAAACAAAGCCTTACCGATCGTGCTGGGTTAGGCTGGTCCGGTTTCTTTACCGATCTCCAACTGAATCCGCTCCGGCCTGGGTATTCGTCCGCTCGCGGCAGCCGGTTCACGCGACGCCCGTGCAGGCGACATCCGACATAGACTCTCTCAAAGCCCAGCGGCAGGAACAACGGTTTCGAGTGTATTCCACCTCCTAGCCGAGTCACTTGTCTCGGCTACCTCGTTAAAAGCCAAGACCAATCGGACCTCCCAAGCACGGAACCGCTGGCGCGGATAACTGCTCTAATATCCACGGTGCGCCTCTACAGATTGCCTCAATAGTCTCAGTATCCACTTGTTAATACCATAATTCTGGAAGAACTCTACCTTCTCAGTTTCAGTTTTACAATGGGGAGCCATACAGTGTGCAAAACAACACCGTCCAACCATCTCCGTGATAAATCAATCCGTCACAGAGGGAGATCAAACGTTAAACTGGAAGACCTTCCACAGGTTTGTCAAAAATTCTTCTTCTTCTTGTGTGTGTGCGTGCGCGTGCGTGAATGTTGAGTATAGATGGAATTTCTGAACTCGGGGGATATGTTGTATCGACGCAGGATTTGCTCTGCACAATTTTATCGAAGTTGCCTCCTAAAGATGTCTCGAGGGCCAGTGTTTTGTCAAGTCACTGGAGATATATTTGTGACCTTTGTTGCTTCAGATTAAGTTTCAGCGGTACTCCTGGGTATACCCGTGACAGCTTTTCTGAAAGAAAAAAATACCACAAATACATGCAGAGATTCATCGATAATGTCAATGCAGTCGTGCAAAAGTGCCATGGCAAGTGGGTCGAAGAATTCAATGTCAAATTCGAGTATGACGCCATGTTGGTTGATCACCTCAATAATTGGGTTAATTTCGCGGTATCCTCACGGGCGAAGAGCATAGCTGTCTATTTATGTCCTGTTAAGATGAGACACGCGGATGTTGATCGCTACGTATTTCCATTTCATCTTCTGGACAGTGCAAGCAGCATGTCTCATCTACAGTGTATACAACTTAGCTTTGTATCTTTCAGACCACTACCAGAATTCAGAGGTTTCCCAAAGCTGAGAAATCTTGATTTGGAGTTTGTGCATATCAGTATAAAGGATCTTCAAATTATGTTGTCCAATTGCGGTAATCTTGAATGGCTGAGCTTAGTCAGATGCCACCACCTGAATAGCGAACTAAAGTTGGATCGTCCCTTGTCCCACCTTCGACACCTAACAGTTATACGTTGTAAGGTAACCAGGATAGAAGTTCAAGTTACAAAGCTCGTTGCCTTTGTGTACGATGGACCTATTGTTCCTATTGTCATTAATCAAGATTCTAAGCTTGCAAATGCACATATATGTTTCGACGACACAAATTTTCGAGATGGTGTCTGTTCACTTCTCAATGGTATTCCGAGCGTTCAAAATCTGACGCTACAAGTTTTAGACCAGCGACCAGAGGTTTGCTCCTGGATTTCCATTGAGGTTAAAATTTTAATATATGTGTAACATCAGCTTGCTAATCACATTCGTTTTCTGTCTTGCAGAAGAAATCACTGTTGAATAGCCCACGCAAGTTATCTCATCTTAGGTGGTTGCAGCTGGTAATTGGTTTAACAGATAAAGATAGCGACAGACTTTCTCGTGTAGTTTCCATTCTGAAGGCAGCTCCGCTTATTGAGAAGTTAGAGATCAACGTAAGTAATTTTCTTGATTCTTAGGTTCCACCACACCCTGATTGCTTTTCGCCCCTACCTCGTTTCTGTTGATGGTAGCTCGTTCTTTACTTGTTCAGGGAATGGATGTAGTAACTTTTTATGTCATAGGCAAATGAGCTGCACAATAAAATTCCAGTGGCGCTAATCATATATACTACCATGTTTAATTATTGCAGTTTGCTCCCGGTGGTCATATTTGTTTTGCGAACAAGGGTGCTATGGTGGACAAGCGCCACCTTCAGCATTGTGAATATAATCATCTCAAGAGAGTGCATATCACAGGATATAAAGGGCAAAGAGGCCAACATGAATTTCTTATGCATGTTGTGGAAAATGCCACTGCGCTGGAGGAATTAGTTGTGGAGACAGATATACGGTTGTACGAAGATCGATTATACACAGACGTATATTGCAGAGCAAAACCATGCTCTGAGCGAACTGCGGTGCATGCTAGATCTTGTCTCGATGGAAAACTTTCATCAAGGGTGAAGCTTTGTGTTATGTAGGTAGCTAGGGCTGCTTTAGAGTAAATAAGTTTGTGTAATTGTACATAGGGATTCCAAGGGATCGTCGGAGTATTAGAGAGAAGCACGGAGGCCAGGATAAAAGCACGAGATACGATTTTGCGATGATTTATGGTTAGTTAGCTTCCGATCGATCTTACATGGTGTGTATTCTTAAAAAGATTCGATCAGTTTCTATTTGCACCGTGGGGCTGAGCCAGCTGTTCCTGGACGCCCGCCAAATTGCCACTCGGACCCCGCGCGACTAGGGCTGGAATTCGAGCCGAGCCGAGTCAGCTCGGCTCAACTCGCTCAAGCTCGGTCAACTGACGAGTCGAGCTCGGCTCGACTCGTTCAACAAACGAGTCCAAAATTAAAACTCGGCTCGGCTCGGTGAACTCACGAGTAGCTCGCGAGCTACTCGTTTAACTTTTTTTATTTGATCAAACTGTAAAAGGTCAACATTATATATTGTATATATAATTATTTTTCATTATTTGGGGCATGTATAATAAAATCATCACAATAATCGATGAAAAGATGTCACCATAAAATAATTTGTCATAAATAAACTACAATAATCGTTAAAAAAATGTTCACATATAAGAATATCATTAGAAATTCTTTTTACCGAGTTAAACGAGCTAAACGAGTACTCGTAAACTCGGCTTGTTTAGCTTGAACTCGTTTACTGTCGAAAACGAAAACTCGACTCGGCTTGTTGGACAACGAGTTCGAGCCGAGCCGAGTTGAGTTGCGAGCTACTCGTTTAACTCGCGAGCTTCGAGTTTTAATTCCAGCCCTACGCGCGACACGGCGACGTTGATAATGTAAATGCTCGTGCCGCTGCCGCGCGTCCAACTTCACGCACGCATTCCTGTCGTTTTGACTCGTGTGATGTGCACAGTGCTTGCCTTATTCAACGATCTGAGCGAGCTAGCTCACACTTGTTCCAAATCGTAGGCGCACAATCGATCTACCGAGGACCAAGCAATCACAGCATGATGACGACACCGAGATTTGTTAACGCAGTTCGGCGAACTCGGCTACATCTGCGGGGCATGACTATGGGCGCACCTCCCCATTGATACCGCTGCACCGGCCGCCTTGGTCGCTGGCACAAGCCGCCGGCTTCCCTTGCGCGCCTGCTGCTATCAAGTCGTCATAGGTTACACGTGTGGTGCCCCCCTCATTATATGAGAGGCCAAGTCTACTAGTGTCCGACTCGAACACTATCCGTATCTATCCATACCTATTACAACTCTAAGTCCAAACGTAACCCAACATGTACACTATATTCGACACAAATACAACAAACTCCACCTTGGCGAATATACTCCGCCACTTTGAATTCGTCAACGTGTCAAACCTCCATGTACTCCGGACTTGAGTTGTCTTCCATGAGCTCCACTGCTACTCCCAGACTCCACGTGACTTCACCTGCAACCATAATTCCTTCTTCCCGTTCAGCACCATCACATACCGACCACTGGTCTACGTGAAGGAGCTTCAACTTGAAGGAATTTCACCGTCGCCGTTTAGACACACCTTGAGTCAAATTCGCAGTTGTCTCATTCTTTTCTTGGATAGTCTTCTACATGTCATGCAGCTATAGCACTCCGCATTCTTCTGTATCTTGTCAACCCGCACTTTGCCATGTGCATTCAACATCACAGAATATACGGCCATGTACTCTCTAAGCTTCCGACATTATAGACTTTCCAACACTTCCTCAGATTCCCCATGGCTGACCCGTGTCCATCACTTGACGTCAATCCCGATAGACTCAGTCACCAACTCGAACCTGGTACTCGCCAACACTGCTTAAGAACCCCTGCACACATGTCAAACCTCATGTCCGACCGCCCGTGCCCTGGTCCGTCTCCGTGTCCCGTGCTTACCGCACACCTCGCCGCTATTACCGCGTCGAGCATCCGCAATCTTGGCCAAGATCTCAAGGGTCGCTAACCCAGACCATCTCAGGCCCCACTGCAGATAACCATCAGTCATACTCGACCGATGACGAGTTCCACGCATCTCTCGAACCCTGACGTCCAGTCCGACCGACGTGCTTCTCGCCTTCCCGCTGACTAAGCTTCGACTCTCTGCTAGCTTACGCCGTAGCCCCTCCATCAGCTGAGTGGAATCGTTAGACTCCAGCTCCACCTTCAACATGCCTCCATGGTAGATGATCAGTCCACCCCCGCGTCTGTCGATCTCAAGATACTACATGTGCACCATCTTGAATCAACCCCGCGCCATCGCATGTCGAAGCGCGCATAACCATGCGCCGCGTGTTGCCACGCCACAGAATTCGGACACCATCAGCCGTCATGCTCCTACGTCGTCATCGCCGATCTTCACCGTTTTCTGTTCCGTCAGACTGTCCAGTCCAACCCAGCCGAAACGCATCCGACTGCAACCATGCTCCACCTTGCGCTTAGTACACCCGCATATTGTCGTGCACTATCCGCGCCTTGTATATGCATGATCCTTCATGTACTCCAGCACGTCGTCAATCTGATGACCTCATGGTAGCATCTCGCGTGCAATTAGCAATATATCCAAAAAAAATTGCCTCCTGGTAGCTTTCCGTGGATGGACCTAGTCACCACAACTCCCAATGCCAATCCCTTTAGGTCATCTCCAGCGGGGCTGCTCAAATGCGGACCAATTTGGTCCGCATTTTGTCTGTTTGAGCAGCCGTCCGGGGCCGTGTCCGCGCGGATTTGGGCCGTGCACCCAGCGGGGCTGCTCATTTGCTGGCCACGGTTCGAAAAAAAGTACCAAAATGCCCTAGATAATAACAAATAATATCGGCGCATGCAAAAAGGGCCACGTCAGGCCATGCCGGCCACGTTCAGGCCATGCCGGCCACGGTTCGGGCAAGGTTCAGGCGGCCAGGTGAGGCCATGCCAGCCCAGGGCCAGAATGTACAAAAGCGACGCCGGCCGCGTGTTCAGGCCGTCGCCGGGCACGATCGGGGCGTGGCGCGATCACTCCTGGCCCTGCATGTACCGCTGCTGCTTCTTCTCGAAGTAGGCCTTCTTCCTCGGGGTCAGGCAGCTCAGGTCCATGGCCATGATCTGTGCCTCCTGGGCGGCCAGAGCGATCTCGACCTCCTTCCTCTTGTTCTCGGCCTCCATGGCACTGGTCGAGGCCTCCATGGCCCTGGTCTTGGCGTTCTCCTCCTCGATCTCGAGTTTCTTCGTTTGCACGATGAAGTAGTTCTTCGTGATCTCCTCGCGCTCCCGCCGCTTCTTCTCCTCCCTCTCGTCCTTCTTGTCGCTCACCTTGTCCTTCTGCGAGATGAACCCTTGGAGGGTCTCTTGCAACGCGATGGTCGTGGCGTCGCGCTTGTTGTCCAGCTTGGAGTTGCTCCGGCCCCTTGGTCGTTCAGTTGTCGCGCCTTCGGCCGGCAGGCCCGTGGCCATTGGCGGCACCCCGTCCGGCATGACCTGGCCTTTCTTGATGGCGTTGTGGAGCTCCTTCCACTTTTGGTTGTCCTTCATCTTCTTGTAGCAATGGGCGAAGTTGAAGGACTTGCCACCATGCTCGGCCTTGTACAAGGTCAGCGCTTGGAAGACCTGCACACACTCGACGGTTGGACACGGGGGCAATGCATATGAAGGACAGGGACGTGTGTCCACTCACCAGGTCGCCGAGGGTGGCGCCGCTTTGAGGCCGGGCCATGGCGTGCTCGAAGGAGCCGGTGAACTTGCTGCACTCGGACGAGATGAGCCCGAACCTCTTTTGGATGGATAGCTCGCTCCGGGTGGTGACCATGGAGTACGGTGGCAGGACGGCCCGCTCTTGGTAGTTCCGGTGCATCCTCCTCCAATAGGCGTTGCCCTTCATCTCGGCCCCGGTAATGGTGTTCTGCCCCACCTCCATCCATGTGTCGCAAAGGCACTCGTCCTCCGCCTCCGTGAACCCAATGCCCCGCTTCACGGTCCTCTTGGCGGCCTTGGCCTGCTGGGTCAGCTCGTCCATGAACATGGGCATGTCGTCGATGTGGGGCACGTCGTCGACGGGGACCTCCTCTTCCTCGTACAGCTCGTCCCCGGGGTGGACGTACCTCGCCTGGCCGTCCTCGCCTATCATGTTCGACATGAGCCCCTCGACCTCCTCCGTTGTCATCTCCGTGGGCTGCGTCTCCATGTCCTGCATTTCCTCGAACAGGTTGCGGGGCACCGGGCGAACGGACGGCGGGGGGCGCCCAGCGGCTTTGCTCGACGGGGCAGTCGACAAGCAGGACATGGGCGCCGTGTTCAGGTCGATGGAGACCCTGGCCGGCGAGGAGTCCTCCATGTCCACCGAGAAGAAGGGAGGCGGCGTCGGGTCACGGCCTGGCAAGAAGCCGTATGCCGGCGCGGGCGATCCCGTCGTCGGCCGCTCGCTCTGGAGGCTGCTCCGCGGCCGGGCCGCCGATGCATTCGAGCTGCAGGCTTGCGCCGGAGTCGCGTTCATGGTGGGTGCCGGCTGCAGGCCCAGCATGATTATGGCCGCCTGCGCCGCCATCTGGGCGAGCTTTTTCTGCTCGTCCTCCATCGGGTGCGGCGGCGCCTCCTTCGCCCTCCTCCTCCGGTCCGCTCTCTTCGCCGATTGCTCCGCCGTCCGCGCCAGCTCGGCCGCGTCCTTCGTCTTCTTCACCTTCGGCTTCTGCGGCGGCAGCGCGGCCCTGGTTCGGGCCGGGACCAGCTGGTCCAGGGTCACGGAGGTGTAGGTGGCGGTGGCGGTGGCGGTGGCGGTGGCGGTGGCGGCGGCGGCTCCTTCTTCGTCGGCCATGGCTAGGGCAGCGGGAGTGGATGAGGGGTGGGAGGGGAAAGGGCAAATGTTCTCAACTTTTGTGTGGGCCACGACGGGGGGTTCGGGACACAAATTGTTGTCCCAACGTGTCCGGAGGCTGCTCAAAACTGGACCAAATTTGGGTCAGATTTGAGCATCCGCGGACAAAAAAACGGACCGCGGTCCGTATGAGCAGCGCCGCTGGGGCCTGGTTTTGGCCCAGGCTGCTCAAATCAGGCCGGTCCGGGCCAAATGAGCAGCCCCGCTGGAGATGTCCTTATCATGTTGCTACTCATGCACCGTACCACCATCTGTCCAAATTGGTCTTCTATTTTTTTATCAAACAAATCTCCTTCGTATCTTTGCTTTGGTACTACACCGCACCTGGCTTTGGCACTACATGCAGCTGGCCCACATGGACACCTTACGTGCAACATCCTAGCTCATTCTTTGAAGCTGCTCGAACCTGCCCCTGCTTGCATTCAACGATCCCTCGATCGAGCCCCTGCTTGCATGGCTGTATACGAACGAGCGCCTCACGTGCCTAGCTCCTCACGGACCAAGCACTGATTCTACCGGCTGCCGCCCAGCTGCTAGGTCCGTGCGCCGTCTGCCGCGCAGATGCCTTAAGTACAAAGCCTCTCCACGAATTTTCCTCTGTTTATGATTGCCACCACGAAACAAACTGCTATCCGATCAATCTGCTCCCGTCGCCAGCGTCTATCGTCTCACCCGTATGGATCCGAGACAACCCTCGCCAGTTACTTGCACGATTTATCCGGCGAATATTCCGCTTCCTCCCTCTAGATCAACTTTCGCCGCCTGCGAACCTTGCTCTGATACCACTGGTTACAAATCGTAGGCGCACAATCGATCTACCGAGGACCAAGCAATCACAGCATGATGACGACACCGAGATTTGTTAACGCAGTTCGGCGAACTCGGCTACATCTGCGGGGCATGACTATGGGCGCACCTCCCCATTGATACAGCTGCACCGGCCGCCTTGGTCGTCGGCACAAGCCGCCGGCTTCCCTTGCGCGCCTACTGCTATCAAGTCGTCATAGGTTACACGTGTGGTGCCCCCCTCATTATATGAGAGGCCAAGTCTACTAGTGTCCGACTCGAACACTATCCGTATCTATCCACACCTATTATAACTCTAAGTCCAAACGTAACCCAACACGTACACTATATTCGACACAAATACAACAACACTACACCACGGTATACAATTAGGGCCTTTGGTAGGAGCACTTTTAAAGTGCCACTATAGCCATTTTAGATGATTTCTGTCCAACACAGACCTTATTAAAGAAGGAATTATGAATGAATTTATACATGGTTTAACCCAAAATAAGGTAGTTGCTTGCTTTAGTTTTCACTGCAGATGGATGCCTTTTCCATCACCTCTATTTTCATTATCTTTGGAACAGCCGACTTACGGAGAACTAATCTCTTAACCTTCTGCTTCATTGACTTGCTGCATTGATGCAGGGAAAGCTATTTTCGAGCATCTCTCGGAATTACAACAAGATATAGTGTCACCGTGAATATTTTAATATTACGTTGATACTTCGACAAGAATTCTCGCATCACACTATAGCTTAGTCCAGTCATGGTCTATCAACTGAAAATTGATCCAGTAACTGTAATGTTTGCGAAAACTGAAGATTGATATCAATAATTAATATTTATAAATTGTGGTCTAATTAGAACTGATATAAACTGTGAAAAGTATTTGGAAAACCGATATAAAATGCAGTGGTGAATTAGTGTCACTTTGGAAAATGCCACTAATTGAATTGGGGGCGCCTTTCCAAAGTGCACTAATTGAATTGGAGGCACCTTGCCAAATTGAAACTAATAATTTTAGTGACACTTTGCCAAAGTGTCACTATATACTTTTAGTAGCATTTTGTCAAATTGGCACTAATAGTTTTAGTGGCACTTTGTTAAATTGACTCAAATAGTTTTAGTGGCACTTTGGCAAAGTGATACTATAGACTTTTAGTGGCACTTTAGCAAAATGCCACTAAAACTTTATATAGTGGCACTTTTGACACTTTGGCAAAGTGTCACTAATACCTTATAGAGACGCAATCAACCAGGACACTTTATCAAAGTGCCACTAAAAGGTTTCAGGAGCACTAAGTATAAGTGCCCCTAAATATCTACCGTGTTGTAGTGCACAATAATGTGATGTTCGCCGTCGCGGAGTTCTTTTGGCTCTTCCTTGAGGGTATAGAATTGTTGCACTAGCCATATAGACCAAAAGTCTGAACTGATGGAAATGTGCTAGGCTTGTATTTATATTTCAATACCCCCCCCCCTCACGTCTAGCCTACTTTAGTCCTTAGCGTGGGTTTGATGTGGGCTGCGGAATTTTTTTTCTTTTGTTTTTAATACTGCGTGAGCAGGGTCTCGAACTCGAGACCCCGTGGCTCTGATACCATATAGAATTGATGCAATAGACGTATAGACCAAAAGCCCGAACTGATGGAAAGGGGCTAGGCTTGTATTTATATTTCAACACTCCCCCTCACGTCTAGTCTATTTTAGTCCTTAGCGTGAGTTTGGTGCGGGCCGCAGAATCGTTTTTCTTTGGTTTTTAATACTGCGTGAGCAGGGTCTCGAACTCGAGACCTCGTGGCTCTGATACCATATAGAATTGTTGCATTAGCCATATACACCAAAAGTCCAAGGGTCATTTATCGAATTGCCCACAGCGGACTACTACTACTCAGTTTTACCCCTAGCGCAGAATGGTGCTCAGTTTTGCCCTTACCTCGTGCGCAGCTACTATGGAGGGGTCAAAATGGTGAGGTTGAAGTCGATTCCGTCTGGTGGCATTAGCAAAGTGGGTCCGGAGCTTCCAGGTGGGACCGACAAGTGAGTTTGAAGTCGTCCGGAGCTTACAGGTGGGACCGCCCAGTGAGTTGAGTTTGCTGAATTGTCCACACCCGAGCCTCCCGACACGCCGTCGTTCGCTGCCGCTATCGCCGCCGCCACCGACGCACCACCCCCTGCTGCGCCACGAGCATCTGCGGCGCCACCACCACCTGCTCACCGCCACCTATTCCTCAGCCAGCACCACCTCCCACCACCACCTATGTCGCAGCTAGCAGCACCCATTTGCGCCGACTCCAGCACCACCTGCACCGCCGCGGCTGTTCCGCGTGGCCACCTGCTTCACCGCCACCGTCCTGGGACGCCGCTGGTGGGGCGCTCGTTCCACCACTCTGCCCGCCACCTGCTCGACGAAATGGATAGAAATGAAATGGAGAGCGGCGGCGACCTAGGTGCGGAGACACGCCGCGTCCACAATTGGGTTCCCATTGGGTAAGTACTGAGCTTTGAATTGTCGATTCGACATGGGATGCCATTGATTTGCAGCTGATTGCATCTTTGTTTTTAGTGGGTTAGGATGGAGCTGCGGTTTGCTTTCCAAGGAGGTTTCAGTTATTCGGTGCCAATTGATTGTAATTGGAGTTTTAGACAATTTGGGGAGATAATTTGAGCCCATATCCTTGGGGTTTGCATGATGAAGTGGAATTTAGATACTTTGATGGGGGAAAGATTGGATCCAAATTAGTAATGATGAAGAGATCGCTACCATGTTTTCTAAGCATAAGGAGGCAGAGAATTTTCATGTGAAGCTGCAAAATGATGTGGTTGTGCCGGCAGTTGGACAGACGCTGGCGGGTTCATCTTCTCGGGCAGGACCATCACGTCGTACTGCCAAATCTAGCCAGAACAGTTCAAAACCAACTCGACGTGGTGGCTCGACAAGTGTGGGCACTGGGAGAAGGGTTCCTGTTGAAGTGGAGTCTGATGCCTACATTTCCGCGGATGATGAAGAGAGGCTATATTCTGATGTTCTTCAGAATTTAAGACGGACATCTCGGGCTGAAATCCAATATGAGTCTGACAGTGACCTTGAAGAGGAGGAAGACCGGCCACCTGTTGAATGGGACCCTGAGAACCCTCATATGGCAGAAGGTTGCATTTTTGCTTCCATGGCTGAGTGTAGAAATGCACTTGTGACGTACTGCATTAAGGCAGAACGTGCATTTACAGTTGACAAGAGCGATAAAAGGCGCTACACCGTGCATTGTGAGTCTGAGGATTTTCAATGGAGGATGCACGCATCTAAAATGCGTGGTAGCACCAATATTCAGGTAAAAGTGAACCATTTTCCCCACACATGCCAAGAATCAACCCTTAGGAAGGAAACAATCGGTATAGCCAAGTCAAGATGGGTGGAGGATGAAGTAAAAAGATGGGTGGCAGAAAACCATCAAGTGAGTACAAAGGAATTGCAGAAAAACATCAAAGACAATTTCAAGATAGATTTACCATACATGAGGGTGTTCAATGGTAAACAGAAAGCATTGGAATCTATCCATAGTAACTGGAATGAAAGTTTTGAATTTTTGTATTCATTCAAAGCTGAAGTGGAGAGGACAAGCCCATGTAGTATTGTTGAAATTGATCACCACTCCGTGGAGTACACATTGAAGGGAGTGACAAGGACCAAAGAATGCTTTAGGAGGGTTTTTGTGTGCTTTGAAGCTTGTCGAATGGGTTTTTTGGTAGGTTGCAGGCCTTATTTGGCTATTAATGCTACTTTTCTCACAGAGAGGTTTAAAGGACAGCTAGTAGCAGCTTGTGTAGTTGATGCACACAATTTTGTTTTTCCAGTTGCCTACGGTGTGCTGGAGATAGAGTCTGAGGAGAGCTGGACATGATTTTTGCAGAATCTGCGCCGGGCTATTTCACATCCCAATGGGTTGGTAATTCACACAGATGCATGCAAGGGTTTAGAAGTGGCCGTGGACAATGTGTTCCCAGGAGTAGAGCATAGGGAATGCATGCGTCACCTTGCTGCAAATTTTGTGAAGAAATTCAAAGGAAAGTTTTTCACCGACAATTTAGGGCGAGCATCTTTGACTTGCAGTGTGAGGAAGCAAAACTACCACATGAGACAGTTATACACAAATGAGAAAGTGAAACAATACTTGGAAACACACCACTCGAAGTTATGGGCCAGAAGCCAGTTCAGTGAACTAAGAAAAGTTGACTATGTGCACAATAATCTTGCAGAATCTTTCAACTCAATTATCCGGAAACTAAAGGATCTTTATTTGGCGGATTTGCTTGACGGGATAAGGATAGAACACGCCGAGAAATTTCATTTTCGTCTTGGAATAGCTAATGCAAAATTCATGGGCCACGTTATTATCCCGGCTGTGATGAAGGTATTGAAGCAAAAAACAGAAGGCTTCATAATGAACATGAGATTTATCTCGGATACCAAATCAGAGGTATCAGTCTTTGATAAAACTAACAAAGAATGGAGATATTTAGTGGATTTAGAAGATAAAACTTGCAGTTGTAGGAAATGGCAGATAACTGGTTGCCATGCATTCATGCCTTGTTTTTCATCACTTCTGTCTCAGGTCCAGCAGGGAATATACAGCAGTATGTGCATGATTACTACTCTGTTGCAATGTTCAGAGCCACATATGCACATGCCTTTCCTACTTTGGAGGGAAAAAAGCAATGGGATAGAGTGGACCCTGGATTCAAACTTTGTGCTCCACTTCTGAAGAGAGTTGTAGGTAGACCGAGGAAGAGTCGACATCGACATCGCAGTGAAGGAGGTGGACTTGGAGCGAGGGTGCGTAAGTGCACAAGATGTGGTGAGACTACTCATTTTGGCAAATATTGTGATAATATAGTAGATCCAGGGTTTGGAGAGAGTATTCCTGATGAAAATGATGGTCAACAGCTGGTTGCAGCATTTGAAAATGATGGTCAGCATTCAAGTGATTCGGATGATGCAGCATTTGAAAATGATGATCCAGTCCATGATCCAAATGATTATTCAAATGATGATCCAGTCCATGATGCTTCAAATGATCCGCTGGATGCTCCAGTCGATGATCCGCTGGATGCTCCATTCGACGATCCACTGGATGATCCAATCAAAGTTTCATTTTCAGATGGGTATGTAAATACTGCCATGATCTCGCCAGTTTTCATTTTTCATTTATCATGATCATTTATGTTTTGTACAGATCTGGTGTAGTTTCAAAGAATAAGGTTAAGGTACCGACTACCAAGAGGAGAAGACAAGAAGCTGTGAGCACGATGAGCACAAGGAGCAAAGGGCCACCAAAACAGCCAAGGATCACAAAGAAGCCCAGACGCTATTTAGACTAAGTTGGATCCAAATGATGTTGTATTTCTGTTGAATAATGTTGTATTTATGTTGACTGGTGATGTATCTATGTTAGAACATAGTTTGGATGATGTTTGAATAATGTTGGATGTTGTTGAACCAAGTCATGCCAAAATTTTAGGCAAATGTGCTTCAAATGATGTCTGAAGCGGGTAAACACCCCCGTTTCTAATTTCATGAAAAATTCGACCTTGTCTAAATTATCCAAATAAATTTGAGGAGCAACTATATCACATATAACAACATTGTGTGTTGGATTCATGTCATTTTGATTTTTTTAATTATTTATGCTCATTTGAAACCATCGCTCTATTCTCACGAGAAATGTGCTTCAAATGAGGTCCAAAGCTAGGATAAATACCCTCATTTGTGCTTCAACTTTTTTTTGCATCTTGTCTAAATCAGCCAAATTAATTTCCTAGACAACTATTCTACCTATATAGTATAAATCTGAAGTTTCATTATGTTTTGAATAATTCTTCTATTTTTTATTTTTTTAATAACATGGTTTAATAGAAAATCATATATAAAACATATAAAAATCATCGCTCTAGTAAATCTGAAGTTTCATTATGTTTTGAATAATTCTTCTATTTTTTTATTTTTTTATTTAAATAACATGGTTTAATACTTAATAGAAAAGAAGTCATATGTAAAACAGATAAAAACCATCGCTGTGCCAACGTACTAACCAATCTGAGCGCGAGAACGAGCGTCTCGCGGATCGCTGGGGCTGAGTCGAGCGCAACCGTCCGATGCAAGATTCCTTCTAGAAGGCGTCGATCCAACAACTAGGTCGAATCTCTGGGTGTCCTTCTAGACGCTTTTCGGCTGGGTCAACATGGTTTTGTGAGGGTTGACCAAGTTTGAAATGAGCATAGATGATTCAAAAAATAATTGAAAAAATATAAAACCGACGCGCATAGTATTTTTATGTCATATAGTAACGAGAGAAAAAAACCTGTCTTATAAACAATGGAACGAAAAATCCTTCACTAATATGTGATACCTCGAACACAGTAGTAGAGATTTCAAGGGAGATGAGGTGGGTTTTAAAACTTTGAAAATGAAAAAAGTCAAA
Source organism: Alopecurus myosuroides (assembly GCA_028641055.1). Classification (NCBI taxonomy): domain Eukaryota; kingdom Viridiplantae; phylum Streptophyta; class Magnoliopsida; order Poales; family Poaceae; genus Alopecurus; species Alopecurus myosuroides. Next base: position 371,660,783 of record CM054058.1, on the reverse strand, counting down.
AAAAAAATCACCAATGCTTCATTTTGGTGTGACCAAGAAAGTTCCAAAGTTATTTTTTCATTTTGATGTTTTAAACCTGTTTTATTTACGATTTTTTATTAAAACCATTAATATTCAAAAGAAAATAAATAATATAAATATTCATCCAATAAATTGTGAGGCTTCTGAATTACATTATATAGGTCGAATACAAGTCTAGGAAAAATATAAATAGGATTTATAAACATTAGAACGAAAGCCTTCACTAAAATGTGATTCCTCGAATAGAGTAGTAGAGAATTCAAACAAGATGAGGTGGGTTCTATAATTTTGAAAATGTAAAGTGTAAAAACCTCACAAAATCTTAATTTTGGAGTTACTAAGAAAGATCCAAAGTTATTTTTTCATTTTGATGAGCTTACATGCGCTTATAGTCTTGGTGAGTTTACATGCGCTTATAGGCTGAAACTCCCGTATCGGACGAAACATCGTGAATCTTCCGAAGAGGTGGGTTCTACCTTTTTGTTTTGTGTTCCTATGGGCTATCCTAACACAACCAAGCAAATAGTTCCACATTTCTACCCCCTTTCGATGCCGTTACCGTGTGCATGTATCCGTATAAGTCCGGTATTTCTCCAGCGGGTCTAGGGTTTCACCGGAGGGGGGCTACGGAGCGTCTGGATCCCAACACAAACTAGAGGGTGCCATACCATGTTAGTATAGGTGTGTTGTGTGCTTTGGATGTCAAATATTGCACTCCGGGGTGTGACCCGCTTCACTGGCATCTACTTCTCTCTCGTGAGTTTACATGCGCTTATAGGGTGAAACTCCTGTATCGGGCGAAACATCGGGAATCTTCCGAAGAGTTGTGTTCTACCTTTTTGTTTTTGTGTTCCTATGGGCTACCCTAACACAACCAAGCAACTAGTTCCACATTTCTGCCCCCCTTTCGACGTCGTTACCGCGTGTTTCCGTGTAAGTCCGGTATTTCTCCAGCGGGTCTAGGGTTTCACCGGAGGGGGGCTACGGAGCGTCTGGATCCCAACACAAGCTAGGGGTGCCATAACATGTTAGTATAGGTGTGTTGTGTCCTTTGGATGTCAAAGATTGCATTCTGGGGTGTGGGCCGCTTCACCGGCATCCACTTCTCTCTATGGAGTTTACACGCGCTTATAGGGTGAAACTCCCGTATCGGACGAAACATCGGGAATCTTCCGAAGAGTTGTGTTCTAAATTTTTGTTTTGGGTTTGTATGGCCTACCCTAACACAACCAAGCAACTAGTTCCACATTGCTACCGCCTTTCGCCTCCGTTACCACGTGTATCCGTATAAGTCCGGTATATCTATAGCGGGTCTAGGGTTTCACCGGAGGGGGGCTACGGAGCGTCTGGATCCCAACACAATCTAGGGGGTTCCATACCATGTTAGTATAGGTGTGTTGTGTGCTTTGGATGTCAAATATTGCACTCCGGGGTGTGGGCCACTTCACCGGCATCCACTTCTCTCTATGGAGTTTACACGCGCTTATAGGGTGAAACTCCTGTATCGGACGAAACATCGGGAATCTTCCGAAGAGTTGTGTTCTACCTTTTTGTTTTGGGTTTCTATGGATACCCTAACACAACAAAGCAACTATTTCCACATTTCTACCCCCTTTCGACGCCGTTACCATGTGTATCCGTATAAGTCTGGTATATCTCCAGCGGGTCTAGGGTTTCACCGGAGGGGGGCTACGAAGCGTCTGGATCCCATCACAAGCTAGGGGGTGCCATACCATGTTATTATAGGTGTGTTGTGTGCTTTGGATGTCAAAGATTGCACTCCAGGGTGTGGGCCGCTTCACCGGCATCCACTTCTCTCTATGGAGTTTACACGCGTTTATAGGGTGAAACTCCCGTATCAGACAAAACATTGGGAATCTTCCGAAGAGTTGTGTTCTACCAATGTGTTTTGGGTTGCTATGGCCTACCCTAAGACAACCAAGCAACTAGTTCCACATTGCTACCCCCTTTCGACGCTGTTACCGCGTGTATCCGTATAAGTCCGGTATTTCTCCAGCGGGTTTAGGGTTTCACCGTAGAGGGGGCTCCGGAGCGTCTGGATCCCAACACAAGCTAGGGGGCACCGCACTGTACCAACTATCTCTAAAGCTGTCTAGAAATTACATAGCCGAGTAGTGCAGACAGCACCCGTCTACACTATTGTATATGCCCTAAAAACAAGGGGAACCAGATCCTCTTACTTTGCCCACCTTACGTTCTCTGACTTTCTCCCCATGACACGTGGGTCCGGTGTGTGATGGGCTCCATTTGTTAGTGACCTAAAGTCAGATGATCCCGTTCCCGCACAGAGAAGTGCTCGTCTCAGCGTCTGCAGGCCGTCGCCGTCGTAGTTTGCATGCATGGACTCGATCTGCACCGTTCCTTACGATCAAACGATTGAAAATGACGCGATGCATGGACTGGGTGTTTTGTCTCAATGTAACTGCATGCAACAACGGACACTGACTAGTGGGGCCCCGTTCACCAGCCCGATGCATGCAGACCTCGACGCAGCCCTGCACGCCTCGTTTTTTCAAGGTAAACAATGCCGCGTCGCACCAACGCTATTTGCAGCGACGCAGCCCTGCACGCCTCGTTTCAGAAACATGAGTCGCGTCGCAGCAGCGCGATTTGCAGCGACGCAGCCCTCCACGCCTCGTTTTCAGAAAATGCACGTATCAATGCACGCAGCGACGCAGACTTTAGCGTGAGACTTTGGATTTCATCTCTTTCACCTCTTTAATACACACATGCAGGCTACGTCGCATCACTTTGACCGCCTAATGCACGCACGTACTACTAGTTGTCCTACGCCTAATGCACGCACCGCTTTGACCATGCATCGCCTGTTCTACGCAGAGGAGACCAACGTTGCTTCTTCATCTACCCTGCATCTTCAACGTTTTCACACAGTTGCTTCATCTACCCCAATTAATTTTACGCCTCATCGGGTCTTTAAATAGTGCCTTTGCCTCCTCCTCCATCTTCTCATCCATATCTAGCTTCTTTGCCTCCTCCTCCCTCTACCATGTCGACGTACTCTATCCCTTCCAGCCCCGAGTCCGTCAGCGACGAGGACAACCACCCGAAGGGTCATCCTGGTACGAGCCGGAGTGGACGCCGGAGGAGCTAGGCATTGTTCCCGTCGAATCTCCCAAGCGGAAGCGCAGGGAGCTGTGGGCGTCAACCCCCTGGGTCCACCACCCCGACCCCGTCCGCGTCGACAGAGCCGCCAACCGCTCCGTCGAGAAGAAGAACCGCCTCCTCAAGAAGGAGAAGAGGGCGGAGAAGAGGGAGGAGGCAAGGAGGGAGGAGAAGGCGAAGGCGGAGGCTCTCCGGTGCCGCATCAAGACGACCCTTGAAAGGTCGGACGACAAGAAGCGGGAGGAGAATCTCCGGGCCTTGGACAACCAGAAGATGGCGAACAGGACGGCGGACTAGAAGTAGGCCAACCCCCGGCGGTTGGCCAGAGGACGGAAGGGCGCCCGCAGACGGAGGGCGGTTAGGTTAGGGTTAGGGTTAGGGCCCTATAACTTTTTCTTAGTTTAATATATGTAATGTGCGTCGGGCCCCTCTATCTATATGTAAAGTGGGGCCAATGTTTGTGCTTACTAATATATAAGGGTATGTTTAAATTTTTTTTGTCCAATGTTTTTGCTAATCTATATGCCCCATGTTCGTCCGTGCTAATATACATTGGGCATGTTTTTTTTTGCTGAGAGCACCTCTTTTAACATTGGGCCTGTCTAGCTTTTACATGGGCCTGACCTTTTCTCCTAGCCGTTTCCAATAAAAAATCTTCTAGTGAACTGAAACTGAAGACCTTTGAACCTGAACTGAACATACGAACTGAAACAAACCAAATCGGGGCTGGATTCCTGACGCATTTATTCCATGTCTTAGCCATACACAAATTGACCATGTCAAGCTAACTACATTATTTTTTACTAATGATCAGCAAATACACAACTCCAAGAACAATTGCACATAGATAAAAAATTGCAGCCAGCAGATTGCTCTGCTTCTTTAGATCGACAAGTTTCTCCAGTTGTTTGGTCATCTTGTTCAACTCGTCCTTCTGTACCCCATTGTGCATCATAGCAACAACCCCAGTAGCAGATCCCAATTGCTCCACCGCCGGTAGCAAATTGGGCACCAGGGATTTATCCTCCTTTTGAATCCTCTTGATGTAATCCTAAAGCCACTCGAAATGGTCACATGGAAGCAGATCCTGCAAATACAAAAACCCAAATCGGATGTATACCCAAATCGGATGAAAACCCAAATCGGCTGAAAACCGAAAATTGAGAAAACATAAAACGAAATTGACATGGGGGGAACACATATCTCACCTTCCCCAGTTGTTCTTTGCTCTCGCATCTCACATACTCGCGCCCGCGGTTTGCGTTTTTGTCGCTCGTGGTGACCCGCCGCTGCAGGGACACCGTCCGTGGGCAGTCAGGGCACCTTCTCAGTGGAACTGGACCGAAGCGCGGCCATTTAGAGTGGGATACGAAAGCGCAGCTCGACGACATGCCGTCGGAGAAGAAGGGGATGTCGCCCCTGTAGTTGTACCAGACGGCGGCGCTACCCGTGGACGCCGCGCTCTCCATCGCCCGCGTCCGGCTCCTTCCTATGAACAAGGGTCGTCGCCCGCCTCTGCGCGTGGCCGCCCTCTCCGTTGCTCGGCTGATTTTCCTGCTCACCGCCTTGAGCTCCAGGGACGCGCTCCGCCGCTTTTAAAGCGCCGGCGCAAGCGACCGGTCAACAGTTGGGTCCCACAAGCCGCGCCAACGTTCAATAGATGGGTCCCACAAGCCGCGCCAACGGTTCTATTATGGGTCCCACAAGTTAGCGGACCTAACGGAGGGTGCAAGAGTCACGGAATGAATCCTTGCGCACAGACTAGGGGAAAAACTGAGCACCATTCGGCGCTAGGGGCAAAACTGAGGTCGTGGTACCAACTGAGGGCAGTCTGATAAACAACCCAAAGTCCAAACTAATGGAAAGGGGTTAGGATTGTATTTATATTTCAACAGAGGGCTCTTGGGCTTCGCCATCGCGTGCCTCATCGGAGTCGTCTTCCATGATTACTCTGCTCATCCTTCCAGCGGCACTTCGATCTTACTTACACAAATCACTGCTGTTGTTTGTTGCAGATTGTTCGAGTGCTGGAGCTATCCTAACGCGAACGTCCTACTGTTTGGCACGGTACGCCATCTACTCATATGGCATTACATATTTACATTAACGGATATCGCTCACTTAAGCTTAGTCTAAAACCAAACAGCATATGTATATGGAATGTACGTGTTGTTGAGTATCGTGAAAAATATAGGATTTGTTCTAGTTTGTCTTGTACTCCAAGATGCTCATGCCCACGGGGCCCAGCAATACAACAATGATTTCACCGATCTCTCTCTACGCTTTTACATGGCATCATCCTAATAGCGATCTAAACTCTAGCTCGCTCCGCCCCCGAGATGATCGCCACTGGGGTCACGCCGCCCGTAGCTAGGGCTCGTCCGCTGGTCTTGTTGATCGGATACCCTAGAGGGTCTTTTTCCAGATCCTTTGATCTGGATTTTCTCTCTCTCTTGCCGGTGGTCTCGATCGACGTTTACTTTTTTCTAGATCCTTTGATCCGATACTACGTATGAGCGATTAGCTATGTAGTAACTCACTACCTATGGGCGATGGATGAATTTAATCACTAGCTACGAGCGCTGAGATGCATTAAAATGGCGACTGAGCATCAGAAAATACCTATCCACATATCCTCTGCATGTATAATATCCATTTATCTGTTTCTTTTCTTCACTCCACACCTCGTTAGTTCTTCGTCATGAGGCAGGCTACTCCTCTCCTCCTCTTTCTTGTCTCCCTCGTACTTTCGGGCTGCTGCGGCGCGCTGGTGCCATCGTCATGGCCGTGGCATTCTACATCGGCTGCAAGCTTCATGTGAACGCGTGCTCATCTGCTGGCACAAGCTGACATGGTGGTGGCTCAAGATGGGATTGGAACTCACCGGACCATCACGGACCCCGTGAATGCTGTCCCGACGTTCAGTCAGCGAAGCATAGTCATCCACGTGAAGACGGGCCAGTACGTCGAGAGCGTCCGCGTCTAGCCGAACAATACTAACATCGTCATGTTTGGCGACAGGACGGCGAACACCCAGTGGTGGAGCTTGACCAAAGTTCCCGGGGGCGAAAGGAAAAAAAATCAAAAGTTGGGGGGGGGGGGGGGGGGGGGGCGGTGGGACACTGTCGTGCTCGGCAACACAAGCATGGGCGCGAACTAGAAAATGACCGAGACCGTGACATTCGGTATTAAGTTCTCTTCTCTTTGTGTTCTGGCGTTCATGTCTAAGTCTCTGCGTACACTTGCCTAGCATGAATGTCTAACGTTTGCTTTCTTCTTTGGTGCATCGGTGGAAGTAGAGGACTTCATGTTACGGGAGATGGGAATCCACAATTTGACCGGTCCCGAGATGAAACATGCCATATATAGCTCTTTACCTCAAGTCCAACGGGGCGGTGGTGTACCGATATAACCTGACGGGTTACCAGGATACACTGTTTGCCGAGGACGGAGAACAATTCTATCGTGAAAATGACATCTACAGGTCCGTGGATTACGTACTCACTCCGTCTCAAATTAATTGTCATAAAGATGGACAAAAATAGATGTAGACAAAAGTCTAAATTTTCCCATCTATTAACTTACTAATAAAAATTTCCCTCACAAGTTAATCAAAAGTTGGGGGGGCGGTGTCCCCTAGTTGCACTAAGCTCCGCCTCTACGAACACCGTCGTGCTCAGCAACAGAAGTGTGGGTGAGAACTGGAAAAATGTCTGAGACAACGACATCGGTATTAAGTTCTCTTCTCTTTGTGTTCTGCCTTTCATGTCTAAATCTCTATGTACACTTGCCTAGCATGGATGTCTAGCGTTTGCTTTCTTCTTTGGTGGTAGCGGTGGAAGCAGAGAACTTCATGTTACGGGAGATGGGGATCAACAATTTGGCCGGTCCCGAGATGAAGCAGTCCATATATAGTGAGTCGCCTCAAGTCCAACAGGGCGGTGGTGTATCGATGTAACCTGACGGGTTACCGGGATACACTGTTTGCCGAGGACGGAGAACAATTCTATCGTGAAACTGACATCTACGGGTCCGTGTATTACCTACTCCCTCCGTCTCAAATTAGTTGTCATAAAGATGGACAAAAATAGATGTATCTAGACATAATTTAGTGTTAGATACATCAACTTTTGTCCATTTCTGTGACAATTAAGTTGAGACACAGGGAGTACATATATGGCGATGCTACCGCGGTTCTACAAAAGTGTCGTCTTTGGTCCCGAGATCCGATGGACATGCACGCCCATCCGCACGTGGAGAACCGACGAAACAACCACGAATCGTACCCCTAGAAGCAGAGCACGTAGAGACGCCGGGAAGGGCAGACGATGTAACAGCAGAAGAAAGAAGAACCACGGAGAGGAGCTCGGCGAGGGGATCGCAAAGGGACAATCGATGGAGACCGAATAGGACCCGCACGACCATGGGCCGAGATACGCCGGCGACCGTGGGCAGCGGCACCGCGACGAAACACATATGTGGAATCATCCGGCCAAGTAGAACCGGGAGATGCATCGACCAGGGCCGAACCATGCCGGCGACCGCGGGCAGCGCCGCCGCGGCGAAACACATCCGTGGAACCATCCGGCCCAGTAGAACCGGGAGATGCATCAACAATGGAAGCACAAGAAAATAAGAGGACGCCGATGGATAACTTTAGGTCAGCAAAACGACCACACCGATAAAACGAATACAAAGGGATGGAAGAGACACGGCGAGCAGAAGAAAACAAATCTAGGAAACAAAACGTCAGCCTCCGTGGCATGACCGACTAGGTGTCAAGCACTAAACTTCAATACGCGCGTACCAAACCTCCAAATATACAGAGGCCCACCACTAACACGGTCGAGTAACACGAGGGGAACGGAACGCACGGAGGTAGAAAAAAATATACACACGTGCGCACAAATAGGGGGGTGACCATCGGAAAAACAAGAAAAATCGAAACCTACATGGTTTCGGATCTTACTTATCAAGGGATATAGGCAACCATAGTTTTTTTGCCAGCAATTTCTTCCTATCTATCTCTTTCTATTTTGTTTTTTTCTACCTTCATGTTCTGTGCAGGACAGTAGCAGTAACGAAAAAAATTGTAGAAAATCTGTATCATGTATGTGACATAAATTGAAGGTACTAATTAGGTTGTGAATTTCAGGATTAATCATATCATGTGATACAAGAGATAGGTACACATAGGTTGTGCTTGATATTAATTTTCGAAAATATACATGATTGACAAGTCTAAGAAAAAGACACTATATTTAACTTAGTTATGTTATCAAACCAAAAAGCTAGACTTAGCTGGTATCCCTTATCCATGATTGCTAGATCGAGAGGGAGTCATGAGATGAGAATGTTGCCCATGGTGCTTATTGCTTATTGCATGTTTAGAGTGTAGAATTTCCGATATTTTTTCCACTATGTCAAATTGTTAATGTTTTGCTTTTCCACTATTTATTCTACCAATCTCTAGGAGAGTACATCTTTTTTATAACATTTTTTTGATTGGCCATATAGGCTTTTAGAAGCAGAGCTCAATGTCATACACCTCTGCCCCAAGGTCTGGGGGATGGAGGAAAATATATTGAGTTGAATCATACCTATCTGATGGGTTATGTGTGTAAAGAAAATGTTCAAACTCTCATGCATAATTGTCAGAGTTCTATGGAAACATAGAAATTTCTTGAAGTGTCATCCAAACAATCATGTTGTTATCGATGGATTTAAGAGGTATCTTTCTAGAGTGTTTTGTTTCTCTCCATGATATTATAACATGAGCTAACATTTCTTTCTGTTTGCCTAGATGTGTGACATGCATTCACAGGTCTAATGGCGCTGATGTTGGGCGTGGGGATTTAAATGACATCATGGTTTTTTCTCTTGATTTGGGCTTGCGCCTCGCTCTAGAAGATTGAGGTATTTATTGAGATGGAGAGACAATTTCTCTTTTTGTTTTCATTTTTTCCGGTTCATTTTCTACCAGAAAAAATCACTCAGCAATATTGCTTGATTTGTGTTTAATTTGTATCTTCTTATGTCTGCCTACAATCTTGACAACCGTTTGAAGAAGGAATAAGAGTGGAGCATGGAAAACTGATGTGTGAACAAAATTGTCAAAAATTATAATTTCTTAGCAGTCATGAAACTAAGCAGATCTTTGATATTTGATCCATTTGATGTATGCGCTTTTCATGATAACTCATTAGCAAACGATTCATATTTTTTGCTTTGTGAAAAGGCATGAAATGAACTCATCTCCAAATTAATTAGAGGTTTGTATCAGACTTTCTCAATTGCCACTTTCTTTGGGTGCAGGCATGTAGCATCAGTTTGTTGGAGCTCAATCCATCAAGTTTCAGTAGCAAAGGGCGACCGTTAATTGTGACACTACGATGGGTCTACACTACGATTGTTCATTAACATATTGATTTCACAGCGAAATGAGAGTGGTCTTTCTATAGGAACTGTTATCACTTCAGATCAATTTCATTATGCAAAACAGGGCTTAGTTATGGTCCAATTATCTTCTCGTGTTCATCTTGGTCACCATATAAAAAGCAGTGCCCAATTCTGATCTATGAGAAGGAGAGTGATGATCAAGAGGAGGAAGAATGGAGTAGCTACCCATGTCTACCTCCCAATGAGAGTAACTCTTTAACTCATACCTTATTTGATTGCCCTCCATGCTTACCAGAGGATGAGATAGTTGTGATGATCCTATTGATTCTTTTGAAATATCCCTTTTTGATGAAACTGATACTTGCTATAGTTGTGACCTTGATACTACTATGAAGGAAACTTGAGAGAATGATATTGCTACTGTTATTTATGATAATCCTCTATTTATTCCAACAATTGATATGCATGATAATGAGGAAGTTTGTTTGGAAAATTTATATGATAATACTCTAGATGATGGTCCTATGTTACTTGATGTTATAAATTATAATGCTACTGAGAATAGGATTACTATAATGTGCCCCTTAACTTTTAAGAATGACCAATCATCTTGTTTTGCTATTGCTAAAAGTGGGAAAAAAGAGGAGCTGATTTTAAATTTTGATCTCATTGTTTTTTTTAGCTTGATATGAATTATGTGCTTTTAGATCATGACAAACATGCTTTATGTGATAATTATGTTGTTGAGTTTGTTCATGATGCTACTAAAAATTATTATGAGAGAGGAAAATATGGTTGTAGGAATTGTCATGTTACTAAAACGCCTCTCTTTTTGTTGAAAGTTTTGAAATTGCTCTTGTTCTACCTTCCCATGATTTCTAGTTTGAGCTTCTTTAATTTATTTCTTTACAAGATTCCCATGCATAGGAAATGGGTTAGACTTAAATTTGTTTTATACTTTATTTTTTATGCTCTCTTTTTCTTAATTCATATTTCTTATGTCAGCATCTTCTTGATTCTATTTTTCTGGGCCTAGCTAAAAGGCGTTAAAGAAATGCACTTCTTGGGAGATAACCCATGGTTTTATTTTTGCTTTGTTTTTCTCTGTTTTTCTTGAGTCAAGAGGTTTTATAATTCTGTAGAAACTCCTTTGTATCTTTATTTTCATGTTTTAGTTGTGCCAAGTAAAGTTTTCAGCGAAAGTTGGAGTTGGTTTTGGATTTATGCGCAGAAAACAGATTTCTCCTGTCCACCGTAAAAAATCGTATAAATCACAGAAAGATCACAATGACCTGAAACTTTTTATGCCTATTCCTCAGATAATTACGAAACTTTTTCGTTCTTTATGATTTTCGATCTGAGCAACTTAAGTGGCCCAAAAATATTTGTCATTACAGACTAATCTGGTTTTGGCAGATTCTGCCAATTTTCTTGCATTTGCTCTTTTACTATGTCGAGTGGATTTCTTTGCTTCACGAAACATAATTGTATGTAGATAATGTTTTAAAGTATAAATAGAACTTGTGCCCATGCATAACCCATTAATTTTTTATTGTTGCACTAACCCTCTAATGTGAACTACTTTGAGTGTGGTGTGAAGGAAGTTTTCAAGGGTCAAGAGAAGAGGGTGATATAATGTGATCAAGAAGAGTGCAATGTCAAATATTGGGGGTGCCCTCGTGGTTCATCCCAGAAAATCATAAGAAGACTCAAGATTCTAGGCTTGGGATGCCCAAGGCATCCCCTTCTTCATCAACAAATTATCAGGTCACTTCTAGTGAAACTGTATTTTTATTCGGTGACATCATATGAATTTTTTACTTGGAGCATTTGTTTGTTTTCCTTTATTTTCTATTGTTTTCCTTTCTCCAATAATATTGTTGGAACCTATAATTCTTGTTTGGGAGAGAGACAGGCTCCGCTTTTTCATATGAATACTCGTTATGCTTGTATTCTTAGTTTTTCTTCTAGTTGCTGCGAAATTCTTTTTTAGCTCCTATCTTATTCAGAGTTGTTAGTTTTAGTAGAGTTGTGTTATTACTCTATTTTTTCATTGCTACATTTCTTGGATAGTTCTTGTTTAGTAAAAAATATTTGGTGTTGGAAAGCAGTAGTACAGTTTTTGTGGTTGTAACGGTGCAAATAGAAGTTTGTATAGACTGTGGCTAGACTTTTTCATGTCATGCTAGATGTTATTTTAATTTTAAGCCTAGTGGTTATTTTTGTAGCATAATTTGTCTCAAATAGCTGAGAGTGGTTAATGTGTCATTGAAAGAATCATGAGTTGTTGTTGTCATATTGAAGCATAAATTTGTGTTCTCCTTTGAATGTTTTATTTGGTTGACTTGGCACATGCTTACACCATGTTTATGACTACAAACCAGTCACTTATAGCCTCTATGATCATTTAGTTTTTAAACTTATAATACCCTTTATGTTTTGATTAATGATGTTTTTGTCGCTATGCGTGATTATGACCATTATTGCTCTCTTGATTTGTCGCTCCCAGTCTTTTGCTGGCCTCCACCTGTACTGAGTATGAGCTCTACTCGTATATCCAACTCTCAAAAACTAAATTTGCCAAATGTATCCACCATACGTACCTACATGTGGTATTTAACCGCCACTCCAAAGTAAATTGCTCATGTGTTACCTTTAAAACTTTCAAAATTACTCATGTTTTGTGTTCCTGTTTTAGCTCATGAGGACGTAAATAGAGAATCTTTATCTCACTTGTTGATTGGACTTTCACACCCTGGACTAGTGGCTTCATCCTCTTATCCAAATGATAGAAGAGCTGGCAGCTGGGTGCCCAGCCCCAAACTTAATACAACAAATTCTCTTCACTATTTTTGCCTCTGATTTATCAGTCAAAGCATAATTGTGTAAACAAAAGAGAAAGAGGGATGACCTTCTACCCAGATGTGTCCTTCTATGGGAGCCGCTCTTGTGAAATCGAGTTGGCTTGTGACGTACTGTATTTTTTGTTTACCATTCGTTGACATAAGCAAACACACCTCTCTACAAAATGTTTTCAATACCTCTGTTTAATAAAATAAAAAGCTCTAGCACATGAGTTAATCTCTGCTTCCCTCTGCGAAGGGCCTTTGTTTTACTTTTATGTTGATTCTCCATCTTCTAACTTTATGCACAGTTGAGAGAGCATAGTTGTCATTCTGAGTTTAATGTGCATTTGTCCCAGAAACATTATTAATTGATTCATGTTGTGTTATTATTTGTTCTAGTCATCCTCTTAAACTTTGAAGGTGTCCTGGCAATTATGTTTTGCCCCACTCTTAAGGACAAGTAAAATATCACTTTGATATGTTTTCTCTATGGTTGAAACAAACGTATAACTTTCGAGTGTATTACTATTCATGATCTTTTATTTGTGTTACTTTTCATGATGCAAAGTGATTGCTATGTTTCATTGTTAAAATTATATCTATCATGCTTATGTTTAAAGTACTATGATCTCAGCGTACTTATGCTTTTACAATTTAGATGATCAAGTTTATGTTGGTAGCATATCACCTTACAAATTATTTGTTTTTATCGTTTACCTATTCGAGGACGAGTAGGAACTAAGCTTGGGGATGTTGATACGTCATAAACGTATCCTTAATTCTGATGTTCCATATTGTTTTCATGCCATATGCTACATGTTTTCTTTACACTTTATGTCATTTTTATCGATTTCCTAGGACTAACTAATTGACAAGATGCCATAGAGCCGGTTCTTGTTTTCTGTTGTTTTTAGTTTCAGAAAAGTTGTTCTGGAAATATTCTCGGAATTGGAAAATTCGAAACCTAGAAGTCTTAGAATTCCCGGAGGATCCACGGAGTCCCGAAGAGACCTGGAGGGGGCCCACAGGGGCCCCCCTCCCCCCGGCCGTGCCATGGGGTGGTCTTAGCCATCTGGACGCCCATCGACATCACTCTTTCGCCTATTTATTCCCCCCGAGGTGTAAACCCTAGAAAGATCCAACTTTTCCACGAAAAACCCCCGAGGTCGCCATCATCGGCAACCCGAGTTCGGGAGGGTTTGGGAGTTATCCCCGGCACCCTGCCGGGAGGGGAAACAATCACCGGAGGGCTCTACACCACCATGCCCGCCTCCGGAATGATGCGTGAGTAGTTCATCTTTGTACTACGGGTCCATAGCAGTAGCTAGATGGTTGTTCTATCCTTTTTATGCCTCGTGTTTAGATCTTGTGAGCTGCCCTACATGATCGATACATGTTTTGTTTGGTGGGATCCAATGATTATTGAATGCTTTGTCTCTTGATTATCAATCTATCATGTTATCTTCATGTGTATGTTATTTATGATCTTGCATGCTCTCCATTATTAGTAGCTGCTCTGGCCAAGTAGATGCTAGTAAATCCAAGAGGGAGTATTTATGCTTGATAGTGGGTTCATGCCTCCTTTGCATCTGTGGTCGAGTGACAGAAACATGACATATGGAGGATGTGTTGTTGCCATTAGGGAGAAAACAACAATGTTTACATTGTTTACATTACACACTTTGCTTACTGCGATTATCTGCTGCTTGCAACTTAATACCCAAGGATTGCTCGGATGACATTCTGAGGGTGGATTATTAGTCATAGATGCAGTTGGATAACAGTCTAAGAGTCTTGTTGTAATGCCCGCATGAATCACATAGTAATCATCATGTCATGCATGTTTCAATATCTATCAATTGCACAGCTGTAATTTGTTCATCACATATATCATCTATCTTTTATAGAGAGACGCCACTAGTGAACTGTGGACCCCGGTCCATTTTCTCATACTGATAATACAACCCCTGCAATTACTATTTTCACATTGTTTCCACTGTTTTCACACTCCTACTACTATTTTCACATTGTTCTCCTACTGTTTTCCACACCATATATTTAACCTCTTTGTTATCAGTAAAACCGGTGAGGTTGACAACCTCACTGCTTCGTTGGGACAAAGTGAATTGATTGTGTTGTGTAGGTTTCACGTTGCTACTGAACTGGTAGTGCGCCCTACCACATAAACTGCATCAACCTTCAGAAGTTGCTTGTCCTCCTACTGGTCGATTCAACCTTGGCTTCTTTTCTGAGGGAAAACTTGCCGCTGCACTCTTCACAACCTTTCTCTTGGGGTTTACCAACGAGTGCAACTACGCACCCCAATCAAGTTTTATGGCGACGTTGTCGGGGATTTTGAATTAATCATCATCAAGAAGTCTCCCGTCAAGGCTCCGTCAACGTTCCACCATGCATGCTCACTACACGTGTCCAGAAAAAAGTTTCAGCCAATCAGATCGCAGGAATTAGTGTCTCGCGGATTGCGCAGCGCCTCCGAGCAGACTCCTTCTAGAAGGGTTAGATCGACGGTTTTTGTTCAACCGTAGGGTTAGATCTATGGTCACTGTTCGGCTAGGGTTTGGCCTCAGTCAAAGATAGTTTTAACCAGAATAGAAATGAGCATAATAAATTCAAAAAAAAAACCGTCGCACATAGTCTTTCTATGTCATATACTAACGATTTAATTTTGAAAGCAAGTTTTACATACATTCAAATGGAAAATCCATGATTCTAATGCGATATCCTAAACTAAGCTGTATGAAGTTAAGAGAAGTGGTTTGGGGTTTCGAACATGAAATTTTCAAAAACCTCACCAGAGCTTTATTTTGGAGTGACTAAGAAGGAACCAAGCTTGGCTTTTCATTTTCATGTTTTAAACTTGTTCAAATGTTGGTAAAAGTTAGGTTTGACCAGAATTCAAATAATCATAATAAATTCAAAAATAATTATAAAAAATGAAAAACTGTCGTACATAGTCTTCTTATGTCACATACTAACAATTGCACTTGATAAACAAGGTCTACATACAATCAAATAAAAAATCCTTGATTTCATGTAGCTCAGGTGATATCTCAAACTAAGCTGCATGAAATGAAGAGAAGTGAATTGGGATTTCGAGCATGAAATATTCAAAAAAAAACTCACTAAAGCTTCATTTTGGAGTGACTAAGAAGGAACCAAGTTTGGTTTCTCATTTTCATGTTTTAAACTTGTTTAAATGTTGGTCAAAGTTAGGTTTGATCAGAATTCAAATAATCATAATAAATTAAAAAATAATCATAAAAATGGAAAAATGTCGCACATAGTCTTCGTATGTCACATACTAACAAAGTAACAATTGCAGATGATAAACATGGTCTACATACAATCAAATGAAAAATCCATGATTTCATGTAGCTCAGGTGACATCTCAAACAAAGCTGTAGTGAATTGGGGTTTCGAACATGAAATTTTCAAAAACCTCACTAAAGCTTCATTTTGGAGTGACCAAGAAGGAACCAAGTGTAACATCCCTGTTTTGCTAAAATAGGGTTGTGGTGTGTGGTGTTCATCTCATACATGCATGAAACAAAAAAATTAATCATGGTTGAACTTTGAAATTGACAGAATTCCATAAAAGGCCCTTAAAATGGTTTCCAAAATTTTGAACTGAAAAATATTTCAATTTCACCAAAGCAAAACATGGTGAGATTTGAAATTTTATAAAGTTTCCAAATATCATTTTTGCAAAATTTTATGTTTGCGAAAAGGCCCTCAAAAATCCTGTTTCCGTTCTGTTTTGAATATAGAAAAGGATCTTTCTGTAGTTTTTAGTTTTCTAGGGGGTTTTGTGTAAAATGTCGATTGCCTCTTCCTCCTCCCGCTAGTAGACGAACTGGCCGCCGACGACTCCCTCGCCACATCCTGCTTCACCTCATGGGCGTGGATAGGACGCGAGGAGGCGTCTGAATCGAACCCTCCTCCCTCAGAACCCCCCTCTCCCTTCTCTCTTGCTCTCTGGCCCGCAGACAACCGAAACCCTAACCCGCCTCGATCCGCCATTGACGGAGCTCTGGAGCTCGTCCCACCGTTCTGACCACATATGGAGGACCGCCGCATCCTTCTACCTCGCCTCAAGCAAGGAAGGTCGGAATCCCCGTCGCCATCTGCGTCTTCACCGCCTCCGATCGACAGGTCTCGCCCCGATTCTGGCGTCGTCGAGCCTCCTTCGGCCTCCCCGACCTCTCCACCGCACTCATGGTGAGTTGGGGGGTTCTCCAGGACCCCTCCATCCCCTCTCTCCCCCTCTGGTGCGCCTGTTCGACGATCACCGCCACCGGCCGCCATGAACATGGACGTCGGCGAGGTTTCCGGCGACCAAATGGTCACCTACGCCGCCCGTTCGACTCCCCGTGACCTCCTCTTCTCCGTGGTATAGTTTGATCCGCGAATCGCGCGCGAAATCGTCGGATTGGAGGTTCTTCTGTGAAGAACAGGGTCGGGTGACGTCATCCACTGAGGTCATCCTGCCAGTTGTTTTTCTTTTATTTTTGAAAAATGAAATGACTCACACGTGGGCCCTACTTTTAATAAATTCCAGAAAATGTTTAAATATCTTTAATTCTGTAAATCAGAAAATATGAAAAATAATTAGAAAAATAAACTCTATCTATTTATGCTATTTTCAAACGTGTTTGAATAAGTTCAAATTTGACCATTATTTAAATATTATTTAATTCATTTAAAGCTAGAGAACATAAGATTGTATTCAATAAAATCAGAAAATTGCAAGTTATATACCAAAATGCTCAAAATGACAAATGCAACCTAGTTATGATGTTTTCAAACCATTTGAGCAATTAAAATTGTACACACTTTCAGAATTGCCCGAAGTGCCCTCCGAGGACCATTTCGGGGTTAATTTCACTAAAATTGCATAATTGTCACATGAACCCTAGCAACCCATCGAACATGTCTAGGGCTTTATTTTAGTGCATTAACTTGTCATGCATACATATTGCGCATAGCATCGATGCCATGTGTTGATTGTTGTTTCTGTTTCGGTATTTGCTTCTTATCGGTAGAATGCGACTCCGAAGAGAAGACCAGCAATGCCATTGACGAATACTTGATCTTAACCGACAAGTCAAGCACTTATTTCAGAAGATCCAGTTCTTTGGTTTTCTTATAAGCAAGGCAAGCATAACCTCTTATCTGCTCAAATATGTTTTCCAACGACATTTGATTCCCGTACTTTGCATTTGATTCCAAATTATATGATGTCAGTAGATATAGCTCTCCTATATATTGCATTGCCTCAATATCCTGATCCACTGCTCCTAGCTGCCATAGATTTGCTTGTGCGCATCGCCGGAGCCTCATATCTACTTCGCTTAGTCATACATGTTTGTTTACCTCTCCTCCATCTGGTTCATGAATCAGAGCAACAAGAACCTAGTATGATATGACGAAGTGGTAAGATGAGCATTGCATGGTTAACTTGACTAAGACTATGATAGGAGGCCACTTGGGAAGTGGTTTTTTGTCCTATACTTGCCAACCATAGGATTAAGGTCTCGCCGCGGAAGCCAAGACTGAGCGTGCAACCACACACGCGAGCCGATGAACCTCGCCCGACTAACTAACTTGTTTGGCTCTATCCGTGAGTCATGTAGTTTGGGAGTTCTATCTACGTGTGAGTCAAAACCTTTTGGAGGTGTTTAGAGCGTGACCGGGACAAGTGATGGACGTACACGGATCTTGATCCCGCCTCACAGAACATGTGCCGTCAGGAGGTGGCCAACTCCTTGTTGACGGGGTGGCCCTGTTTGGGTTTACCCATGGATAGGGTCGAGCAAGGTAAAGGTTGGAACCAGGCACCCTATGCCGCGCTCCATGGAAGAGCGTACATGTGGCGCTAAGAGTCGGAGGGTACGTGTGGGTAAAGTGTACATCCCTGTAGGGCAATCTTTTCGAGAAGTCGTGTCCACGGTTCAGGACGGCTTGGTTAAAGTCGTGTGACCATAGATAACTTGAACTCGACGTAAAAGATGTTGACAATGATTGAAGAGTGCCTCCTCGGAGATGCCGATAGGGGTGATACTTGTAGAATGTGAGATGCTGGGAAATGACATGGGTGGATAAAAAGATGACGATTTCGGTAGTTGATTAGCCTCCTCATCTGTTTTGAAAACGCTCCTTGAGACGTGTTATTCTTCCTTGATTTGGAAAGCAAAGATTGCTTTACGTAAATTAACCTTCATAAAACCCTTTATGAAACAGCAGATACATAATTGGTTAAGTAAGTATTGTTGAGTACCTCCCGTACTCAGGTATGCTTAATTATAGTTCAGGTGAAGTTTCCACTCCAGTGGTGGTGTTTCCGACGTGGACATCGACGAGTAGTTTGGGGTTCCCACGTAGCTTTCTGGAATATATGGGATGGAACGTCACCTTATGTTGCGGCCTCTTAGGCCTCTTTGGTTTTTTTTATTAGTAATATAAATTGTCTTCCGTTGTCTGATGTAATGTTGGGTCTTGTGACCTCTGTTTGTAAAGCTATACTCTAGTAATACTTGCTTTGTACATCTTCATGTCTAGAGTGTTGCTTTGATCGGTTGTTAGTTTTCGAGCTCATTGTTATACAGTTTTAGCTATGCCTGCATAGTTGTCGCAGGGTTCTGGAGCCGATGATCCATTTCCGAGCACGCCTGTCGATGTGATTCGGCATGGGCTTGGTAACCCAGTAACCCTCGATTGTTGTTGCACTTCCTGGACACATAGCATCTCTGTATAGCTTTGGTCCCATTCCTTCAGTTTCATATGACTCGTGGACGCTTTGATATGCATAGTTGGTTATGACTAGCATGGACACAAGGAGTAGTAGTACCAATGTTATCCGGCCTGCGTGTCGACGAATCTGGTCTACCTGCTGTTGTTTGTTGCGGCCGGGGATGGTAACCCCGAAGCCCTTGTGGGTCCGTGACTAGGAGCGCATAACAGTATGTATACCTCTGGGTCCGGGGGTCGTGACACCAAGCTTGGTTTTTCATTTTTCATGTTTTGAACTTGTTTAAATGTTGGTCAAAATTAGATTTGACCAGAATTCAAATAATCATAATAAATTCATAAAAAATCATAAAGGTAGAAAATCTTCACAAATAGTCTATATATATAGAATAGATGTGAAGAAAATTTGTTTGGCTGATTTAGACAAGGCAAAAAAAAACGTGCTTAGAAATGAGGTCGTTTACCGTACCTTTGGAGCTCTTTTTTAGCACATTTTTCATAAATGTGAGTTTACTTCGGTAAAAGGCTCGGATTAATGACCAAGTTAGAACAAACAAGTTCCCCATAGTTTTGAAATAACTACAAAATCCAAATAGCATGTGAAATTTTTAGTTTGGTTCAATTTTAACTATTTTTCACATGACTTGCAAACATAGTTCTACCACCATAATTATTCCAACATCATTCAAACATGGGTCCGTTCAAACATAGGTGTAACATAGGTCCAACATCGTTCAACACAAATACAACATCATTCAACACAAATAAAACATCATAATGTTCATAAATTTTCATAAATAGCATTGGGGCTTCTTTTTTATCCTTGAGCTTTTTTCCACACTTTGCTCCTTGTGAGCCTTGAGCTTCTTTCTAAAACTTTGCTCCTTGTGATCCTTGTGATTATTTCTTCTTGTCTTCTCTTGGTTGTCTTTACCTTAAGTGTCTTGTTCGAACCTACCACAAAGTTGTACAAGACATAAAGTCTAAGATCATGTCAAGTGGCCTAAATTTATAGTAGAAAGCATTGGCAAAATTTACATACCTAGTCTCACTTGGATCACCATTTGGAGCCTCATATTAATCATCATCATTTGGAGCCTCACTTGGATCATCATCATTTGGAGCCTCAGTTGGGGCTTCATTTGGAGGATCAGTTGGATCATCAGCATGCGTTTGTTGACCATCATCATGTAAAATCTCGTCAAAATCCTCATTTGTTGCAACTGGCGTTGACCATCATCATTTGGAACCTCGTCTGTATCCTCATATGTTGCAACAGGCTATTGACCAACATTTTCATCGAGGCTTTCATCAAAGCCTTCATCAAAACACTCTCCAAACGTTGGATCTACTGCGTTATCACAATATTTACCGAAATGACCAGACCCACGACACCTTGTGCACTTACGCCTCCTTTCTGCAAGTCCAGCTCCTTCGATGCGAGGTCTGAACCGACTCTTCCTTGGTCTACCTGATGTTCTCTTCAGAACGGGGCGCAAAGCTTTAATCCAGGGTCCACTATGTCCCATTGTTTTTTTCCTCCAAAGCATGTAAGGCATATGAATATGTGGCATTGAACCTTGCAACAGAGTAGTAGTCATGCACATACTGTTGTACGTTCCTGCTGGACCTAGGATAGAAGTGATGAAAAACAAGTCATGAATGCATGGAAACCCAGTTATCTGCCATGGCCTACAACTGCAAGTTCTAGCTTCTAAATCCACTGGATATCTCCATTCCCTCTTATCTTTATCCAGAAATGATAACTCTGCTGTGGTAGCCGAGCCAAGAGTCATGTTCATTTCCAAGCCTGTTGTTTTCTGCTTCAGTTCAATCAGCATGGTAGGGATGATAATGTGGTCCGTGAATTTTGCATCGGCTATCCCTGCACGAAAATGAAACTTCTGTGTGTATTTTATCCTCATCTTGTCAAGCAAATCCACCAAATAAAGACCCTTTAGTTTCCGGATGGTTGAGTTGAAAGACTCTGCAAGATTATCTGCACATAATGAACTTTGCTCTGTTCATTGAATTAGCTTCTGGCCCATAACTTGGAGTGTTGTGTTTCCAAGTAATCCTTCACTTTGGCATTCGTATATAACTGCCTCAAGTGGTAGTTGTGCTTTCTCACACTTTAAGTCAAAGATGATGTCCATAAATTGTCGGTATACACCTTTCCTCTGAATTTCTTCACAAAATTTGAAGCAAGGTGACGCATGCATTCTCTATGCTCTAGCCCAGGGAACACATTGTCCACAGTCACTTCTAAACCTTTGCAGGCATCTGTATGAATTACCAAACCATTGGGATGTGCAATAGCCCGGCGTAGATTCTATAAAACCAAGTCCAGCTCTCCTTAGACTCTGTCTCCAGCACACCATACGCAACTAGAAACATGAAATTATGTGCATCAACTGCACAAGCGGCCACTAACTGTCCTTTGAACCTCCCTGTGAGAAAAGTAGCATCAGTAGCCAAATAGGGCCTGCAGCCTGCCAAAAAACCTCGGCGACAAGCCTCAAAGCAGACAAAAACCCTCCTAAAGCATTCCTTGGTCTTTGTCACTCCCTTGAATGTGTACTCCACGGTGTGGTGGTCAATATCGACAATACTACCTGAGTTGTTCTTCTCCACTTCAGCTTTGAATGAATACAACAACTGGAAACTTTCTTGCCAGTTACCATAAATAGAATCCATTGCATGTTGTTTACCATTAAACACTCTCATGTATGGTAAGTCTATCTTGAACTCGTCTTTGATGTTTTTCTGTAATTCCTTTGCGCCCACTTGATGGTTTTCTGTTACCCATTTCTTTACTTCTTCTGCCACCTATCTTGACTTGGCTCTACTGATTGTTTCCTTTCTAAGCGTTGATTCCTGGCATGTGTGACTAAAAGGGTTCACTTTGACCTGAACATTCGTGATATTTCGCATTTTAGATGCGAGCATCCTCCATGGACAATCCTCAGTTGGACAGTGCACTTTGTAACGTACTTGGTCACTCTTGTCAACTACAAAAGTACGTTCTGCCTTGATGCAGTACGTCACAAGTGCATTTCTACACTCACTCATGGATGCAAAAAAATGGAACCTTCTTCCATACTAGGGTTCTCAGGGTCCCATTACACAGCTGCAATATCTTCCTCCTCAACCACCTCGTTATCCTCCACATTGAAATCATTGTCAGCATCATCTTGGTTTTCAGCCCGAGATGGCCCTCGCAAATTCTGAACAACATCAGAATATAGCCTCTCCTCATCATCCCCAACATTGCAGGCATCGGGCTCTACTTCAAGGGGGACTATTATGATTGTTGAGCCACCATGACGACGTGCACTAACTGAAGGGCCGCTAACTAAACTGCTGTGGCTAGAGCTGCCATTACGACGAGATGGTTCTGCCTGAGAAAGATGCCACGGTCGCCCTAGGTTCAACTTGCGGCACAACCACGTCATTTTGCAGGCTCACATGAAAATTCTCTTTCTCCTTATGCCTAGCAAACATGGTAGTCAGCTCTGCATCATTACTAACTTTCACCCATCTATTTCCCCTATCATAGTATTTGAACTCCACTTCATCATGCAAACCCCAAGGATATGGGCTACAAATTGCCTCCCCAAATTATCTGAAACTCCAATTACAGTCAATTGGAAATGGATAATCGAAACCTCCTTGGAATTTCTTCGTATTCATTTCATCTATGATGTACCGGCCCCTTCTAATGTGCAACAAAAAAGCAAACCGCAATTCCATCCTAGCCCACAAAAAAATAGGAACACAATCAGCACACCAATAGCAAAATCAATAGCAAACTTACTCGAATTGAGTGTTGAAATGCACAAACAAGCTCAATCAGAACACGGATTACCCGACGGGAGCCCAGTCGTGGGCGTGCCGTGTCTCCGGCCCAATGCCTACCCCTCCAGCTACACCGAGGTCGCCGCCGCTCGCGATTTCGCCCAGGAGTTCACCCTCCTAGAAGCGCTCCAGCTGGGCACACGGAAAGAGCCGCCACCGCGGGTCGAGCAGGTTGCGGGCACAGTGAGAACGACAGTCAGGAGCACGGAAGGAGCCACCCGTGGCGTTGCAGAACGGTGGCCGCAGAGCAGATAGAGGTGGAGCAGGTGGCGGTGGAGCAGGGTGACCGCGGCGGTGCAGGTGGTGGCGGAATAGGGACGGCGCGCGCATGGCCAGAATCTCGTCGTGCCGCTCGGGGCAGGGCAGGGATGGAAACCATATGTGCATGGACATAAACGTGTGGGTGGGCCCGGTTCATACAAAGTGTTTCTCTTCATTACACGGCCCCAGATGTAAGATCTGCCGGCAGTGGACGGAACTATCTCAAAACTGGCTATTTGGCCTTTGCATAGTAGATGCGCTAGTAGTAAGGGCAAAACCGAGTACACTGAGTCCCCTAAGGGAAATCCATTAATTAACCCAAATGGAAATATGTGGCACCCGATCAGTCCGATACTTTGCTTTCGGCCGGACTGCGATACCTAGTATTTACCAAGTTTTAATTCTAGACGATGTAGTAGATATTTAAAATGTTGCAAGTCATAAATTTTATATCTCCCACTTGGCAACAAAGTGAATTCCCATGCAACTTAATTCCTTCCTTCAATGCATTTATGATGCATATAAATTTTGTGACATTCGGAATCAAATTATCACAAAGTAGCAGGTTTACTTTATGACATTTGGAATCAAATTATCACAAAGTAACATGTTATGATGCGTCTTTCCACGACCTTAAGTTCACCGAGAAATTTTCTTATCCATAGATCTTCGTTCAATGCTTGAGATGCATAAGGGTGGAGGGTACATCGACGACGAGAGTTCAGAGGTTGAGTTCTTCGGAGGTGTTTGGCGTTGGTTGGGATGCGGCTTTGATGCTCAGTTCGGGCAAAGCCCTTGCCCTTTGCGGACGTAGTGTGTGTTGGCTAGTAGCATTGTAAGCCGAAAGGCGTTGCCTAGCCAATCCCGCTTGGCTAATGATACGCCTCCGGTGTATTCTTGATGAAGATTGAAGAAGATTTGATCGGTTCCTATTAGCACGTGTCACCCCTGCTAGGAGCGTTTTACTGCATCGTCGGGCTGCTCCAGCTGTTCCTTTAAGGATACGTCATGGAAAGACGTATAAAATTCATAGAAGGGGGCAATAGGCCGGAAATACAACGAGGTCGGCACAGATGACGAAAACGCAATCCACCGACTCGGGTATTACATGAGTGGACTACTCGCTAAACTTCCACATGTCCACCTGTTCTAGCCCTCTCCTAAAAAGCCCAGCAAACCTCCAAAGCTCCCCCTCGTCCTGGATGGACCTGATCACTACCAACGGGGAGGGGCTAGCTCCCTCGAAGACTACACTTTTCCTATGATGCCAGAGGCACCGGCAGAACATGGTAATCGCCGTCCACAGGTCTCGGTTGTGTCCCTGCTCTAGCGCTCTTGCCGGCAACCAGTGAGCCAGTCTCTCGTCCAAAGTGGGGATCCACTCAGTGAGGTCCCAGTGCCGGAGTGCCACCGCCCAGACTTCCCTCGAAAGGGAGCAACCCAACAGCAGATGATCTATGGCTTCATCATGTTGGTCGCAGAATGGGCATGCCGACGATCGAGGGAGCCCACGTCTGCCAAGTCTGTCCGCTGTCCAGCATCTGTGTGCATTGTCAGCCACATGAAGAATTTGCATTTGGCTGGGGCCCTCGAATTCCAAATCTGATCGGTGCCTGCCGTTCCCACATACGGCGGTAATTGTCGATTAGTCATGTCGAAAAGTCCCTTCGATGATCCATAGGGTTTCGAGTAAGAGAACGAATAAGCGCTGACAGATTACGTCAGCTAACAGGGGGCACGATTTTACCCAGGTTCGGGGTCCTCGTAGAGGTAATACCCTTACTCCTGCTTGTCTGATCTGTATTATGGTGAGATTGATTACAATGGTGGATGCGCTTGCTGAGAGATTGGATCTCGAGCTAAGGCTATGGTGGTGAAAAACTGAGGTTGATTGTCCCCCTCGGGTTGCTCTCCCAGGCTTTAAATGGATGGCCGGGTCTCAAGCCGTATCTGAGGGGGTTACAAACCCTAGCTCTAGTCGGTGGAAGCTTTCCATCTTGCCCCGCATGTCTTGCGGGTGGGCCGCTAATGGGCCGTCTAGAGCCTCGAGGTAGTCCCTTGCGCTGGGCATCAGTGCTGGGCCATAGACCAGGTAGGCTCACTTGACAGGTCCTGGAGTCATCCCCTCGTCAGTCCGGCTGCTCCAGCTGTTTCTTTAAGGATACGTCATGGAAAGACGTATCAGATTCATATAAGGGGGGCCAAGAGGCCGGAAATACAACACGGACGGTACAGATGTCGAGAACGCAATCCACCGACTGGGTTATTACGTGAGTGGACTACTCGCTAAACCTCCACCTGTCCACCTGTTCTAGCCCTCTCCAAAAAGTGCGGCTAACCTCCAAAGCTCCCCCTCGTCCTGGATGGACCTGATCACTACCAGCGGGGAGGGGCTAGCTCCCTCGAAGACTACATTGATCCTATGACGCCAGAGGCACCAGCAAATCAGGGTAATCGCCGTCGACAGGTCTCGGTTGTGGCCTTGCCCTAGCTCTCTCGCCGGCAACCAGTCAGCCAGTCTCTCGTCCAAAGTGGGGATCCACTCAGTGAGGTCCTAGTGCCGGAGTGCCACCGCCCAGACTTCCCTCGAAAGGGAGCAACCCAACAGCAGATGATCTATGGCTTCATCGTGCCGGTCGCAGAACGGGCATGCCGGCGGTCGAGGGAGCCCACGCCTGCCAAGTCTGTCCGTTGTCCAGCATCTGTTGCGCATTGTCAGCCACGTGAAGAATTTGCATTTGGCTGGGGCCCTCGAATTCCAAATCTGATCGGCGCCTCCCATGGTTGTGTTTCCCTCAAAAACGGCCAGGTAAGCCGAGCGGGCCGAGTAGCCACCGTGTGTGGACGAGTTCCACCGAAAAGTATTTGTTTCGCCATCCACCAGCGAGCTTCTCGGCGAGATCTAGCTCCAGCTGTTCCTGACGAGAGGGCGCCCGCCAAATTGCCACTCGGACATCGCTAATGTAAATGCTCGTGCCACTGCCGCGCGTCCAACTTCACGCACGCATTCCTGTCATTTTGACTCGTGTGATGTGCAGAGTTCTTGCATTTTCATCGGACTGAGCGAGCTAGCCCAGCAACGTGTTGTTCGCCGTCGCAGAGTTCTTTTGGCTCTTCCTCGAGGTTTTCGCCATCGCGTGACTCGTGGGAGTCGTCTGCCATGATTACTCTGCTCGTCTTTCCGGCGGCACTCCGCCTTCGATCTTACTTACAAACATCACTGCTGCTGCTTGTTGCAGATTGTTCGAGTGTTGGAGCTATCCCAACGCGAACGTCTTACTGTTTGGCACGGTGCGCCATCTACTCATATGGCGTTACATTAACAGAAATCGCTCACTTGAGCTTAGTCTAAAACCAAACGGCGTACGTACATCGGTACATGGAGCATGTCGATCGAGAGACTGATGTTTTGGTTTCATGCAGGGGTTGATGAGCTGGACAACATGCTACTTCGGAGGTGTTTGGTTAGGAAACGGTAACGCAAACGTAAACGTAATGCAATAACACTGTGACTGTAAACGGAATCGACAAAATCTAAAACTTGTTTGGTTCAGCGAGCAGCTGTATCGTCAATCAATAGCACAGTTGTTTCAGAAGAACTCAAAAAAGAAAATACAAGGAGCAAGAATACCAACATCTTCGATCCTCATGTGGATAGATCAGTTGAGTACAGATCGATTAAAATAGATCAACACAGCTCATCAGATCTCCGCAGCAGCAGCATGCCCTCGCCTGCATGAAGCTAGGCCTATCCTCCTACTAGCCAGCGAACGGAGCGACATCCAAGGCCGATAGCTGCAGCGGCGGAGGCGGCGGCGGAGTGGCATCCAAGGCTTAAGGCGGTGCCGGCGGCGCAAGGCCGATAGCTGCAGCGGCGGAGGCGGCGGCGGAGTGGCATCCAAGGCTTAAGGCGGTGCCGGCGGCGCGAAGTACAGAGGGGACGGTTGTTTCCGGCCGGCAGCAGCGCGCGTTAGGGGAGCGGACCAGAGGATAGATCGATAGATTCGTGGGGAGGAGTGACTTCTGCCTGTATCGTTTTCCGAATGGGAAACGCTAGGCGTAGGTCGCCCTACAGCGCCCCATTTTAGGTCCCCTCGCGAATCGTTGGATCATCATCGCACGGCCACAAAATGCGTTTTGTGTTTTTGCATTTTAGCCCCTCTACTTTTTGTATATAGAACCCGCACTCCACTCCAGACCCACTTAAACGAAAAGGTATATTGTGTTGCCCCCGAACATCTTGATAATTACAGCAAAAATGCCATTGCAAAAAATTCGCAGGTATCACAACAAAATTTATTGTTCCGTGTACAAAAAAAAGTATTGCAACAAATTATTCCAAAAAAATTCTAAAGATAAGTAATGTTACAAATAATAGTTAAACAATATGTTATTGCGTTGCAACGAAAAGGTTACAACAGTTCAACAAAAATGACAACCTATTGCAACAAAAAAAATTGCATCAATTAAAAAGTTGGTAAGCAACAAAATAATTTGTCACTGTTTAAGTTGCAACAAAAATCATCACCTATTTCAACAGAAAGGTAAAATGATAGTGACAAAAAAGTTACATGTTTACAACATGTAAAGGAGCCCGTAAACATGTCATTCAAAATGGATTCTAATAAACATATAAACATTTTCTAGAAAATCATCCAGAAAACATTGCAACATCTTATGATAGGGATATGCCTAAGGATGATGTTATCACAAGCATGAATGGAAACAAGATCACATTGGTGAAAACAATGAAGCAAGATGGTGAAAACAATTCATAACAATTGTTATTCCAATAAAACAATTGTTATTCATCAAGACATGGGGATAGGTGCCTCCACCAAGTCAAATGCACTTTGTGTGGAAAACATTGACAATATGTTATTTCCACACGCATTGATGGACAAGCAAGAGGAGGGCGCCCACAAAGGACATCTATGCGCCATAATGAGTCCTAATAGTAGTAGGTTTGGTTTGTATACCAATTGTGGCCGCATCCCACTTATTTGGGTCGGTGTGTATCTTTCTTTGAGTCATAATTGGACTCCTAGTCCTAGTAGGAGTCCTAGTCCTAGTAGGGAGAGGGTTGCTTGCGCAAGGCCCCCTTGTGGCCGCACCCCTCCACCTATATATGTCCTCCACCTGCGTGTGGATTAGGGGAGAACAATTTAGACAACAGAAACCCTAGCCTTGAGATTGTATTGCTGCTAAGCATTCATCTTGAAGTAATACCAAGTCAAAGTTTGCGTGATATCTTGCTATTCCATTGGGAATTAGGGGGATACAGGACCACTTGTGATCATTGATTGCTTGTGCAAGAGTGTGTAGTTGAGAATATCCAAAGGTCTTGATTGTTGTTGCATTGGCAACAAGGGTCATCCAAGTGAGAGGTCTCAGTGTAGCACTAGTTATCCACATATATCAGAAAATACAAAAAGAGAGAGAGAAGCTCATTGAGAAGATTGGGCCACCCCATATCATCTTGGTATCAGAGCCTCCGGGTTTACTCGGTTAACAAAGTTATCCCTAGTTTTAGTTGTTTTTATTCGTATCCAAAAAAAGCCACACAAAAATAGTTGTTTAGATCATTGCTAGAGCCTAGATCAACACCAATTTGCATCTACCTAGTTGCTGCTTTTTGTTGATTTGTGTTCCTGTTTTTCTGTTTTTAGGTTTTCATCTTTTAGGGTTCATCTAGTTCCTTTGTGTTTCTATCCGAAAAATCCCCACCAAAAATAGTTGTGATTGGATCTTGTTGCTCTCGGGAATTTTTAGACCTACAACTTGTTTACAAGTTGATCTAGTTCCTGGAGTTTATCGTGTTGCATTGGTGTTGTTTTCCACTCGGTTGCATCTGCTCTAAATCATATCCGAGCCCTAGCTCATATCGAGTTCCTGCCGTGGCACGGATTTGGCTCAAAACGCTGCCGCCACCGTTTTCCTGTCGCTATCGGATTCGCCTTACCAAACCGCCTCGCGGTGCCAAAAATTCCTTACCAGCGCGCGCCTCGCTCCTTACCGCACTCGGACACCCAGCTGCGCTCGGATTGCGCTACCGCGAGCCTTAAAACGCGTGAAAACGCTGCCGCCGCTGCCGTACCGCAACACCTAGCCGCACTCGGACTTCCCTTGCGCACGCTTACAAAACCACCCATCCGCACCGTAACGCAGCACACCAACAGCACAACAGCGCTCTGCCGCGGCAGCAAATCGCGCAGTTTCTCTGCGGTGACCGAAAATCTCTGCCGTGGACCGTTTCTTCACCAATTTTCTTAGATTTTTGTTTTGTTTTCTTCCTGTTATCTCTAGGTATCTGTTCTGATCTTTGATAAGCCTTAGCTACAGCAATTCTACAGCTATATTTAGGTTCCCAAAACCCAAAGACTAGGTATTTTATTGCTCTAACAGGCTGCTCATTTGATCAACTTTCTGTCCACTTTTTGTTTTCCATTTACATTGTTGCTCCTAGTTGATTCAAAGGCCATTGAAAAATCAAAAAAAAATAGAAAAAAGGAAAAAGCATAAAAAAAATAGAAAGAAAGAAAATTCAAAAGAGGCCGAGCTACATATCACTAGTGGAAGCTATTTTCTATTGGAATTTTTGTGGACATTGA
Source organism: Alopecurus myosuroides (assembly GCA_028641055.1). Lineage (NCBI taxonomy): Eukaryota > Viridiplantae > Streptophyta > Magnoliopsida > Poales > Poaceae > Alopecurus > Alopecurus myosuroides. The sequence continues at coordinate 371,630,875 of CM054058.1, read as the reverse complement.
GCAATCTTGTGCCTGTTTCTTTGAGTATTTGCTAGTGTCTTTCTAGTGCTTGCAAAATCTCTACCATATATTTGCTAAGCCACAATTGTCTCCAAGAGTGAGTGTGTTTCTTTATTGTTTTTATCACATTGAGCAGTGCATTGGAGTTTTTATTTTGGTGTTGTTAGGAATCCCAACCAAGCCCCACCAAATACCTTGTTTTGCATTGTGACACTTGAGAGCCTGGGTATTCTCTTCTCACACTTGACACAGTTTTCATTGGTACTTGTTGGTAAGTTAATCCTATTCACTTTGGAACAGTAAGTGAACCTTTCTTTGCTGGTTTGAGTGAGTTTGAGAGGCACCACAACCCATTGATTATTTGTTTTCACTAACCCATTAATCATGAGTTTTGCTAGTGAATCTTCTGTGCAGGGTGACAAGGAGGAAGCTGATGTGATGCCCAAAACAAAGACTGCTGATGATACATGTACATGGGAAGATTTTAATCTCTTTAGAGGAGCAGTTGCTAATAGGATTGAGCAAAGAGTTGAGAAGAAAATTGAAGAATATGGTCAAGTTCTCAGAAAAGATTTGAAATTGCTTATTGAAGAAGCTATGACTAATGTTACAAGGGAAGTTGCAAATATCTCCACACAATTACAAAGGGCTAATCTTGGTGGTAATCATGAAGAAGGCCGAGCCATTGCTTATGGAGGTCGTGGCAATTTTACACCTAGAAGGATACCATTGGAGGATAATAGAGAGGAGGATGGCCTTGGGAAACCCAAATTCTTTGTGCCTACTCTCACATGTGATAATGATGATGTTGAGGAGTTCTTGATGTGGGAATTGAAGATAGAAAAACTATGGAGATTGCATAATTACACTGATGAGAGGAAAATCAAGCTAGCATCTTCTGGATTTGATGGTTATGCTCTCTTGTGGTGGGATGGCATCATAAGATTGAGGGAAACACAAAATCAACCAGAAATTACTACTTGGGCTGAGATGAAACAACTTATGATAGACAGGTTTGTTCCAACAAATTATTTGAGGACTCTCTATGACAAATTGCAAAATTTGAAACAAGGAACAAATTCAGTGGATCAATATTACAAGGAGATGGAATTAGTGCTACAAAGAGCTCGGGTTGTTGAAGCAAAAGAGCAAACAATGCAAAGATTTCTTTCAGGATTGTCTTTTCAAATTAGATGCATTGTGAGGCATGTTCAATATAGCAATATGACAGAATTGTTGCATCAAGCAAGGGAGGCAGAAAAGAGGTTGGCCGAGGAGGTTACTATGGCCCCAAGGAGGATTTGGCCATCAAGATCTTCTTCCTTTTCACCTCCAACACCTCCAATTGCACAACCAGCAGCTAGTACACCATCCAAACCCGAGACAAGCATCAATAATTCAAAGAAAACACCACAACCAGCAGCTAGTGGAAGTGGTTCTACTCAATCAACAGCTAGACATAGAGACATGACATGCCATACTTGTGGAGGAAGAGGGCACTTCAAGAGAGATTGTCCTAACAAGAAAATTATGGTGATCAATGCTAATGATGAGTATGAGAGTGGAGATGATGCTAATCCTCATGGAGAGGATACATATGATGATGATGATGATGATGATGATGGTCCACTTAATGCTTATGCTACAAATTATCCAACCATTGTTTGCACCAAGGCTTTGAGTGTTATTCCTAGCAACGATGAGAGCCAAAGATGCAATTTATTTCAAACCAAGGCAATTGTTGGACCTAATATGGCTTGCAAGGTGATTATTGATGGAGGAAGTTGTAGAAATCTAGCAAGCAATGAGTTATGTGCAAATCTAAGGTTGAATTACAATCCACACCCAATCCATATTATATTCAATGGTTAAGTAACAAGGAAGAAATCAAGGTATGCCATATGGTGAGAGTGGATTTTCAAATTGGACCATACAAAGATACAATTGAGTGTGATGTGGTTCCCATGACAGTTTGTCACTTATTATTTGGAAGACCTTGGCAATTTGACAAGAAGGTTACACATATGGGAAGAGCAAACACATATCACTTGAATTGGAATAATAAGGATATTATTTTGAGGCCTATGACACCACAACAGATTGTGAATGAATCAAGACAGAAGATAGAGGTGAATCTAGAGAAGGAGAGTGAAAAAACCAAATCTATGGAGGAAGACAAGTCTAGGCCGAGTGGAAAGATCCTTTTAACTAATGACATAATTTCTCTTCCTAGTGTTGTTTCTCTTGTACAAGTTGCTATTGAAGAAAGGGAGCACAAAGAAACATCACAAACATCACATATATTGGAGGATTATGCCACGGGTACTAGTGTTCTTGCTTGTGATATGAAGGTTATTTTTGAAGAAAGGGAGCTACAACCTTCAAATTCACAAGCTATTAATGAGATCATACCTACTACACATGAGGAGGTTAGTATTGATAAGGGTATTGATTTCGGGTTAGTAAAAACAAGTAGTGAATTATGTGATAGTTTACAACCATATAATACTATGATGAATTCGAAATTTCACAATATGGTTTTTATTACACATAAAGAAGTACTTGCTAAGATACCATCTAGTGATATTCTATATTATGTCATGTTAAATGAACCAATTGATGTGCAATGTGCTATGAATAAATTTGTTTATGATAATTCTAGCACAGATGATACTAGTTTCAAATTTTATTTGATTGGTGATTATAACTTGAGTAAAAATTTCATGGTACATCACATATGTATAACCTATGATAATGTGGCCGAATTACATAATATGTTACCTTGGGTAGATGAATTTAATCCTACATATGGGCATGATTGCACACATATTTTTAGTTTACCACAATATTTGTTGGATACATGTGCCATTAAAACAAGCTTCACTTATATTTGCAATTATGATTGCTATGACTATTATGTGTTGTTTTCATACAAACTTTGTGATCATATGACATATGCACAATATTTTGTTTTACTAACCACTAATGAATGTCATTATAGATACATATATTGTGCATACACTTTGTTCTTTTTGTTTCTTCCACTTTCAGATTATCACAAGCCGAGGACGTCTTGTCTTGAAGAAAGGGAGGATGATAGGGATATGCCTAAGGATGATGTTATCACAAGCATGAATGGAAACAAGATCACATTGGTGAAAACAATGAAGCAAGATGGTGAAAACAATTCATAACAATTGTTATTCCAATAAAACAATTGTTATTCATCAAGACATGGGGATAGGTGCCTCCACCAAGTCAAATGCACTTTGTGTGGAAAACATTGACAATATGTTATTTCCACACTCATTGATGGACAAGCAAGAGGAGGGCGTCCACAAAGGACATCTATGTGCCATAATGAGTCCTAATAGTAGTAGGTTTGGTTTGTATACCAATTGTGGCCGCATCCCACTTATTTGGGTCGGTGTGTATCTTTCTTTGAGTCATAATTGGACTCCTAGTCCTAGTAGGAGTCCTAGTCCTAGTAGGGAGAGGGTTGCTTGCGCAAGGCCCCCTTGTGGCCGCACCCCTCCACCTATATATGTCCTCCACCTGCGTGTGGATTAGGGGAGAACAATTTAGACAACAGAAACCCTAGCCTTGAGATTGTATTGCTGCTAAGCATTCATCTTGAAGTAATACCAAGTCAAAGTTTGCGTGATATCTTGCTATTCCATTGGGAATTAGGGGGATACAGGACCACTTGTGATCATTGATTGCTTGTGCAAGAGTGTGTAGTTGAGAATATCCAAAGGGCTTGATTGTTGTTGCATTGGCAACAAGGGTCATCCAAGTGAGAGCTCTCAGTGTAGCACTAGTTATCCACATATATCAGAAAATACAAAAAGAGAGAGAGAAGCTCATTGAGAAGATTGGGCCACCCCATATCATCTTATTTGTGGTTTCTCAACAAAAAACGTGCGAAATTATAACAAATTTTACAGACGTACGCAACATTGTCCGAAATGACGAAGAAGACTTAGCAATATAAAGGTTGCACGTGGTTTGTACGCCAGACACGAAAAACTGGGCCCAAAATACTAACTTGATGCTAATTGGGGCTATATACGCTAAATGGGCCAGCCAAAGCAGCGCTCACGCGCTCGCTCGCACGCGGTAAGCGCTAAGGGACCTACGTTAGCGAGTCTTAGGTCCCCCTAAGATAAGCATTTTCCTTTCCGAATACACGGGTAGTTGACCGGTATCAATTTTGTACTGGGCTGGGATCTGCTACCGGCGTAATGAGATCACAGCCCGGCCGAACCAAACATATTTTGACGTTATTTGTTAACGTTGTAATGGGATTACGTTACAAATGTGTGATCCAAACACCTCCTTCGTGTAAACGCCGTTCCTGGTGAATCTGGCGAGATTGATTGGCTGGCGGATGATGCCAGGGAGGGAAAGACTGAATGAAGCAAACTCATCACCGAGTTTTCCGCCTTGTGGGAGATGCCCCTACTATGGAACCAGCATGATACATTTTGCGCCGCATGGTCAACAGGAAACAAAAAAATGAGCCAACATACAGAGTTGAGAAACCTGTTTGGTCAGTTTGACGACAAGGATGAAACTGCAGGGATAACTTAAGGACAAACAAAACCGTGTATCGGCTCCTTCTGCAAGGAAGAATATTTGCTAACCTAGTAATTTTTTCAAGAGAGGCACACGCAAGTTGTAAAAAAATCTGAATTTTTTAATATAAATAAAAAACATGTACTAGCTCCAATCCGATTTATGTGTCGTGGAAACAATACTAGGTTAGTACAAAGTTCTACACAACCAGCGACATTAATTTTGGATCGGAGGGAGTACAAAATTTCCATGCGAGAAACACGGCAATGCACCATGATTAAAAAAAAAACGAGGATGCAATAAAGTGCAATGCCAACAGATCTGATAATGTCAATTTCCAATCCAATTTAGCAACAATATACCAGTGTGGAAGAACGTTAAGAACATGAATAGCCAACATCATGTTAAACAATGTTCAAATGGCCATAACATCGACCAGTTTCTTCATAGTTAATATAAAACCAGCTAATACGATGTCTTAAATCCATTTCAACGGTTCCTCGTTTCATCCTGATGGTACTGGAGATTGCAACAGAACGAGCAACTGGAACATATGTTGCTTACGGAAATTCTTACCTTCTGAAACTACACAACAGAAAATAGGCGCTAAGACAGTAGCACACCGTTGACTCAGATTCCTCACAAAAGCGCCCTGAAAATTCAGGAACCCCTCTTAGGTACTCAAAAATGGAGGGGACAGTTGGCCAACGTTTCCTAATAAGACGGTGGTTACAAAGTCCTCATCTAAACGTAGTCACAATCCTTTAACTACGTCACCAAACTTACCTGGGAAGAATACCGCCTTACCTTTGTACCAGTTTCTCGAACCATGAGAACCCTATGTCTAAATGCATTTAAATTGCACAGCTAAGATTAAAAAAACGAGTGGTAACTCACCGCCATTCAACAGCTAATATCGCCCATAGGTCCTTCCTAAATCGTCGTGTCTGTCATGCTGAAACTCGCCATAAGCAGCATGACGCCTTGGAGCAGAATAGTTATCACTAGCATATGGATATGTGTTCTTTGAATCGACTGGTGGACCAGTAGGATCATAATGTGTAGTTCTCTGGTCCAAATCTGGATAGCCAGTTTGGGTGTATGAGGTCTGCTGAGCATGCTGTTGCCTTTTAAAACTTTGTTCAAGAAATTCATCCCACTTCCTTGCTTGCATACTCCTTGTGGCCGACACTCTCTTCATGTGGTTCTCTCTCATTTCTCTATGTGACTGTATTAGCAAGAAGAAAGACATAAGGATATATCACAGGCAATTAGCAAGCTATTTCAACATAAAATGGAATAATTTAATAGAATAAACTATTGATTATTCTGGCCGCCCTTTAGAATAACCATGTTTCTAGGTCGCTCTTTAGAATAACCACGTTTCTAGTGTTTGACTCGAAATCTATTGTGAATGAAGGATCCAGATAGCAGATTGCTTCGCACAGCCCACTACTGAGAAGTGGATGGAGATAGAACAGTTAGTAGGTTACAACTTACAAAACAACCAAATAACTAAATCTGTCATTGCAAGTTTTGTAAGTTGTTTCGCTCTTCAGTAAGAAGATATTATTTATCCCACAATTCTATGCAGAAATAAGGCAGGCAAATGATGTCATGATGAAAACAAATCCCTATAAAACTAGTGGTGAATATTCACCACCTTTAGTGCAGTCCTTCCAAATGCAACAAGGGAAAAACATATCAGGACCTAAAATACTCAGTGGGTTTAACTTAACTCTAAATTTCGAGAACCAATTAGTCATCCAATCCAAAGTCAATAGCTAAAATAAAAAAGGCATGCATAACTAGAATAAATCAGTAAGCTGGGAGGACTGGATAATTCTAACTAAGAGGCTGGATGCAGAAACGCAAGGCAGTATGATGCCAGAACCAAAAATTCTGCGTCAGTTTGGTTGGTACTTAATCTGTGCTTTACATGAAGTTACTAGAGACCCAACTTTTTAGACAAAAATATGTAAAACACTCCAAAATAGAAACACGTCTGGAAGATTTTCTCTATATGCACAGCTGGGTAAGGTGATTTTTTGTGCTACATAGTACATACTTATTTTCTGATACTTCTATGTGGGTTGGTTATAAAAATTTATCTAGAACTCCTTAACTTCGTAAAGAATGGCTAGAGCAAACACTGAAACTCTAATAAATAAGACCTAATAACCAGATACTACAAGACAGATAATTTAAATTAGTTATTAAGAGAAAATATCTTGCAGCATGCTACACCAACAAGAAATTTACCTCACGGTGCTTGTAGTTTTCTTCATCCTCCTCTTGGTCACGGGCTCTAGCTAATTCCATAGCTTCTCTTTTAAACTCGATTTCAAGCTCCTCCAAAGTTTGTGGATACGAAGGCATGTCAAATTTAAGGTCTAAACGGGAATCTGTTCCATGTCTCTCAGTGCTGCAGTTATTGGGCATATGTGACACGGCATATTGGTTATTCCCACCATGCGGTCTAAGGGGCTCATCAAGATAAGAGGGTTGACATGGAGATTTCGATTGGACTGGACGGTCTTTTGCTCCGTAGTTGGCATAAGCTTCAGCAAAAGGAAGAACATGCAAGATTTGGATTTTAGTTCAAGATGACTAAGATAGTTTGACACCTAAGTAGACTTTACTTAGCTTACTATACAGTGAAAAGAGAAATAATGGCAGATACAATAGTACAATACACATATTGAAGGCCATCCAACTCATAGAAGTCTGTAATATCTTTCACGTGGAACTTGTTGTATTCAAGATAATTTGTCTGACCATAACCAGACAGACATCACTTCCGAGCACTTAAAGCTTGAACTTACCTCTGGCTGCAATAGGACTATACAAGTTATACTATAGGGCAATGGTAAACAACAAAAAGGGACCAAAAGGCATTTCTTTTGCTCGAGTTGACTAAAATGTCTGGCTCATAATATTTGCCCGTACAAACAAATAGTAAGACCAGTGTGCTTGAACGCCCTACCTTGTGGAGATCCTTTGGGATACTTAGGAGTTTCATCACGTAAGCGACCATCTACAGGCCTTTCATTATAGTGTCCTTTACTTTGAAGGCGTAACACATTTCTTGGGCTATGAGACCATTGAGAATCAGAGTTCCTGGGGCGAAGATCAGTAGAATTTCGTACAGGAGATCTAGAACGATCCCGCTTTGGACTGCTTGAACTATGTTTGCCTTTACTTTCCTGAATGAGTTTATGCACAGCATCTACACCTTTGGCTAGCACTAACCTATCTTTCCCACTGACAAACAGGAACTTCTCATCCATTCTGATTTTACAGCCCACATCCTTCTCAATCTGACTTATTGTCCTCTCAGTGAAAAGATCCCTGACTTGTTTGTCTCTTGCTGGAACTCTTTCAAAGAAATCTGCATTTTTCCTATTTGCTCCAAGTGTGGATGGACAACCCTGTTTAGAAAGATAAAACAAGAAGAATGTTTTAATACATCCATTTTGTGCACATAGTAAACAGTAATAGTTTTGCAGAGCCTAGAAGAGTATAAACAATATACAGCATTTGCTAATTAATGTCAATAGCTTGATCTTGTGCGCTGATCTGACCTCAATGAAACATAATATCGGATGGAAGAATGAGGAACAAATGTACACAATATGCATGATATAAATCCATGATTGAATTTGTAATTTTGTATCACCAGGATCAAATTAGCTGGGTTACATCAAAAAAATAAAGATTTACTTGAAGACTTGCCAGAAAATCATTGGTATGAAATTAATTTAATACTATCAATTAAGAAACATTGGTGAAGACACAGATGCCAAAAGAGTTAGTCGCGGAACTATGTTTTGTGACAATTCAAATGGTCATGCTGTAATGATGTTTCCATGGGAAAAGGTCAAAGCATGTTTTCTAAGCTTAGGTGCTACAGGTCACAGACAAGGATAAGTAACACTAAGAAAGACTGTTGATATGTCTGACATTTCTTTGCAGATGATATCAGGAAAAACTCATGCTGTTTAAAGTTCACTATGGCCCGTAAAGAGTGTAACTACAAAGCCAATCGCATTTCAAGGAGAAAACAAAGTGCCATAGATCATTATGTATTTATCTCAATCAAGTAAAACAGTGTTGCATACCAGTTTAAATTTCATCAGAGAAAGAAGTACCTGAGTGAAATGGCCTGATTCTCCACATATTTTACAGATCATTTCTTCCTCCTTCCTCTTCTTCCAGTTCCTTTCTGTAGCCTTAGCTTTAGCCTCCCAAACCCTAGCTTCTCTACTAGTGAAGTCAGTTGGGACAGCATTGGGATCGCGGGGCTCATCTTCGTCATCTGACTTCTCATGGGTCAGCGGCCTCTTCTCATCATTCACTTTAGGTATCACGCTGTTTGCAGCTGGTACAACCGGACCACTGTAGGCTTTCCCATAAACTTCATTGAAGAGTTCATCGTCTATCTCAGGACTTGGTTCCCTCGCCATTGGATAAGAAGAGAATATCTGCTCAGTCTACAGTAACTGCCACCAAGATAGGGGAAAAGAAGGTTATTCAGCTAAGGCAACCGAAAAAATATGCAAAGGCACTGAATTCTGCACATCAAAGCATCTTCGCGATGGCTGATAAATGAGAACATGTTATTGCGATTCCAACATTTTGTAGAGGGGATTGGTTGGACCTACTTTCACTACCGAGTTACTTCCTAAAAACAAAATTAGTAAGAGTTAGCACAAGCAGGGGTGGATCTAGATGGGGTGCCTGGGTGCACCGGCTAGGGCGCAACCAGAAAATGTGGAGGTCGGTGGCATACTGGCATTTGAATAATCACCAGATGAAAACAAGCTCATACCTCAAAACCCAGTGGCCAGAGACTGCGGACGGGGTGGAGACAGCAGGAACACGATGTTGCGGTGAGGAGAAAGGGGAGCGGCGATGGCAGCGACGCGCGTGAGGACCAGGGGTATTTGGGGCAGCCGGGAAGGGGAGGGAGGGAGGCCGGATTGAGGCGTGCGTCGGCGGTAGCAGATACGGCGCGGCGGCAGCTGTAGGGCAGGCGGCGACCGCTGGATTTAGAACCACATTGGCTGGGTTTTTTTAGTAGGTCAGGAGGAGGAAGAGGAAAACGGGAGAGAGAGAGAGTTTGGGTGTGGATGGACGCCCTAGCCTTTTCTTCCTCAGATTGTGTTGGCCGTTGGCGTACTATATGGTTCTTTTTTTCGTGTTCAAATTCTTCTGTAAAAATTGTGTAATAATGAGTGTAAGCATAACATAAAAACAGATTTCATAAGCTAGCTCAAAACTTGATCTAGTTAGAGAGAAAAAAACTCAAAACTTGATCTCCTTGTTCGACATTTTCTTTGTTAATTAATTTCGGTCCATCCCGTAAAGGATAATAGTGGCGATTTGGTTATGCATATAAGCTTGATTTAGAAATGATTTTAAGAGAAAATATCTTTTTTTTCTTCATATTATCATGTTTGGCCTCTCTTAAATCATGCCTCCGTCCCTGGATAAGGGCGTGTACAATGCGGTGACGTAAGGCTTCTCTTAGAATTGTCACGTATGATTTTTGCTGAGTTGGAGGAGAAAGAATGAACAAATAGAAGATTGACTTCCTTAGCTAAGAGATGGTCTCTTAATAATTAAGAGAAGACTATTTTCTCCATTGTACAATTTGACTTCTCTTGTCAACACAATTTCACACTAAAATTTAATTATTTCCCGTAATTGATGACAATAAGAGATGATATATTGTACGACTCATATTTATTGTCTTCTCTAGATGACGTGAAGAGCGAAGAGAAGACCCGTCTTCCATACCATAGTACATGCCCTAAGAGGTAAATCTAGAAACAGATAGTGTCAAGTTCAAATACAACATCACCGGCGGTCTCCATGCACACTTAAATGGACTTTGTCTCAATTATCCATCTTTTCTCTCCTTGCGCCATCCATACATTTAAATCTAACTATGAAACTTGGAACTTACGTAAGCATAACATAAAAAAAAGATTTCATAAGCTAGCTCAAAATTTGATCTAATTAGAAAAAAACTCAAAACTTGATCTCCTTGTTCGACATTTTCTTTGTTAATTAATTTCGGTCCATCCCGTAAAGGATAAGAGTGGCGATTTGGTTATGCATATAAGCTTGATTTAGAAATGATTTTAAGAGAAAATATCCTTTTTTTTTCATATTACTCCCTCCGATCCTAATTAATGGGCGTAACTGCTTCACAAATTTGTGCATGCATAGGTCAGGATGTGCGCCCCTTATTTCGGATCGGAGGGAGTACCATGTTTGGCCACTCTTAAACCATGCCTCCGTTGTACGTCCATTTTGCATCACTATTTTATATCATAATTTTCTGTTATTCATCGATATATTTCATGTTATGATGCATCCCTTATGTTATTTTATCTTATTTTGCATGTTTCATAATTTTTGGAGAATAAACACTGGGACGAGATATCTGATGGAAAAACACCGTTGAGATACCTATTTCAGAAGATCGGAAGAAAAAGGGGGACACCTGGGGTGTCTTAGAAGTTCAGAGGAGGAGTCCAGCCAGAGGGGGCCACCAGGGGCCCACACCATGAGGTGGCGCCCCCTGGTCGCCACCAGGTGGTGTGGCCACCCTGGCCCACCTCTGGGGGATATCTTTCGCGTACTTGGCCCCTAGGGAACCCTAAGCCTCATACCATCATCAAAAAATTATTTCGCTGCCACCTCGAGGCGGAAAACACCCGAGAGAGAAAATCTCTCTGGCAGGGAGAAATCTACCGGGAAAATTCCTCTCCGGAGAGGGGAAATCACCGCCATCGTCACCGTCATCACTCCGGACATCATCAAGATCGTCATCATCATCATCATCACCACCAGCACCAGCACCCTCATCATCCACCGTCATCCCGCTGTAACAATTAGGGGCATCTATCGTTGTTTTACATTAGATCTCTCTCCCGATGTGGATTACTTGTTAGTAGTTTATGCTTGTGAGATTTATCGGTGTTGGCACTTTATGACCAGATTGTTATCATCCATTATATCACCTTTGATTATGATCCATAGGATGTCCTATGAGTAGTTTGTGTTGTTCTTGAGGACATGGGAGAAGTCAAGTTGTTAATAGTGGAGTAATGTTGAGTAATATTTAATGGTTTGATATTTAAGTTGTGGTGTTATTCTTCTAGTGGTGTCATGTGGACGTCGACTACATGATACTTCACCATTTATGGGCCTAGGGTAATGCATCATGTATTTGGCTACTAATTGTGGGGTTGTCGGAGTGACAGAAACCTAAACCTCCGTTAGGAAACCATTACACGAGGGAGCGTAGGATCCCGGAGTATAAAGTTGCGGTTAGATTTATTTCTTAATTATTTTATTGTAGTTGCGGATGCTTGCAAGGGGTATAATCACAAGTATGTATTAGTCTTGGATGGGACGGTACATTAGCATAGGTTCACCCACACAACACTTATCAAAACGCTAAAGATTATTCAGCGGCATGAAACAAAATCACTTGACAGAAACCTCCCGTGTGTCCTCGAGAATGTTTGTTAATCATAAGTAAACCCACCGGCTTGTCCTTTGCTAAAAAAAGGATTGGGCCACTTGCTGCAATTATTATTAATGCATTTTATTTACTCACACTTTATTTATCTGCATATCAAAAACCCCTACAAATCTATCTTTCATTATTTACAGTTATTCCTTCATCAAACCTGATTGTCAACACCTTCTGCTCCTCGTTGGGTTCGACACTCTTATTTATTGAAAGTACTACGATACACCCCCTAATACTTGTGGGTCATCAAGACTATTTTCTGACATCGTTGCCGGGGAGTGAAGCGCTATTGGGAAGTGGATTTGATAAAGGAAGCTTTTGTTGTAAGTGTTGTTTTTATTACTATCTACTGCTTTATTACACTATGTTTGGATCTCCTTTTGAGTCCTTATTTGTGGGCACTGCTGCCACAGCTAGGGTAGTAAGTGACCCACCGCCTGATGATTTGGATCCTTATAAAAATACCTATAAAGATTATTAAACATGTTATGAATAACTGCTATTCAGGTGATGGAACTGTCCATCCTGGTGATCATTTGCTCTTTTTACATGAATTATGGGAGTTGTTCAAGTGTGCAGGTATTACAATGGGCCAAGTGAAGAGGAAATTATTCTCTATATCATTGACAGGCCGAGCCGCTGAATGGTTCAAACTGCTGAAAAATAGCCAGACTATTGGATGGGAGGAAATTGTGCCTCTCTTTTATTCTAAATTCTATTCCCCCAGTGAAATTCATAGAGATCAGAATTATATATATAATTTTTGGCCTCATGACGGAGAGAGTATTTCCCAAGCATGGGGGATATTGAAGTTACTAATGCTCAAATGCCCCATTCATGAGCTCCCCAGTAATATTGTTATTAATAATTTCTATGCAAGGCTTTCTCTTCATGATAAGGATTTATTGGATGCTTCTTGTTCTGGATCATTTACACGTATGAAGGATGAAGCTAAATGTGATCTTATTTACCGTATTCAAGAAAACACTGAAGGTTGGGAGAATGAGAAAGGTAGAAAGTCAGGTATAAATTATGATTATGAATGCATCAAAACTTTTATGTCATCCGACGATTTTCATAATGTGAGTATTGTTTATGGTCTTGATTCTCAAGTTGCTGCAAACTTATATAAGGCTTCTGCTTCTTATATTGATATTCCCAAAAAGGAATGGGATAAGTACCATGCACCTTATAAAGATACTGTTGATTGTGTTCCTGCTAGAGATATAAAAGTTCATACCGTTGATTCTATTGTGTCTGAACCTTATATTGAGAAAATGCCTTTCCATGCTAAGGTAAAAGAACATTCTATGTTAGCTAGTGTGGTTAATAAAAGTGCAAGGAAACCTGTAGAACCCGAGGAACAAATAACTGTAGAACCTACAGTAGCAATAGTAAAAGACCTTGTTTCTGAAAATGTGGAAGAAGGACACATTATATTTTGTGAAGATGCTTCTAATATTGTCTTTCATCCTAGTAAATCTAGGAAACCTAGTGTTCATGTGCTATCTGTTAGGATAGGTGATCATTGCTATTATGGTTTGTGTGATATTGGTGCTAGTTCTAGTGCTATTCCTTATGAGCTCTATAAAGAAATAATGCATGAAATTGGTTCTTGTGAACTTGAAGACATTGGTGTGATTATTCAACTTGCTAATAGGGAAAATATTTATCCGATTGGTATTGTTAGAGATGTGGAGGTCTTATGTGGTAAAACTAAATATCTTGCTGATTTTCTAGTACTAGGCACTTCTGCTAGTGATACTTGTCCTATTATATTTGGTAGACCTTTCTTAAACACTTGTGGTGCTGTTATTAATTGTAAAAAGGAGAAAATCCTTACAAAGTTTGATGGAGAGTCTTATGAATTTAATTTCTCCAAATTTGCTAAAGCACCTTATGAAGCTGAATTACCTAATGAGAATTATAGAGTTGAACAATTGGCTGCTATTGCTCTTGCTCCTAACAATCCTTTGCAGCAATACATGGAAGACCACGAAAGTGATGTCTTTATGGAAGAAAGAAATGGAATTGACAAGATTTTCCTACATCAGCCAGCAATGCTGAAACATAATTTACCGGTGGAAGACTTGGGTAACACATTACCACCCAAGGAGGATCCTGTTTTTGATTTAAAGCCTTTGCCTGACAATCTTAAATATGCTCATATTCGATAAGAAATTATATCCTGTTATTATTAGTTCTAAACTTTCTGGTAAAGAAGAGGAGAGATTATTGGGAATATTGAGGAAACACAAAGATGCTATTGGCTATACTCTTGATGATTTGAAGGGGATTTCTCCTGCTATATGTCAGCATGCTATTAATATTGAACCTGATGCAAAGCCAGTTTTTTAGCATCAACGCTGTTTAAATCCTAAGATGAAGGATGTGGTAACAAATGAGGTATTAAAACTCCTAGATGCTTGTATTATTTATCCTATTGCTGATAGTAGATGGGTTAGTCATGTGCATTGTGTCCCTAAGAAAGGAGGGATGACTGTTGTGCCAAATGAAAATAATGAACTTATTCCTCAAAGAGTAGTGGTTGGTTATAGGATGTGTATTGATTTTAGGAAAGTTAATAAGGTTACTAAGAAAGATCATTATCCTTGCCTTTTATTGATCAAATGTTAGAGAGGTTGTCTAATAAAACTCATTTCTGCCTTCTTGATGGTTATTCTGGGTTCTCTCAAATTGCTGTTAGAAAGCCTGATCAAGAGAAAACAACTTTCACTTGTCCTTATGGAACCTATGCTTATAGACGTATGCCTTTTGGTTTATGTAATTCTCCTGCCACTTTTCAAAGATGCATGTCTGCTATCTTTCATGGTTTTTGTGAAGAAATTCTGGAAATCTTCATGGACGATTTCTCCGTCTATGGAACTTCTTTTGATAATTGTTTGCAGAATCTTGATAAAGTTTTGCAGAGATGTGAGGAGACTAATCTTGTTATTAATTGGGAGAAATGCCATTTTATGGTTAATGAAGGAATTGTTCTTGGACTAAAATTTCTGAAAGAGGTATTGAAGTTGATAGAGCTAAAGTTGAAGCCATTGAGAAAATGCCCTATCCCAGGGATGTCGAAGGTATTCGTAGTATTCTTAGTCATGCTGGTTTCTATAGAAGGTTTATTAAAGATTTCTCTAAAATATCAAAGCCTCTTACTAATCTTCTTCAAAAGGATGTACCTTTTGTTTTTGATGAAGATTGTAAAGGAGCTTTTGAAATTTTAAAGAAGGCTTTAATATCTGCCCCTATTGTTCAACCCCCTGATTGGAATTTACCAATTGAAATTATGTGTGATGCTAGTGATTATGTTGTAGGTGATGTTCTTGGAAAGTGGGTAGATAAGAAGTTAAATGTTATTCATTATGCTAGTAAAACTCTTGATGTTGCTCAAAGGAATTATGCTACCACTAAGAAAGAGTTCCTAGCTGTAGTTTTTGCTTGTGATAAATTTAGGCAGTATATTGTTGATTCTAAAGTTACTATTCAATTTTATCATGCTGCTATTAAGTACCTTATGGAAAAGAAAGATGCTAAGCCTAGGCTTATTAGATGGGTGCTTTTCTTATAAGAGTTTGATTTACATATTGTGGATAGGAAGGGTGCTAAAAATCATGTTGCTGATAATTTTTCTAGATTAGAAAATATCTCTGATGATCATATTCTTGTTAATGATAGTTTTCCTAATGAACAATTGGCTGCAGTAAAAGTGAGCTCTCAAGAGAGTCCATGGTATGCTGATTATGCTAACTTTATTGTTTCCAAGTATTTTCCTCCTACCTTTACAGCTCAGCAAAGAAGAAAATTCTTCTATGATTTGAGGCATTATTTTTGGGATGACCCACACTTATATAAAGAAGGTGTTGATGGTATTATGCAAAGATGTGTTCCTGAAATGAACAACGAGAGATATTGAGAAAATGTCACAATAGTGCTTATGGAGGACATCACGCTGGAGATAGAACTGCTCATAAGGTTCTACAATAAGGTTTTTATTGGCCTACTCTTTTTAAAGATGCTAGAAATTTTGTTTTATCTTGTGATCAATGTCAAAGGGTTGGAAATATTTCTAGACGTAATGAAATGCCTATGAATTATTCTCTTGTTATTGAACCGTTTGATTGTTGGGGATTTGACTTTATGGGTCCTTCCCTCCTTCACAAGGCTACACTCATATTCTTGTTGTTGTTGATTATGTCACTAAATGGGTAGAAGCTATACCTACTAAAAGTGCTGATTAAAAATGCTTAAAGACATTATTTTCCCTAGGTTTGGTGTGCCTAGATATCTTATGACTGATGGGGGTTCTCATTTCATTCATGGTGGTTTTAGAAAGACTCTTGCTAAATATGATGGTAATCATAGAATTGTCTCACCCTATCATCCTCAAACTAATGGGAAAGTAGAATTATCAAATAGAGAGATCAAATCTATCTTGCAAAAGACTGTTAACAAATCTAGAAAAAACTGAGCGAAGAAATTAAATGATGCTCTGTGGGCTTATAGAACTGCTTATAAAAATCCCATGGGCATGTCTCCTTATAAAATGGTTTATGGAAAAGCTTGTCACTTGCCCCTAGAATTAGAACACAAAGCTTATTGGGCAGTGGAAGACCTAAATAGATATTTTAAACTTGCTGGTGAGAAAATGTTGCTTGACTTAACTTCTTTAGATGAATGGAGGAGTGAAGCATATGAAAATTCTAAGCTCTTTAGAGAGAAAGTTAAAAAGGTGGCACGATAAGAGAATTATTAAAAGAGAATTTCATGTTGGTGAGAAAGTGCCGTTGTATAGGTCTCGTCTCAGATTTTTTACAGGAAAATTACTCTCGAGATGGGAAGGACCTTTTGTTATCAAAGAGGCATATCGTTCGGGGCCAATTAAAAGTGTTTCCCTTGAAGACAAAAATTCACAAGTGGTGAATGGCCAAAGACTCAAGCATTATATTTCTGGAGATCCTTATAATGAAAATGTTGATTGTATTCAAGCCATGATCCCGGAGGAATTTATTAAGAAGCATATTTCAGAAACTACAGAGTCAATTTTTGAATAGGTATCAGTTTTGGTAAGAGAATGTTCGCAAAACATCTTCCAACTTTTATTTTTACTATTTTTGGAAAATATGAAAAATTATGAACCGGAAACGAGGCGGAGACGGAGCCCGGAGGCTCCACACCATGGGGTGGCGCAGGCCCACCCTTGGCCATGCCAGCCTATGGTGTGGGCGCCCCGGAGCCCCTCTCCGACTCGTTTTCGGCCTGGACTTCTCTTTCGTTATGAAAATTTTTGCTATATAATCCCCCGGACCCCCCGAGGTCCGTATATCGTTTTCTCGTCGTGTTTCTGTTTCGAGCTGTTTCTGCTAGGATCTGTTTTCAGTTTTAGAAGCATCATGGTCTCCGCCAACAACAACAAGGGGAAGGGACCAAAGGAAGATGATCCCCAAGACCCGGAGACGAAGGAGGAGGTCGAGAGTGGAGCTGAAGGAGATGTAGAAGAAAACCCACGAGTGCATCCATGCGCCACCATTGCAAGCATTGGAGTGGTTGCAAAACCTCGCAAGTGTGACGCCCCGGGATCGGGCACTATGCAGATTTCAGCATTCCCGCCAAATCAGCATAATAACCGATTCCAGGTTGCCACTTGTGATAACATTACAACAGTTCACGAATAATCCACAATAACAACAGAAGAGATATATACAAGACGACTCAAACGAGTCAAGGATACAACTGATACAATACAAAGATCCAAATAACAGCAGAAGAAACAACATAGTGTCCGACTACGGACAAGATACAAATTGGACTAAGAGTCCTGAAGATAACCGAGAGCGTCCAATCCCTGCCCAGGCCAAGCCGGAGGGATTCCCAAGCTAACGTCGTCAGACTTCAAACCTGTTGACTGCAATGTTGAATATGCAGCCACGAAAAAGGATTCGTGGGTCAGTACGGTTAAGTACTGGCAAGTGGGTAAACCATACTCACAAGATACCGGCATAACCAGTCATCACAAGATACAAATACTATGGGATCAACGGAAAGGAAGGGATTATTGCAAATAAGCGGCAGCGGGCTGCACTAGCCAACTACAGAAACTCACTACAACATCCGGCTAAAAGAGGGGGATAAGATAGCGTATCGTAACCAACTACAACTACTCACCAAACAATACCCATCCAATGTCACCCCCTACTAAGGAAGCAACCCCAGGATAACTCACACTGTTGGATTAATGATGGATCAAGTTATTGTGTCAATAAGACTATTACTAGTCAAAATTAGCATTAGTTAGGTGTAAGTTGTTCTGAGTACTTGTTAGCCAGTACTTTCACCAAGTCGTCACATAACCGCGGACAACACGGCTTCTCGAGAAGATTTATCCCTGCAGGGTGTGCTCCAGTACCCGTACACACTCGAGTCACCAACTAAAACTCAGGTTGACTCGACACGACCCAAACCATCTCTACAACCCATCCTAGGAGCCACGGAGCTATAAGGTCCCGGCCAGTCCGACCTAACCTAAGCGCAGGGGTGAAAACCACACCCCCCGGCACCACAGGCCTCACCCTATATGCATCATCATCATCATCAGTAACCATGGGTGATCAACCCATTATGCAAGGAGCAAATGGAACACCCGAACTAAGTGTGGCTCTTCGGACAAGCTGCAGATCAGATCTAAGTCGAGGGGGGTCCCATACTACCACCCGGATGCGGTGAGCACGCTCATCATGGATCAGTAGACAAGAATCTTTTCCTAGTTTCGACACCAGCCGGCTCCAAAACCCTAACCCGGGCCTCCTGCCGGTGCCTTATCATCAAATTATTATTACCCAAAACATTAACATGTGTTGATTAAGTTGAAACCCAACTATCAACTAAACAGGTGATAAGTAAAAGGACAGCAAGACTTGAGCGCAAACAACACTAAGCATGCAACTACGACACGAGGGCCAACAAGGTAAACAAACAACAGTTAATAGGAAGTGGGAGGAAGGCTATATCATGGCTGCAAGGTAAACATATAATAGGATCGAGACACAAGCATCGAATCAACAGGCTAGAATAAGAACAACGGAAAGAATCGGTAACAAGTGATGAAAGGCAGCCATGTGGCAGCAAGTGAGTATACTTGCCTGGGATCCGGCAAGTAGAGGTGCATCCACAGAACTTGTCGTTGCTCACATCATCTCAACGTCCTATCCGCGAAGAAGCAACGAACCTCGAACAAACACCGGATGCAACAATTACTACTACGGCAAAGATCCAGCATGATCCTATTTTATATGCATGACATGGCAAGATGCAACGGGGGAAACAACTTAAGCAATTTAATCGGAACCGGAGTCCGGAGAAATAGGAATTGGTTCAAGTTGTTTAGCTAACCATCAAGTTAAATGTTGTTTAGCATGGCAACCAATATGTAGATGAGTTAGGCAATTTAAATGGAATGGGGCAACAGTTGGAATTAATTAGCCCACACATTCCATATGTTGTCATTTAGATGAACATGCATAACAAAATCTAAAATGCACAAGATAAGATGCAAACAGAGATATGAATGGCATGAACATGTTGATAACATGGATCTGATTGGAAAACATATTTTAGTGGTTGAGAAACACTTTTAAAATGATTTAGTTGAGCCCATTACCAATTTAATTGCATTAAATAAGAGGTGAAACAAGTATTCAAATTAATTGTTGCAAACCAGAAAACAAAGTTGATATTCAAGTGTGACATGTAATTTTGGATGAAATTCATGTTTTGAGTATTTAATTTGGAGCAACCATTTGAAAGTTATTAATTATGCCATTTAGTTTGTCATTTTTAAGGATTATTAAATAACCTTAATTTTAATTGCCCAAAATGCAAAACCAAATTGACAAACAGAAAGGTGGTTTCATTTTGAGTGGAAAACATATTTTGTTTGTTGAAACTGGAATTTAATTGAGCAAGTTATGAATTTCACCATTTAAATGGTTTAATTAAAGCATTAAGCAATTGCATTAGTTTTATTTATCCAAAACAGAAACAAATTGCATTGAAAAGGTGGAAAACATGTAGCAAATGTTTCACTGAACATTTAGAGCTATCAAACACAATTTTTGGGTTATTATTGAATTTATTATGCCATTTTCCATAAATAGTTTTATTCTGCCCTTTTTAGTAAACAGAGGAAAACATGTTCAAAATTAATTCAATTGTGCCCAAATAAAATACCAATGTGTAGAGTTTGTTAAGACAAATTTTTAGAGCCCAAGTTTGCTTAAATTGGATGAGTAGAACTAAAGTTATGAAATTCCAAAGTTTCAAATTTTTATTGAATTTTTAGTAATTAATTATTTAGTGCCAAAATTGTTACAGAAATATATTGCAAACTTGGCATTAATAGAAAGAGCACAGAATTATGAAGCCACAGGATTTTGAATCATCCAAATTGGAGCAGTATTTAATTTTATATGGATTTTAGAGTTATTTGATCAGATCTCTGTTTCTGAAATTTCGGGCAGAAAAGAAAAAAAAGACAGGAAATAAAAGGGGGGCTTGGGGGGGTCGAACCCAGGACCTGATGGGAGCGCGCAGGGTGGCCTAGCCACTGCGCTGATGCTGTGGTGTTGATAGCATATGAAACTGAAGGAAGTTATGCCTGTTTAACGACCGTTACTGAATTTTTGCAGGGAAAACTGCAGACAGAGATCGGAACAGGGACGGGGCTGGACGATCATCAGAGGCAGCGCCTCGATCTTGCGGACCTGCGCGGGTGTGGGGTGGTTCGTGTGAGTGCAGGGTGATGTGCGTGGCGTGCCAGGAGGCGAGGAGGACGTGGCGTGGGGCTCCTGTGCGTCGGGCTCCCGTGCGTGAGCAGCAGGGAAGCGCTGCTCGCATCCATGGCAGCCAGGGAGGAGCTCCGACAGGGACTACCCGCAGACGGACACGAAACCAGTAGTTACGGGCGGGAATGGGAAGGGGAGGCTCACCGGAGGGGCTCGGTGTCGTCGATCAAGCTCGAGGAGGGCAGCCGGCCGCGAATTTCTCCGGAAACGGCGGCTGCTACCGTGACTCTCCCGTCCGGTTCAGAACAGAGGAAGAGAAACGAAAGGTGGGAGGGAGAGAGAGGGGAGATGGCGGCAGCAGAGGAGGGGAGGGGAGAGCATTAGGGTTAGGGTAGGGCTAGGTGGTCTTGTAGGGATCGGGAGCAGGTGGTCCATGGTGGGGGTGAAAAGACAGCGACACCCCCCCCTTTCGGTGCGTCCGTACGAGGAAGAAGACCCAGGTGGGCTGGTTGCTGTGGGCTGAGGGGGAAAAACGGTTGGGGTGGGCTGCCTCTCTCACCTCTCTCTTTTTATTTTATTTCCTTCTCTTTTTTTTTGTAAAGGATGAGAGTAAGAGAGAGATAGAAAAAGAGTTTTGGGGAATTTTTCTTTTATGACATTTGTATTAAGTTACAAAACAGAAATTAAAGCAAATGTTAATCTTAGTTTCACAAGTTTGAAAGTTTAATTTGATTTAAAGGTGTTAGTTGAATTTTTTCTCAAAGAGGGTTTGGGGTGTTTTAAATTTTATAAAATATTTTTATTGATTAACAAAACAGCAAAATAACAATGTAGGTTACTTATTTTCAACCATTGGAGTTATTAGTTTGATATCAAATTGTTGGGTGACTTTCAAATAGGGCTTGGTTTTTTTTTTTTGAATTTTGGAGTGGTTTGGAAAACATGATGCAATGCTTATGTGATGCATGTGATTGCAATGCAAAAAGAAACAACCAATCTACTAAGGGGTAACACCCCAGGTGTTACAGACGACACCACTAACAAGGGATTGCGCCCTCGCAATCCACCTGCTAACCCGGGAGGGGAAAGAAGTTCAACTAACGATTCTTCATGCTTCCAGTTGATCTCCTCGACACCACTAACAAGGGTTTCTAGACACCACTAACAAGAGATTCTTGCTCGGAGTGACGACGATGTTCTTCCACCAGGAATCTTTCGATGATCGAACCTATTAGGTTAAAGGCTCAGAAAACGTCCACCCACGTAGGATCCTAACACTTTGAAAGATTGAGTACGAGAGTAGACTCCAAAACAAATGAGATAGAAGGAGAAGTAGAATAGAGATAAGGAGAAAACAAGAATCCTATTGAGAGGTTTCGAAAATAGTTTAGCAGAAATAGTTTTTGACACTCTAGAAACAACGACCGTTAGCGAGGTTATCCTACAGGCTTTGCGGACCCGTTGCTTCGATAACCATTCGTATCGAAACAACATTGGGAATCGGAACCATGTTCTGATACCATTTGTGACGCCCCGGGATCGGGCACTATGCAGATTTCAGCATTCCCGCCAAATCAGCATAATAACCGATTCCAGGTTGCCACTTGTGATAACATTACAACAGTTCACGAATAATCCACAACAACAACAGAAGAGATATATACAAGACGACTCAAACGAGTCAAGGATACAACTGATACAATACAAAGATCCAAATAACAGCGGAAGAAACAACATAGTGTCCGACTACGGACAAGATACAAATTGGACTAAGAGTCCTGAAGATAACCGAGAGCGTCCAATCCCTGCCCAGGCCAAGCCGGAGGGATTTCCAAGCTAACGTCGTCAGACTTCAAACCTGTTGACTGCAATGTTGAATATGCAGCCACGAAAAAGATTCGTGGGTCAGTACGGTTAAGTACTGGCAAGTGGATAAACCATACTCACAAGATACCGGCGTAGCCAGTCATCACAAGATACAAATACTTTGGGTTCAACGGAAAAGAA
Source organism: Alopecurus myosuroides (assembly GCA_028641055.1). Classification (NCBI taxonomy): domain Eukaryota; kingdom Viridiplantae; phylum Streptophyta; class Magnoliopsida; order Poales; family Poaceae; genus Alopecurus; species Alopecurus myosuroides. The sequence goes on along the minus strand of CM054058.1, from coordinate 371,607,949 downwards.
GGGATTATTGCAAATAAGCGGCAGCGGGCTGCACTAACCAACTACAGAAACTCACTACAACATCCGGCTAACAGAGGGGATAAGATAGCGTATCGTAACCAACTACAACTACTCACCAAACAATACCCATCCAATGTCACCCCCTACTAAGGAAGCAACCCAAGGATAACTCACACTGTTGATTAGGGTGAAGTTCAGGTTATTGTGACAATATGCCTATTACTAGTCAAATCATTATTGATTAGGTGTAAGTTGTCTGAGTACTTGTTAGCCAGTACTTTCACCAAGTCGTCGCATAACCGCGGACAACACGGCTTCTCGAGAAGATTTATCCCTGCAGGGTGTGCTCCAGTACCCGTACACACTCAAGCCACCAACTAAAACTCAGGTTGGCTTGACACGACCCAAACCGTCTCTACAACCCATCCTAGGAGCCACGGAGCTATAAGGTCCCGGCCAGTCCGACCTAACCTAAGCGCAGGGGTGAAAACCACACCCCCCGGCACCACAGGCCTCGCCCTATATGCATCATCATCATCAGCAGTAACCATGGGTGATCAACCCATTATGCAAGGAGCAAATGGAACACCCGAACTAAGTGTGGCTCTTCGGACAAGCTGCAGATCAGATCTAAGTCGAGGGGGGTCCCATACTACCACCCGGATGCGGTGAGCACGCTCATCATGGATCAGTAGACAAGAATCTTTTCCTAGTTTCGACACCAGCCGGCTCCAAAACCCTAACCCGGGCCTCCTGCCGGTGCCTTATCATCAAATTATTATTACCCAAAACATTAACATGTGTTGATTAAGTTGAAACCCAACTATCAACTAAACAGGTGATAAGTAAAAGGACAGCAAGACTTGAGCGCAAACAACACTAAGCATGCAACTACGACACGAGGGCCAACAAGGTAAACAAACAACAGTTAATAGGAAGTGGGAGGAAGGCTATATCATGGCTGCAAGGTAAACATATAATAGGATCGAGACACAAGCATCGAATCAACAGGCTAGAATAAGAACAACGGAAAGAATCGGTAACAAGTGATGAAAGGCAGCCATGTGGCAGCAAGTGAGTATACTTGCCTGGGATCCGGCAAGTAGAGGTGCATCCACAGAACTTGTCGTTGCTCACATCATCTCAACGTCCTATCCGCGAAGAAGCAACGAACCTCGAACAAACACCGGATGCAACAATTACTACTACGGCAAAGATCCAGCATGATCCTATTTTATATGCATGACATGGCAAGATGCAACAGGGGAAACAACTTAAGCAATTTAATCGGAACCGGAGTCCGGAGAAATAGGAATTGGTTCAAGTTGTTTAGCTAACCATCAAGTTAAATGTTGTTTAGCATGGCAACCAATATGTAGATGAGTTAGGCAATTTAAATGGAATGGGGCAACAGTTGGAATTAATTAGCCCACACATTCCATATGTTGTCATTTAGATGAACATGCATAACAAAATCTAAAATGCACAAGATAAGATGCAAACAGAGATATGAATGGCATGAACATGTTGATAACATGGATCTGATTGGAAAACATATTTTAGTGGTTGAGAAACACTTTTAAAATGATTTAGTTGAGCCCATTACCAATTTAATTGCATTAAATAAGAGGTGAAACAAGTATTCAAATTAATTGTTGCAAACCAGAAAACAAAGTTGATATTCAAGTGTGACATGTAATTTTGGATGAAATTCATGTTTTGAGTATTTAATTTGGAGCAACCATTTGAAAGTTATTAATTATGCCATTTAGTTTGTCATTTTTAAGGATTATTAAATAACCTTAATTTTAATTGCCCAAAATGCAAAACCAAATTGACAAACAGAAAGGTGGTTTCATTTTGAGTGGAAAACATATTTTGTTTGTTGAAATTGGAATTTAGTTGAGCAAGTTATGAATTTCACCATTTAAATGGTTTAATTAAAGCATTAAGCAATTGCATTAGTTTTATTTATCCAAAACAGAAACAAATTGCATTGAAAAGGTGGAAAACATGTAGCAAATGTTTCACTGAACATTTAGAGCTATCAAACACAATTTTTGGGTTATTATTGAATTTATTATGCCATTTTCCATAAATAGTTTTATTCTGCCCTTTTTAGTAAACAGAGGAAAACATGTTCAAAATTAATTCAATTGTGCCCAAATAAAATACCAATGTGTAGAGTTTGTTAAGACAAATTTTTAGAGCCCAAGTTTGCTTAAATTGGATGAGTAGAACTAAAGTTATGAAATTCCAAAGTTTCCAATTTTTATTGAATTTTTAGTAATTAATTATTTAGTGCCAAAATTGTTACAGAAATATATTGCAAACTTGGCATTAATAGAAAGAGCACAGAATTATGAAGCCACGGGATTTTGAATCATCCAAATTGGAGCAGTATTTAATTTTATATGGATTTTAGAGTTATTTGATCAGATCTCTGTTTCTGAAATTTCGGGCAGAAAAGAAAAAAAAGACAGGAAATAAAAGGGGGGCTTGGGGGGGTCGAACCCAGGACCTGATGGGAGCGCGCAGGGTGGCCTAGCCACTGCGCTGAGGCTGTGGTGTTGATAGCATATGAAACTGAAGGAAGTTATGCCTGTTTAACGACCGTTACTGAATTTTTGCAGGGAAAACTGCAGACAGAGATCGGAACAGGGACGGGGCTGGACGATCATCAGAGGCAGCGCCTCGATCTTGCGGACCTGCGCTGGTGTGGGGTGGTTCGTGTGAGTGCAGGGTGATGTGCGTGGCGTGCCAGGAGGCGAGGAGGACGTGGCGTGGGGCTCCTGTGCGTCGGGCTCCCGTGCGTGAGCAGCAGGGAAGCGCTGCTCGCATCCATGGCAGCCAGGGAGGAGCTCCGACAAGGACTACCCGCAGACGGACACGAAACCAGTAGTTACGGGCGGGAATGGGAAGGGGAGGCTCACCGGAGGGGCTCGGTGTCGTCGATCAAGCTCGAGGAGGGCAGCCGGCCACGAATTTCTCCGGAAACGGCGGCTGCTACCGTGACTCTCCCGTCCGGTTCAGAACAGAGGAAAAGAAACGAAAGGTGGGAGGGAGAGAGAGGGGAGATGGCGGCGGCAGAGGAGGGGAGGGGATAGCATTAGGGTTAGGGTAGGGCTAGGTGGTCTTGTAGGGATCGGGAGCAGGTGGTCCATGGTGGGGGGTGAAAAGACAGCGACACCCCCCCCCCTTTCGGTGCGTCCGTACGAGGAAGAAGACCCAGGTGGGCTGCCTCTCACCTCTCTTTTTTTATTTTATTTCCTTCTCTCTTTTTTTTTGTAAAGGATGAGAGTAAGAGAGAGATAGAAAAAGAGTTTTGGGGAATTTTTCTTTTATGACATTTGTATTAAGTTACAAAACAGAAATTAAAGCAAATGTTAATCTTAGTTTCACAAGTTTGAAAGTTTAATTTGATTTAAAGGTGTTAGTTGAATTTTTTCTCAAAGAGGGTTTAGGGTGTTTTAAATTTTATAAAATATTTTTATTGATTAACAAAACAGCAAAATAACAATGTAGGTTACTTATTTTCAACCATTGGAGTTATTAGTTTGATATCAAATTGTTGGGTGATTTTCAAATAGGGCTTGGTTTTTTTTTTTGGAATTTTGGAGTGGTTTGGAAAACATGATGCAATGCTTATGTGATGCATGTGATTGCAATGCAAAAAGAAACAACCAATCTACTAAGGGGTAACACCCCAGGTGTTACAGCAAGCAAACGACAAGGATGATCACCGGAGGGAAGGCCCCACGTCACTTCTTAGATTCAAGGACACCCCTTTCAGGCATAAAGAAACCTTTATGTACTTTAATTCATGAGTATCAATCTAGGAGGGTACCCGAGGCATATTTTCCTTCTTGGTGGGATATGGATCGTTCTAACCGTGCAGATGAAGGAAGCTCTCAACCTAAGGTAGAGTGGGGGAAAATCTTGGTGACTGGGATTCACAGTCTGACAGGCATGCAAACCGTATTTATCACAATAAGGAGGTGATGCGTATGCTTATGTTCACAATTGAAGATCTGAAGAAATCAATTAATAAGATCATCGAGAAGGATTCACCACCACCACCGAAGAATTGATTCGTCATTGGTATTGGCATCCCCTTGGCTTGTTCCGAGCTTGGGGGGAGTGTCGCGGTATCACATCACTATCTTTTATCTTTTTACCTTTTCAGTAGAGTCATATCATGAGTAGAGAAGTTATCATATAGGATGGTTTGCAATGTGGAAGTATCTCTCCTTAGTTGGTTATCGTTGTATCCGTTGGTGTGAGTTGCCGGTTTGAAATATTAATGATAAGTTTCATCATTTACTTTCTGTACACCTTATTTTAGTTTTCAATTTTTGTCATATGGTTGAGCTTGTTGTTAGTATTTGGTATCACTCTGGAGATCATCAAGTTAATCTAGTTGGTTTTGGCAAACTTAGCTTGGGTCAGTAGAAATAATATTTTGAGATGCTAGTATAAGAAAGAGGAATTTTCCTATTAGCTCATAAACTTAGTATTCACAAGTTAAGATCTCTTGGGCTTTCAATGAAGATTGCATGATTGGTTTCATCATATGTATATTTGTTTGTTTTTTCCTCAACTCTTATGCTTGCTACCTATCCTTGCTAGCCAAAAACCCTATACTGAGAGGGAATGCTTCTCGTGCATCCAAACCTTGAGCCCCAAAACCTTGTCATTTGTGTCCACCATACCTTCCTACATGTGGTATTTCACCGCCACTCCAAGTAAATTGCTCATGTGTTATCTTTAAAACCTTCAAAATTATCCCTATTTTGTGTTCCTGTTTTAGCTCATGAGGACGTAAATAGAGAATCTTTATCTCACTTGTTGATTGCACTCACACACCTGGACTAGTGGCTTCATCCGCTTATCCAAATGCTAGAAGAGCTGGCAGCGGGGTTCCCAGCCCCAAATAATAATAAAAAATTTCTTCACTATTTTTGCCCCTGATTTATCAGTCAAAGCATAATTGTGTAAACAAAAGAGAAAGAGGGATGACCTTATATACCAGTTGTGTCCTTCAATGGGAGCCGCTCTTGTGAAGTCTAGTTGGCTTGTGACGTACTGTATTTTCTGTTTTCCATTCGTTGACATACGAATACACCTCTCTCAAAATTAGACACTCTTCCATGGTTTGTGATTGTTGGCAGGCACCCGAGGATTCGGTTAGCCATGGTTTGTGTAAGATGCATGGGAGGATTGTCATGCATTTTATACCTCTGTTTATTAAAATAAAAGCTCTAGCACATGTGTGATCCATGCTTCCCTCTGCAAAGGGCCTATCTTTTACATTTATGTTGAGTTAGTAAACCCATTCCTTTCTGTCTCCAGCAAGCATTTGAGTTGTTGTGATCTCACCATCTATATGTTGATTTATTAAATCATGTTTTCTATCCTTCTTTGTTTAGCACATGCTTTATTATCTGAATGAATATTACTTTGAAAGCTATGAATCACTGTAAAAGGATTGTTATAATTAAACATGTTAAGCTCTACAATATAAGCCTTGTTATAAAGACTTCACCTAAGGTAAGTATGATATCATTAAATGTTCTCTGACCAAGAACGAAGTTTGCCATCACCAATTTTGATTCTCTTTTTTGCATGTTTGTTTGTGACTCCCATTACTCGTTTCAAGTTAAGTTATATCAGAGGAAGTTGTTGTCTATAATGATTGGTGCATAGATAAATGTGATGCGTCTTGTCCGTATTTTATTTATCGACTCTTCACTCCATAAACCTGTGGTCATGTTTACTGAGTTCAGTTTCGCTTGGGGACAAGCGAGGTCTAAGCTTGAGGGGAGTTGATATGTCCATTTTGCATCACTATTTTATATCATAATTTTCTGTTATTCAACGATATATTTCATGTTATGATGCATCCCTTATGTTATTTTATCTTATTTTTGGAGAATAAACACCGGGACCAGAAATCTGATGGAAAAAGCACCGTCAAGATACCATATTTCAGAAGATCAGAAGAAGAAGGGGGACACCGGGGGTGTCTTAGAAGTTCAGAGGAGGAGTCCAGCCAGAAGGGGAGCCAGAGGGGGGCCACCAGGGGACCACACCATGAGGTGGTGCGCCTCCTGGCCCACCTCTGGGGATATCTTTCGCATACTTTTCCCCAAGGAACCCTAAGCCTCATACCATCATCGAAGAATTATTCCGCCGCCGCCTCGGGCGGAAAACACCCGAGAGAGAAAAGCTCTCTCGCAGGGAGAAATCTGTCGGGGAAATTCCTCTCCGGAGAGGGGAAATCACCGCCATCGTCACTGTCATCACTCCGGGCATCATCAAGATCATAATCATCATCATCATCATCACCACCACCACCAACACCATCACCATCATCATCCACCGTCATCCCGCTGTAAAAATTAGGGTCCTCTATCGTTGTTTTACATTAGATCTCTCTCCCGGTGTGGATTACTTGTTAGTAGTTGATGCTTGTGAGATTTATCGGTGTTAGCACTTTAGGACCAGATTGTTATCATCCATTATATCACCTCTGATTATGATCCATATGATGTCTTGTGAGTAGTTCGTGTTGTTCTTGAGGACATGAGAGAAGTCAAGTTGTTAGTAGTTGAGTAATGTTGAATAATATTTAATGGTTTGATATTTAAGTTGTGGTGTTATTCTTCTAGTGGTGTCATGTGAACGTCGACTACATGATACTTCACCATTTATGGGCCTAGGGGAATGCATCGTGTATTTGGCTACTAATTGTGGGGTTGCCGGAGTTACAAAAACTTGAACCCCCGTTAGGAAACCATTACACGAGGGAGCGTAGGATCCCGGAGTTTAAAGCTGTGGTTAGATTTATTTCTTAATTACTTTCTTGTAGTTGCGGATGCTTGCAAGGGGTATAATCACAAGTATGTATTATTATTGGATGGGACGGTACATTAGCATAGGTTCACCCACACAATACTTATCAAAACGCTAAATATTATTCAGGGGCATGAAACAAAAGCACTTGACAGAAACCTCCCGTGTGTCCTCGAGAATGTTTGTTAATCATAAGTAAACCCACCGGCTTGTCCTTTGCTGAAGAAATGTTTGGGCCACTTGCTGCAATTATTATTACTTAATTTTATTTACTCCCACTTTATTTATCTGCAATATCAAAAACCCCTATAAATCTATCTTTCAGTATTTACAGTTATTCCTTCATCGAAACTGCTTGTCAACACCTTCTGCTCCTCGTTGGGTTCGACACTCTTATTTATCGAAAGTACTACGATACACCCCCTATACTTGTGGGTCATCACTCCGTCCCTGGATAAGGGCATGTACAATGCGGTGACGTAAGGCTTCTCTTAGAATTTTCACGTATGTTTTTTGCTGAGTTGGAGGAGAGAGAATGAACAAAGAGAAGGTTGCCTTCCCTTAGCTAAGAGATGGTCTCTTAATAATTAAGAGAGGACATTGTACAATTTGACTTCTCTTGTCAACACAATTTCACACTAAAATTTAATTATTTCCCGTAATTGATGACAATAAGAGATGATACATTGTACGACTCATATTTATTGTCTTCTCTAGATGACGTGAAGAGCGAAGAGAAGACCCGTCTTCCATACTATTTTACATGCCCTAAGAGGTAAATCTAGAAACGGATAGTGTCAAGTTCAAATACAACATCACCGGCGGTCTCCTTGCACACTTTAATGGACTTTGTGTCAATTATCCATCTTTTCTCTCCTTGCACCATCCATACATTTAAATCTAACTATGAAACTTGGAACTTATGTAAATTTTCACTAAAAGACCTTGTGGTCAATATACCATAGTGACCACAACTGAGGAGACATAAATTGGACTTCTAATTTAAGAGTTGCAGAAGTTTCATAATTAGTTCAAATGTATGGACGTGGAAGGAGAGAGAAGGTTTTTCTAATTTTATCGAGGTTTATTGTGCACCATCATGTTTGGATGTCTTTCACCACACTTAAAACTTGTATTAAATGAGTTCAATAAATTTATCTGATATCGAAAGTGTTTAAATTTTATGTACTCTAATGTTCATCGTTGGGTGTCAAAATCCATCACAATGTTTCATTGTGTTTCGGAATTCATATTCAAACAAAAACATATATTGGGATTTCATGTGTCAAACCATAGGACATACAAAATTAATATTATGGTTTGAGATATGTTCTGTCACATGTTAGGCAAAGGAGTTGGTCCAGCGTATGAACCGTACGAATCAGGTCGTATAGAATTTGGGAACGGTCCGACCTAATCACATAGTGATCTACTTTTCCAAATAAACCCCTCCACCTCCACATCTATGGTCCCCGCCACACTGACCACACCCAAGCGTCACCATGTTTAGATCTTGTGAGTTGCCTAACATGATCAAAATCACCTATTTGTAATGCTACATGTTGTTTTTGCTGGGATCTGATGAATATTGAATGCTATGTCAAATTGATTATAGATCTATCTTGTTTACGTTATTTGTGATCTTGCATGCTCTTTGTTACTAGTAGATGCTCTGGCCAAGTTGGTGCTTGTAACTCCAAGAGGGAGTATTTATCCTCGATTCGATAGTGGGTTCATGCCTCTAGTTATCTGGCAGAGTGACAGTGACTTCTAAGATTGTGGATGTGTTGTTGCCACTAGGGAGAAAACAACGATGCTTTGTCTAAGGATAATTATATTGTTTACATTACACACTTTAATTAATGCAATAATCTGTTGCTTGCAATTTAATACCCAAAGTTTGCTCGGATGACGTCTTGAGGATGGATTATTAGTCATAGATGCAGTTGGATTACGGTCTATGTATCATGTTGTAATGCCCAAATAAATTTCATAGTAATCATCATGTCTTGCATATGCACTACGATGCAGCCTTTATTTATGTCAATTGCCCAGCTGTAATTTGTTTACCCAGCATGTTATTTATCTTTTGTGGAGAGACACCACTAGTGAACTTTGGACCCCGGTCCATTCTTTTACACTGATAATACAACCTACTGCAAACACTGTTACTTTATACTGCAATAATTGTTCTCATTTCATTCATTGCAAACAAACACCGTTTTCCATACTATACGTCTAATCCTTTGTTTTCAGTAAAACCGATGAGATTGACAACCTCGCTGTTTCATTGGGGCAAAGTATCTTGGTTGTGTGTGTACAGATTCCACATTGTTGTTGAGCCTGCTAGTGCGCCCTACCAACATCAGCTGTCAACAACTTTCAAAAGTGATTTCTTTCTCCTACGGGTCCGATTAAACCTTGGTTTCTTTTTGAGAAAAACTTGCTGCTGTACTCTTCATACCTTACACTTGGGGTCTCCCAACGAGTGTGTGTTTACCTGCCATCAAGCAAGTTTTCTAGCGCCGTTGCCGGGGAGGAAGAGGATTTCTACAAGGGGAGTCCCTCACCTCCAATCTTTTTTACTTTGTTATTGCCTTGATTTTACTTGCTTTATCATGCTTGCTATCAATGGTTGATTTCTTTGGGTTCACGGAAGAACAACAAAACTATTTTAAGGAATACCGCTTGTCACAAAAAAGGATACACTTATGGGAACAAATTAATAAATTGAATAACTATGCTAAAAACTTATGCTCTACTTATAATGTTACTTATTGCTTTGATAAATCTTGTTGATGTAGGAGGTATAAACACCTCCCTTTTCAATGTGAGTATAATGATAATTTTACCATATCTTCTTATGTTAAGGGAAATGCATTCGAAATTTCTTATTTGCTTGAAAATATTGATGATGCACCTTATAAATATGAGATTTATGATATACTTGAATTTTGTTTTGATAATTAAAAGGAAGAAAATGGCTATATTCTTAAATATCTTTATAAATTCTCTCCGCAAAAAGCAGAGACTAATGCCTTGCATGAGCCTATGGAAGAAGAAATTGCTGAATCTGGAAGCTCATTGGATGAAAAAGAGGAGGAGAGTGATGATCGAGAGGAGGAAGAATGGAGTAGATACCAATGTCTACCTCTCAATGAGAGTAACTCTTTAACTCATACCTTATTTTATTGCCATTCATGCTTACCAAAGGATGATTAGTGTTATATTGATAAATGTGATGATCCTATTGATTCTTTTGAAATATCCCTTTTTGATGAAATTGATACTTGCTACACTTGTGACTTTGATACTACTGTGAATGAAACTTGTGAGAATGATATTGCAACAGTTATTTATGATAATCCATGCTACTTTGATAAATCTTATGATAATCCTCTATTTATTCCAACTATTGATATGCATGATAATGAGGAAGTTTGTTTAGAAAATTTATATAGAATGCTCTAGATGATGGTCCTATGTTACTTGATGTTATAAATTATAATGCTACTAAAAATAGGATTGCTATAATGTGTAATTACCTTTTAAGAGCGACCAATCATCTTGTTTTGCTATTGCTAAAAGTGAGAAAGAAGAGGTCTTTATTTTTAATTTTGATCCCACTATTTTTGAGCTTGATGTGAATTGTGTGCTTTTAAACCATGACAAACATGCTTTATGTGATAATTATGTTGTTGAGTTTGTTGATGATTCTACTGAAAATTATTATGAGAGAGGAAAATATGGTTGTAGGAATTTTCATGTTACTAAAACACCTCTCTTTTTGTTGAAAGTTTTGAAATTGCTCTTGTTCTATCTTCCCATGATTTCTAGTTTGAGCTTCTTTAATTCATTTCTTTACAATATTCCTAGGCATTGGAAGTGAGTTAGACTTAAATTTGTTTTATACTTGCTTCTTGATGCTCTATTTTGCTTAATTCATATTTCTTATGTAAGAATCTTCTTTCTTTCTGTGCCTAGCTGAAAGGACCATGTTTTATTTCTGCATTTTTTCTTTTTTTTCTTTGAGTCAAGGTATTGTTTAATTATGTAGAAACTCTGTTGTATCTTTACGTTTTCTAATTGTTGTGCCAAGCAAAGCCTCTAGTGAAATGTTGATGCTAGATTTGGATTTCTGCGCAGGAATCGATTTTCTTTCCACGGTTTAATTCCTATAAATTTCCAGAAAAATAGAAACATTCTGAAAAAAATTGTGTGTGATCCTCAACTATTTATGCAACGTTATCTAGTTCCGAGGTTTCTGATTTGAGCAACGTAAGTTCCTCGGAAAAATTCGTCTTTACAGACTGTTCTGGTTTCGACAGATTATGTGTTTTTACTTTGCATTCTCTTTTTTACTATGTTGAGTGGATTTCTTTGCTCCACAAAACATCAGTGGTTGTAGCTAATGTTTAGAAAGTATTGATAATGCTTGTGTCCATCCAGAACATGTGATTTTTTGATTGTGCATTAACCCTGTAATGAGAATTACTTCGAGTTTGGTGTGAAGAAAGTTTTTAAGGATCAAGAAAAGAGGATGATATAATATGATCAAGAAGAGTGAAAAGCCTAAGCTTGGGGATGCCCCCATGGATCATCCTAGCAAATTCCAAGAAGACTCAAGCGTCTAAGTTTGGGGATGCCCAAGCCATCCTCTTCTTCATCAGTAACTTATCAGGTCATTTCTAATGAAACTATATTTTTATTCGGTCACATCATATGTACGTTATTTGGAGCGTCTGTTTGCTTTTATTTTCTTATATTTTCTGTAATAAACTTGGTTGGATCCTAGAATTCTTGTGTGGCAGGGAGACACACTCCGCTTTTTCATATGAATACTCGTATTCTTAATTTATTTTCTAGCTGATGCAACTCCTTTTAGCTCCTGTTTTTCATGCATCTCTTATTCAAAGCTATTTGTTCTTGTAGAGGAGTAGTACTCTCTTGTTTCATTAATAAATTATATGGAGAGTTTTTGTTGAAATAAAGTGCTAGTGTTGGAAAGCAATAAAATATTCCGTGCTTATAACGGTGCAAAGAGAAGCTTTTTTAGACTGTGGCTTAGGCTTTATCATGTCATGCTAGATATTATTTCAATGCTCAGCAGTTATTGATGTAGCATGACTTGTCTCAAATATCTGAGAGTGCTTAATGTGCCATTGAAAAAAATCATGAGTTGTTTTTACCATATCGAAGCATAATATGTTGGGTTTCTCCTTCGAATGCTTCATTTGGTTGACTTGGAGCATGCTTACACCATGTTATGACTACAAACTAGTTACCTTTAGCCTTTATGTTCATTTAGTTTTTGACTTGTAATATCATTATGCTTTTATTAATAAGGTTTTGTCGCTATGCATGATTATGGCCATTATTGCTCTCTTATTTTGTCGCTCCCGATCTTTTGCTAGCCTTCACATGTAGTGAGTATGAGCTCTACTCGTGCATCCAACTCCCCAAAACCAAAAGTTTGCCAAATGTGTCCACCATACCTACCTATATGTGGTATTTGACCGCTACTTCAAAGTAAATTTCTCATGTGCTACCTTTAAAACGTTCAAAATTATACCTGTTTTGTGCTCTGTTTTAGCTAATGAGGACGCAAGTAGACGATTTTTATTTCACTTGTTGATTAGACTTTACATACCTGGACTAGTGGCACATCCGCTTATCCAATTCGCTAGAATAGCTTGCAACGGGGTGCCCAGCCCCAAACTTGGTTACTACAAATTCTCTTCACTCTTTTTGCCCATGATTTATGAGTTAAAGAAAAGTTCATAAGTGTGTAACCAAAAGAGAAGAGGGATGATCTACTGACCCCAGTAGAAAGGACGTCCTTCAATGGCAGCTGCTCTTGTAAAGTCTAGTTAACTTGTGACGTAATGTATTATCTGTTTGCTATTAGTTGACATATACATACACCTCTCTCAAATTTTTTCAATACCTCTGTTTTATAAAATAAAAAGCTTGAGCACATGAGTTAATCCCTGCTTTCCTCTGCGAAGGGCCTTTCTTTTACTTTTATGACGAGTCTTCATCTTCTAACTTTATGCACCAATTAAGAGAGCATAGTTGTCATTCTGAGTATCATGTGCATTAGTCCCAAAAATTATTATTGATTGGTTCATGATATGTTATTACTTGTTCTCAAAATACTTGTTTGTAGTCACCATTTGAACTTTGAAGGTGTCCTGCCATTTATGTTTTGCTATCCTTTTAAGGACAAGTGGAATACCACTTTGCTATGTTTTCTTTATGCTCGAAACAAACGTATACCTTTCAGTGAATTATTATTCATGATATTTTGTTTGTGTTACTTTTCATGTTGCAACATGATTTCTAAGTTACATTATTGAAATTATATCTATCATGTCTATGTTTAGGGTACTTTGATCTCAGATTGCAATGTTTTTACAAATATGATGATCAAGATTGTGATGGTAGCATGTCACCTCAGAAATTATTTTGTTTTTATCGTTTTACCTACTCGAGGACGAGTAGAACTAAGCTTGTGGATGCTTGATACATCTCCAATGTATATATAATTTTTGATGTTTCATGTTGTTTTTATGACAATTGCTACATGTTTTCTACACACTTTATAACATTTTTATGGATTTCCTAGGACTAACCTATTAACAAGATGCCACAGCGTCAGTTCCTGTTTTCTGCTGTTTTTGGTTTCCGAAAATTTGTTCTGAAAATATTCTCGGAATTGGACGAAACAAAATCCGAGGGTCCTATTTTTCTGTCACGTACACGGAGTCTGGAGGAGACCCGGAGGGGGGCCACCAGGTGGCCACACCATAGGGCGGCGTGGCCCCCCTTGGCCACGCCACCATGTGGTGTGGGCCCCTCAAGCACCCACCTACATCGCCCTTTCGCCTATATAAAGTCTTCCTTGGGAAAACCCTAAACACCCGAGCCTCCATCCACGAAAAGTTCGGTAGCCGCCTCCATCGTCAACCCTAGTTCGGGAGGGTTCTGAAGCTCAGTCCGGCACCCTGCCGGAGAGGGGAATCATCACCGGAGGGCTCTTCGTCACCATGCCTGCCTCCGGAGTGATGCGTGAGTAGGTAATTCTTGGACTACGGGTCCATAGCAGTAGCTATATGGTTGTCTTCTCCAATTTTGTGTCATCATGTTTAAATCTTGTGAGCTGCCTAACATGATCAAGATCATCTATTTGTAACGGTACATGTTGTGTTTGCTGGGATCTGATGAATATTGAATGCTATGTCAAGTTGATTATAGATCTATCTTGTTTATGTTATTTATGATCTTGTATGCTCTCAGTTGCTAGTAGATGCTCTAGCCAAGTAGATGCTTATGACTCCAAGAGGGAGTATTTATGCTAGACAGTGGGTTCATGCCTCCAATAATCCGGGAGAGTGACAGTAACTTCTAAGATTGTGGATGTGTTGTTGCCACTAGGGGTAAAACAACAATGCTTTATCTAAGGATAACTGTGTTGTTTACATTACACACTTTACTTAATGCAATAATCTGTTGCTTACAACTTAATACCCAAAGTTTGCTCGATGACGTCCCGAGGGTGGATTATTAGTCGTAGATGCAGTTGGATTATTGTCTATGTATCATGTTGTAATGCCCAAATGAATCTCATAGTAATCATCATGTCTTGCATATGCACTACTTTGCAGCCTTTATTTCTGACAATTGCCCAGTTGTAATTTGTTTACCCAGCATGTTATTTATCTTTTATGGGGAGACACCACTAGTGAAATGTGCACCCCGGTCCATTCTTTTATATTCATAATACAACCTACTGCAAGCATTGTTACTTTCTGCTGCAATCATTGTTCTCATTTCATTGACTGCAAACAAACAATATTTTCCACACTATACGTCTAATCCTTTGTTTTCAGCAAAACTGGTGAGATTGACAACCTCGTTGTTTCGTTGGGGCAAAGTATCTTGGTTATGTGTGTGCAGATTCCACGTTGCTGCTGAGCCTGGTAGTGCGCCTTGCCAACATCAGCTGTCAACAACCTTCAGAAGTGATTTCTTTCTCCTACTTGTCCAATTAAACCTTGATTTCTTTCTGAGGGAAAACTTGCTGTTGTACTCTTCATACCTTACACTTGGGGTCTTCCAACGAGCGTGTGTTTACCCACCATCAGACACAAGCATTACCAATACTTTCTAAACATTAGCTACAACCACTGATGTTTTGTGGAGCAAAGAAATCCACTCAACATAATAAAAGAGAGAATGCAAAATAAAAGGCAGAATCTGTGAAAACCAGAACAGTCTGTAAAGACGATTTTTTTTGAGGCACTTTCGTTGCTCAGATCAGAAAACCCAGAACTAAGAAAAGTTGCTTACATATCTAAGGATCACGCACAAAATTTTTCAGGATGTTTTGACTTTTATGGAATTTATTGCAAATTAAACGGTGGACAGAAAAAATCTGTTCCTGCGCAGAAATCTGAATCTAACATCAACTTTCCACTAGAGACTTTACTTGGCACAAAAATTTGAAAAAGTAAAGATACAACGGAGTTGTTACAGAACTAAACAACATCTTGACTCAAAGAAAACAAAAGAAAAATTACAGAAACAAAACATGGGTTATCTCCCAAGAGTGCTTTTCTTGGACGCCTTTCAACTAGGCACAGAAAGCAAGAATCAAGTGTTTTCGAGTGAAGAAGCATCCAAATCAAGACCAGAAACCTTACGTTTACCTCTCTTAGCCTTACTCTTACTTTTAGGGAACACGTGACGGCAACCTGGTGTGGAGGTGAAATTCATGGTGCTTTTTCCCATATCTATTGTTGCTCCCAAGAGTTTTAGGAGAGATCTTCCAAGAGTAATTTGTCTTTTTTCTACACATTCAATAACAAGATAATCAGTGGATACTGTTATTCCTACGAGTTTTGTAAACACTCCTTCAGCTACCCCAATGGGTAATATAATGGCATTATCAGTAAGAGGTATTCCTTCTCCACCTTCAGAAAGTTCCCAAAGATTCAAAGATTCATAAATATCTTTAGACATAAGACAAAATTCAGACATAATATCACAACGAGCATGAAAAGTTTCACCATTTATAGCAACTTTTACTGTAGGGATCTATTTTGAGGTTTCAAAATTTATTGGGACATAATCATAATGTTCATGAGTCCGATTATAACCTTCTTTAAACAAGATATATGTGTCTTAAGAGTATTTAATCTAGCATGAATGCTCACAAGGGCTGAATCAAATTTACTAGGTGAGCTAGAGGTTGCAATCAACTTTTTATGACATTAAAAGCTTGATCCCCATCACAATGAAGGAAATGTCCTCCTACTACAACATCCAAAGAATATCTATAACAAAGAACAAGACCAAAGGAAAAGGTACTAAGAAGCAGGATTAGAGTCATTTTAGACTCAGTTTTACAATAAGAATAAAAAAATTAGACCAAGCTTCTTTAAAAATCTCCTCACTCCCTTGTTTGAAAGTGAAGATCATTTCCTCAGGTGACATAGTAATAGGGACGGGACTAGATATAAAGGTAACTTTAAATAGGAACTATTTTTTGTGTTTTTTATATAAAGAAGCAAACAAGACAAAATAACATAAACTAAGCAAAACAATAACAAATTAAAAAGATTAGAGGTGAGAGTCTCCTCTTGCAGAAATCCTCTTCCTCCCCGGCAACGGCGCCAGAAAAAGAGCATGATGGCATGTGGACACACGTTCGTTGGGAGACCCCAAGAGGAAGGTATGATGAGTACACCATTAAGTTTTTCCCTCAGTAAGGAACCAAGGTTTAATCAGACCAGTAGGAGAAAGAATCACTTCTGAAGGTTGTTGACAACTGATGTTGGCAGGGACGCACTACCAGGCTCTGCAGCAACACTGCAACCTGCACACAACACAACCAAGATACTTTGCCCCAACAAAACAGTGAGGTTGTCAATCTCACTGGTCTTGCTGAAAACAAAGGATTAGACATATACTGCGGAAAATGATGTTTGTTTGCAGTGAATGAATTGAGAACAATGTTTGAAGTAAAAAAGAACAGTGTTTGCAGTAGGTTGTATTATCGGTGTAAAAGAATGAACCGGGGTCCACAGTTCACTAGTGGTGTCTCTCCATAACAGATAAATACCATGCTGGGTGAACAAATTATAGCTGGACAATTGACAAATAGAGAATGCAACATAATGCATATACATGACATGATGAATACTATGATATTCATTTGAGCATTACAACATGATACAAAGACCGTTATCCAACTGCATCTATGACTAATAATCCACCCTCAGGACGTCATCCGAGCAAACTTTGGGTATTAAGTTGTAAGCAACATATTATTGCATTAAGTAAAGTGTGTAATGTAAACAACACATTTATCCTTAGACAAAGCATTGTTGTTTTACCCCTAGTGGCAACAGCACATCCACAATCTTAGAAGTTACTGTCACTCTCCCTGGATTATTGGAGGCATGAACCCACTGTCTAGGATAAATACTCCCTCTTGGAGTCACAAGCCATCTACTTGTCTAGAGCATCTACTTGCAACGGAGAGCATGCAAGATCACAAATAACATATATGATAGATCTATAATTAACTTCACATAGTATTCAATATTCATCAGATCCCACAAACACAACATGTAGCATTACAATAAGATAATCTTGACCATGTTAGGCAGCTCACAAGATTTAAACACGATGACACAAAATTGGAGAAGACAACCATATAGCTACTGCTATGGACCCGTAGTCCAAGAATGACCTACTCACGCATCACTCCGGGGGCAGGCATGGTGATGAAGAGCCCTCCGGTGATGATTCCCCTCTCCGGTAGGGTGCCGAGAAGAGCTTCAGAGCCCTCCTGAACAAGGGTTGACGACGACGACGGCTATAGAACTTTTCGTGGATGGAGGCTCGGGGTACTTAGGGTTTTCCCGCGGAAGGCAATATATAGGCGAAAGAGCGATGTCGGTGGGCGACCAGAGGGTCCACACCACGTGGCCGCGCGGTCAAGGGGGGCGTCGCCCTATGGTGTGGCTGCCTCCCTGGCCCCCCTTCGAGCCTCCTTCGGACTCCGTGTACGTGATAGGAAAATAGGAACTTCAGCTTTTGTTTCGTCCAATTTCGAGAACATTTCAGAACAACTTTTTTTGAAATACAAAAAACAACAGAAAACAAGAACTAGCAGTGTGGCATCTTGTCAATAGGTTAGTCCTAGAAAATGCATAAAAATACTATGAAGTGTATAGAAAACATGTACCAATTGGCATAATATCAACATGGAACATCAGAAATTGTAGATACGTTCGAGACGTATCACCTCCTCATGATATCCTGGATCTCATCCGAGACTTCAAAAAAAAAATCTCACCATCGAAATAGCACAGTGCTACCCTAGCGTTACCGAACGGTAAGTGTGTGATCCTACGGGTTCGAGAACATGCAGAATGATTGAGACTCCTCTCCGATCAATAACCATCAGCGCGACCTGGATGCCCATGATGACTCCCACATATTCAATGAAGATATTTATTGATTGAACCACTATGTCATAATACATATTATGTTTCCTTTGTCTCGCGATATTTTACTTACCCAAGACAATATCATCGTTATCACCATACCTAGTTCAATCTTGTTCGTGTTAAGTATTATTTACCCATTTCTTAACAAATAATTCTATGTGACTAACTCATTAGTTATGTGCTTGCAAGCATTACCGAATGTGTGTTACCGAGTGGACTCAGAATATATCTCTCCGTCACAAGGAGGGACAAATCCCAGTCTTGATACATGCAACTCAATGGGCACAATCTGAGATACATGTAAGACACCTTTATGATCTCGAAGTTACGATGTTACGCTTGATGCCCCCAAAGTATTCTTCTGGTTACTGGGAGTAACATTATCTCATGGTCTAAGAAACAAATACTTGGCAATAAAAAATGACAATTTAAACTAAGTGACACGATCAAATTTAAATGCTATGTTGAGTCTTGTCCAGCACGTCATTCTCCAATGACATGATCCCGTTATGAATTGACAACTCATGTCTATGGTTAGGAAACCGTAATTGTCCATTAATCAATGAGATAGTCTAGTAGAGGCTTACCAGGACACGGTGTTGTTTATGAAACCACATAGGTATTATTTTCCCGGTTAATGAAATTCTAGTATGAATTATAAACATTTATCATGAACACGGAAATATGATAATAACATTATTTTATTATTGCTTCTAGGGCATATTTCCAGCAGTCGCTATACGTCTCTCCCATCAAAGGTGCCATATCACAACAACAAATCGTGTTGTCCTACCATATGTTTCTTTTGTGTGTTTAAATTCCTCTGCAACATTTGTGTAATATTTTGTGTATAACATAAAACATATATGATAAGAACGGTCAAAACTTCTTCTCCTTGTTCTACATTGTCTTTGTTAATTTTGGTTCATCCCGGAAAGGACAAGAGGTAAATCTAGAAATGGATAGTGTCAAGTTCAAATACAATCTTCATTGGCGGTCTAGCTAGATCTCAAACTAATAGGTTCTCATATTCAACCTCACTCTGAACAAATGTTTGACCAACATCTTATTTTACTCTAGGCTTTTTTTTCCTCGAAATATGGAGTGGATTAGCTAGATGGTCAACACCATGAGTTCACCTTATTTTCATTGATGTCACAGTTGTTATCTATTTTTTAGCCCCCTTTGAAAATCATATAGTCTCCACCAATATTTTAGTGAGTCGAACGGTTATTTGTAGCGTTGGACCAAATAGTGGAGAGTCGAACTTTATTTAAGTTTGACCAAATATTATGAAAAAATATCAACATATACAATGTAAAATATGTATTATAAAGTATATTTTCGTAATACGTGCATTTGGTTTTATGGATGTTCATATTGTGTATTATATTCTTGGTCAAACTTGACAAATTTTGACTTTGATTAAACCCATAACGCGAATTAAACAAAAATTGAGCGAGTATTAAATTTTGACAAAACAACTACGGTATGCGGTAAAATTTGTTACGGGTATGTACCGATATTGATTTGTTGTTATAGATGTCAATATTTGTCCGTACACTCTGAAAACTTTGACTTTTGACAAAATTAACCATACAACCTTTTTTTTTTTGCGGGGAAAACTAACCATACTTCCTCCTGTAAAACCATAAAATCAATCGAGGCATGCAAATTACATGGGCCACTCCTCTAATTTCACGAAAAGGAGTTAAATTTCAGTAAAACCGTCTCTAATGCCTTAGCTATATGAACACCGACTGAAAACTAATTTCTGCTTTCTAGTCCTTCAAACATACATTGATCTACTACTAAAGAGAATTTTAAAATTCAGCACCAACAACACAGTAACAGGGGAGCATGCAGCTCGGGTGGTGTCGTGTCGTGTCACCGTCCGGTGGGTTGCACGATCTGCGAGAATGCCGCGCCGTTGGTCATGTCGTCGTCCTCCTCCTCTAGTATGACGCACGCCTCGTGCGCCCTGGAATTGGACGACGTCCCGAGCGTGGTCGTGCTCCCATAACTATTGCTGGGCTCGAGCACTGGTCGCCCGCTCCCGTCATCCTCCTCGCCCCGCCGTCGCCCGCTGCCGCCGTCGAACGTGTCCTGCAGCTGCATCGCGAACTCGAGGTTCCACAGCACGTCGCCCATGGACGGCCGGTCGATGCCTTGGTCGGCGAGGCACTTCTCGGCCGTCTCGGCGAACTTGATGAGGCACTCGGGCGCTATCTGATCCTTGATGGTCGGGTCGACGACGTCAGAGAGTGTGCCCTTCCGCTGGCAGATGAGCGCGTAGTCGGCGAGGCTGACCTGGTCCCGCGGCAGCGCCGGGTTCAGCGCCGGCCGGGCCATGAGCACCTCGAAGAGCACCACGCCGAAAGAGTAGACGTCGGACTTGTCGGTGAGCTGCTGCCGCCGGAAGTACTCTGGGTCCAGGTACCCGAAGCTCCCCTTGACCATGGTGCTGACATGCGCCTGGTTCACGGTTGTGGAGCCGGACTTGGAGAGGCCGAAGTCCGAGACCTTGGCCACCCAGTTCTCGTCGACGAGGATGTTGGTGGTCTTGACGTCGCGGTGGATGATGGTGTACTTGGCGCCGGTGTGGAGGTAGTGCAAACCGCGCGCGGCGCCGACGCAGATGTCAAGGCGGTGCCGCCACGACAGCGGCGGCTTTCCGGCCTTGTTGTAGAGGTGCTCCCGCAGCGTGCCGTGCTCCATGTAGTCGTAGACGAGGATCATCTCGTTGTCCTCCTCGCAGAATCCGATGAGGGAGACGAGGTGGCGGTGCCGCAGCTTGGACAGCATCTCGATCTCAGTCTGGAACTCCAGCGCGCCCTGCTCCGACGACGGGTTGGACCGCTTGATGGCCACCTTGGTGTCGCCGTCCACCACGGCTCGGTACACCTTGCCGAAGCCGCCGACGCCGATGACCAGCGTGTCGCTGAAGTTCTTGGTGGCCGCCTTCATCTCGGCGAGGGAGAAGTGGCGGCACATGCCCGCCAGGTTGGCGGCGAGGTGGCCCGAAGACTTGCCGCTGGTGTGGGAGTGGTACATGGGCAGCCAGCCGGAGGTGTGCGACTCGCTGCCGCTCAGCTCCCTGCTCTTCTTGTTGTGGTAGACCACCACGCAGATGGCGGCCAGGATGCCGACGGCAGCCGCGCCGCCGGCGGTGCCACCCATGACCGTGGCCATGTTGGCTTGCTCCTTGGACTTCCTGGACCTGTCCTTGTCGCTGGCGCCCAGCTCGGCCTCTGCCAGCATCTTGGAGGGCAACGGGTCAGGCGCGGCAAGGTTGCCGGCGCTGTCGTTGAGCTTGAAGACCTCGAGGCCGCTGAGGATGGCGTCGTAGAACTGCGGCCTGAGCGCGACGGAGGGGTGCAGGGCGATCCAGAGGATCTCGTCCCCGGGGTCGTCGGGCATGTGGACGGCGAAGTCCTTGTAGATGGGGACGCCGCGCTCGGAGGTCATCTCGATGACGTCGGCGTCGGACTGCGCCGTCTTGTTGTTGACGTAGATGTCGAAGGCGCGCTGGTTGGGCCTGTTGAGGAGGAGCTCGCAGAAGTGGAGGCGGACGACGTATGTGAAGTTGGCGTCCACCTCCATGGTCCAGGTGAGGTTGTAGTTCTGGTTGACGCGCGCGTCGGAGCCCATGGAGCGGGTGCCGGTGTAGACCTCGAAGGGCGCGGCGTACTCGGCGAGCTCGGTGGGGTACTTGACATGGAACCTGGGGCCGGCGCTGTAAGTGACCCCCTGCATGACGCCGAAGACGTAGGGGGTGTCGTCGAACCAGGGGCGGGCGAGGCCGGAGTCGTTGGAGGGCGGGATGTAGCCCCCGCCGACGTTGAAGCGGTACATGGTCTGGAAGGTGGCGGCAGCGATGTCGACGGTCTGGTCGGCGAAGCCCACCATGGTGGCCGGGTCGTTGAAGATGTCGGGCATGGAGGAGAGCTCGAGGCCGTTGATGTAGGCGTAGGTGACGTTGGGCATGGGCGTGGGGGCGAAGGTGATGGTGATGAAGCCGGCGGGAGTCCGGGGGAGCGAGAACTCCCGGACGACGTAGCCCTGGGTGAGCGCCTTGGTGGTGACCCAGACGCTGAAGTTGCGGAGGAGGGTGAGGCCGGTGGAGGTGGAGACGGAGAAGCGGAAGTCCTCGGGCGAGATCCCGTTGTAGGAGGACGGGTAGAAGTGGAGGCGCAGCCAGTGCCGGTCCTTGGGGTTCACCGTGAAGTTGTACGCCGTCTGCACGGTGAACACGCGCGCCGTCATGTAGGGGATGGTGGACGGCAGCGACGCGTCCAGCCCGTCCGCCGCCGCCATGATGGACGACTTGCCGGCGTCGCCCAGCCACTGGTTGTTGTTGGTGTCCGCCAGCCACTTGCGACCGTCCCCGTCAAGACCATCCGCCGTGGAGCCGCAGTTGAGAAGGATGGAGTCCACCGGGGCGTACACCTTGGCGTTGGATGTGATCGCAGCGCCGGACACCAGGAGGAGCGCTAGCAGCAACGAGCGGCCGGCCATGGGGATCCCGACCGGAGAGATGAGGTGGGGAGCGAGGAGAGGAGAGTGGTGGTGAAAGGGAACAGAGCAGCTGGGCCTGTGGAGGCGGGAGAAGTGGGGCTGAAGACGAGAGTGTGGGGAGTGGGAGCATTCAGCGGGAGCCAAGGCATGCATGGCCCGAGAGGACAGCCGCTGCTTCAGGAAATCATTTTGCTTTGGCGCCACCACATCGCCGTGTGCCGGTACACCACACCCGCGCAAAGGGCGTTCGCACTCTCGCACAGGTGACCAAAATTATAATCAGCTCAGGTCAGGTCGCAAGGTGCTGGGGATATTCTGCTGCATACAGGTACCACCACTTCCTGTTAATGTCGTCTTACAAGAATGTCCACCACACACCAAAACTGTGTCAACATGAGGCAGAGGCAGGGACAAAATTCTCGAGCAAAATCATTTCTTTGGTACAAAGCCATCAATTGTTCATGTGATAATCTAGTCTTTTTTGCAGGTGGTGACTAAAAATGGAATTTACAGGTATTGCTTCCCCATAGCCGGCCAGGTCACTAACATCACCAGCGTTTCAATGGGCGGTTAGAAGCTCTACAGAAAACAATTCCTCGACACCACCCCTAACGATCATCGACCTTCGTGAAGATCTTCCGAGAAAATGGCTGTTCTTGAGATGTTTTCAGTCTCGAAAGGGCTCAGACCTGAGAAGGGTCCGGATGAGAACATGGATGAAGTCCCGTCGGATTCATATGCTGTTGCCGTCCGGATATTGGGTCGAGCCGGCGGTGTTGGTGCAGATTCCTGGAACTCCGTGGAGCGTTGCACCATCTTAAGTGACTGCACCACCTCGCCCATTGTTGGCCTTTGGTTTGCCTCCGGGGAAACACAGGCTGCCGCGATTGTGCACACTCGCACAAAATCATCTTTCGGATACTGTCCACCAAGCCTGGGATCAGCTAGCTCTTGCAGTCTATCTTTATCTCGAAGAACTGGCCGTGTCTGTAGTCAGTTGAGCAAAAAAATAACTTGTTTACCCAGGCGTAACGTCATACGCACACGAAATTATACATAATCAGGTCCTATAGACATGCAATACGAATACGATGAGACTTAACAAAGTAAGTGTCTACTCCAAAACTAGCCACATAAGCCAGCTCAGAAACATACCAACAATTGTCAACAGCGTTTTGGGGTGGGGGAGGTACATGCACACATATAAAGAACAGATTAGTGCAGCAAGTCTACCTTCCACCCCAATGGTGTTTACTGTTTACCCAATCGTATGGTCCAGCTGCCTTCTGACATTAATAAATCACTAATGTGCACGCATAGGACACTCAACTAGTTGGCTAATCAATAGTATAATCACTAACTAAGATTCACACTCCTATGTAGAACAGTAAAAGAGATTAATGCAAAAATAACTGAAGATAGTGTAGAAATTAGAATAGAAGGAAACTAACCCATGTCACTAGATTTTCCTGCCCAGAAGATTGAGACATGTCCACGGGCCTCCTCCCTGTAAGCAGTTCAAGTAGAACAACTCCATAGCTATATACATCGCTTTTTACGATTAAGTGTCCTGTCATTGCATACTCTGGTGCTACATACCTGAAAATACAGCACACATATATAAAGCAAAAGCAGCGCAGAAATAATTGGATGTAACTCAAGGTAGGATATATTCAGATTACCCAAAAGTTCCCATAACACGAGTTGAAAGATAATTTAAGCGACCTTCTGGCGCCTGTTTGGCCAAACCAAAATCGGAAACTTTGGCATGAAAATCATTCTCAAGCAATATATTTGAAGCTTTGAAGTCCCTGTGGATTACACAAGGCTGCGAATCTTCGTGAAGGTATGCTAATCCCCTGGCAGCATCAAGTGCTATCTTCATTCTAGTATCCCAATCCAAGGGGCAGTTAGCGCCTAATGAGCCTGATAAAAAGAAAGATGCAGTAAGAACCGTGTTTTGGATGTCAGGAAATTACAATTAATTACAGCCTAATGGAACACTTCCAATTGCGACTAAACCGGTAACGATGCAGCAATGGTTCAGAAAGAAAAAGAAATAGCAAGCCATACCATGAAGCCAGGCCTCTAGACTTCCATTAGGAACAAGTTCGTAACAAAGAAGGCTCTGTGACAATTCACGGTTGCTGTAGTATCCAATGAGTTTCACAAGGTTGCGGTGGTGCAACCTGCTCAGCATCTCCACTTCAACTAGAAACTCCTTATCTCCTTGGTGTCCCCCAGAAGTAAGCTTCTTTATAGCAACAGCAGTGCCATCACTTAGTATCCCCTTATATACACGGCCAAAACCACCTTCCCCAAGCACACTTGAAGCCTCAAAGTTGTTTGTTGCTTCTTTAAGTTCGTCATATGCAAGGAACCTTGTACTTGTGGGGCGAGGAAGTGATTCAACTGCAGATACTGCATCTGGTGTTCTTTGCTTGGCTGTACAGAACAGTAGGTGAGGTTAATATACATCAAATTGTTTCTGAAATATATGTGATAAACATTTGGAAAGAAATCAAACATTTGATCTTCACTGAAATTGAATAAGAAGCTGAACAAATTATAGAGAGCTATGGACTTGGTATCCGCTTCCACCCTCATTTAATAACCTTCAAAGGACTACAACCCTTTCACAGTCCACAAATACGTAAGAAAGATGCATTTTCCTTAACAGACAAGCCATGAAATCCTTAGTTCAAATGTATTGCGCGAGTGAAAGTGAAGCTACAGGGTATCCTGCAAATGTTATTCGGTAAGGAGAATTCTCTGGAATGTTTCCACTGCCATGATCCAATACTATGCAGTTTGATCCAAATAATGGTCACAATTTAAACTGGCTTTAGTCCAGCCAGCAAAGGTCCAACATGTAGGCATATTTTTACATGAGCCAGGAATTGTCTCTACATAGAGTAAATGCCAGTAGGTCCCTAAACTCCCAAAGTGCATCTCTAAGTTCTTGAACATTTTTTCAGTTGCTTGGTTAGACCCCAAACACACCATGCAGAACTGATGTGCTGAAACAATAGATTGATAATGTCCACACTCTTCTAAGATCTTACGGCGAGGGAAATCAAGAGGGGTGATAGTTGCAGCCTTGCCTGTGCCCGAGAATGGCAATAAGAGTAAGGGTGGTTAGATCTTGAGATCTACGACAATGTCCCCCCTTACATAGAGGAAAGTCCCACCACATGGATGTGCTCAGCTCAACCCTTCATGTTAATGTTTGCCTGGGACCTAACTGATTCACTTAAACATGCTCACTTGCTATTAACAGAAAACTGGGATGGGCAGGGGTTAATGTTGGGCCAACAGTGAATTCCATGGTACCATACAGTCATCATTTGAAGGGTGTACTTATTAGTCAGTGATAGCCAATCTACTGTTCAGATAGCTGGTTTTCTTGTACCAACCTTTCCATATAGCTTGGGTTCAAATATCACGTTGCTGTCCACCAGCAAAACCAGACAGAAAAAATACCCCTGCTATCGATCATACTAATGTTTTGACTTGAGGCCAGTAGACAATCCGAGAAAAAGCTTGAACTGTGTAAGGTTCAGTTCTTCAACTTCTATTAGCCATTATAACTTTGCACACAAATCTCAATAAGGGGAAAACTATGCACTTAAGTCAAAAGTTTGAATATAAACAATAATGCAAAATTTGGAACTTGTTGCCTTTAGTATATTTCAAATAATCTAATCACATTACATAAAATAAAACTACGTTAGTGTTATTTATTGTTTTTGGAAAAGAGTAAAAGAAGACATGGATCTCTTGACACATACGTGTTTCAACATGAGGCACCTTCTTCTTTCCTTTCCTAAATGTGCAGAAGCAAATAAATAAAAGGATCACCAGGACACCAATTAGAGCACCAATGCATATGCAAATGACAGTAATCAGGCTCAAGTGTCTGCCATTGTTGGTGTCTTCACGCATTCTTGGTGAGCCAGATGATGTAGATGGGGAGGCTTTAGGTGATATCATGAATGCTGGAGCTGAAAAATTAAACAGAAGATAGACAGTGTTAGGGAATTGTGTATAATAGTAAATAGGACACTCACCCAAAAGAAAGGTCATTCATATAATAATCTGTGTAGGAACTAGGAAGTACAAAAAATAACACAGCTGACTGGATAAACAAGTTCATAGTTAAAACTGAAGGGATTAATTTGATTGAAAACCCACAATCTTAAGGTTTTGAACAGAAAAAAAAAAGAGAAGACAAATCAGTGCTTTAAAGGGCAAAGAAAGATGTAATGTACATGTGCCCTTTGAAGCTACTTGTGTTGTGTAATGTGGATATGCAGGCGGTCATGCTTGCCTTCCTTGTTTCTCCTCCTCTTTGAATTGTACGAGTTGGGCATTAAAATTCTGTGGGGTGGTAGAAGTGTAATATGTAGCGCCTACTTGCACTAATTTCGGTATTTAGGTACTCCAGCCTTTTCGGCATACTTGGTACATTTTTAGTTTTTAACCAAATAATGCATACCGCTGAAAATTGTATTTTCATGTCAAAGAAAATAAAAATTGTATTTTGATACTAGTGATAAAAAACTCATTAATATTTCAAGCAGAAATAACAAGGTCTGAAGGAGGGATAAATGGGTATAGTTAATAGGGGTAATTTGGAAAAGAATACATTGGGAATTGGAAATTGCAAAGTAAATTGAACAGCAATTTTGGTCAAAATCGACATGTTTCTGGAAACATACGGAGTATTTGTTTGACGAATCAACAAAAAAGTGTTCCTATTTTAACAAGTGCCGGTTCAGTGTAACACTATAGAAAATTGGAAATAACTAGTATTATCAGTATCATGTACTGAAAACAATCTTCAATCTCTCAATTAAAGTAAACAATAGAGACAAACTTAAAATGAGTTGCATTCCAGTTTTCTGTACCTGGACGCTAAAATATTTATCAGCATTGTAACACATAGAAGAACATCAAGATGATTAAGCATTACCAGGAGCTGGAGCCAATGACCTGAACCATGTTAAATTAAGAAGATTGTAGTCCCCAACCAGTACCGGATTGATCCGAACTGTATGCATGCTAAGCGAATAATTCATTGCAGCAACTTGATTGGATGAGAAGCTATTTCCAGTGTGGGGAGCAATGTCCATTGTCATATTTAGCCCAGAAGCTCCAACAACATAGAAATTTACAATCTCAAACTGGGTAACCCGCAAGTTGAGCTGCGACGCAAGCTCATCGAGAAATTCGTTGCTCCAATTTGAATTCAAGGAAACATTGTGAAGGAAGAGCTCAACTCTTACTGGGTAAACACAATGGCAGTCCTGGCTCCCTCTTCTTTGTACCATGTTTGGGGCACAACAGCCTAGTGAAACGGAAAGTGAATCATAATGGAATTGATCCTTTGGCAGCTTATCAAGAGAAAATGTCAAGAGTACTACAAACTACCAATATCTAACATTGAAGTCAATGTTATCCATCAATCGTTCATTAGTAATTATATAAATGCTAGCAATCCTAAACTTCATCTAATCAGTCACCATTCAAAACTGATGCATCAAAACATAATACTTGAATTAGCAAAAGCTAACAGACTTATATAATTTACATGATATGGAGGACAAGTCCTAGCAGGCTATTTCCCCAAATAAGCCAAATTAGATCTAACAAACATCTCTATATGTGATTTGACGTCAACCATTTGGAATTAAATTATTCCAGGTTCTAGCAAAACTTACCATTGTGTGGAGATACTGGGGGCTCCACTAATCCAGAAGGAGCTGCACTAGTATTTGAAGCTGCATCAGGGGGCGCGGCATCTACATGAGCAGGAACATCTGCTGCTGAGCGTCTGCTATGCTGCACCAAGTAAGGGTCTGACAGGTCCGAGGAATAAACTGAGAGTTCAGAAGCACCAGAGATGGAGTTATAGCTCGGCGCTGAGATGGGAGGGAGCACAGATGATAGAGCAGATGGCGATGAATATAGCTTCTTTTGTCTATGCTGACGCATTTCGATACTTATACCAACTTTGGATTGGGATACCATGGGCCGGACTGGTCTCCAACCTTGTGAAGGAGACATTGCAGGCGCATCAGCTTTTAGAGCCGATGTTTGGGTGATCAAATTGGTCTCATTGATAAATTCCAGAGACAATAGAACAACCAAGAAATTAAATACGAATTTCCTTGGAGCATCTTTAAACAATCCTGCAAACAAAGAGTACAATCAACCAGTCAGTGTCGTCTTGAGGCAAGAGTATGTTGGTCATTGCCTAGGAACAGGAGCAATTAAATGATACTATGTGATCATATATATCTACAGAATTAGTGGGAACAACACAAGATCAACAGATGCCCCTTAGAAACACTACACAGTTTTTTTCTTCAAAATGGAGGTCCTGCCCCCAGCCTCTGCATCAAAGAAACACTACACAGTTGGCACAGAGAATTTGCCTTTCAAGGTGGCCGGGTCCACATTTTATTCACGATCATGAATTCATCCACCGCTACAAAAATTTAGCTAAGTCGATGTGAAGTAAGGCTACAGCAGGCACAGACTTTATTCAGAAAGAAAAGTATAGAACAAACACGCTTGGCACTTGAGTATATCTCAAAGTGACGATGATTCAGGACAGCTGACTTAATAGTCGATGATTATCTCTAGCAATGGATCTATCTACTAAGCAGTGCCATTTGAAAAAGAAAGGGCCAGAAAATGTAGTGTGTCTGTCTCTGAGTGGTGAACTACTAGTAAATGTTACATACAAGACACGTGTTGACCGCACCAGCCAATCTACTAAGCTCTTGAAGCATTCCTGGATAGACTCCAGCTCACGGTAAAAAGTAAGGGCAGGGACGCCCACGAGCTCCCGGACCTAGTTACCAAGTCGAACCGAGTCCTGAAGCCACCATTCCCACGACTCGAATGGAGGTTCAGATTGAGCTGCTAAACAAGCGCGGCAACTAAGATCCTACAACAGCCGCCACGGCGAGCACCGGATTGGCCGCCCCACGAACGGACGCACCCTCCCACCGCCGAGCACCCCCCGCCGTCGCCTCACCACAGCACAGAGACAGGAGCTATCCGGGCGTCCCTCCGCCGCTAAACCTCACGGTGTTCCCCCTAAATAATCGCGGCAGGACCTGAATTTCTAACAAGTCGGTGGCTCAATCCACAGAAGCAAGCAAACAAGACATCGCGCAGGGAGGTGCCGGTACAGGTAGGCAACCGCGTAGTGGGCTCAGATCGGGGCAAGCTGACTGACCTCGGCCGGAGCGGCTGCTGGGGTGCCCGGGCCGCGCCATGCCCCCGGACGGGCGATCTCTACTGGTAGCGCCGAGGCGGGAGGGAGGGCGCCGGCGACGCTGGGACCATGGGGCGGGGACGCCGGGGAGGGAGGGCGGCTAGGTTTTAGGGAGCCGCGCTGCGATTTTGTTTCCCTCTCCTCCACCTTTCGCCGTGGTGGCCTCGAAGCCGAGCTGCTGCTGCTGCGGTGGTTTTCGCTTTTTGCGCCTGCGCTCCCCCTTGCCTTGCCCCCGGCTCTCGCTGCTTTTCCAGCCTGCGCGACTTTTCTTTCCCGTACGCTCCAAGGCCGGGGACGCGAGTGAAAGCAGTCAAAATGCTCCAATCACGCAGCCACTGCAAGATAGCACTAGTACTGCTACTACGAGAAGAATTAAAGAACGTTCCGATGAGTTTGACAGCGCTTACTAGACAAGTTGCTGCTTATAATTAGTTTTTCAACAGTGGCAGAGAAACGTCGTTAAAAAAACTTCCAACGGATTGTTTCTCGTACCAGTGCTCTTACTCTGTTCCATGTTTCATGTTTTGGGTGTCTCACATGTAGGCTAGATTCGGATTAAAATAAGTGAACATGTACAATAAAAACATGTCTAGATACATGTACAAATATAAGAATGTGAAAAATATCTAAAACGGATGGAATACATGTTTGATTTTCTTTTTTTGTTGCTAAATATGCATACCGCACATACCACCGCCAGAGCACGAGAAGGCTCGTGCGGTGGATACATGTTAAGCCGTATAAAATATCGACTTCCTAAAGGTGTCGTTTTAAAAGACAATTTTATCAAGGTTAACTCGCATAGGAGTATGAAGTGTGTTCTTTTGTCCTCAAGAGGAGACAATAATCCTTTATTGTTCGAGTGCAAACTTGCGCTATCTATTTGGTCAGCTATTCAGATGATTTTGAATTTATATCCACCCACTGCGAATGTTTTTGGCAACTGGTTACATTAGATAGATAATAAGTATAGAACCATGCTTAAGGCAGGAGGGCTCATCATTATTTGGTTCATTTGGCTATCTAGAAGTGACGAGATTTTTAATGATAAAAATTGCTCTCATTTTACAGGTTCTACTCCGTTGCACGGGTATTCTCCGCTTGTGATCCATATTACAACGGGTGGAGTTACGAGGTCATATTCCATTGCAAATATTTTTAGAAAAATTGGCGAGAAATATTTTTACCCCGCATGGATGGTCGCTTGATTTTCTGATAGGACATCCATAGGCGACAGTAGATTATGTCTTCATGATTGTAATTTCGTCTGTTGCTACCTTTTTTTTCAGTACTGCTGGTTCGAGGCTGTGTACATCTTGATTATGCAGAGCACGGGTATAATGATTAAACTCTTATAAGTAATAAAAACAATTTATTAAAAAAATATCAACAGCTGCAATTGTGTGAGTTGGTGGAAGAGTACTGGGTTTCGTGGAAAGGGTTTAAGTAAGGATCAAGTTTCTCTAAGAGAGGTGTTGGTTATGCTGCCTATCTTGCTATTATTAGCAACTTGATCGCTTACATTCTCAAACAACGAATGTGATATCGGATCTCATTTTTCTCATGATAAAATTGTTCTATTGGAAAATACCGGACAAACGATCTTTTTTTTAGGCAGACAACCGAAAGAGCAAATGTCACCAAAAAGATCCATCCCAAGCTACATGCGTGTAGCTTAAAAACAACTACACTTTCTGATCCTAAAACGTGTCGGAAGTTATGTCGCACCCGGACTTCTAGGGGATACTTACAGTCCGCTAAACAGTAGAGAAATGGCTTACGGGGCATACCGGCACCCGCATCTCAATATGAGCAGGCCAACACGTAAACGTGTGACAACCATTCTCGTACTATTCATCGTCTGCGCAAACCATCCCGTAGAAATCCAGATACTTCCATTGACGTACTTCAAAACATACACACATGGTACGTCAACGGCATTGGAACAAGTGATATCACAACAGATCTCTACGACACAAAAGATGGAAATAAGTTGCAAATAGCTCTCATTAGAGCAGAGATAGCAAATACAATCATCCAGAGGACACATGTCCCAACAATTCATCATTACATCACAGCGGAAGCATTCAAAGTGTCTGAGTACAGACAAGATCCAAATAGGCCTAAGAGGCCGGGAACGAAAAGACGGAGCCCATCCACGAAGTCTCGGATCCTGCCCGGGTCCGCTATCTACTCGTCAGCAGTCTCGTCATACTCCACGTAGTAGCCACCATGGGGATCCTCGGAAACGTAGTCTGCGGAAACCACAGCCCCAAAGGGGTCAGTACATAAACGTACTGGCAAGCAAGACTCACAGTTCACCAAAGTGTAACCCGTCAACACCAAGCACAGATGCTTTGGGTTCAACGGAAGAAAGGGGATATAAAAGATGTTGCAACTGGCTGCTCTAACCAACTACAGAACATGATACAACTTCCGGCTAACAGAAAGGGGATAAGATAGCATATCGTAACCAACTAATAACTAACTCCCAAACAAACCCATCCTGGATCTCGCCCCTTATCCAAAGAAGCAATCCGAGGATAACTCACACCGTTGGATTAATGATGGTTCAAGTTATTGTGTCAATAGGACTATTACTAGTCAAGTTATCATTAGTTAGGTGTAAGTTGTTCTGAGTACTTGTTAGCCAGTACTTTCACCAAGTAATCCATAACCGCGGAAAACACGGCTTCTCGAGAAGATTTAACCCTGCAGGGATGCACCAATTTGGCCGTACACGTAAGAATGACCCGCCAGGCGGGGAGCTAACCCACCAAGCGAGGCACTCAACACAACTCAACTCTTCTTCGCATCAAGCCCAAAGAACCCCGTGCAATTGAGCACACGGCTAATCAAGCCCCACGAAGAAAAGGGGACCCTCATAGCACTCTAAGAACGTGTCTCCCTAAATGCCGACTACAAAAGTTCCACCCTGGCGCCAAGGGTTCGCACCTGCATATGCATGCGGCAAATGGAAAAACCCGAACTAAATGAGGCGATTTGGACGAGATGCGAATCGAATCAAATTGAGGGGGGCGCCCATACTCGCTTCCCACATGCGGTTAGTGCGCTCATCATGGATCAGTAGACAAGACCCTTTTCCTAATTAGGGTCGACACTAGCAGGCCTCAAAACCACGCCGGGCCTCCTGCCGGTGCCTTATCAGCAAATTATTATTACCTCAAAATTAACAGGTTGTTGTTTAACATCGAGCCCCAGAACATAATGATATAGCAATAGAAAGTAACGGACAACAAACTCGAGCAAAACAACCCTAAGCATGCTAGTAAGACACGGGCTCAAACAACGGGGTTATGGGAGTGGAGGTGAGGCAATATCAGGGTTAAAGGATACATGTGATAGGTTCGTAACAGAAGCAACGATTCATAGGGCTAGCAGAATAGACAACGGAAAGTATCGGTATCCAATGTTGAAAGGAACACAATGGTTCATGTGAGTGAATACTTGCCTGCAAACTCAGCAGCCTGGTACTGAGCTAGATCCTTAGAAGGGGTGTCGTAAGTATCGTCGGTCTCAACGCCGTCGTTTATCCGGGAAGAAGCAAACAAACAACGCAGAGAGACAAACAATCAATATCATGGCATAGTGCACAAACATGGGATGATGCATGACCATTTAATTGATGCATAGAAATAAACTAGTTGACAAGATAGCAACATGATTAAATGGACCCACATGCAATTTGGATTGCATATGGAAAGCCCATGAATTATGGTTGAAACAATTGTTTTACAACTAACCAATAGGTGAAAGTGGATTAGAATGATGCATGGATGAATAAAACAACAAAATAACAACAATAGAATCAAATTGAAATGGGGTTTACCAAGTTTGGAAATTCATTTATTAAGTTATGGAATTTTGGTTCCTTAAAGGTGTTACACAAGCATTTGTTGTTTTCATCAAGTTAAATTGTTCAAAACAGATAACAAAGTTCATATTTGATAAGAACACACAATTTTAGGTGGAATACATGTTTCACTTGTTGAAAAAGGATTTCAAATAAATCATTTATGAATTAAACAAGTTTAAGCAAGAATTAAATGAATTTAATTCAAACATGAACTTATTTGAATTTTTATTTGTTCAAAACATTAAACCAAATTTATATTTGAAAATTTTATACTTTGATGGTTTGAAAACATATTTTATATGTTCAAAAAGAATTTAATTTGATCAAGTTATGAATTTAACAATATTAAATGAATTAAACAAGATTTAAATTATTTAACCAATTTTAATTATTCAAAACATGAAACAAAGTTTATATTTGGTAAGGTGGTTTCATTTTGCATGGAAAACATATTTTATTTGTTGAAATTGGATTTAAAATGAGCAAGTTATTATTTTGGCAATTTTAAATGCAATAATTAAGAAACAGTTGTTTTCAGAAATTTAAATTATCCAAAACATCAAACAAAATTGATATTTGGAAAGTACATGAAAAATGGGTTGGAAAACATATTTAGTTTGTTGAATTTGGAATTTTTATGCCCAAGTTATGAATTTTGCAAAATTAAGTGAATTTAACAAGTTTTCAAATATTGCACCAATTTAAAATATTCAAAACAGTAAACAAATTTTATATTTGGATAGAGCATTCAATTTGGTATTGAAAACATATTAAAAATGTTAAATTTGGAGTTAACATGATTTAGTTATGCAATTTCCAATATTAAGGTGTAATCTGCCATTTTTTTATGAACTAGGGACTTAGAAAAATAAATAAACAGGGACTAGAATTAAATATACAGGGACTTGGTTGTGATTACTGGGAAGTGCTGTACCAAAACAATGGAAAATAAAAGTTGGTTTTAATCCGCAGGGGGTGGGGATCGAACCCTCACCCTCCTGGGCGCGCGCAGAGGGTCTCTGCCACTGCGGTGTGCTGGACTGTTGTTGACAGAAGGGGGCTGCGGGGGGGTTAAGCTGCAGTTAGGCGCGTTTTTAACTGAACTTTGTTCAGGCTACTGAACCTGGGCGCGACAGATCGCTGACGGCGATCGATGCCGGCGAGGGCTGCTGCCGCGCGAGGGAGGGCGCCGTGCGTGTGGGTGGCCGTGGGTGCTGCGGGTGTGCGGAGGGGAGTAGAGGAGAGGGGATCGAGGGGAAGGGGGCTCACCCGAGGGCTCGAAGGGGAGGAGGTCGGGCGGAACAGGTGGGTTCGGCCGGCGGCTTGGCGGCGACGGCGGCGGCGCCTCGGGCCGTCCCCGCCCGTGCCGTGGTGACGAGGAGGCAGAGGGCGGTGCGGGGATTCCATTCCCGCACCCGTCCTGGCCGGTGGGAGGTGCTCCCGGCGGCGATCGCCGGAGGAAACGGAGAGAATTTTCGGGTGGTGCAGGTTCAGTACAGAGGGAGGGCAGAGAGAAGAAGGTGGGAGAGGAGAAGGAAGAGAACGGCGGGGAGAGGAAGAAGAGGGAGAAAGGGTAGGGTTTAGGGCTAGGGCATCGAGTTCCTGGAGTTATAGGAGGGAGGGGGAGAAGGATGGCCGTCTGCTCCCTGTTCTCTGCGACGTGGACACCTTCAGATGTGACCGTACGAGGAAGAAGATGACTGAAGGGGTATTAGGCCCTGAGGGGAAAAAATAGGGCTGGGCCTAGGTGTGCTCCTCTCTCCTCTCTTCTTTTTATTATTTTTGTTCCATTTATTATTATTTTTTTGCTGAAGAAATAGGAAGGAAAAGGTGAATTTTGGGTTAGTAAAAATTTAGGAAAATTTTGTGTGAGCTAGTTATTGTGTTAGTACCCATTTGACACTTTTTGTTTTCCATAAAAGTTCAAAAATAAAATTGTTTGTAATTTCATTGAATTTGGATGAATTTTTGAGATTAAGTTGATTAATGAAAACAAGGTTTTAAATAGGGTGATCATATAATTTTAATTGGAAGCAAAAGATTATAATTGTTTTGGTAATGTTCATAATTTCAAATTTGGGTGCTGTTTGTGAATGTGATTTGAATTTTGAATGCAATTTGAATGAATTTTGGATTAAATGAATTATTGAAAACAAGAATTTAAATAGGGTGACCAGATAGTTTTAATTGGAAGCAAAAGATTATATTTGTGTTGTAATTTTTATAATTTCCACATAGTTGCTGTTTGGAAAATTAATTGAATTTGAAAAGGGTTTGATATTAAATGAATTTTTGATAGAAACAAATCAACAGTTTTGAAATCACCACTTTAATGGAAACAATTGATTGTTTTGATTTGAAATATCATTTTGGAAATTGTAACATCACAAGTATGAAACAAAAGGTTTGAAATTTGGTTTGAAATTCAAATAGAAAACAAAGGAAAACAATTGGAAAACAAATGAAAACAGAGGAAAACAAATGGAAAATAAGCAAAACAAATGCAATGAACATGATGCCATGATGCAAAACATAAAATAACAGAGAGCAAACATTCTAATGGCTATTTTTCATACTTGGGATGTTACAAAACGCCCCCCCTTGAAGGAATCGCGCCCCGAGATTCCTACTGAGAAAAGTAAAGGTCCGGATACTTCTTGCGAAGATCCTCTTGAGCTGTGACACGTGAAACACATCGTGCACCTTGGATAGTTTTTCTGGAAGTTCAAAACGATAGGCATCCCTGGCAACTCTTTTGGAAAGACGTCAGGGGATTTGGAAACCACCGGAACATTTTCAAGTAAAGGAAGAGATTTAGTATCGAGGGTGTATATCTCAATGGAACTTGATTCATTTGTAGAATAGATTATATGGTCAGAAGGGTGGAACAGCGTTATTGATTAGACGCCGGTAGAAAAACTGAAATGGAAAGCAACAAGCAAGATTTCAACGGACGAAAAGGATGTTGAGAAGAACAGGATAACAAAGCAACATCGGGAAAAACGAGATCAAAACACTCCTGAGGTACTACAGAAAACCCATCCAGGCTTCTAAAGGATCAATATCTACTGCTTAAGGAATAGAGGATCTGCTTCCGGGGCTTACACGCCTCCGTTCTCAATCGTGAGTAGGAAACATGATAAATCATGTCACAACCACCTCCATTCCTATGGTCTAGTAGATATAACCATCCTAGAGAAACCAGGATCCGTGAAATCCTAACTTGAAAGTTTAGATGAGAAGGGAAAACAACGTTGCACTTCCTTACCAGAAAAGGGAGGGTGGGTGGGGAAAGAAGAAAAAGAACAGAATTCCTACTCTCACGTTTCATTTTTCCTATATAGCTACAAAATAGTTTTTAGACTCAACTGCGACCAGTAAAAAGGGATCCTACAGGCAGACAGGCTCTGATACCATTTGTCGCACCCGGACTTCTAGGGGATACTCACAGTCCGCTAAACAGTAGAGAAATGGCTTACGGGGCATACCGGCACCCGCATCTCAATATGAGCAGGCCAACACGTAAACGTGTGACAACCATTCTCGTACTATTCATCGTCTGCGCAAACCATCCCGTAGAAATCCAGATACTTCCATTGACGTACTTCAAAACATACACACATGGTACGTCAACGGCATTGGAACAAGTGATATCACAACAGATCTCTACGACACAAAAGATGGAAATAAGTTGCAAATAGCTCTCATTAGAGCAGAGATAGCAAATACAATCATCCAGAGGACACATGTCCCAACAATTCATCATTACATCACAGCGGAAGCATTCAAAGTGTCTGAGTACAGACAAGATCCAAATAGGCCTAAGAGTCCGGGAACGAAAAGACGGAGCCCATCCACGAAGTCTCGGATCCTGCCCGGGTCCGCTATCTACTCGTCAGCAGTCTCGTCATACTCCACGTAGTAGCCACCATGGGGATCCTCGGAAACGTAGTCTGCGGAAACCACAGCCCCAAAGGGGTCAGTACATAAACGTACTGGCAAGCAAGACTCACAGTTCACCAAAGTGTAACCCGTCAACACCAAGCACAGATGCTTTGGGTTCAACGGAAGAAAGGGGATATAAAAGATGTTGCAACTGGCTGCTCTAACCAACTACAGAACATGATACAACTTCCGGCTAACAGAAAGGGGATAAGATAGCGTATCGTAACCAACTAATAACTAACTCCCAAACAAACCCATCCTGGATCTCGCCCCTTATCCAAAGAAGCAATCTGAGGATAACTCACACCGTTGGATTAATGATGGTTCAAGTTATTGTGTCAATAAGACTATTACTAGTCAAGTTATCATTAGTTAGGTGTAAGTTGTTCTGAGTACTTGTTAGCCAGTACTTTCACCAAGTAATCCATAACCGCGGAAAACACGGCTTCTCGAGAAGATTTAACCCTGCAGGGATGCACCAATTTGGCCGTACACGTAAGAATGACCCGCTAGGCGGGGAGCTAACCCACCAAGCGAGGCACTCAACACAACTCAACTCTTCTTCGCATCAAGCCCAAAGAACCACGTGCAATTGAGCGCACGGCTAATCAAGCCCCACGAAGAAAAGGGGACCCTCATAGCACTCTAAGAACGTGTCTCCCTAAATGCCGACTACAAAAGTTCCACCCTGGCGCCAAGGGTTCGCACCTGCATATGCATGCGGCAAATGGAAAAACCCGAACTAAATGAGGCGATTTGGACGAGATGCGAATCGAATCAAATTGAGGGGGGCGCCCATACTCTCTTCCCACATGCGGTTAGTGCGCTCATCATGGATCAGTAGACAAGACCCTTTTCCTAATTAGGGTCGACACTAGCAGGCCTCAAAACCACGCCGGGCCTCCTGCCGGTGCCTTATCTGCAAATTATTATTACCTCAAAATTAACAGGTTGTTGTTTAACATCGAGCCCCAGAACATAATGATATAGCAATAGAAAGTAACGGACAACAGACTCGAGCAAAACAACCCTAAGCATGCTAGTAAGACACGGGCTCAAACAACGGGGTTATGGGAGTGGAGGTGAGGCAATATCAGGGTTAAAGGATACATGTGATAGGTTCGTAACAGAAGCAACGATTCATAGGGCTAGCAGAATAGACAACGGAAAGTATCGGTATCCAATGTTGAAAGGAACACAATGGTTCATGTGAGTGAATACTTGCCTGCAAACTCAGCAGCCTGGTACTGAGCTAGATCCTTAGAAGGGGTGTCGTAAGTATCGTCGGTCTCAACGCCGTCGTTTATCCGAGAAGAAGCAAACAAACAACACAGAGAGACAAACAATCAATATCATGGCATAGTGCACAAACATGGGATGATGCATGACCATTTAATTGATGCATAGAAATAAACTAGTTGACAAGATAGCAACATGATTAAATGGACCCACATGCAATTTGGATTGCATATGGAAAGCCCATGAATTATGGTTGAAACAATTGTTTTACAACTAACCAATAGGTGAAAGTGGATTAGCATGATGCATGGATGAAGAAAACAACAAAATAACAACAATAGAATCAAATTTAAATGGGGTTTACCAAGTTTGGAAATTCATTTATTAAGTTATGGAATTTTGGTTCCTTAAAGGTGTTACACAAGCATTTGTTGTTTTCATCAAGTTAAATTGTTCAAAACAGATAACAAAGTTCATATTTGATAAGAACACACAATTTTGGGTGGAATACATGTTTCACTTGTTGAAAAAGGATTTCAAATAAATTATTTATGAATTAAACAAGTTTAAGCAAGAATTAAATGAATTTAATTCAAACATGAACTTATCTGAATTTTTATTTGTTCAAAACATTAAACCAAATTTATATTTGAAAAGTTTATACTTTGATGGTTTGAAAACATATTTTATATGTTCAAAAAGAATTTAATTTGATCAAGTTATGAATTTAACAATATTAAATGAATTAAACAAGATTTAAATTATTTAACCAATTTTAATTATTCAAAACATGAAACAAAGTTTATATTTGGAAAGGTGGTTTCATTTTGCATGGAAAACATATTTTATTTGTTGAAATTGGATTTAAAATGAGCAAGTTATTATTTTGGCAATTTTAAATGCAATAATTAAGAAATAGTTGTTTTCAGCAATTTAAATTATTCAAAACAGCAAACAAAATTGATATTTGGAAAGTACATGAAAAATGGGTTGGAAAACATATTTAGTTTGTTGAATTTGGAATTTTTATGCCCAAGTTATGAATTTTGCAAAATTAAGTGAATTTAACAAGTTTTCAAATATTGCACCAATTTAAAATATTCAAAACAGTAAACAAATTTTATATTTGGATAGAGCATTCAATTTGGTATTGAAAACATATTAAAAATGTTAAATTTGGAGTTAACATGATTTAGTTATGCAATTTCCAATATTAAGGTGTAATCTGCCATTTTTTTATGAACTAGGGACTTAGAAAAATAAATAAACAGGGACTAGAATTAAATATACAGGGACTTGGTTGTGATTACTGGGAAGTGCTGTACCAAAACAATGGAAAATAAAAGTTGGTTTTAATCCGCAGGGGGTGGGGATCGAACCCTCACCCTCCTGGGCGCGCGGAGGGTCTCTGCCACTGCGGTGTGCTGGACTGTTGTTGACAGAAGGGGGCTGCGGGGGGGTTAAGCTGCAGTTAGGCGCGTTTTTAACTGAACTTTGTTCAGGCTACTGAACCTGGGCGCGACAGATCGCTGACGGCGATCGATGCCGGCGAGGGCTGCTGCCGCGCGAGGGAGGGCGTCGTGCGTGTGGGTGGCCGTGGGTGCTGCGGGTGTGCGGAGGGGAGTAGAGGAGAGGGGATCGAGGGGAAGGGGGCTCACCCGAGGGCTCGAAGGGGAGGAGGTCGGGCGGAACAGGTGGGTTCGGCCGGCGGCTTGGCGGCGACGGCGGCGGCGCCTCGGGCCGTCCCCGCCCGTGCCGTGGTGACGAGGAGGCAGAGGGCGGTGCGGGGATTCCATTCCCGCACCCGTCCTGGCCGGTGGGAGGTGCTCCCGGCGGCGATCGCCAGAGGAAACGGAGAGAATTTTCGGGTGGTGCAGGTTCAGTACAGAGGGAGGGCAGAGAGAAGAAGGTGGGAGAGGAGAAGGAAGAGAACGGCGGGGAGAGGAAGAAGGAGGGAGAAAGGGTAGGGTTAGGGCTAGGGCATCGAGTTCCTGGAGTTATAGGAGGGAGGGGGAGAAGGATGGCCGTCTGCTCCGTGTTCTCTGCGACGTGGACACCTTCAGATGTGACCGTACGAGGAAGAAGATGACTGAAGGGGTATTAGGCCCTGAGGGAAAAAAAAAATAGGGCTGGGCCTAGGTGTGCTCCTCTCTCCTCTCTTCTTTTTATTATTTTTGTTCCATTTATTATTATTTTTTTGCTGAAGAAATAGGAAGGAAAAGGTGAATTTTGGGTTAGTAAAAATTTAGGAAAATTTTGTGTGAGCTAGTTATTGTGTTAGTACCCATTTGACACTTTTTGTTTTCCATAAAAGTTCAAAAATAAAACTGTTTGTAATTTAATTGAATTTGGATGAATTTTTGAGATTAAGTTGATTAATGAAAACAAGGTTTTAAATAGGGTGATCATATAATTTTAATTGGAAGCAAAAGATTATAATTGTTTTGGTAATGTTCATAATTTCAAATTTGGGTGCTGTTTGTGAATGTGAT
The DNA here is from genome assembly GCA_028641055.1 of Alopecurus myosuroides. NCBI lineage: Eukaryota > Viridiplantae > Streptophyta > Magnoliopsida > Poales > Poaceae > Alopecurus > Alopecurus myosuroides. Next base: position 371,566,210 of record CM054058.1, on the reverse strand, counting down.
TTGAATTTTGAATGCAATTTGAATGAATTTTGGATTAAATGAATTATTGAAAACAAGAATTTAAATAGGGTGACCAGATAGTTTTAATTGGAAGCAAAAGATTATATTTGTGTTGTAATTTTTATAATTTCCACATAGTTGCTGTTTGGAAAATTAATTGAATTTGAAAAGGGTTTGATATTAAATTAATTTTTGATAGAAACAAATCAACAGTTTTGAAATCACCACTTTAATGGAAACAATTGATTGTTTTGATTTGAAATATCATTTCGGAAATTGTAACATCACAAGTATGAAACAAAAGGTTTGAAATTCAAATAGAAAACAAAGGAAAACAAAGGAAAACAATTGGAAAACAAATGAAAACAGAGGAAAACAAATGGAAAATAAGCAAAACAAATGCAATGAACATGATGTCATGATGCAAAACATAAAATAACAGAGAGCAAACATTCTAATAGCTATTTTTCATACTTGAGATGTTACAAGTTATACTATACGAGTTATACATGTCTTACTTGTTTTACCACGACACTTCTTTAATGATCGGATGGAGCTAACATTGGAAAAAGGGAGTAGTGTGCGCTAGCACTTGGCTAATCCTGCACCGTAGCGCCGTTCCAAGCATAGGTGGCGGAAAACCAAGCTAGAACCCGCTAAACTAATCGCTAGGGTTAGGATAAACTAATCAGTGAGATAGCTACTTGAACCCCCGAAAGGACGACGCCCAGTAGGCTACCTTAGATGCGCATCAAATCCGGGTAGACGCAGACGCGACATGTATTTCCGTTCCCCTCGTGTATGTATGTATCCGTTTATCCTCCGTACCAAATTGACGGCGACGCTCTACCTCTTTTTCTCTGTAACCAACAGCGACAGCCAAGAGTGTGTTCATGGAGTGGAGGGAGAAGTGGAGAACAAGTTCTTGGCTAATCCTGGACCGTAGCGCCATTATTTGACCAGATTATTCTATGCCTTTTTTCACTGCTGGAAGAAGAAGAAAATTTCGGATCGTGTGTTGATGGTGACTAGACGACCGTCTCCTCTTCTTCTTTCTTTAAGCACGACTCGCTTCACGTTTGGTGGCGTTCGGCGAGTCCTGGTCCTTGGCTGAATTCGATCAGGCCGGGGTGCAAGTGCAATGCAACTTTGACGTATCCTATGCCTTCGTTTGACCCCGCGGACGCACGGAGGTCAAAAATTCTTTGCGGGTGGTTATCTACTGGCGAAAGATTTGTATTTCTAACGGGGCCCAAGTCATGGCGGGATAACGAACTTAATTAGGCTCACATTCCAGCTTGGAGCGATTTGCCACTCGGGGTACCAATTCCAACCCAGCCGCTGGCAGACAACGTCAGCATATTTCTTTTTTACAGTACATGTGGACCGGGATTACCATGGCAAATACTCACGTGCTCGAACTACTCTTGTGATTAAACGCGCTTTTCTTCTGTAGGGCTCGTTTGATTCAAAGGAAATTTATAGGATTTCTATAGGATTTTATCTTATACAAACTTTTCCTACTTTGGTTGTTTGGTTTATAGGATTGGTTCCTATAGGAATCTTTGTGCTACATCATAAAAGAATTCTAACATTTACTCCAACCTCTCTTTACGATTCATTTACTTTTTCTTTACCATCAAACACAATTGTTTTTCCCATAGGATTCAACTAGCAGTACGTGAGGGAAGCTGCATCCTAGACATGACACTCCAATGCTATGGATTTCCTATTCCTACATTTTTCCTATCCATAAATCAAATGAGCCATATTGTCGTGGTTGCATCGGGTCGTTTTTTCACGAAATGGGGGGGCTTCGGTTTAGTTGACAGCTACCCCCTATCGAGATATGGCAATTATCTCAAACAATTTCTTCGTGGGTGGGTTCATAATTTGCGTGGAGTATATATAAGAGGAAACGAAAGACTTTTGAACATCGCGCTTCGCCGAGTCGTTTGCCTATCGTCCTTGCACGGCGTGGCTAGTGCGATGTATGTGTCGACGTTTCATTCTGGTTATAACATGTTCCATCGGTTTGCTTTGATGGCAGAATCGCGTACACTTACGAATCTTGATCTTCAGTTTGCAAAACTTTATTTTCATGTGCGTTATGGAAACTTGATCTTCAACTTGCCAACAGATAACAAAATTGAACTTTAGTTATGCCATTAAGCACTTCATTGCAATCTCTAAACAACTTTTCCTTTCCCTGAGCTAATTACATTAACTCAAGTAAGCATGCATTTGCACATATTTGTTGGCTGAAAGCTGCTTTCAATCAGGATTGATTTAGCAAACACATGTCTAATAAGGAGAACATTTGAAGGTTTATCTGCAGTGCATATATTTTAGAAGAACATGTTACCATAGAAGTCATGTCCATAGAGAAAATAAAACATAGTTTAACTTCTCAGTAAATTGTCCTAGATCCATGTAGTATGACGATTTTTATTGCGACTCTGATAATCTAAATGTCATCTCTAATCAAGTAGCATGCTCCCTACTTTTAATGTTTTTTTAGATCTCCATCTCTTAATCTACAAAGCATGAATCATCGACATTAGCTCGAGCATAATTCCTTATTAGTGGAGCAACCTTGTTGACTGATGTTGTACATTTATAATGATATATGCAAACGTTTAGAAACCCCCAAAGCAAGAAACACATGCACAAACATTCCCAATGATTAGTGGTCTGCCAAACAGTCAAACCATGAACCGGCTGAATGGTAGATTCGATATCCTAACCATACCATTCTTTGCAAAGATAGTTACATATGTTTCTTTGAATGTATAATAAAGAAATAACAAGTCAATTAAACTATAAAATGACAAATGGTTCACGTAGGGGAAAGATTCTCACCACAATTAATTTGACACACCAGGAAATTAAATTTTATTGTGACGTCGAAAGTGAGGAACTTCAGTATGACCAGAAATAAGGCTTACAACTATGAATTAACTCTAAGTTAGATATATAATTTCGCAATGTTTATGGTTCATGTCTGCAATGAAATGAAGAGTGGACTACACCACCTATCCAATTTTCCTGGAAACCACTATATTAAAATTAGTCAATATATTTTAACACTTTTTAACGACAAACTCTGTCTCGCAGGCGGACATCTCGTTACTCAACACCCATTCGTTACCAAACTTTCTCTTCATTTTACCTCATGAATTTGAGTCGGCGGTTTTACTCAATCACCTTTTATTAAAATAGAGATCGAAAGTTTACGGTACCTTATGAATTTGAGTCTGCGCGAAGTATTGAAAATAGAGAGGAATTAGATCTTGCTTCGAGAGGAGTTTTTATTAATAATACTATTGATGAAGCCTGGGGACTTCTAGATAAAAAGCTTGGTAATAAAGAAAGTCGGGAAACAAATCTTGGTGATAAAGGAAGAACTGAATGGCCATGAATGTGTAAACAAACTCTTAAATATAGGAGATTTGGAAGTACTAATTAGTCACTTCAATATGGATACTAGTAAAAATTTATAGGTATTAGAACAATATACAGAACTTTTGCAGATACCTGAATCAAGCTGGGCAGGGCATGAAGAATGTGACAAACCAGTAGCCTCAATCATGCCTAAAAAAATAAACATTTGAGTAAACTAGTTAGTAAATCTAGCTTTTTAGAAATAAAAAGTGCGGGGGAGTGGTCTGTCCAAGAACATGGACTCTCAAGAGGTTCTAACACAAGGGGCTAACCACACTCTCTGGACCAAGAAACAACGCTGACACTGGGAGTTTACCCAGGCTTGGGCCACCTTGCGGTGTAACGCCCTACTCCTGCATGTCTGATGGATTGCACTGCGATGGATACAGTACAAGATGCAAGCTTGTGGTTGGGTTCCGACTATAGATGCTCGGAGTGAATGAGCCGTCCTTTCCTACGGAGGCGGCTTGCTCCTTATGTAATCGTCCCAGCCCTCTTTCCCGCTCCTTCTAGGCGGGAAAGGGTTACCACACGACGACAAGGATAGTTCTTCGGGGTACAGTGCCACCATCCATGGAAGGACGGTGGGGGCTCTTGATGACGTCCCCCTCGTCTTTTAGTGCCATCTTGGTCCGCTTGCATCGAAAAGAAAGGCCTTGGGTGGTGCTTTGGCGCGGGCGGCTGTCCCCCACGCTTTATACACGAGAATGACAACTGTGGGCAAAGGTGTCTTGTGGCACTGCAGTGCTCTCGTCAGCGTGCAGAGCAGCGCGCGTCACCCGCACATGGCATGTTTTCTCCTGGGGGAAGTCCTCTGGGAGGAGCGAAGAGCTCGAGGTAGAACTCTTCCCCGAGGAAAGGCGACTGCGTTCCTTAGGAGGGGCCATCCACCTGCTGGCCGCATCTTGAGAGGGGTAAAAACCCTCAAGGGAGATTTTCTTCACGAGGCATCCCTGAGGAGGCCCTTGGTGCCCGCTGGTGTTGATTACTCATATCAACAAATCCCCCAGATGGCATGCTGGGGGTTCGAGTTTAGGAAGTGAATAGGCACTAGCGGACTCGACGGTTAATTGGGGGCACGATTTACCCAGGTTCGGGGCCCTCAAGGAGATAAAACCCTTACTCCTTGTATGGTTCGTATTGATGCGAGATTACAATGGAGGGCGCTCTAGTCGACAGACTGGATCTCCAGAGCAGCAGCACCTATTGTGGTGATAATAATTGGATGCCCTCCCTGAGTGGTTCTCCCAGCCTTTATATAGGAGGTTGGGTCTCGAATCCTTACCTGGGTAGGTTTTCAAACCAAAACCCTAGTCGGTGGTTCTTCCAATCCTTGGCCCACAAGTCTTTCGGGTGGGCCGCAGTTTGGGCCTTCTGGAACGTTAGGGTGGATCCTTGCGCTGGGTATTTATCTTTAGCCTAGACCGGATATGCCTGTTAAGGGGACTCAGGAGGCATCCCCACGTCAGTAGCCCCTGAGTGTTTATTCGAATCTGAAGAGACGGGTAAACACACAAAGCTTGTTTGGATTCTTGTGGCTGATAGCCTAGGCTTCATGAAGGATGTGTTAATCATGTGTGGACAAGACTCGAGCATCGAGCTGATGAGTATGTCGTATATTTTCTTATTTGCAGAAGGATGCGGCTTAGTCACTTGGTTCACTCGACGGATCATGACCAATTAATTTCTCTTGGGCAAAAGCAGATCTCACCTACGTAAACTCGAGTCCTCCGGCTCTAATCCGGATAGGTGATCGTTACAACTCGGGCCGCAGAGGACTTATCGAGTCGAACTTAACTTTAAAAGGGGTGCCCGGCGCGTCTGCTAGGATTTTTCATCATGCCTCTAGCACGGAAAACTTCCGGAGAATGCGGCATGAGTGTGATTCCGGGCCGAAAAGACGAATCCTTGAGTCTTACCTTCGCATCCATAAAATGCGGCATCCAGACGTGCCGTTATGGCCGAACGACCCAAGCTTTCAGAATGAAGCGCGATATGTTTATACATCGGACTCGCGATTCTTGTTGAAGTGAACGTCCACTCGCGATTTTGCTTTAGCGGTGCGGCGAGTCCCGTTCCATCGACTTGTAAAGCGGCGAGTGCCACTGTTTCTGCAATACTCGAGCGAGGCGAGCCTTCTTTCTTCTGGATTTATATGAAAGCGATTTCGTGTGCTAGAGTTTTGGTGACATCATGACGCACTCGTCTGCTCCCGATGGGACGTGACATAGTGGGATGAGACGTGGTGGGCCCACCATGCAAGCTTTTTGACCGGAAACCAGCCATCGTGCGCCGGTTTTCCCGCCTGGTGCGTAGTTAATCACACACGATTAGCTTTAAAGATCGTGCAGAGCAATCACCCCTCGGTGTTCCATCTTCACATGGCGCGTGGCAGCCGGGATTGCCACCACGTGTCCCTCTTCAGTGAAAACCAGCAACCCGAGATGTCCTAGCCGCGGTATACAATGAGGTCTGCGGGGAAAGTTACTTTTCCCCTTCGCCCTTCCCATCTTCTTCCTCGAGCACTCTTTCCACCTTCTGTCTCCTGCGAAGAAACTCCATGGCCAGTGGCGGAAGGAGCAAGCGTGCTGCACCAGCAGCGTCGACCAAAAGCGGGGGTGTCACCTCGTCGGCTTCCTAGAGGAAGACCCGCGAATGGCGCTCCTCGAATGTAACGAGGAAGAGCATCGTCCAGATGCAAAGGGATGGATTGATCCCTCCTAAAGATATGAACCATGTGTGACAGCCCGGGAAGGAGGAAGACAACCCGAGCCCTCGAGTTAACAAGCGCGTTGCATTCTCGGAGCGCATCGCGTGAGGTTTGTCTTTCCCCCTTCACACGAGGAAGTCAAAGCCACGACACCTCTTCTGGAGCAAGTCGCAGAACTTTGCACGAAAGCAAGGGGTGCAGCCGCTACAAAATCTCCCCAATGCCCTATGGGAGTACCCGGGTCTATCCGATCTGAGACGCACTTGCGATGACAACCTCTCGCGGGACGAGTTTGAGACAAAGCTTATCGGCATCACCAGTCTGAAGAAGGGAGAAAAATTCACTACTACCGCTGTTGATGCCTTCGACTCCGAGCATCCTCCGACTACAGTGAGTTTTTTTGTTTTCTCTTCGTGTTGTTTCAATTTTTCCGAGTATGCTTCTGAGCGGGTCTGCTCTCCTTTTCTAGAACCAGGATGTGGAGATGTGCTACCCGCACTTCCCGGGAGGACGATGGAGCCTCGGATTTGCTAGCGAGTAACTTCGACGCTCCCCTCGATACCAGCGCCGCGGGTGCAGAGTCGAGCGAAGAGAGGGAAGAGGTTGAGGAAGAGGAAGAAGACGAGAGTTTTAAACTCATTCCCCATAAGCGCCATAGAGGCGAGGAAGACGAGGTGACCTCCAAGGATATTTCTTTGAGTCAAGAGCTTGTCGAGGAGGTTGATCCCCGAGTGGTTCACTCCACGACTCCTCTGAACATGTTTCCTCCTTTACCCAAGAAGCCGAGGGTCCCTACCGCGTGTGACTAGGATGCCTTTGACGACGAGTGAGCCTCTTGCCGTACTAGTGTTGAGTTGTTTCTTTCTTAACTTCTGTTTAGATGCGTGGCGGTCAGCAGGGACAAGTTTGCTTCCTCGTCTTAGTCTGCCAAGCAGAAGGGAGGCAATAAGGAACCTGCCAAGGGCTCGAGTCCGCCTCCAAGAGCTTCGAGTCCTCCTCCAAGGCCTTCGAGTCCGGCGAAAGCGACAATGGATCCCGATTGTGCTCCGCCCATCTTCATGGCTGATCAGTTACAGGATCCCAAAGCAGCTGCAAGACATGAAGCTTTGGGTAGCTCGCCTGATCCACTGTTGCCTCAAAATGGCAAGGCAATATTTTTTCCTTTGTGTCGGGGGGTTACCCCCGAGTAGGGTAAAGGCAAGTGCTAAAGGCAAGATCAGAAGGGATGTTTGGCCGAGTAGCCGGCTACCTGGTACTCCCTACCCAGTCGACTGCTACCCGGTCTTACACCTAGACGGCCAGAAGGATGAATCAAGAGAGTTATGCTCCTCCGAATAGAAGAGCTGGTCCGAGTTAAAATGGCGGAAACCTACTCGGGCCAGAAGTCAAAGGAGCCGTTGTGACACCGAATCCCGCGTATCCCGGGTCCGTACTTGGCACTGTTCACAACACTGTTCATCTGAGGACGGCGTGCCTGACAACGACAGTGTGTCAGCAGGGCATCGCAGGATAGGGGGGACCTACTCTGTGTTCGCCACAGTGATAACAGACTGGACACTTGGTTTTGCCCAACGACTTTCTGCACCGGGACAAATCTAGAAGCCAAAGCTGTCAGCGGGAACTCGAAAGAAGGACGGTGTGCACACAATGTCGACATCTGTTTGTATTTGGCTGTATCCGGCAGGGCACCGAGTATATAAGGTGCCCTGCCCCCTCCTGCGCGAGGGATGCTGACCTAGATTCGGGACTGGTTCACATTCTTGACCTAGTTCATCTGGTAGAGAGAAGAGTGGCTACTCGGTAGCAAGAACCATTGTACTGTGGCTACTCGGTGAGACATCAAAATACAGAAAGAAAGGCAGGAGTAGGGGTTTTACCTCCTCACGAGGGCCCTGAACCTGGGTAGATTGTGTTGTTTGCAGTGCCTGTTTCATCCTTCACGCGTCTACTCGTCGCGTGATCCCTCCCCGAGCGCCTCCAGCGTCCTTCGTCCCCACATCTTTAGCCATCCTATGGCATCTGTCTTGACACCACCACGACAGTTGGCGCCCACCGTGGGGCAACCAGCGGCGCTGGCTGGAGTTACCGTTCGGACGGGATCGATTTCTGCTGCCGGAGAGCGCGTGGTCTGCGGCCTCGTCCACATATTTGGCTCCTTTGACTTTGTCACCGACAACGCCGGCGATTTCGGCGGCAGGGCCATGCCGGAGGGCGGCACGGTTCTTTCTTTCGGTGCGCACCTCGTCTACGTCGCCACTGTCATCGACCGCGAGTACCCCGAGCTGGTGCACGACGCGGAGGATCCACCCGCCGTTATCGCCGCACGTGGGAGGCCGTCGAGCCGCTCTGCGAGCGTCGCGGAGGTGATGATGGCCGGCCCTGCTGCTGACGCCGGGAAGAGCGCGGCTGCTACCGCTGCGGCCGTCGTCGAGGAACTCGCTGGCTCAAGTGCTGGCGGGAAGACGCACAAGCCTTACGAGAAGGAGTGCAACCTTCCGCTCTCCACTACTCCGACGATCCCTGCGTCTGCTGCGCGGACGGGTATGCCGCCTCCCACTGATCTCGAGCTCCTGACCATGAAGGCGCAGCTCGACCGGCAGCGCCAGGAGCTGCTTGCTGAGCAGGCGGAGTTGGAGAAGATTAGGCTAGAGCTTAGCTTAGATCAGCTTGAGTACAACAAAGCTCACGGTTTCACTCCAGTTGTTAGGAGAGCTAGCAAAGTAGGTGCTACGCGTCGCAACTTAGGCGCCGAGATGGCAACTGTTGTAGAGGCTCCCAGTCAGTCCGCCACCGCAAACACCTCCACCCGACCCAGATATAGCACACCCGCCAAAACACTTAGAGCTGCTGAGGCCGTAGCTGCCGAGTTGCCGCATCTAGCTGGCGACGCGCACGTCAGGCAGCAGGAGAGCCTGAACGAGTTGGTGCTAGAGGCTGCTAGGCAGAACGAGGAGTTCCGGAAAGCCAACCCGGGTGCTGGAGCTTCTCAGGTGGTGCACTCGCACGTGGCCAGATCTAACGATCAGGCTTCATCTCCGCATCCTAGCCGTGAGAGAAGCCGGAGTGGGCAGTCCGGCAAGGATAGGCAGATGCAGGTGTACGACCCGGCTGTCGCCGCAAAACAGCTCGCTGTGCCACGACAGTCCGGTCAGAAACACAACGCTGCAGGAGCAGGCTTTCAAGCCCATAAAGCTCAAAGCCAGGCCCGAGATGGAGAGCGCCCAGGTCCTTCTCAGCATCCCGTCGCTCAGCCTACTCGGCAGAGGCAGCAGCCGCGTGCAGTGGCGCCAGTCGCCAACCCGGTGGAGCAGCCTGCAGCTGTGCAGGTGGACAGATATGATGATGGCTACTCGGCGATGGGGATGGCTGGCTATGACATTCTGGATCGTGTGGGCGAGCGCGTGTTGGCGCCTGGAGATGCAAGGCACCAGCTGGACCGGATCAGCTTGTCGGCGCGGCTTGAGAACACGGGACCTCCTGGCCCCGAGTGCTTTGGCCCGCGCATCATGAACGAGCCATCCGTGAAGAACTTCCAGCTCGCAAGGGGCACCAAGAGCTACAACGGCAGCACCAAGCCAGAAGACTGGCTCAACGATTATGTCACTGCAGTCCACATCGCGGGCGGCAACTGGAGATGGGCAGTGCGGTACGTCCCGCAGATGCTAGAGGGTCCAGCTCGCACTTGGCTCAACATTTGCCCAAGAACAGCATAAATTGCTGGCTGGACTTCTCGGATGCCTTTGTCAGCAACTTCACCAGCACCTACAAGAGGCCGAATAGGCCACAGCAGCTGTCCGCTTGCAGGCAGCGGGAATACGAGACGGACCGCGAGTACCTCACTCGGTGGAGCACACTGCGGAACACATGTGAATGTGTGAATGAAGCCCAGGCCATCACTTGGTTTGCGCAGGGTTGCAGACACAGCAGTATGCTGTGGCAAAGGTTGCAGAGGGAGATGCCAAACACTCTGGCGGAGACCATCAAGATTGCAGATCAGTACGCACTCGGTGATCCTACCCAGCCCCTGATGGATTCCTCCGAGCCGAGAAGAAACTTCAACAGCAACAAGCGCAATGAGTTCCGCAACAAGCGCAGGGGTGACCGAATAGATGTTCGGTATGACCCCGAGGAGGTGAATGCAGTGGGTGTTGAAGCTGGGGGCAGCCAAAGGCAAAAACCTGCTGGAGCCTACGGGCAGAACCAGAACCAGGACCAAGGCAACAAGAAACCATTCCGTGCTCCGCAGTCGGGTAGCGGCAACTCGGAGCAGACGAGGAAGTTCGTCTTTGACGACATGAGGGATGGCCCATGCAGTTTCCACACTCAGCACCCCTCAAGGCCTGCTAACCACACAACCCGACAGTGCGAATGGTGGGATCTGATCAGGAATGAAGGCTTGCCTCCTCCTCCTCCTCTGCCAGCTGCAAATGCCAATGTGCAACCTGCTCGCGCACCCGCAGCTCGACCTCCAGTGTTTCCAAGAAGGGAAAACGTGAACCAAGTGGCTTTAGGAGCCAACCGTCACTTCAACAATGAGGGCTACCGCAACAACAACAACAACTACAACCGCAACAACAACAGAGGCAACAATAACTACCAGGGCAACAACAACGGCAACAATGAAGGCGAAGGCCGCAACCAGTACCAAGAACACCATGAGAGCTACATGATCTTCACTTCTGAGCCCGTCGACAAGCAGTCACAGCACATGCGTGCCATGGAGGTCAATGCTGTGATCCCTGCTGTTCCTCACTATATGCATTGGTGCAACCAAGAGATCAAGTGGTCCCGAGTAGATCATCCCAAGGTGATGCCCAACCCGGGTAGTTACGCTTTGGTGGTGGATCCTACCTTCTTGGGTCCCGAGAAGAATGTGAGGTTCAGCAAGGTGCTGATCGACAACGGCAGCAGCATCAACATTGTGTACAGAGACACACTCGAGAAGCTTGGGCTGGCCGAGAACATGCTGCTACCTAGCAAGACCACTTTCCATGGCATTGTGTCGGGAGTCTCGTGCAATCCGATTGGCCGAGTGTGGATAGATGTGCTATTCGGCACCAGGGAGAACTGCCGCACAGAGAGCCTGCAGTTCGAAGTGGTTGATCATCAGAGCCCCTATCACGCTCTACTCGGCAGGCCTGCTCTGAGCAAGTTCATGGCCTCTATCCACACGGCATATCTGAAGATGAAGATCCCTGGTCCCAATGGCGTGATTACCATCTCTGGTGATTACAAGAAGTCCATGGAGTGTGCCTCTGCTGGCTCTCAGTTGGCGGAGTCCATGGTGATTGCTGCCGAGAAGAAAAAGATGTACGAGGTGGTGGCTATGGCGCAATCCGCGCAAGCTGGTGCGCAGGGCGTGCCGAGTACCCAGCACGGGACCGCGTTCCAAGCATCTCAAGAGACAAAGAAGGTCCAGGTCGACCCTGAGTTCCCCGACCGCGTAGCCATCATTGGCTCCGGGTTAGCGGAGAAATAGGAAAGCGAGCTCATCCACTTCCTCCGTGAGAATCGGGACGTGTTCGCTTGGTCCAATGAAGATTTACCAGGGGTCCCGAGGGAGTTGGTTGAGCACTCGTTACATGTGCGTCCTGACGCCAAACCAGTGAAACAGGCTATGCGCCGTTTCGGAGATGAGAGAAGGAAGGCCATTGGTGACCAGATCACCAAGCTGCTGATAAGCAATTTCATCATGGAGGTGCTGCACCCGGATTGGCTAGCCAACCCGGTCATGGTCGAGAAGAAGAAGGAGGATCCCAAGGCTGCTACTGCATGGCGCATGTGTGTCGACTACACCGACTTGAACAAAGCATGCCCCAAGGATCCTTTTCCGCTACCTCGCATCGATCAGGTGATCGACTCCACTGCTGGTTGTGAACTGCTGTCTTTCATAGATGCCTACTCTGGTTTCCACCAGATAGCTCTCAATCCTGCTGATCAAATAAAGACTGCTTTCATTACCCCGTACGGGGCTTATTGCTATCGTGTCATGTGTTTCGGGTTGCGGAATGCGGGTGCTACTTATCAGCGGTGCATGCAGAAATGCCTGCACGATCAGCTCGGCAAGAATGTGCAGGTGTACGTAGATGACATTGTCATCAAAACGAATAAAACACATACTCTGCTTGCCGACCTCGAGGAAACCTTTGCCAACTTGCGCAAGTATAAAATGAAGCTGAACCCGAGTAAATGCCCCTTTGGCGTCCCGGCTGGCAAGCTACTCGGCTTCCTGGTGTCCAGTCGGGGCATTGAAGCCAATCCTTCAAAGATAAAAGCTATTGAGAGCATGTCTTTGCCGAGATCCCTGAAGGATGTGCAAAAATTCACTGGTTGCTTGGCATCTCTGAGCCGCTTCCTGGGCCGAATGGGCGAGAAGGCCCTGCCTCTGTACCAGCTGATGAAGAAAAGTGACAAGTTTGTCTGGACTCCGCAAGCGGATGTGGCATTCAACGAGCTGAAGGCAATGCTGGCTAGCGCTCCCATCTTGGCTAGTCCGCTACCCAAGGAGCCAATGCTGCTGTACATTGCTGCCACCAACCGAGTAGTCAGTGTGGTGATTGTGGTGGAGCGAGAAGAAGAAGGCAAGAGTGTGAAGCGCCCAGTGTACTACCTCAGTGAAGTGCTGTCCAGCTCCAAGCAAAACTACCAGCATTACCAGAAGATGACCTACGGCGTGTACCTGGGCGCCAAGAAACTGAAGCAGTATTTCCAAGAGCATCCCATCACTGTTGTGAGCTCTGCTCCCATCTCGGATATCATGGGTAACAAAGAGGCGAGTGGCAGAGTAGCCAAGTGGGCAATCGAGCTGGCCGCGTACGCTCCAGCGTATGCGAGAAGAGAAGCTATCAAGTCTCAAATCCTGGCAGAATTTCTGGTGGACTGGGCTGAGGTGCAATACGAACCTCCTGCTCCAGTCTCAAATTACTGGAAGATGCACTTCGATGGCTCGAAGGTGAAGGAAGGCCTCGGTGCTGGCGTAGTGCTTACGTCACCCAAACGAGATCAGCTCAAGTACGTGCTGCAGATTCATTTCAAGGCGTCCAACAATGTAGCAGAGTACGAGGCCGTGGTGCACGGCTTGCGAGTAGCCAAGGAGGTTGGCGTGCAACGCATCATATGCTATGGCGATTCAGATCTGGTGGTGCAGCAAGTCTCTGGCACTTGGGATGCTCTAGATGCCAACATGGCATCATACCGCTTCCTGGTACAGCCTATGACTGGGTTCTTCGAAGGCTGCGAGTTCCAGCATATTCACCGAGCAGAGAACAAAGCAGCAGACGAGCTGTCCAAGTTGGGATCTTCTCGGCAATCCATCCCGGCGGGGGTTGCCTTAGAACACTTGAGGAAGCCATCCATCAAGCCATCTCCCAACTCGGAATCCATATTCGTTCCTTCTCTGCCAAGTGAAGAATCCGTTCCAATGGAGATCGACTGGGAGAATGCAACAAAGAACCCGGGGACTGCCGCTCCCTACTCAGGGACTGCCGTTCCCTACTCGGGGACTGCCATCCCATACTCGGGGACTGCCACTCCATACTCGGGGACTGTTGTCCTTAACTCGGGGACTGTCGCATTCATTGAGGAGGTCCTTGCCAATCGTTCAGGGCTCCAGAGAAGTTCTCCCAACCCTAAAGAGCAGCCAGAGGTGCCTGTCCCAATGGAAGTGGACGAACCAGTGTTTCCCACACGGGAGACACCGAGTTGGGCCATGCCCATATTATCCTTTCTAAAGGACGGTACTCTGCCAGGAGACGAGGTGATCGCAAGGCAGATTCAGAGAAGATCCAAGGGCTACACTATATTCAGAGATGTGCTGCACAAAAGAAGTGCCACCGGCGTGCTGCAACGTTGTGTGGACCCAGAAGAAGGAGGAGAAATTCTGTTGGAGATACATCAAGGAGAATGCGGGCACCACGCCTCTTCTCGGGCATTGGTCAAGAAAGCTTTTCGGCATGGCTTCTACTGGCTCACAGCTCTGCAGCAAGCTGAAGACATCGTGAGGAAGTGCAACGGCTGCCAGATGTTCGCGAGTAAGATTCACATGCCTACTTCCGAGTTGAAAACCATTCCTATCACATGGCCGTTTGCTGTATGGTACCTGGATATGGTTGGCCCCTTCAAGCCGGCTAAAGGCAACATGACACACATCTTAGTCATGGTGGACAAGTTCACCAAGTGGATTGAAGTGAAGCCTATTCGGAAGTGCGATGGAGCTACAGCCGTGAAATTCTTAAAGGATGTGATCCTGAGATACGGCTACCCACACAGCATCATCACCGACAATGGCACGAATTTCGCAGAAGGGGCAATGGTGCGGTTCTGCAGAGATAAGCACATCCGACTAGATGTTGCATCTGTTGCGCATCCCGCCTCCAATGGGCAAGTGGAAAGAGCAAACGGCATGGTGCTGGCAGGCATAAAGCCAAGGCTGATTGAGCCGCTGCTGAAAACACCTGGGTGTTGGCTAGACGAGTTGCCAGCGTTGTTGTGGAGTCTAAGGACTACCCCTAACCGGTCAACCGGCTACACGCCATTCTTCTTGGTATACGGGGCTGAGGCCGTGTTGCCAATAGACTTAGAGCATGACTCCCCCCGAGTAACCCTCTACACTGAGGTGGAGGCGAGAGAAGCTCGAGAAGATGACGTTGACCTGCTCGAAGAAGCAAGAGAGCTTACTCTGTCACGTTCAGCTATCTACCAGCAAAACCTGCAGCGTTATCATAGCCGAAAGGTGAACCCAAGAGTTTTCCGAGAAGGAGACATGGTCCTCAGGCTTGTGCAACGCATAGCCGGGATGCACAAATTGTCTCCTCCATGGGAAGGGCCCTTCATTGTGAGCAAAGCGCTGCACAATGATGCCTATTATCTCGTGGACATGCGTCCTTCACAGGAGAACAGGGCAGATAAAGCTGGAGAGGAATCCAAGCGCCCTTGGAATGTAGCCCTACTTCGTCGCTTTCATTCGTGAGCAAAGATGTGTATGTACTCTCTTATCCAAGTTAAAATTCTACCCTGCAATCTGAAATTCAGCTCGGGGACTGCCCTCGCCTAAAATTGCTCTGTGTGTTCTTACTCGGCTTCACGCTTTGTCTATTCGGTTGCTCTGCTTCAAATTTCATAAGTACGTTGAGTATTGTGTTTAAACCTACATGCCAACTCTTCGACTATGCTGCTGTCCGAAACCCGGCTTCATGGCAAGCAAGAGAACAAGCAAAAGGTCAATGAGCACAAGAAAAATTACTAAGGAAAGAAAAAGTGCAGGAACTGAGTAGGATGTTTTTTACTGTTGTTTCTTATTAACTCCTTCTCGGCTAAGTGGTGGGCTGCGTTACTATGAGTGTTTCTAAGTGGCTAAGTATTTGCAACTCCAACTTCGAATTCTTGTGACTCGAATACCAAAAAAGCAACGAGTTGCGGGTAAGAGCTGAGATGAGAAGGAAGAGCGAATAAGAACTGCAACTCGGGAACTTGCATGTTAACGCGACCTGGCATCCGAGCCAAAGTTGCTCAAACTAACTAAGTTAAATATCAAATGTGAATAAAACTGAGTAGCAAACGACAAGCATAATTGTTTCGATACATCTGCACCCGGCATCCCGGGGATCTGATAAAAGTTTCGAGAATAAAGTTGCAGGAAGTAGTCAAGTAGAAGCAGCAGTGTTCTTGGCGCTGGCCTTGGTGGCTTCAGCGTCAGCGTTGGCCTTGGCGGCTTCAGCTTCAGCGCTGGCCTTAGCAGCATCAACCTCCAAGTTGGCGGCATCGGTCTTCGTGGCATCCGCATCCGGCTCAGTAGCAGCTTGTTCAGAAGTGGCAGTGGCCATCGAGGTGGCGTCCGTAGCCGAGGTGGAGGCCGCAGTCTGAGCGCGGAGTCGCGCCGTGTGCCCGCCATTTCTTCAGCTCGGCCTTCACGCCAGTCAGCTTCTCGGCAAGCCCACGGATGGTTGGTGGCGCAGTCTCCCGCGGCCAGAATAGGTCGTGAAGTTGGAAGGCAGTGCGCACCAAATCGGTGCCCACGCCCCTTAGGCGCTGGAGCTGGACCTGCATGGTGGTGATGCTGTCTTCAATTGAAGCCTTGGCATCCATAGGCTCGCCCTTCTCGGTGCGAACAGCTTGGGCCTTTGCCAGAGCAGGCTTGCAAGACGAGTCGAGGTCGGGGAAGATTTCTGAAAGAGCTATCAAAGAGATTAGAGACAGGGGCAGAATAGAGAAATGAGTCGAGTAGAAGAGAAGTAGAAGGGAAGAGTGCAGTGCAAAGAAGTGGGCACTTACTATTCAGGTCGTAGAGTAGCGCCTGCAGCTTGTTCTTCCATGACTCTTCGTCAGCGACATGCTTCTCTTCTACCTTCCGGAACTGCGCCAGCTGGAGCATGAGATCCGAGTTTCTCTCCTTCAGTGTCTTGCATTCCAGCTCGAGAGCCCTTTGCTTGACCGCGGCTGGTGCTTCGGTCTTCTTCTTATCGGCCACTGCTTTATCTCTCTCGGTAGCTAGATCAATGGCTTTCTGGAGAGCAGTTCGCAGCTGGACCTGCAATGGTTCCATCTCGGAGAGGTGCCTTTTCTTGAATTCCACCTCAAGGCTTGCAAGCTGCTGCTGCACCTCAGCAGGCTTGAGACAGTCGAGATGCTCCTCGACAAACTTCTTATGATCTTCTGTGAAAAACAAAGCACGGTCAGCAGAGTAGCGAAGATGAAAGCAAGAAAACAAGCCGAGAAGACATCAACTCACCTTCCAGCTTCTTGATCGTGGCTTGGCCGCTCTCAACAAAGGCGCGGCAGTTCGCATGCTCCTCTTCCAAGGTTTTAAATTTGCCTGCAGAGAATGGCCGATTAGAGCAGAAAGCAAAAGCGGGCGTAAGCACCAAACGCAGGAACCGCGTAGCTAAAAGCTTACTTTCGACTTCGGAGATCTTAAGGTCGCTATCCATGACCTCCTTCTCCGCCGCCTCATCGGACTTGCGCTCCAATTCCAGGGCCTCAAGACGCCTCCTAGCGATGCTGTGGTTCCATAGCAGCCGCCGGTACAGGTTGGTTCTTTTCAGAAGGCCATTCTGAGAGGAAGAAGGAAAAAGAATCAGACAAAGTCGTGAAGATTCAACCCGAGAAGGCGGCAACTCGGCTGAGTACCCGCCTACTCGGCCAGAATCTCGGGGACTGGGTGGTGGATAAGAAGAAGGAGAAGAATAGAAGAGAAGGAAAATGCAACTCGGGACGAATGAGCAAAGCTTACCGCGTAAGTCTGTTCAAGATCCTCTGCGGCCTTGCGATGGACAAACAGCTT
Organism: Alopecurus myosuroides; assembly: GCA_028641055.1. NCBI lineage: Eukaryota > Viridiplantae > Streptophyta > Magnoliopsida > Poales > Poaceae > Alopecurus > Alopecurus myosuroides. The sequence goes on along the minus strand of CM054058.1, from coordinate 371,548,778 downwards.
GGCAGCGAGCGTGCTGGTATTGGACGAGATAGTCATGGGTTTATAACCCATGTCCGCCTTGTTCCAGTCGATGCGCATGTGATCCAAATCGCCCAAAGACGCGCCGTGCCAGTTCGTGTTGCCAAGAACTTCGCTGTCCCACTCAGCGTCAATAAATCCAACCCGGTCGACTATCTGCTCAAGGCCCGTGGACGTTACCTCGGTTTCCTGAACCTCGCGCGAGTAGATCGAGACGGATCGGTCCTTATTCCTGGCTGGAGGCTTGGAGTCCACCGGCGTGGCCTGTTTGACCCTCCTGATAGCAAGTTTCTTCTCGGCTGGGGTCATTGGGATGCTGTGCTGCTGGCTCATCTTCACCATGTAAGGTGGGAAGGTGGGTGGATCTGGGAAGCTGGATCCTGCGGCGGTGTCAGCAGCCGCGTCAGGTTCACGGATGGTGAGCTGGCCGGGCTTGGCAGTTGGTCTTGGCGGCGGCATCGTGGCAGCACCACGCGCACCGCTACGCGAGGGATTCCTGCGGACAGTGCCCTCTGGCTGGCCAGCTGGCTTCTCGGCGGTCTGGTTCCCGGAAGTTTGCTTCTCGGCGGCCTTCTTCTCGGCGGCCTTCTTTTCAACGGTTTCCTGCTTGATCTTCTTGATAAGCTGCTTGGCTGGAGGGCTGGATGCTGTCTTGGTTTTCTTCACTGATGGGGAGTTTGGCGCGGTGGAGGAAGTGCCCTGCTGGGTAGGCGGCGCCAAGGGCACGCTACCGGCGTAGCATCCGGCTGAGCGCTACCCTGCGCGGCGTCTGGTTGCGCGCCGCTCAAAGGGTACTGCTCCATCTCATCAATTGTCTCAACCCGCTGCTCGGCAGCGGGGTCTTGCTGTGTGGCGTCTTGTCCTTCTACCCGCGGCTGGGCCGCGGGGTCGTCATGCTCAGCAGCCCCTGTCGCTGGCTGCTCTTGGTCCTCTTCTCGCCGCTCAAGAGCGGCGTCATCATGCTGCTCAAGATCTTGTTCTAAGTTCTCCTCGGCCGTGGTGGCCGGAGGAGAAGGCGGCCTCGCGTCGCGATCAGCATCCCGCGCCTCTTGTTCTGCGCGGGCCTGCTGCTCCTGCTCGGTGTCGTGGGCGTCGGTGTCCATGTACCGAGCGTCCTCGGAGTCGTCTCCTTTCACGGGAGAGGATGCGCGTGCCCCGTCCCGAGCGGCGTCCTCGTCCTCCTCAGAGATCTCGATGAGTTTGTCAACATCGATGGTGGTCTTCTTCTTGGGTTTGGTGGATGCGACGGCAGCACTAGCGTCCAAGGGGGCGCTGAAGAGAAGAAAGAAGTTTAGAAAAGGAAAAAGGACAGAAGAAATCGAGAAGAAACAGCGGAGTAAAAGGATTGGGAAATTGCGGCCACAGAGGTGTATAGCTTAGGAGAAAGTGGCTTACCCTTTGCGGGAAGGGGGTAGCCGTCGCCCTTTTGCCACGGCCTTCTTGGTCTTCTTCCCGGCCGTCTTCGTCTTCTTGGAGGGGGGCTCCTGAGCACCGCTACCCGTCCTCTTGCGAGTAACAGGAGCAGCGACTGCAAGCGGATCAACGGCCAGGGCGTCCTCCTCCTCGTCCTCGCCCTCCTCCTCAGCGCCGGCATCGTCTGTACCATTGGGAAGAAGGAAACAGTTCAGAAGCGAGAGGAAGTGGGGTTGCGCTACTAGCGGCCAGACAAGATGAGCTCAATTACCTTCGTCATCATCCTCGGACCAATCACGGACAGACGCATCTACGTGATGCTTCTCCGTCTGAGCGGCATGAGGGAGGTTGAGCTTGTCCGCGGTCTCGAAGGAGACCTCGTCGTCTTCCTCTCGATCGTCCGACCAATTGTCCTCGAAGCGTTCCATGCTCTCAGCGAGCTGGCGAGCAAGGACCTGAAGAATAGAGAAACATCACAAGTTAGTCGAGTAGCATAGAGGCATCCTACTCGGCAAGGCGTGCAAACATAAAGCACATTAAGCCTAAGCAGTGCTACTCCGTGTGCTACTCGGCAAGGCATGCAAACATAAAGCACATTAAGCCTAAGCAGTGCTACTCCGTGTGCTACTCGGCAAGGCGTGCAAACATAAAGCACATTAAGCCTAAGCAGTTCTGCTAAGTGCCCTACTCGACGCAGAGTACAAATACTAGTCGCTGCAAGATAAGAAGGCTATCTACTCGGAACACGCATACAAGAAATAGGCTAGGAAGTACATACCCGCTCGATTGGCTTCGTACGGCTGTATGGGATGAAGCCATACTGCCAATTGTCCCTGAGGCCAGTGGTCATGATGGACCGCGCATGAGCGGCGACATCCGCGTTGCTGAGCTCGAATGTGGTTGTCCGAGTACAGTCGCGGGGGCCGCCCATGTAGCACATGGGGTGGACGCGGTGCTGGAGCGGCAGCACCCGCTTGGAGATCCAGCAGGTGATTGGGTCGTCGCTCTTGAGCCCTTCTCCGGCCAGGTAGGCGAGGCGCTCGTCCATCTGCTTCAGGTTGCTGTCGATGGATGGCTTGGTCCGCCAGTTCTGCCCGGTGGGAGCTCGATTGCTCCAACAGGGCAGGTTGATTCGGTCCTCCACCTTGGCTCCCTTCGTGGCAGGGACATTCTGCACGTACAGGAGCGTCCTCTGCCACTTGCGGACAGAATCCAATCCCTTGATGCGCGGATGGTTGGTTCCAGGGCGCTGCACCATCATGGCGCTGCCGGTCTCTGTTATCCGGCTGCTGGTGTCCGCGCCGTCCTTCTTGCCTTTGCTCTGCTGGCGAAAGAAGAAATACCTGGACCAAGTCTCTGTCGTGGGGCGAACGCCCAGGAAGGCCTCGCATACCACGGCGTGGTACGAGAGGAAGACGACGGCATTCGAAGGGAGATGGTGCATCTGGAGGCCGTAATGGTCGAGGAACGACCGGAGGAAATTTGATGCTGGAAGCCCGAATCCTCGCGCGAAGTGCGCGAGGAAGACGACGTGCTCACCTTCCTGCGGGGCCGGGACGAGCTCACCGTCAGGTTGCCGGCAGCGAACACCGGGAGGAACTCGCTGGGTGTTCACCAGCCATTGGCAGTCCTCGGCGGTGACCTCGGATCCGGCCCAGCCGGCGCGAGCGTTGTCGTCGCGAGCCATGGCGGTGAGGAGGAAATTGGGGAAAAAGATCGAACGATTTGGTGTGTGGAGAAGCTTGCGGCGGCGCAGTGAGTTGCGCAGCGGCGAGGAGCTCTGCGGCGGCGGAGAAACGAGAAGGCAGAGGGGAAATTGTGAGCGGAAGGAGAAGAAGGAGTTACCGAGGGGGTATTTATACCGCTCCTCGGATTACCGTTACGAGTTGAGGAAGTGGGATCGATCGTGGCAGTAATCGTGTGGCGTGGGGTCTGTGAGCCGGTTAGAAACGCACACAGCGCGGAACGCGCGCGTAACGGCCGCATTAGATCCCACGACGAGATTGTGGACAATTACTGCGCGTGATGGGACGTAACGGGCTGGTAGGCCCACCCCGTGAAAACTGGGCGCGTGGCCTGTCAGTTCCCGGGCACCGAGGCGTCGAAGTCGTGTCCGCGTGACACGTGCCCAGTTGCAGCGCGGAAAGCCGGATTGTGCTCTGTCACGCAGAGATTCCGTTTCAAGATTTCACCAAGTCATTTTACTCGGCTACAGAGAAGAAAAGTGGCCCTATTCGGAAGAGAATAAACAAGATCAAGGGCTACTCGGAGGTTTTCATGCGGTATCCCAAGGTTCAAGGGCAAGACTGTCAAGGTTGTTTTTTAAGCTGGCAGGGCCCAGTGGACGAATTCGCAAAACTCTACCAGCTTCGGGGACTGCTGTCGGGGGGTTACCCCCGAGTAGGGTAAAGGCAAGTGCTAAAGGCAAGATCAGAAGAGATGTTTGGCCAAGTAGCCGACTACCTGGTACTCCCTACCCGGTCGACTGCTACCCGGTCTTACACCTAGACGGCCAGAAGGATGAATCAAGAGAGTTATGCTCCTCCGAATAGAAGAGCTGGTCCGAGTAGAAATGGCGGGAACCTACTCGGGCTAGAAGTCAAAGGAGCCGTTCTGACACCGAATCCCGCGTATCCCGGTTCCGTACTTGGCACTGTTCACAGCACTGTTCATCTGAGGACGGCGTGCCTGACAGCGACAGTGTGTCAGCAGGGCGTCGCAGGATAGGGGGGACCTACTCTGTGTTCGCCACAGTGATAACAGACTGGACACTTGGTTTTGCCCAACGACTTTCCGCACCGGGACAAATCTAGAAGCCAAATCTGTCAGCGGGAACTCGGAAGAAGGACGGTGTGCACACAATGTCGACATCTGTTTGTATTTGGCTGTATCCGGCAGGGCACCGAGTATATAAGGTGCCCTGCCCCCTCCTGCGCGAGGGATGCTGACCTAGATCCGGGACTGGTTCACATTCTTGACCTAGTTCATCTGGTAGAGAGAAGAGTGGCTACTCGGTAGCAAGAACCATTGTACTGTGGCTACTCGGTGAGACATAAAAATACAGAAAGAAAGGCAGGAGTAGGGGTTTTACCTCCTCACGAGGGCCCTGAACCTGGGTAGATTGTGTTGTTTGCAGTGCCTGTTTCATCCTTCACGCGTCTACTCGTCGCGTGATCCCTCCCCGAGCGCCTCCAGCGTCCTTCGTCCCCACATCTTTAGTCATCCTATGGCATCTGTCTTGACACCACCACGACACTTTGAGTAGTTTTTTCTTTATCGGGTGCACGTCAGTGCTCCCGATGGGAGTAACCCCGAGTCTGTAGTCGAATATTTATAGTCAGTTACAGACTCAAGTAATTTTGTCATGGTATCGGCCAGTCTGTCTTTATCGGGTGCACGACAGTGCTCCCGATGGGAGTAGCCCCCGAGTCTATAGTCGACTGTTTACAGTCGGGTATAGACTCAATCGGCATTTGTACTGATTTTGTGTTCATTTGTTTGCAGGCTATCTTTGAGTCATTGAATGTTTTCGGACGTTGCCTCGCGGTCGCAGAAGCTGAATGTGTCACTCTTCTCAGGGAGCGCGACCAACTCCTTTAGGATCTCCAGTCTTCGAGGGGTGAGTTTTTTTGAATGTTGCGAGTGGCACAACTCCTCCTTTTCTTCTCTATGCTTAGCACGTCTGTTTTGCTTTTCAGATGAGGCTACCCGCGCCAACACCGAGAGGGATGAGGCTCGTGATCGAGTGAAGGGCCTCGAGAAGGAGCTGGAATCAGCTCGGAAGGAGGCCGCCGATCAGATCGCGAAGTCACGGGAGGACCTGAAGAAGATAGACGAGGAAGGCCAGTCTCATTACAATGAGCCGACTGATATACTTCGCCCCGTAGCCACAACCTTGTCGAGTATGTCATTCGCAAGTTTTCGTCGATGTTGTTTATTTTTTATGTTTCTTCCGATGTCACACTTTCTTGGGATTTGCAGATGCGCTCAGAGTTTCTCTAGCAATCCAAGGGCCAAGTCAGGGTTGACGCTTTGAGGGATATCTCTAACCAGCTGGAAGGACATAGGGGGAAGGCCGCTTCCGTCCTCCGCGAGGCTTCGCATGCCCTTTCTTCGCTGCACAAGAAACTATTCGTGGGGAGGAAAACTCCTTCGACTCTGGATGGCCTTTTATAGGTTTTCCTTAGTGAGGAAGATACCCTTCATGAGTACACTCTTGCTCAAACCGAGTGCGGTGCAAAGACGGCCATCCAGATTGCTTTGGAAAATAACATCCAGGGTGACTTGGAGAAGATTTACTCGGAGCCTCCCAAGGATAGCGCGGGCAAAAAGGTAGCGATTAAATCTTTTGCCGCTCGCGCTGAGAAGTTAGCCAGGATGCTTTCAAGGCTAATGTCTCGCGGTCACAGCACAAAATCTGCTATGAGCGAATCTGTCTCTGGAAAATCCAGTGTTCCTTAGGGTAGAGAGTGTTCCTTCTTTTGCCTTCCAGTCTATAATGAACTTATGTGTGTGCTTGAAGTACTCTGTGTTTGTTTTCTAAATGTGGGAGTTTGGAGTGTTGGCTGAATTTTCTTTTTCTTTACTCCATATTCTTCCGAAGGGAGTAGCCCCCGGACACTCGAAAGTAATTTTCGATGCGACTATCGAGTGACTTTGAGCCATGCGACTCAGTAGTTTGCATCTTGTTCTTCTTGTTTCAGGTTGCTGAGGCTGGCTCTGGATCTTCGAGTGCTCCGAAGGTTCCTGCAATGTCCTCTTTGACGGATGCAAGTATGGCTGCTTCTCTTCGTGGTCGTGTTGCTGGCGGCGAACGAAATTTGAAGGCCTTGCAAGGTGTCGTAGATGTTGCAAAGTCAAAGCAGAAACTTGATGTTACACGTGAACAATTTCCCATGGAGGAATTGGCGAGTGTCGCGAGGGATTTGCTCTATATGTTCTTCAAGCCCCCAGTCTACTTGATTTTGTTTCTTCTTCTGATGTTTCCTTCGTGTTTGCAGGCATTGAGCATAACATGGTTCATAAAGGCAGTGGGTGAATAATCAGATTGCTTCTGAATTCGGTAGTTAGAATATTCACGCCTGCAATTTCTAGTTTGATCGAAGCAGGGGTTTCATCATGGCGACTCTTCATTATCGGGTGCGTCAAGTCCATGTTTTATTGACTCATGCGGGGAGGCACTGTCTTTGATTTATGAGACTTTGTATCCGCTGGATGTTGCTCCCGATCGGCTGAGTACGCTGCTAATAAAATTTCGTCGAGTCGAAGATGTTTGCGAGTGTGTGTGTCATCAGTTGGTCCGCGGGGCTCAGGTTTCATTGGCTTTTGTGCGACTTTGGCATCCCAATGTGAACTTCAATTCTGTTGCGCAACTGCCTCTTACCCAAGGGATTCGACTAGATTTTGGTCCCATTATGAAGTAGTGTGGCCTGCTGCTGAGCGCATTATTCTATTGACTGCTGCTGAGACAGAGCAATTGTCCGAGAGGGTGCGAGCCGTCATTAGCCTTGTGTTGTTCGCGACTTTCTAAGGTGTATGTACCTTGTATTTCTTGTAAATGAGTGTGTTTACTTGTTATGCTAGTTTGGCGTAGCCCCCCCCCCCCCGTGTGTTGGGGTGTGACCTTCTTTAGCATGTGTTCAGTATTCGAAAGAATAATGAAGCGAGGAAGTGAAGATGCTTTATTTAAATGGATGAGAAGCCATGTATTTGTTCGAGTTACACCATGGCCGGAACAGCCTTATTTATAGAGGAAAATGACTTCCTAAGGGTAGAATTTGCGCATGTGCGCAACATTCCACGGGTTGGAGTAGAGATGTCGGATCCCAGGTCCTTGAAGCGGTATGCACCTCCCATGATGACTTCGTGAATTATGTAGGGTCCCTGTCGTGGTGGTGTCACGGCAGATGCCATGGGATGGCTAAAGATGTGGGGACGAAGGACGCTGGAGGTGCTCGGGGAGGGATCACGCGACGAGTAGCCGCGTGAGGTACGAAGTAAACACTGCAAACAACACGATCTACCCAGGTTCAGGGCCCTCGTGAGGAGGTAAAACCCCTACTCCTGCCTTTCTTTGTGTATTTTGGTGTCTCACCGAGTAGCCACAGTACAATGTTCTTGCTACCGAGTAGCCACTCTCCTCTCTAGGTGATGAACTAGGTCAAGAATTAGGTCACCAAGTGTTCGATCTCAACGTGCCCCTCGCAGGAGGCGGCGGGGCACCTTATATACATGGTGCCCAGCCGGATACGTCCAAACATGGACAAGTGTCGACATAGTGTGCACATCGTCCTTCTTCCGGGTTCCCGCTGACAGCTTTGGTTCCTAATCTTGGCTGCATCTGGAAAGTCGTTGGGCAAAACAAGGGGACAGACTGGTATCACTGTGCCAAACACAGAGTAGGCCCCCCTTATCCTGCCACGGCCTGCTTCCATGCTGTCACTGTCAGGCAGGCCGGTCCCAGATGAACAGTAGTTCGAATACTGCCAAGTACGGACCCAGGATACGCGGGATCCTGTGTCAGAACGGCTCCTTTGACTTTCTGGCCCGAGTAGGTTCCCGCCAATTTTACTCGGGCCAACTCTTCTACTCGAATGGATGGAACTTGACTGATATCTCCTTCCGGTCATCTTGAGGCGAGACCGAGTAGCAGTCGACCGGGTAGCAGGTACCGGGTTGTCGGCTACTCGACCAAACCTCTCTTCTGTAAGTTGCCTTTACCACTTGCCTTTACCCTACTCGGGGGTAACCCCCCGACAGCAGTCCCCGAAGCTGGTTGAGTCTTGCGAACTCGTTCACTAGGCTCTGCCAGCTTAAAAACCAATCTTTTCAACATAGCCCTTGAGCCTCAAGATGCCGAGTAAAGGACCTCCGAGTAGTACTCTAGAAAGTACCTTGAGTTTCCTGTGTTCCGAGTAGCACCAGCTTTCTACTCTGTAACCGAGTAAAAAGACTTAGAGAATTTTTCCTCTGGCGTCTCTGCAGCGCAGAGCACAATCCAGCCTTCCGTGCTGCAACTGGACGCGTGTCAAGCATCCGTGACTCCGTCGTTTCGCTGCCGCGACACGACGTGCCACGCGCCCAGTTTTCACGGGGCGGGCCCACTGGCTCGTTATGTCCCATCATGCGCAGTAATTGGCCACGATCTGGTAGTGGGATCTGCTGCGGCCGTTACGCGCGCGCCTCGCGCGTGCGTGCGTTTCCAGCCGGCCACAGACCCCACCACACGCCACGATCGATCCCACTTCCCCGATGGTAACGGTAAACCGCGGAGAGGGTATAAATACCTCCGCCGGTAACTTCCTTTTCTCCTCCCTTCGCACTTTTCCCCTTTCGTCTCTCTGTTCTTCTCCGCCGCCGAGCTCTCCGCCGCCGCGCAACCTTTCGCGCCGCTGCGGATTCTTTTCTTCCACCCAATCTCTCCGACTCTCCCCCATCCGCGCACCCCTTGCCATGGCTGCTCGCGCCGGCTGGGCTGGCTCGCACGTCACCGCCGAGGATTGCGCCTGGCTCGTGAACACCCGGAGGGTTCCTCCTGGTGTTCAGTGCCGGCCGTCCGACGGCGAGCTCGTGCCAACCCCGCAGGAGGGCGAGCACGTCGTGTTCTTGTCGCACTTCGAGCGCGGATTCGGCCTGCCGGCCTCCGACTTCCTCCGCCGCTTCCTCGACCACTTCGGTCTCCAAATGCACCACTTGCCACCAAACGCCGTCGTCTTCCTCGCCTACCACGCCGTGGTGTGCGAGGCCTTCCTTGGTATCCATCCCACGACGGATACCTGGCTGAAGTACTTTCATCTTCGCCAGCAGACCACCGGGAAGAAGGAAGGCGCGGGCGTGCCGCGCGCAACCGACACCGGCTGCGCCATGATGGTGCAGCGGTCGGGAACCAACCATCCCCGTATCAAGGGGTTGGAATCCGTCCGAATGTGGCAGAAGACGTTCCTCTACGTCAAGAACATCCCCGCCACCGAAGGAGGAAAGGTAACTGATCGAATCAATCTTCCCGCTTGGAGCAACCGTGCTCCCACCGGGAAGAATTGGAAGGCGAAGCCCTCCAACGACCTCAACTCGAAGGAGATAGAGGCGCGGCTCGGTGTTCTAATCGGCGAGGGCCTCAAGAGCGATGATCCTGTGGCTTGCTGGATCAAGAATCGCGTGCTGCCTCTGCAGGAGCGCAGCCACCTGATGTGCTATATGGGAGGTCCCCGCGACTGCACCAGAACGACCACCATCGAGCTCGGCAACGCGGATGTTCCTGAGCACGCAAGGGCCATCCTGACGACGAACCTCGGCGAGCACTGGCAGTATGGGTTCATCCCATTCAGCCGCACGAAGCCGATTCCGCGGGTACGCTCTTCTTTCTCTGCTTTCTATATATGTATTCCGAGTAGCAAACTTCCTCTTCTCGCCGCGACTAGCAACCGCATTCGGTACCGAGTAGAGTACTTAGCTGAATTGCCTAGGCTTAGTGTGCTTTGTGCCTGCACGCCTTTCCGAGTAGGATATTTAGTGAAACTGCTTAGGCTTAGTGTGCTTTGTGTTTGCACGCCTATCCGAGTAGGACACCTCCCTGCTACTCGGCTACCTTGTGACACTTTTCCGCTCTTCAGGTCCTCAATCGCCAGCTTATGGAGAGTTGTGAGCGCTTTGAAGGCAACTGGTTTGCTGACCGAGAGGAGGACGACAAGGCCTCCTTTGAGACTGCTGACCAGATCAACCTTCCTCACTCTCCTACGACCGAGAAGCAGCCTGCTGAACCATCTCTTCGCGACTGGTCTGATGACGGGTTCGAAGGTAACTGAATTCACGCTCTCCCTTTGCGAAAAGCACAGGCCCTTTGCCTGCTGTTTCTGAAGTGTTTTCCTTCCTTCTTAATTCACAGATGCTGAAAATGCTGAGGACGAGGTTGAGGATGAAGACGAGAACGAGGGCGACCGGGTCCTTGACGTCAACCCTGTGTCCGTCGCCGCTCCTGTCACCCGTAAGCGGACAGGAAGTGACGCCCAAGAGCCCCCCGCCAAGAAGAGAAAAGCAGCCGAGAAGAAAAAGGCGACCAAGGCGGTCGTGAAGAGAACAAAGCGAACAATCCCCTCCACCAAAGCGTAAGTTCCTTCTCGGCTAACTCCCAATTCCGCACTCTGCTGTTTCTCTTATCCTTCCTCTGCTTCCTTCTAATTTCTGATTTTTCCTTTCTCACCAGAGCTCCCTTGGATGCAAACGCTGCTTTCGCGCCTGACCAGGCCAAGAAACAAGCTGCCATTGACGTCGACAAGGTTGTCGTCCTTGAGGACGACGAGGCCGACACCACCCACGCGCAAACGGGGCCTGAGCAGCAGTCCCGCGCCGATCCAGATGCGCAGGACGCCGCTCCCCAGGACAAGCCCCCTTCTCCTCCGGCTAGCGCCGCCGAGGAGCACCAAGAGGAAGACCAGGAGATGCGTGATGATGACGCCGCCGTCGAGCGGCGAGAAACTGAACCTGAGCAGCCAACCACAGTCGCTGCCGGACCAGCGGATCCCACTGCCGAGCAGCGGGTAGAAGATACAGTCATGACAGAGGAGTATCCCCTGAGCAGCACGCGACCAGGCGCTGCACCGAGTAGCGCCCAACCAGATGCTGCACAAGGTGACGGATCCGTGGCGCCACCCATTGATCAAGGCACTGCACCGCCAGATTCCTCCTCGGTGCCGCAGACCAGGAAACAAGCCCTAGATGCTCTGAAGGAAGCAGTCGAGAAGAGGGCAACCGAGAAGAAGGAAAACGAGACACAGAAGATCGAGGAGCCAACTTCCGAGAAGCCACTGGCTCAGAAAGAGATAGCAAAGAAGAGGGCTGCCGACAAGCCGCCGCCGACATCAGCTGGCCAGTCCAAGCAGTTGGTTATCCGCAATCCCAGTGCGGTTCCTGCCGCCGCTAACATAGCTGATCAGCCCCTCTACCTGGATTATATGGTGAAGGTCAGCCAACATCGCCAGATTGGCCTTTCCGTCGAGGATCGGAAGCTTGCTCTCACAAGAGGAAGGAAAGCCGTGGCGGTGGACTCCGGGCCCTCGGCCCCAAACCGGGATAGATCCATCGCTTCTCGGGGAGCTCAAGATCAGGCGATATCATCTCAGAGCCTCGAGCAGGTACTCGACTTGGTTGGTTTCATCGATGCCAAGTGGGACAGCAAGCTTCTCGGCACAGACAAATGGCACGGCCTTGGCCTGGGCGACATCGATCATATGCGGGTCGACTGGAACAAGGTGGACTTGGGCTACAAACCCATGACCGTCTCCTCCAGCACCGCTACCCTTGCTGCCAAGATGTTCGTGCACCGCAAGAATGTAGAAGATCTCGAGCAGTCTTACGCGGTAAGTCTTAACTTGTCCTCTCCGAGTAGCATTTTCCTTCTCCCCTATCCGTTTTCATTTTCCTTTACCATCACCCAGTCCCCGAGATTCTGGCCGAGTAGGCGGATGCTCTCCCGAGTAGCCGCCTTCTCGGGTTGAATCTTCACTTCTCTGTCTAACTTGTTTTCTTTTCGCTTCTCAGGATAGCGTTTTGAAGCGGACCAGTCTGCATCGCCAGCTTCTCTGGAATCATGCTATCGCCAGGAGGCGAATTGCTGCACTGGAAAGAGAGAAAGCAGCTGCGGAGGCAGCCGGTAAGGATGCGAAGGATAGCACCCTGAAGCTGTCTGAGGTGGAAGGTACGCTTCTAGCCGCGCGGTTCTTGCGTTTTTTGTTTACGCCCGCTTCTGCTTTCTTGCGCTAACCTTTTCTACTCTGCAGGGAAACTGAAGGCCCTGGCCGACGAGCACGAGAACTGTCGCACCTTTGTTGCGAATGCCGAGACCACCATCAAGAAGCTTGAAGGTAAACCTCCGTCTACTCGGTTTGCCCTTGTGTTTGTTTCCTTTGCTTCTCTGCTAACCGTGCTTTGCTCTTTTCAGAAGATCATAAGAAGTTTGTTGTCGAGCATCAGGACTGTCTCAAACCTGCTGAGGTGCAGGTGCAACTGGCAAGCCAATCTGCCGCTCTGCAGAGCGAGCACGCTACTGAGATGGAGAAACTGCAACTCCAGCTGCAGAAGGCACTCCAGGATGCTGTCACGCTTGGTGAGGAGAGGGACAGAGTGATCGCCGAGAAGGCCAAGGCTGAGACAACCTTCAATGCTAAGATAAAGGCCCTTGAGCAAGAATGTGAAGTGCTGACGAAATCCAATGCTGGGCTCTTTTCTCAGCTGGATGGGCTCCGCTTGCTCGAGGAGAGGCATGTTTCCAATGAGGAGGAATGGAAAAACCAGCTGCATCAGCTACGCCACGAGCTTCACAGTAAGTTTCCTCCTTTCTGCATCTTTTCTTCTCGGTTCTGCCTCTTCTCGGATCCTGTGACTAAGTTTCTCCCTTGCTTTTGCGCAGGAATCTTCCCTGATCTCGTGTCTGCTTGCGCGCCTGCTTTGGCCAAGGCCCGAGCAGCTCGCCTTGAGAAGGGCGAGGCCGCGGACACAAGAGCCGAGATCGAGGACAGCCTGCTGGTGATGCGAGGGCACTTCGAACGCCTAGCCGGCGTGGGCACCGACTTGGTGCGCGTCGGCTTCGAGCTTCACAAGCTGTTCTGGCCTGAAGATTCCGCGCCGACAACCATCGATGGCCTTGCTCTGAAGCTGCACAATGTGAAGGCCGAATTGAAGAAGTGGCGCGCCTCGGGAGCTCGGGCAGGCGCTGATCTGATGCTACTCTGCGTCGCCTCCTGGTACGAGAACCTCAACATGCAGATCATCCGCGGAAAGCGCGGCAATTCCAAGTGGGAGACGGACCCCAGCTGTGTGACCGCGCGCAAGCTAATTGCGCATGAGGTTGCGGAGTACGCGGACACGGCCACCTTCATCGACGGCCCCACCGAACCCGACACCGAGGTGGAGGAGGACGAGGACGCAGATGAAGAGACAGACTCCGAGCTGGAATCGGGCTTCTTCGATTCTCCCCAGAGCAAGGGGAAGGCTGCCGTCATCGCGAGTAGCGATGAAGTGGTCGAGGAGATCGACACCGCTGCCCTCGAGTTCGGCACCTCATCAGGAGCCGCTCTCGGCGACACGGTACGCCCCCAAGGCCAAGCTTCTGGTCCATCCGAGATGGAGCGGTCCGCCACCGTCCACCCGGAAGCGGATGCGACCAACACAAGCGCCGAGGAGGAAGCCGCGAAGGCAGCTGCAGCCAGCACGGAGGCGGAGGCGAACAAGACCGCCACCGAGAATGAAGCAGCCCAGGCCAACATCGACAACACCGCCTCTTCGACATGATCTTATCCTGCAAGCTTTTTTACTCAAACATTTATCAGATCCCCGGGATGCCGGGAGCAAATGTATCAGACTATTTTATTCCGTTGCTACTCAATTTTATTTCCACTTGTTATCTTCAATTTAATCACTTTGAGCAGCCCTGGCTCAATGCCGGGTTGCGTTTCCATGCGAGTCCCCGAGTTGCGTTTCTTATTCACCCTATCTTTTCATCTCTGCTCTACCCGCAACTTGTTGCTTTTTTGGTATTCGAGTCACAAGAACCAAAGAGTAGAGCTGCAAATACTTAGCCGCTTAGAAACAATCATAGTAACGCAGCCCACCACTTAGCCGAAAAGACAATTCACAGAACAATAATAAAAACACCCTACTCGGTTCCTGCACTCTTCTTTTCCTTAGTAATTTTTCTTGTGCTCATGGACCTTTTGCTTGTTCTCTTGCTTGCCATGAAGCCGGGTTTCGGACAACAGCAAAGTCGAAGAGTTGGCATGTAGGTTTAAACACAGTACTCAATGTACCTTTGAATTTTGAAGTAGAGCAACCGAATAGGCAAATGGTAAAGCCGAGTAAAAACACTTGGAGCAATTTTGTACGAGGGCAGTCCCCGAGAACAATTTTAGATTGCAGAGTAGAATTAAGAGTACATACACATTTTCGCTCACGAATGGAAACGACGGAGTAGAGCTACATTCCAGGGACGCTTTGATTCCTCTCCAGCTTTATCAGCCCTGTTCGCCTGTGGTGGGCGCACATCTACAAGATAGTAAGCATCGTTGTGCAGCGCTTTGCTCACAATGAAAGGCCCTTCCCATGGAGGAGACAACTTGTGCATCCCGGCTGTGCACTGCACAAGCCTAAGGACCATGTCTCCTTCTCGGAAAACCCTTGGGTTCACCTTTCGGCTATGATAACGCCGCAGGTTTTGCTGGTAGATAGCCGAACGTGACAGAGTCAGCTCTCTTGCTTCTTCAAGCAGGTCAACGTCGTCTTCTCGAGCCTCTCTCGCCTCCACCTCAGTGTAGAGGGCTACTCGGGGGGAGTCATGCTCTAAGTCTATTGGCAACACGACCTCAGCCCCGTATACCAAGAAGAATGGCGTGTAGCCGGTTGACCGGTTAGGGGTAGTCCTTAGACTCCACAACACCGCTGGCAACTCGTCTAACCAACACCCAGGTGTTTTCAGCAGTGGCTCCATCAGCCTTGGCTTTATGCCTGCCAGTACCATGCCATTTGCTCTTTCAACTTGCCCATTGGAAGCAGGGTGCGCGACTGACGCAACGTCTAGTCGGATATGCTTATCTCTGCAAAACCGCACCATTGCTCCCTCAGCAAAGTTTGTGCCGTTGTCGGTGATGATACTGTGCGGGTACCCATATCTCAGGATCACATCCTTCACGAATTTCACAGCCGTGGCCCCATCACACCTCCGAATAGGTTTCACTTCAATCCACTTGGTGAACTTGTCCACCATGACCAGGATGTGAGTCATGTTGCCTCTAGCCGGCTGGAAGGGCCCAACCATGTCCAAACACCAAACAACAAATGGCCAGGTGATAGGAATTGTTTTCAACTCGGAAGCAGGCATGTGAATCTTACTTGCGAACATCTGGCAGCCTGTGCACTTCCTCACGATATCCTCAGCTTGCTGCAGTGCTGTGAGCCAGTAGAAGCCATGCCGGAAAGCTTTCTGGACCAGCGCCCGAGAAGAGGCATGGTGCCCGCATTCTCCTTGGTGTATCTCTATCAGGATCTCTTCTCCTTCTGCTGGGTCCACACAACGTTGCAGTACGCCTGTGACACTCCTCTTGTGCAGCACATTTCGGACTATAGTGTAGCCCTTGGATTTCCTCTGAATCTGTCTTGCAGTAACTTCATCTTCTGGCAAGGTACCGTCCCTTAGAAAAGATAATATGGGCATTGCCCAACTCGGTGTCTCCCGCGTGGGAAACACTGGTTCGTCTAGTTCCATTGGGACAGGCACTTGTGGTTGCTCAGGAGGGGTGGGAGCGCTTCTCTGTAGCCCTGATCGGTTGGCAAGGACCTCCTCAATGAATGCGACAGCCTCTGGATTAAGGACGACAGTCCCCGAGTAAGGAGTGACAGTCCCCGAGTATGGAGTGGCAGTCCCCGAGTATGGAGTGGCAGTCCCCGAGTAAGGAGTGGCAGTCCCCGAGTAGAGCACGGCAGTCCCCGAGTTGGGGGCAGCAGTCCCCGGGTTCCCTGTAGCACTCTCCCAGTCAATATCCATTGGATCAGATTCCTCACTTGGCAGAGAAGGAACAAATATGGACTCCGAGTTGGGAGAAGTCTTGATGGATGGCTTCCTCAAATGCTCCAAGGCGATTCCCGCCGGGATGGATTGCCGAGAAGATCCCAACTTGGATAACTCATCTGCTGCTTCGTTCTCTACTCGGTGAATGTGCTGGAACTCACAACCTTCGAAAAACCCAGTCATAGACTGCACTAGGAAGCGATATGATGCCATGTTGGCATCAAGAGCATCCCATGTACCCGAGACTTGCTGCACCACCAGATCTGAATCTCCATAGCATATGATGCGCTGCACGCCAACCTCCTTTGCTACTCGCAAACCATGCACCACTGCCTCGTACTCTGCTACATTGTTGGATGCCTTGAAGTGAATCTGCAACACATACTTGAGCTGATCTCGCTTAGGTGACGTCAGCACCATGCCAGAACCAAGGCCTTCCTTCACCTTCGAGCCATCAAAGTGCATCTTCCAGTAATTAGAAACTGGAGCAGGAGGTTCATACTGCACCTCGGCCCAGTCCACAGGAAATTCCGCCAGGACCTGAGACTTGATGGCTTCTCTTCTCGTATACGCGGGAGCATACGCTGCTAGCTCGATTGCCCACTTGGCTACTCTGCCACTCGCCTCCTTGTTGCCCATGATATCCGAGATGGGAGCAGAACTCACGACAGTGATGGGGTGCTCCTGGAAATAATGTTTCAGCTTCCTGGCGCCCAGGTACACACCATATGTCATCTTCTGGTAATGCGGATAGTTTTGCTTGGAGCTGGACAGCACTTCACTGAGATAGTACACTGGGCGCCGCACACTCTTGCCTTCTTCTTCTCGTTCCACCACAATCACCACACTGACTACTCGGTTAGTCGCAGCAATGTACAGCAGCATTGGCTCCTTGGGTAGCGGACTAGCCAAGATGGGAGCACTGGCCAGCATTGCTTTCAGCTCGTTGAATGCCACCTCCGCTTGCGGAGTCCAGACAAACTTGTCACTTTTCTTCATTAGCTGGTATAGAGGCAAGGCCTTCTCGCCCATTCGGCCCAGAAACCGGCTCAGAGATGCCAAGCAACCCGTGAACTTCTGTACATCTTTCAGTGATCTCGGCAGAGACATGCTCTCAATAGCTTTTATCTTTGAAGGATTGGCTTCAATACCCCGACTAGAGACTAGAAAACCGAGTAGCTTTCCAGCCGGTACACCAAAGGTGCACTTACTCGGATTCAGTTTCATTTTGTACTTGCGTAGGTTAGCAAAGGTTTCCTCCAGGTTGGCAATCAGAGATGTGTTTTATTCGTTTTGATGACAATGTCATCTACGTACACCTGCACATTCTTGCCGAGCTGGTCGTGCAAGCATGTCTGCATGCATCTCTGATAGGTTGCACCCGCATTCCTCAAGCCAAAACACATGACACGATAGCAATAAGCCCCGTACGGGGTAATGAAAGCAGTCTTTATTTGATCAGCAGGGTTGAGTGCAATCTGGTGAAAACCAGAGTAGGCATCTATGAAAGACAACAGTTCACAACCAGCAGTGGAATCGATCACCTGATCGATGCGAGGTAGCGGGAAAGGATCCTTGGGGCATGCCTTGTTCAAGTCGGTGTAGTCGACGCACATGCGCCATGCAGTGGCAGCCTTGGGATCCTCCTTCTTCTTCTCGACCATGACCGGGTTGGCTAGCCAATCCGGATGCAGCACCTCCATGATGAAATTGCTTATCAGTAACTTGGTGATCTGGTCACCAATGGCCTTCCTTCTCTCATCTCCGAAGCGGCGCATAGCCTGCTTCACTGGTTTGGCGTCAGGACGCACATGTAAAGAGTGCTCAACCAACTCCCTCGGGACTCCTGGTAGATCTTCATTGGACCAGGCGAAAACATCCCGATTCTCACGGAGGAAGTGGATGAGCTCGCTTTCCTATTTCTCCGCCAACCCGGAGCCAATGATGGCTACGCGGTCGGGGAACTCGGGGTCGACCTGGACCTTCTTTGTCTCCTTGGCAGCCTGAAAAGCAGTGCCATGCTGGGTACTCGGCACGCCTTGCGCGCTAGCTTGCGCGGATTGCGCCATGGCCACCACCTCATACATCTTCTTCTTCTCGGCAGCAATCACCATCGACTCTGCCAACTGGGAGCTAGCAGAGGCACACTCTATGGACTTCTTGTAATCGCCAGCGATAGTGATTATGCCATTGGGTCCAGGGATCTTCATGTTCAGATATGCAACATGGGTAGAGGCCATGAACTTGCTCAGAGCAGGCCTACCGAGTAGAGCATGATAGGGGCTCTGATGATCAACCACTTCAAACTGCAGGCGCTCTGTGCGGCAGTTCTCCCGGGTACCGAATAGCACATCGATCCACACTCGGCCAATCGGGTTGCACGAGATCCCGGGCACAATGCCATGGAAGGTGGTCTTGCTAGGCAGCATCATGTTCTCGGCCAGGCCAAGCTTCTCGAGTGTGTCCTTGTACACAATGTTGATGCTGCTGCCGTTGTCGATTAGCACTTTGCTGAACCTCACATTCTTCTCGGGACCCAGGAAGGTAGGATCCAGCACCAAGGCGTAAGTACCCGGGTTGGGCATCACCTTGGGATGATCTACCCGGGACCACCTGATCTCCTGGTCGCACCAATACATGTAGTGAGGGACAGCAGGAATCACTGCATTGACCTCCATGGCACGCCTGTGCTGTGATTGCTTGTCGACTGGCTCAGAAGTGAAGATCATATAGCTCTCGTGGTGCTCTTGGTACTGATTGGAGCCTCCGCCCCCATTGTTGCCGTTGTTGTTGTTGCCCTGATAGTTGTTGTTGTTGCCTCTGTTGTTGTTGTTGCGGTTGTAGTTGTTGTTGTTGTTGCGGTATCTCTCATTGTTGAAGTTTTGGTTGGCTCCTAAAGCCACCTGGTTCACATTCTCTCTTCTCGGGTACACTGGCGGCCGAGCTGCGGGTGCGCGAGTAGGCTGCACATTGGCATTGGCTGCTGGCAGAGGAGGAGGAGGAGGCAAGCCATCACTCTTGATCGCCTCCCACCACTCGCACTGCCGAGTAGTGTGGTTAGCAGGCCTCGAGGGGTGGTGAGTGTGAAAACTGCATGGGCCATCCTTCATGTCATCAAAGACAAACTTCTTCGGCTGCTCGGAGTTCCCGCTACCCGACTGAGAGGTGCGAAATGGCTTCTTGTTGCCTTGGCCCTGGTTCTGGTTCTGCCCGTAGGCTCCAGCAGGTTTCTGCCTCTGGCTGCCACCAGCTCCAACAGTCACTGCATTCACCTCTTCAGGATCGTACCGAGTATCTACTCGGCGCTTGTTGCGGAACTCGTTGCGCTTGCCGTTGCTGAAGTTTCTTCTCGGCTCAGAGGAGTCCATCAGTGGCTGAGTAGGATCACCAAGTGCGTACTGATCCGCAATCTTGATGGTCTCCGCCAGAGTGTTTGGCATCTCCCTCTGCAATCTCTGCCACAACATACTGCCATGCCTGCATCCCTGCGCAAACCAAGTGATGGCCTGTGCTTCATTCACACCCTCACAGGTGTTCCTCAACGTGCTCCACCGAGTAAGATACTCGCGGTCCGTCTCGTCTTCTCGCTGCCTGCAAGCGGACAGCTGTTGTGGCCTATTCGGCCTCTTGTACGTGCTGGTGAAGTTGCTGATGAAGGCATCCGAGAAGTCCAGCCAGCAGTTGATGCTGTTCTTGGGCAAGTTGTTGAGCCAAGTGCGAGCTGGACCCTCTAGCATCTGCGGAACATAGCGCACAGCCCATCTTCTGTTGCCATTCGCGATATGAACCGCGGTGACATAGTCATTGAGCCAATCTTCAGGCTTGGTGCTGCCATTGTAGCTCTTGGTGCCTCTAGCAAGCTGGAAGTTCTTCACGGACGGCTCGTTCATGATGCGCGGGCCAAAGCACTCGGGGCCGGGAGGACCCGTACTCTCCAGCCGCGCCGACAAGCTGATCCGGTCCAACTGATGCCTCGCATCTCCAGGCGCCAGCATGCGCTCGCCAACACGATCATGGACATCATAGCCCGCCATCTCCATGGCCGAGTAGCCATCATCATACCTGTCCACCTGCACAGCTGCAGGCTGCTCCACCGGGTTGGCGACTGGTGCCGCTGGGCGCGGCTGCTGCCTCTGCCGAGTAGGCTGAGCTGCGGGTTGCCGAGAAGGACCTAGACGCGCAGCATCTCGGGCACGGCTTTGAGCTTGATGGGCTTGAGAGCCTGCTCTTGCAGCGTTGTGTTCCTGCCCGGGCTGCTGCGGCACAGCAAGCTGTCTCGCGGCAGCAGCCGGGTCATACACCTGCATTTGCCTATCTCTGCCCGAACGACCGCTGCGGCTCTTCTCGCGGCTGGGATGCGGAGACGAGGCCTGATCGTTAGATCTAGCCGCGTGCGAGTGAACCACCTGCGAAGCCCCAGCACCCGGGTTGGCCTTCCGGAACTCCTCGTTCTGCCTAGCAGCCTCCAACACCAACTCGTTGAGCCTTTCCTGCTGCCTAAGACGCGCATCGCCATCTAGGCGAGGCAACTCGGCAGCTACAGCCTCTGCAGCTCTAAGTGTCTTGGCGGGTGTGCTATATCTGGGCCTGGTGGAGGTGTTTGCGGTGGCGGACTGAGCAGGAGCCTCTACAACTGTCGCCATCTCGGCACCAAGATTGCGCCGAGTGGCACCTACTCTGCTAGGCCTCCTAGCAACTGGCGTGAAGCCGTGAGCCTTGTTGTACTCAAGCTGATCTAGACTCAACTCCAACCTCACCTTATCCAACTCCGCCTGCTCGGCAAGCAGCTCCAGGCGTTGCCGCTCGAGCTGCTCCCTCATGGCCAGGAGCTCGATGTCGGTGGGAGTGGGCATGCCAGGTCGCGTAGCCGACGCAGGAATGACCATAGACGTGGAAGGCGGCAAGTTGCTCTCCTTCTCGTAGGGCCGGTGCACCCTGCCACCAGCAGCCGGTGCATCAATCTCCTCGACGACGGCCGCAGCGCCAGTAGCGGCTGCGCCAGTGTTTGCCGCCAAGCCCGTCACCATCACCTCGGCGCAGTTCGCAGAGCGGCACGCGTGCCTTCCGCGAGAAGCGATCACCACGGGAGGATCCTCCGCGTCATGCACCAGCTCGGGATATGCGCGGTTGGCGACGGTGGCGACGTAGACAAGGTGAGAGCCGAAGGAGATCACCGAGCCGCCCTCCGGCATGGCCCTGCCGCCGAAATCGCCGGCGTTGTCGGTGACGAAGTCGAAGGAGCCGAATCTGTGGACAAGGCCACATACCACGCGCTCCGCTGAAGAAGATCCCGTCCGAACAAAAACTCCAACCAGCGCCGCTGGTTGCCCCACGGTGGGCGCCAACTGTCGTGGTGGTGTCACGGCAGATGCCATGGGATGGCTAAAGATGTGGGGACGAAGGACGCTGGAGGTGCTCGGGGAGGGATCACGCGACGAGTAGCCGCGTGAGGTACGAAGTAAACACTGCAAACAACACGATCTACCCAGGTTCAGGGCCCTCGTGAGGAGGTAAAACCCCTACTCCTGCCTTTCTTTGTGTATTTTGGTGTCTCACCGAGTAGCCACAGTACAATGTTCTTGCTACCGAGTAGCCACTCTCCTCTCTAGGTGATGAACTAGGTCAAGAATTAGGTCACCAAGTGTTCGATCTCAACGTGCCCCTCGCAGGAGGCGGCGGGGCACCTTATATACATGGTGCCCAGCCGGATACGTCCAAACATGGACAAGTGTCGACATAGTGTGCACATCGTCCTTCTTCCGGGTTCCCGCTGACAGCTTTGGTTCCTAATCTTGGCTGCATCTGGAAAGTCGTTGGGCAAAACAAGGGGACAGACTGGTATCACTGTGCCAAACACAGAGTAGGCCCCCCTTATCCTGCCACGGCCTGCTTCCATGCTGTCACTGTCAGGCAGGCCGGTCCCAGATGAACAGTAGTTCGAATACTGCCAAGTACGGACCCAGGATACGCGGGATCCTGTGTCAGAACGGCTCCTTTGACTTTCTGGCCCGAGTAGGTTCCCGCCAATTTTACTCGGGCCAACTCTTCTACTCGAATGGATGGAACTTGACTGATATCTCCTTCCGGTCATCTTGAGGCGAGACCGAGTAGCAGTCGACCGGGTAGCAGGTACCGGGTTGTCGGCTAATCGACCAAACCTCTCTTCTGTAAGTTGCCTTTACCACTTGCCTTTACCCTACTCGGGGGTAACCCCCCGACAGTCCCTCCCAGGGGGGACAGATCTTATGATCAGGACATCCCTAGTTCTTCTACACTTTCTCCCATTGAAGATGTTGCTATTAAAGAGAAACATGATGAGGTGAGAATTGGACCAATGACAAGATCCAGAACTAAGTTATTAGAACAAGAGGTGAATTCTCTCTTATTAGAATATGATGTTTGTTTTCATGAGACTTTTGTACTACCTAAATCCATGCACTTATGTAAACTCAGGTTTGTTGATAACACAAGCATGGATGGAGGTGCACATCAAGAGGAGCCGGAAAATAAGGAGGAGATGCTGGAAAACAAACATTACAAGGTGGAAAACAACAATTGCATGGTGGAAAACAAGAACACACACATGAAGAAACAAGATGGTGCTGTTTTCCACAAGGAGGGTGCACCACATTATGTTTATGCGCCATAGGCTAGTGGACCTGCGAGTCCAAAGTGGCCGCACCCCTTTGTGGGTCGGTTTGTATCCCTAGGAGTCCAAGTTTGAGTCCAAACCGAGTCCAACATGGTTTCTATTCGGGTTAGGCTTGGTGCTTGCGCAATGCCTATTGTGGCCGCACCATACCCCCTCATATAAACCCCTTAGTGAGAGCTAGAGAGGTAGACTACGATAAAACATAAACCCTAGACTTCTAGATTGTATTGCTCGAAGCATTCATCTTGAATCATATCACCTTGCAAATCTGAGTGTATTATGATGTTCCATTGGGAATAAGGAGAAACATGACCACTTGTAGTCGGTGGCTACTTGTGCAAGAGTGGGGAGTCTTGAATATCTGAAGGGGTTGAAGGCTGTTGCAATTGGTGATAGGGTTTAGCCAAAGGAGAGGTCGAGGTATCACATTGGTTATCATCAAGTTATCTATTAGTTCACTGAGAAGATCGGGCATCCCCTTATCATCTTGGTATCAGATTACTGGGTTTACTCAGTGAGCTGTATTTCTTCCTTTAGATTTGAGTGTTTTTCATACCTATACCGAAAAAGCCACAAAAATATTAGGGTAGATTCGTGCCATAGCCTTAGATAATCACCTTTGTTCAAGTTTTAGTTCATGTTTTGTGTTTGATTTTGTGTTTGTTTTCTCTTTTGTGTCTTTAGGTTTCGGTCTAGAGTTAGGGTTCTTCGAGTGTCGAGACATCGTAGTAGTTTTCATAGACTTTGGTGCCATGAGACTACGGTAGAGACGTGGGGTAACGGGATAGCGTAGTAACACAGAACACGGGATTTTACCCAGGTTCGGTACGTCGCGACAGTACGGCGTACCTACTCCTGCACTTCTCACTAATTGGGACTAAAGCCCGTATAACAGGGTTACAGTGTGAGGGAATAGATCTAGCTACTCGACGAGGATGAGCTTCTCGGCGAGTTGCGTAGAGCTTTAGCTGGTGAAACTTGAACCTAGAACCTATCTAATCTATCTCCCGTCCGGCTTTATATAATAGCCGGATTAGGGCTTACAGAACAAGAAACCTAGAAGACTACGTTTAACTTGTAACTTGGAAAGTAAGGAATCCGTCTTCTCCTCCAAGCCAGATCACGTGGGCCGTGATCCGGGTTCTTCTAGAATCCGGCTTCTGCGCGTCGGACTACTGGGCCGCCCAATGGACCTAAGCCCACTACCTCTGAGGCCACCCTGGTAGTCCGGCTCTTTGTCTACCATCTTCTATACCCCTATTCAGTATATATCCGACAGTAGCCCCCAGGAAGGATCAAAACTCTGATTCTCCGTCTTTCGTCAAATGCATTTGTCCGGGAAATCTTGATTCAGCAGTCTTGATTCTTTCTACTTTCCTTTTGAAGGAGATGGTAACATAAAACTCGGAACTCTGAAAATCCGGCTTTTCTTCTCGCGATCCTTCGCGGAAAAGGAACTTCTGACGTCAGTGCTTTAATCATGCTGACGTAGGCGACGCTTGGTTTCACGCGGGAAACCCTGTAACGTATCTCTGACAGATTCTCACGGGAAACGAGGAGATAGCCATCATTCCACTGTCGTTCCGTTTCCCGGATTTCTCGATGGTTGACATGCGTCAAACATCCAACGTTCGAAAGAGCCGTTAGCACGTATCTAGAGGTTTTCAGGCTATAAATAGCCGTCTTCGTCCCCATCGGCAATCTTCTTCACTCCCTCACTGCCCTCACCATTGTTGCGAACGCGAGCTCGAGAGCGAGAACGAGACCTTGCCCCGACGAGCTCTTCGCACGCCGGAGCGCACACACACATCACCAAGGAAGATGGCTTCTCCGCAGTCCTCGCCGGCCCGCGCTTCCATCGACGATCTTTTGGGCGACCTAGATCCACAGCTAGGGTCGCCCAAGCACGCCGGCGGCGAGCCGGAAAAGACCACGGCATCCGCGGCGGGCGGAGGAAGCGCTTCCGCCGCCGCGGACGTTGCGGGCCCAAGCGCCACAACAACTCCGCCGTTTGCACCTGAAACGACGGAGGAAAAAATCGAGCTCCTCGGCGACAAACTCGCCGCCGCGAAGGCCGCCGCCGCCGCCGCCGCCGGAGCAGACGAGGAAGAGGAAACTTCAGGCAACTGGAGTGCCTGCAGTATTCCCCCAGCTCTCCTTCCAAACTTGGAGAAGGAGGGTTTGGTGCTCAAAAAGA
The DNA here is from genome assembly GCA_028641055.1 of Alopecurus myosuroides. Taxonomy (NCBI): domain Eukaryota; kingdom Viridiplantae; phylum Streptophyta; class Magnoliopsida; order Poales; family Poaceae; genus Alopecurus; species Alopecurus myosuroides. The sequence continues at coordinate 371,523,947 of CM054058.1, read as the reverse complement.
AATGGCGGCTCCCGGAAGAAGAGACCGAACCCATGCCACAAGAGGGCGAAAGGGTACTTCTTACCTCCCACCTTTTACGAGGTATGGGGCTCCCACCTTCCTCTTTCTTCCTCCAGGTTCTGTCCCATTACAATATCCAACCTCACAACCTTCCTCCCAATTCCATTCTGTACATGGCCGGCTTTCAGGCCTTGTTCGAAGGTTACCTAGGAATAGAGCCTAGGTTAGATTTTTGGATGTATTGCTTCGGGGTTAAGCGGAACTCCTCAGAGGGCGCACTCCCGAACTGCGGGACCATTTCCTTTACTCTTCGGAGATTCCGAGAGGATTGGTTCCCTAAAATCAAAACCTCAGAATCCGTCAAGTTTTGTACGGGTTCTTTTTTCTATCATCCCGACGTGCCTTTTCCTAAAAAAGCCGTCGGGGTTCCACCTTTTGTGAATTCTGCAGCCGTTCCCCAGGATAACTGGGTAACAGAAGCCGTCCAAGTTCTGCCGCCAGATCTGCTAAAGATCAAGCGGCGCATCGCCAAGCTCACCTCCATGGATCCGCCTCTAACCGGCATGGACACGGTTCTATGCTGGCTGATTAGGCGGATCCAGCCACTAGCCAACCACAGCGGACGTTTCCTGTGTGAATACACGGGAATCAACGATCCGATGCGGACATCCACCAAGGATTGGCCCGCAAAGGAACTTAGGCGGCGCATCAACCAGTTGGTCGCATCGCGCGACCAATACACAGAGAGTCGGCCAATGTACACGGCCGAAAATCCGGTTCCCAAGGTAATTTTTCAGTCATTTGGGTACAGTTCTATTTTATCTCGGATTTCCTAGCTTCTGATTTTGGTTTTTGCTTGTTTGGCAGTTCGAGGATCTTTCAGACTCGGACTTGGTGTCCGAGGCTGAGCTGGACGCGCTGCGCACCGCCGCTACAGGTGGACGCAAGCGCAAGAAGATAACCTCCTCGGATGAAATTATCGACCTTGACGGGATCCCCGTCGCCACTTCCAGGTTCCTTCTTCTGGGTTCTTTTTCTTTCATGGGATCTTTTTCGTCCATTTTCGGTGTTTTGACCTTTTCTGGGTTTTTGGTTTTTAGCCTACCTCCCTCCAACCTGAAGCCGAAGAAGCTGAAGAAACACAGGGTTTCTTCCAGCCGAGGCAGCCAACCATCTCCCGCCGTCGCCCCGGACACGCCGCAGACAATGGCGTAAGAGCCTACTGCAGCCCCCACCACCAAGCCCCCAGAGCCCAGCCAGCCCGTTGTGTCCGAGTCGGATACGAGGGAAAGGGCGGCCCCAGAGGTGGGGAAATCTTCTCGGACTTTCGACGAGGAAATCCCCACCTTTGATAAGGATTTCAAGGTGATCAATGACGGCTTGGATGCAGCCGGGAATCTTTTTGCAGAATACGCAAAAGGATTCCAAGAAAACTTGGCAGGTTTGCAGCGTTTGAGCCAGGTATATAACTCTAGCCCCCAAACATTAAACAAAATGCATGCTTTTTTGCTTTGATGTTTTTTGTAACCATACTTTTCCTTGCTACGTTTCAGCAAACCTCCGAAGCCATAAACCTGGAAGTTTTCAGGAAGCTCACCATCAAGAATAAAGAAGTTCGAAGTCTTCTTTCTATTCTTGAGGAGAAGGAGGCGGAGCTGGAATCCTCTCAGCTCGCATTGACAGAAACGAAAGGTAGGCATTTTCGTTTTGAAATTTCTTATTTGAGTCTTTGTCTGAGTTTTTCCCGAGGAAATTGACCAACTCGAATTTTCCCTTGCTTTTCAGCTGCCTTAGCTCAGGCTAAGCAGGCAGCGGAAGATTCTGGCAACGCCGAAATTCTCCGCAATGAGAACATTGAGCTTCACAAGGATCTTGTGAAAGCTCAACAAGACCTGGAAGCCAGCAACCTGGCTCTTGGAATGGCTAATTCCAAGGCTTCCGAACAGGCGGATAAAGACAAATCCACCATTCAGGATTTGACCGAAGCTCTAAACCTTCGCCTGGAGGAAGTTTCCGAGATCGACAAGCTCATCGGTAAATTTCTTACCCTTTTCACATCTTTCCATGTTTTGCTTTCTCTGTTTGTCTGCCTAATCCTTTTGTACGTTTTATTGAATCGAACAGGAGACACCCCAGATGGAACTCGGATTGCAGGCATCCGAGCTTTCGGGGAAACATGGAGTTTGATTAAGGCTGCCGGGACGCAGCTCATAGAGAAGTTCCTTCCCGATAAATCTGGGGAATGCTCGGAGGTTGAAAAACTTCCGGGTATCATCATGGAGGTGGCGGAGTCCAAGGAGTCTCTTCTCCGCTCCGCTGCACGGGGTGGTGCGCGCATGGCCTTAGGCCTTATGCGCATGCACTATCCTAGTGCCAAATCCTGGCGTGTGGCCACCGGTGTCCCTCAGGGATACACGGATGCGCAACGAACCACCATCTTTGGTGAAGTTAAGGGCCACGCCACCCAGATTGCCGCCATGGTAAATGTCGCCGTCAACTATCCAGAAGAGGAAGCTCCTCCAATCCCCGACGAAGAAAGCAGCGAGGAGGAGTCGGATTCTTGAAAGGTTACTTGGAACCTGGATAGAAAAAATAGACAATAGGAGCATTACTGTCCTTTTAATGTAATCTGAAATGTAATGCTTCTTTTATATTAATGAGAATTCCGCCTTTTGCAGTTTAAACTATGAAATTACTTTGCAAGTTGTTTGGATTTTACTATTCCTTTATCTTCTAAGTTCTCTGGTGTATATGCTTTAACTGTCCTTAGTGTTTGAAATGGCTCAAATAGCATTATGAATCGTTATGCCGAGTAACTGGGGACGAACCAATCAGTTTTGAAACTCGAAAGCATGAATCATGCTAAAGGCATTTTTACTAACTAGTTCCAGTAACCCGGCACACACACAATCAGATAAGACTTAGAGAAACAAGGAAAGTTTTAAGTGAAACTTGGGCACGCAGGCAATTCAAGCTTCCTTTAGCCGTTAAAAGGCTGAAAATCATTCAGTTATGTAACGCCGAGTACGCAAGCACAATTCGGGTTAACGTTGAGAAGTTTGCAAGATCATTGGGAAATAGATGAGGCGGAAACACTTTGCACTTATAAAGAATATGGATGATAGTATTCCGACAACTTTATTTCATGATCTCAAAAGATGTTTACATAGAATTGAACTAAGTACAGAAGGGGACATAACTTGCTAGACGTTCCCAGGCTTCCGCAATCCACTTGACCTTGTCGAACTTCTCCAGCAGTTTGTGAAATGGCAAGGTTTTAGCCCCCAGCCAACTAAGAAATCTTTTTATGGCTGTGGCGGAACCCGGCAATTCTGGGACATCTTTTTCACACGTAAATTCTGAGATGTCCGAGATTGCTTTAATCTTTTCCGGGTTAACTTCTATTCCTCTATGAGAAACGATGAAACCCAGAAGTTCACTTGAGGGAACCCCGAATACGCACTTAGATGGATTCAACTTCATCTAGTAGGTGCGTAAGTTTTCGAAAGTTTCTCGCAAATCCTCAAGGAGTGTATCTTTTTCCTTGGTTACGACGGCAATATCGTCCATGTAAACATGGACATTTTTTCCAATCTGACTATGCAAACAACGTTGCATGCAACGCTGGTAGGTTGCACCTGCGTTCTTCAGGCCAAAAGACATGGTTACGTAGTAATACGTCCCGTACGGGGTTATAAAAGAAGTCTTGATTTGATCTTCCTTTTTCATGCGTATTTGGTGGTACCCGGAGTATGCATCCAAAAAGCATAAAAGCTCGGAGCCTGCAGTGGCATCTATTATTTGATCGATTCGCGGTAACGCAAACCTATCTTTCGGACACAGCTTGTTCAGTCCTGTGTAATCTATACACATTCTAAGAGCAATGGTGTCTTTCTTCGGCACTAATACCGGATTTGCGGACCAATCAGTATGGATTACTTCCTTGATAAAATCCGCTGCTAAAAGCCGGATGATTTCCTTGCCAATAGCCTTCCGTCTTCTTCCGTCAAATCGACGGAGACCTTGTTTGACGGGTTTTGATCCGGGAATAACCTTGAGTTGGTGCTCAGCAAGTTCCCCGGGTACGCCTGGCATGTCAGCTGGACACCAGGCGAAAATATCCCAGTTCTCACGGAGGAACTTGATGAGCTCGCCTTCCTATTTGTCGGTCATCCCAGTCCCTACGACGACAAATTTTGTCGGATCTTTGGGGTCTAGGATTACCTGTCTTGTATTCTCGGACGCCTTGAAGCTATCTGTTGGCTTCCGAGTTTCTTTTCCTGCCGGCATTTCTTTCGGCGATACCTCCTTGGCTAATTCCTTCAGTTCCTCCCTTGCTATAACTCTCTGAGCGCAAAGGGCGTTTTCTTTCTCCAACTCGTTTGCCAGCTTGAAATCACCGGCAATGGTGATTACTCCTCCTTTGGGTCCTGGCATCTTCAGCTTGTTGTAGATATAGCAAGATCTTGCCATAAATTTGGCGAAAGCCGGACGTCCGAGTATTGCGTGATACACGCTTTCGAACGGCACTACTTCGAAGGATACTTTTTCCTGCCGGAAGTGAACTTTATCTCCGAAGGTGACATCTAGGGAAATTTCTCCTAGGGATCGTGCTTGCCTGCTAGGAACAATGCCGTGGAAGCGTATATTGCTGTAGTTGAGCTGGGACTCGGAGATCTTCAAGTGCTTCAATGTATCCAGGTACATTATGTTGATGCTGGATCCTCCGTCCATCAGCACTCTTCTTAGCCTAGTATTTTGAACAATAGGGCTTACAACAAGAGCTTGTGTGCCGGGTTCAGGGATATTTCCGGGATGATCTGACTGATCCCAGATTATCGGTGTGTTGGAGTACTTCAAGAATTTCGGGGTCGCAGGAACAACCGCGTTTATTTCTCGAAGTGTTCTTTTGGCCACCTTTGCTGACGGGGTTGCTAGGAAAGTTAACATTGCTTCTCCGTCAACTCTCGGAAATTTGGGTTCGCCTTTTCGCTGTTGTTCCTGGATTTTGTCATCAGTGTCCGATTCACTGTCTTCTTTTTCAGCTTCTGGCTTTTGTTTGGCAGGTTTCCTTTTGGAACCCTTCCCTTTATTTCCGGATCCTGCATTGCCTTTCATATGCTTGTTTAGCCGGCATTGCGCGTTTGTGTGGGTTGGTTTCCCAAACTGAGAGTGGTGGACGCAGGGTTCCGACTTAATTCTCTCCCATTCTTCGGGAGTGTAATTGATTGGATCCGGACTGCGGCCTTTCCACTTGTTCACCTTTTCTCCTCCAAAGGCTATGTTGACCTCCTTGGGCTTTGTTGTTGACTCCGGAGTTCCTTTTTTATCAGAACGAGGTGTTTTCTTGGCCAGTATCAGTGACTCAATATTGCCTCCTCTTGCTCTGATATCATCTTCGGCTGCAGCATGCTCATTAGCGGTTGTAAGCATAGATCCGAGATCTTTGTGCTTTTTAGAACCAACCATGAACGGTACTAGTCCGGGTTTTAGGCCATTGACGAAAGCATGCATTGCTTGTACGTCAGTTACTCCAGAGCAACTATTCTTCATTGCAGTCCATCTGGAGATGAAATCCACGTATGGTTCGTCTTCAAATTGGGTGCAACGGTTCAGCTGGTTGATGCTATTTGGGCGTTTGTATGTTCCCCGAAAATGCTGAGTAAATACTCTCGCCATATCATCCCAACTGTCGACAGTTCTTGATGGTAAACCATTGATCCAATCTCTGGCTCCGTCTAGCAACATTAGGGGAAGAAACTTGACAGCTTCCAGGTCTGTCCCGTTGTTGATTTGGACGGCTGTGTAATAATCTAAAAGCCAGGTATCCGGGTTTGTACTGCCGGTATATTTTTGGTAGGTTGGAACAACTTTGGCGAAGCCAGAATGCAGGGTTATCCTTCGGATCCTGTCAGTAAAACACTTAGGACCAAAGTATAGATCATCCTTTTCTGCTCTATCAATATGTGCAGAATATCTCCCGGCTGAATGGACAGAAGGGGATCTGCTCCTTTCTTTTCCATTGTTGCGCGGACGCGCTTTTCCGGGGTTATCTCTATCTCTTCCGTTGTCAAGCCCCCTGGGATTAGGTGGAGTCCTGCTCCTGTACCTTTCCTTATCTTTAGGCGGTGTCCGAGATCTTTCACGTCTGTGAGGTGTATCGTATCTTCCAGCTTTTTCAGCTGGGTTTCTCGGAGGTGGCATTATTTTGCCGTCATTCCGGTGTTTGTCTTCCCGATCGTGTGGTTTATATCCATCTTTCGGGAGATGAGGTCCGGTTCTAGACGTTGCGTCCCGGTTGTCGGGGTTTTTCTTGTCTTTTCTCGGATCCTCTTTTTTATCCGAATCTCCGGGTTCTTCCGGTCCAGGTGCTCCAGCAGCGCAAGTAACTGTTTTGCAGAGGGCGGAATTATCATGCAGCCTCCCTGATCGCTCTTGTCCTCGCTGTTGCTGCTGTAATGCTTTTCCTAGGAAAGCATACACCCCTTGGAGTTTTTCCCCGTTGGAGTACAGATCGTTATTTAGGATGGCGAACGCTGCTTCCGCGTTTTCAGCTGCGGTTTTGTATATTGGTTCGCCCTTGGCATCTTTGCCGTTTAACTGCTTTTGCCAAGATGGGTTATAGAACCTTTCTTTTGGCGGCAGTTCTTCCGGTTTTGCGATTCCGGGTAACCTAGTAGGTTTTAAGGCAGATCTATGCTTTCTCTCGTACTCCTCTATTTCTTCCTTCATGACTTTGATGTCATTATGGGTTTGTTGGAGATGTTGCCGAGATCTAAGCAGATGTTGCTGTTGCCGTTGGAAAGCTTGTCTCCTGGCTTCCAGCATCTCAGGGGGTTCATCTGGTCCCACTGGTGTTTGTAATAGTTCTTGCTCTTCCAGTTCTGTCATTGGCGGAGCAGTGATTTCCTTAGATTTCTTTTCCGCGGGCTTTGTGCCACTAATATCTCCAACTTCCAGGTTTTCATCAGCGAGATCAGCTGACTTTTTCTTCCGGAGTTTGTACTGGAGTTTTTTAGAAGCACGGTGCTTTTTCTTGGAAGGAGGAGGTTTTTTGACAGGTTCATCTTCTGTCATCTCCTTGACATTAGGGAATATCGGAGAAGTTTCTCCGTCTTCTCTCTCTTCCACTGGCGGAGGAGTTTTAGGGCTTTCCTGGCTGTCGGCACCCGTTGTATCAGCTGGTTTTGCCATTAGCACTTCATGGAATCCCTCTTGAAAGGACTTAACTTTTCTTAAAAAGGCGTCATCATCTTCGTCTTCGGAGTCAAAGTTATCCGATCCGGTTTCTGACTCCAATCTCGCCTCAATGGCGGCGAGCACGGACTCTGCTTCCGAGTTCATCGTCTGGTTGACGGATGTCGGATCTTCCGTCTCTGTGACGGGTATTGGTTCTTCCGTCTCTATGACGGGTAGGTTGTTATCTGCCTCTTGCACGGGATTTCCGTCATCCGTGTTTTCAGCGATCTCGGATTGCACCATGCCGATAAAGTGCGTATCACTGTTTTGTCGGCGATCTGAGCAAAATCCGGCATCATAGTCGTCTTCGACTGGGTATAGGGCGGGTGGGATAAATTTGCTTCCACCGCAAAACCCCATTGCCTCTGCAGTTAGTCCGATAAAGATGTTAGCAGATCCAATCGGTAACACGCAGGCACTCACCAGGTGGTTTTGCACCGGTATGTAGGATCCGTTGTCGAGGAAGCGCCCGACGTCGTCGTCGAATTCCAAGCTTCCGACAGTGATCGATCTTCCAATTCCGCCGAGTATCCCAGATCGGAATTTCACGCCTGACGTCGTTTGCCCCACGGTGGGCGCCAACTGTCGAGACATCGTAGTAGTTTTCATAGACTGGGGTGCCATGAGACTACGGTAGAGACGTGGGGTAACGGGATAGCGTAGTAACACAGAACACGGGATTTTACCCAGGTTCGGTACGTCGCGACAGTACGGCGTACCTACTCCTGCAGTTCTCACTAATTGGGACTAAAGCCCGTATAACAGGGTTACAGTGTGAGGGAATAGATCTAGCTACTCGACGAGGATGAGCTTCTCGGCGAGTTGCGTAGAGCTTTAGCTGGTGAAACTTGAACCTAGAACCTATCTAATCTATCTCCCGTCCGGCTTTATATAATAGCCGGATTAGGGCTTACAGAACAAGAAACCTAGAAGACTACGTTTAACTTGTAACTTGGAAAGTAAGGAATCCGTCTTCTCCTCCAAGCCAGATCACGTGGGCCGTGATCCGGGTTCTTCTAGAATCCGGCTTCTGCGCGTCGGACTACTGGGCCGCCCAATGGACCTAAGCCAACTACCTCTGAGGCCACCCTGGTAGTCCGGCTCTTTGTCTACCATCTTCTATACCCCTATTCAGTATATATCCGACATCGAGTTCTTCAAGTGTCCACCAAAAATTTCCCACAAAAACAGCAATCCGATATGTGGTCGTTCTTCCAATTTGAGTTGAGCTCGAGTTTCTGCCGTGGCAGCGATTCTCGCCAAAACGCTATCGCGATCGCTTCCTAGACACCATCGGAATCGGCTCCTACCGCTACTCGGTTTCCACTGTGCGAGCACCCATAAAAACCAACGCGCAACACACCCGCGCTCCTTACGTGCGCTGTCACGGTACCAATCCGAGCGAAAACGCTGTCGCGCCCTCGGTTTTCTGTCGTGAACACCCTAGCTGCTGTCGCGCGCACCGCGCAAATCCACATCCAGTCTCTGTGTTTCGGCGCACGTCACCGCGTCCATTCGCTGTCGTTGCGGCAGAAAAACGGCGCATTCCCTGTCGTGAGTTCCAAGTCCCTTAGGTGTTTTTTAATTTTTCTTTCTCGTTTTGTTTAGGGAATCCAGTCCGATCTTTGTGAGCCATAGCTATTGCCTTTCTCCAGCAATATATAGGTACCTTTCCCACGAAGACTAACTATTTTATTGCTCATTTACAGACTGCTCTATTGCATATCTTTGTGTCACATTGATCATAACTTTGTGTTCAATTGTTATTGTTGCTCCTTTAGTTGTTATCCGGCCAGTAAAAAGTATTAAAAAAAAGAGAAAAACAGAAAATAGAAAAATAGAACTAAGAAAAAGCAAAAAGAGGCCATTGAGATACATTGTTATATATCATTTTGGAGTTGTTTTCATTGCTATCTTGACAATACTACTGTGAGCAATCTTGTGCCTGTTTGTCATTGAGCTTAGCTAGTGTCTTTCTTGTGCATGGTAAAATTTCCATACACATATTTGCATTGCCCCATTTGTCTCCATATTGGTGTGTGTTTCCTAGGTGATATTTTTACATCATCACATACAAAAAATAGGACTTGTTCATTGGTGATTGTTAGGTATCCATACCAAGACCCACCATATAACCTGTTTTGCCATTGTGAAAGCTAAGATCCATGGGTATTCTATTTTCCACACCAAGTCACAATAGTTGCTATTACTTGTTGGTAAGTTATTCTATTCACTTTGGAATGGTAAGGATCACCCCTTTGCTGGTTTTTGAGTGAGTTGAGAGAGGCACCACAACCTATAGAAATTTTTATTTCACTAACCTATTAATCATGGCTTCTCCTAGTGATGTTTCTGTGCAGGCTAAGAGGACAAATGGTGATGAGGTTGTGAAGTGGACAAAATTGGAGGAGATGGAGATCAATTGACTACAACTATTGAGTCAAAAAAAATCAGCATTGCACTGTTTGATTGACAAGCATGGAGTGGATATGCATACACATGTTCAGAATTTGGGTTTGCAAATTGATATTGTTTCTAATATAGATGCTGCCACACAGGAGCAAGTTACAACCATGCAAGCAACTCTCACAAATTTGTCTACACAAATTGCTACTTTGACAACTTTGGTGACTCAAAGGCTCCCTGTTCAGGAGGATAATGGTAGTGCTCTTGGTGATTATGATAATGATGAGGGCAATTTTATTACTCAAGGCCGAGGTGGAGGGAGAGGCAATGGTGCCCGTGGCTTTGTGGCAAGGAGGGTCCCAATTCCAGAACCATACCGAGAGGATGATGGGCCTGGCAAAGCAAAATTCATGTTGCCATCCTTCAATTTTGATACTGATGATGTAGAAGAATATCTCATGTGGGAACTAAAAAATGAAAAATTATGGAGGATGCATGAGTACACTGAGGAGAGGAAAATTAAACTTGCTTCTTCAGGTTTTGATGGCTATGCTTTGCTATGGTGGGATAATATTACAAGAACAAGAGCAAGAAATAGAGAACCTGAAATTGCTACATGGAGGGAGATGAGCAAGTTATGGGAGACAGATTTGTGCCCAAAAATTATTTGAGAACATTATGTGACAAGCTACAACACTTGAGACAAGGTACAAATTTTGTGGATGCTTATTTTAGGGAGATGGAGCTGATCATGCAAAGAGTTAGAGTGAGAGAAGATACATAACATACTATGCAAAGATTTCTCTCAGGCTTGCAATTTAAAATCAAGAGCATTGTTAGGCATGTGCAATATAATGATATGAATGAGCTATTACATCAAGCAAGGGAGGCAGAAAAGCACTTGGCCGAGGAGGCTCTTATGGCTCCAAGGAGGACATTCACTCCTAGATCATCTTTTTCATCACCATCACCACAACCAGTTCGTAGCCGTGGGGTTTCTTCCACCAAACCCGAGAGCACCCCCTCTAATTCTAAGAGGCAAGTGCAACCAGCAACAAGTGCAAGTGGTTACACAACATCTACAACCCGAAATAGGGACATGAGCTGCCATACATGTGGAGGAAAAGGCCACTTCAAGAGAGATTGCCCTAATAAGAAAGTTATGCTTCTTAATGCTGATGATGAGTATGAGACAGGTGATGATGCTGATCCTAATGAGGAGGATTATGATGATGGTCCATTTGATGCATATCCTTCTAGCTATCCTACTATTGTTTGCACACCAAGAACATTGAGTATTCTCCCTAGTCCTGAAAGCCAAAGATGCAATTTATTCCAAACTAGAGCAATTGTAGGCCCTCAAATGGCTTGCAAAGTTATTATTGATGGAGGAAGTTGCAGGAATTTAGAAAGCAAGGATTTGTGTGCAAAGCTAAAATTGAGATATATTCCCCATCCTCATCTTATCATATTCAGTGGCTTAGTGATAAAGGAGAGATGAGGTGACCCACATGGGGAGAGTTGAATTTCAGATTGGGCCATACAAAGACACCATTGAGTGTGATGTGGTTCCTATGTCAGTTTGTCACATGTTGCTTGGGAGACCTTGGCAGTTTGATAGGAGTGTTACACATGATGGGAGAGCTAATACCTATCAGCTGAAGTGGAATGGAAAGGACATAATTCTAAGGCCTATGACACCACAAAAAATTGTAAATGAGTCTCTACAAAAAATGATGTAAAATATGAGAGGGAGAGGGAGATACATGATAGGGAAAATAATAGTGTTGTGAGTGAAGATAGCAAAGCCAATCTGAGTGGTAAAAATAAAAGTGAGGGAGTGAGCCTTTTATGCATGTTAGCCACTAGTGAGGACTTGAATGAATTTCGAGAGGATCATAGTATGCTTCCTATAGTGCTTATGCACAAGGGAGAAATATTGGTTTCTAATGACATCACCCCTATTCCTCTTGGTGTTTCTCATGTTTTACAGGAGTTTGATGATGTTTTTTCAGAGGAAGTACAAGCAGGGCTGCCACCATTGTGTGGCATTGAGCATCAAGTTGACTTGACTCCTGGAGCTACATTGCCAAACCGAGCCCCTTACAGGACCAATCCCCAAGAGACCAAAGAGATACAGAAACAAGTGCAGGAGCTTCTTGATAAAGGGTATATTCGCATTAGCCTTTCTCCATGTGATGTTCCTGTTATTTTAGTTCCTAAGAAAGATGGTATTGTAGAGCAATTAACAACATCATTATTCGTTATCGGCATCCTATACCTCGTTTGGAGGACATGTTAGATGAATTAAGTGGTGCTGTTGTTTTCTCTAAAATTGATTTGCGTAGTGGTTAGCATCAAATTAGGATGAAAGAAGGGGATGAATGAAAACTGCTTTCAAAACAAAAATTGGTTTATATGAATGGTTAGTGATGCCTTTTGGTTTAACTAATGCACCTAGTACTTTCATGAGACTTATGAACCATGTTTTTAGAGATTTTATTGGTAGATTTGTGGTAGTTTATTTTGATGATATTCTCATATATAGCCACAATGAACATGAACATGTTGATCATATTAGACAAGTCTTGCATGTTTAAGAGCAAATCAATTATATGGTAATCTTGCTAAGTGCACTTTTTGCAAATATAAGGTCATTTTGTGGGATATGTTGTTTCTAAACATGGTATTGAAGTGGATGAATCTAAAATTGAAGCTACTAAAAATTGGCCTATTCCTATCAATGTTAGTCAAGTAAGAAGTTTTGATGGATTGGCTGGTTTCTATAGAAGATTTGTCAAAGATTTTAGTACACTTGCTGCACCTTTAAATGAACTCACTAAAAAGGGTGTTGAATTTGTGTGGTGGGGTTGAACAAGATATTGCTTTTGATGAGATAAAGAACAGGTTGATTTTGGCCCCATTGCTCATATTGCCAAATTTTAATAAACAATTCGAAATTGAGTGTGACGCAAGTGGTATTGGTATTGGTGGGGTGCTTATGCAAGAAAACAAACCTATAGCTTATTTTTCTGAGAAATTGCATGGTGCTCAACTGAACTATTCTGTTTATGATAAAGAATTGTATGCACTTGTTAGAGTTCTTGAGGTTTGAAAACATTATTTGTGGCTAAAAGGATTTATCATACATTCTGATCATGAGGCTTTGAAATTTTTAAAGAGCCAATCTAGCCTTAATAAAAGACATGCTAAATGGGTTGAATTCATTGAATCTTTCCCATACATAATAAAATATAAGAAAGGCCAAGATAATGTAGTTGCTGATGCTCTGTCTAGGAAAAGTATGCTTTTAACTCAATTGGATGTGAAAATTCCTGGTTTGGAGAGTGTGAGAGATTTGTATGCTCAAGATAATGATTTTAAACATGCATATGCGAATTGTACTAATGTGAAAGCATGGGATAAATTTCATTTGCATGCTGGATATTTGTTTAGATTTAACAAATTATGTGTGCCCGAGTCGCCCTTGCATTTGTTATTTTTGCAGGAAGCACATAGTGGTGGATTGATGGGACACTTTGGTAGGGAGAAAACATTGCTTATGTTGGCTGATCACTTCTATTGGACACGAATGATAAGAGATGTGGAGAGTTTTGTGAGACGTTGCATCACTTGCAACAAGGCTAAGTCTAAACTAAAACCTCATGGTTTATATACTCCTCTACCTTCACCTAATACATCTTGGGAAGACATTAGTATGGATTTTGTGTTAGGTTTGCCTAGGACTAAAAGAGTACATGATTCTATATTTGTGGTAGTGGATAGATTCTCTAAAATGTCACATTTTATTGCATGCCAGAAGAGGGACGATGCGTCGCATATTGCTAATATGTTTTTCAGGGACATAGTGAGATTGCATGGAGTACCCAAGACTATTGTTTCTGATCGTGATGTGAAGTTCATGAGCTACTTTTGGAAGACACTATGGGGTAAGCTGGGACAAAGTTTCTGTTTTCTACTACTTGTCACTCCCAAACTGATGGAAAAATGGAGGTGGTAAATCGCACATTATCTACATTGTTGCGAGCCATGATCAAAAAGAACCTGCATGAGTGGGAGGAGTGTTTGCCACATGTTGAGTTTGGCTACAACAGGGCTGTACATTCTACTACTCAGTTATGCCCGTTTGAGGTGGTGTATGGTTTTAAACCCACAATACCACTTGATTTGCTGCCACTTCCTATACAAGAGAGAGTCAATATGGAAGCTTCAAAACATGCTGATTTTGTGAAGAAGATCAATGAGAAGACCAAGCAAGCAATTGAGAAAATAGGAAGACATGTAGCTGAGAGAGTTAACAAGAAGAGGAAGGAAGTACTATTTTGGCCAGGAGATTTAGTGCGGGTGCATTTTCGCAAGGATAGGTTTCCCACATTGCGCAAGTCCAAGTTGATGCCAAGAGGTCCTGGTCCATATAAAGTGCTTCGGAAGATTACTGATAATTCCTACAAGATTGATATTTCTAATGATGAGTTTGGTGTGAGTAATTCTTTCAATGTTACCGATCTATCACCATACCATGGAGAGGACCTTGATGCGTCGAGGTCGACGCCTTTTCAAGGGGGGGGGAGGATGATGAGGACATCCCTAGTGCTTCTACACTTTCTCCCATTGAAAATGTTGCTATTAAAGAGAAACATGATGAAGTGAGAATTGGACCAATGACAAGATCCAGAACTAAGTTATTAGAATAGGAGGTGAATTCTCTCTTATTAGAATATGATGTTTGTTTTCATGAGAATTTTATACTACCTAAATCCATGCACTTATGTATACTCAGGTTTGTTGATAACACAAGCATGGATGGAGGTGCAAATCAAGAGGAGCTGGAAAACAAGGAGGAGATGCTAGAAAACAAACATTACAAGGTGGAAAACAACAATTGCATGGTGGGAAACAAGCACACACACATGATGAAACAAGATGGTGCTATTTTCCACAAGGAGGGTGCACCACATTATGTTGATGCGCCATAGGCTAGTGGACCTGCGAGTATAAAGTGGAAGCACCCCTTTGTGGGTCGGTTTGTATCCCTAGGAGTCCAAGTTTGAGTCCAAACTGAGTCCAACATGGTTTCTATTCGGGTTAGGCTTGGTGCTTGCGCAATGCCTATTGTGGCCGCATCATACCTCCTCATATAAACCCCTTAGTGCGAGTTAGAGAGGTAGACTATGATAAAACATAAACCCTTGACTTCTAGATTGTATTGCTCGAAGCATTCATCTTGAATCATATCACTTTGCAAATCTGAGTGTATTCTGCTGTTCCATTGGGAATAAGGAGAAACAGGACCACTTGTAGTCGGTGGCTACTTGTGCAAGAGTGTGGAGTCTCGAATATCCGAAGGGGTTGAAGGCTGTTGCAATTGGTGATAGGGTTTAGCCAAAGGAGAGGTCGAGGTATCACATTGGTTATCATCAAGTTATCTATTAGTTCACTGAGAAGATCGGGCATCCCCTTATCAGCTTATGGTGGCTTTCTTTCTTGAGTCGCAGCACCAGGTCACCTTCCACGAATGATCTGCTGCGAATTCTGCGACTGTGGTAATTGTGGCGCGCCTGCTGATAGACGGCAGATCTTGCGAGTGTGACGTCTCTTGATTCGTCGAGTGCGTCCATGTTGTCGGCAAGTGCCGAGTTTGACGCTTCTTTGCTGTAAGCAACGACTCTGGGCGCACTGAACCGAATATCTTCGGGAAGCACCGCTTTTGCACCGCAGACCATGAAAAATGGTGTGTATTGAGTCGACCTATTTGGAGTTGTTCTAAGGCTCCATAGTGAGGATGGTATCTTATCCCCCGTGCCCTGCTGCGTCGTCCAGTCGAGCTAATAGTCGCTTATTCAGGCCACTAGAAACTAAGCCTTTAGATCTTTCGACCTACTCGTTGGTCTGTGGATGCGCCACAGAGGCGTAGCTTAGAGTTATTTCTTTTTCCTTGCAAAAGTCTTGAGTTTCTTCGGTTTTGAAGTTGGTCCCGTTGTCTGTGATGATGTTGTGGAGAACACCAAATCTGCAGACGATGGAGTTGAGGAATTTTACGATGCACTTGGCGGCTTGGGACGTCACTGGCACATCTTCTATCCATTTTGTGAACTTGTCGACTGCCACGAGAAGGGGGGTTTATCCTCTGCAATCTTCCCTTCCGGTGACTTATGGATTCCATCTAAATCTACAAACGCGTCTTTTTTGAAAAAACCTCGATTGAGTCTAGGAGACAGGCTCAAAAAAAATCCAAACAGGTTGGAGCTGCTTTTGCTTACTCCTTTCCTTGGTACTGCCCAGCAGGAAGGAAAAAGACTATATAGAAGAGCAAGTAAATCAAGCTCAACTACAACTCACTCTGATCAAATAGCACTCAGGTATAGGATTTCCAGCGGAAAGGTAGCCTTGCGAAAACCAACAGAGAGGTCAGTTTTGTGCCTTATTTCGCTTTGACCTGTTTTTGGTGTTGACTTGTGTAGTGGTCCAACCATGTAGAGTAACCATTGAGCAAAGGGCCATGATAGTGGGATCATGTTAAGTTCTGTTGCTAGAATATGTGGTTTGGGCGCGAACCTATGGCAGGTGTCGCATCTTTCGACTAGGTCTTTTGCGTCTTTGGCTGCAGTAAGCCAGTAGAACCCTGCTCGAAGAGCTTTGCCCACGATACCTTGCCAGCTGGCGTGATGCCCGGAATCTCCTTGATATATGTCTCAGAGTAATTCCTTCCCATCCTCAGGTGCGATACACCGTTGAAGGATCCCCGAGATGCTTTGCTTGTATAGCTTGTCGTTTATTACCCGAAAGGATTTCCTGCATCATTGAAAGGACATGTATCTCTTAATATGATTTTAATGTTTGATTACAACACTTGGAAAGACTAATAATTTGAAGTGTTTGGAAATTACACAGTGTTACAAAGTTGTGAAATAATCTGTCTAAAAGAACAAAATAGTCAAACGGATTATTGGAAGAAAGAGAGAAGAAGAAAAGAAGGAAGCAGAAACTGGGAAGCCGGCCTGGCCTGGCTGAGGCCAGCCTCGAGGCCGGAAGGCTCTGTTAGGTCACCAGCGTCTGCACTTCCTGGCCGTCCTAGGCCGTGTGCACTGCCTAGGCCGGGGTCGAGGCCGGGTGCCTCTGTTACCTCGCCGGCCTTCACTCTGTAGAGCTGGCCTAGGACGGGCTCTCTGGCTCGAGGCCGGGCTACCTGGCTGGCGGGCCTAGGTCGGGGGCAAGGCCAGGCTGCATGAACTCCTTGCTCCTCGCGCTGCTGGCCTCCACGCCAGCCTGGCCGGACCCAAGGTCGGGTTTCCTACAAAGTCAACATACCCCTCCAACGGCCACTTATTGGGGTACACTATACATAGGGGTCTTATTCCTCCTTGAGCTCTTGTCAGTTGTAGCACTTCTCTCCAGCATTTGTGACCACCCTAATCTTCAAGGATCTACCCAAATACCCAACCAAAACCCTTGATCTCTTGGTATTTGGAGGAGAAGCACTAGATCTACATCTCCACCAAACCGATTTGTCTCCACCCCACTTGTCCCTTAGGGATATTGTAGTTATTGGTTCATTGGAACCTAGAACCATGTTGCTCTTAGCTCATTGGAGCTTGAAGCCTTGTTGGTTACCCCGAAGCTTTGTAGCTCGTGGATCTTGTTTCTCAGAGTCTCGGTGGCTCCCGGGATTTGGTGAGGTCCCTCCAAGTTGTGGTCTTGTGGAGTGTGCCTCATCCTTGTAAAGGTTCTAGTTGTCAACCTCAACTACAACATAGTGATTTGAGCCTCTCCACATCGGTGGAAGGACTCAAAGTAGATATGGTGTGCCATGAGGGATACTCGGTGTTCCACTTTGGTGGCACCGCACTGCTCCAATGGAGACTAGCTTCCATCGGGAAGTGAACTTCGGGATACACCTCCGCGTCATTGTGTTCAGTTATTCCTCAAATTACCTTTACTTGTTGCTACTATCTTAGTTATATAAATATTTTGTGCTAGTGGTCTTTGCTCAACATATACGATTGTTCACATAGTTGCATAATCTAGACAATCTATATTTCAGCATTATCTTGCTAACCAAAAAAGAAGTAAAATTTGTAGTTAAACTATTCACCCCCTCTAGTTAACCTCTCGATCATTCAATTGGTATAAATGCCTCGTCTCTTTATTAAGGATTTACCGCCTAAAGAGGAGGATGATGGATGATTCTGTCACCATGGAGGATATCTAAAAGTTTAGTCAAACTATGCTTGATAGCTCCAAGAAGAGGATGGATGGTCTATTAAAAGAAATGGCCTCTACATCTAGTCAATTCAAAGATAATATTAATTTAGATGAAAGTGGAAATCCCATTCCTTCTAAGGAAGGCTCCGGGACTTCTAAGCCTAAAGATAGTAGTCATGAAAATTCCTTTCGCTGTGCTTATAACAATGCTCCTAATGTTCAACATCCACATGTTAATCATCTTGGTCCACCTCCTATGGTATATAGGAGTCATTTTACTAATTGAAAAGCTTCCATGATCTCTTACATGTGTAGCTCTTCAATGCAAATATGGAGGATCATTGAGAAAGGATATGAGCCAAAGGATCCCAAGAAGTTAAGCTCAAGTGACATCATAGATGAGCAACTCAATGCACATGCCATGCACATGTTGGAGAAGCCAATGGAAAAAAGTAGGAGTCGATCACATCCGGGACTTCTCAAGTGCCAAGAAAGCATGAGATTGCATACTAGATATTTTTTATGGCAATGTCAACATACAATGCTCCAAGAAGTCAATCATCCAAAACAAGTTGATAACTTCTATATGAAGTATGGAGATACTCTTGAAGACATGTTTAGAAGACTCAAGGCTCTTGCGGTTGAGATGAGAGATTGTGGATTCAAGGATTGGGTCAAGGAGAAGTTTCTACTCACCTTCATCCCATACAATGAAAACATGGTGATGAATGTGCAATCAAGGGCTGATTTCTTGCAACTATCTCCCAATGATGTTTTGGGTGTCTTCATCACTCTAAATGTCATGAAACAATCCTCCAGTGATGTCATGACCCATGTAAATGGAATTAAGAGAACTTCTCTTGTCTTTAAGGCCACACCTCATGAATAAGATGATTCAAGTGATGATGGTGGATCCTCACATGTTGTATCCGAGAGGGAGATGAAAATATCACATGAAGAATGCTTGGTCCTTGCTCAACACAAGTGGTGGAAGAAATGAGACTATAGATCCAATGCCACGAAGAACAAGGGAAAGGAAGTATCAAACATGAAGAAGGCAATGGCTTGTTTCAATTGTGGAGATATCGAGCACTTTGTTGCGGAGTGCCCTTTCAAGAGTAGAATTGAGAATGGTAGAAGACTTATAAAGAAATCCACTTTCATCCCCTCCAAGAACTTCATCAAGAGAGGCCCTCCAAGGGCATTGGTTGCAAAGGAAGTTGATACACATCAGATGGTGAAGAGAGTGATGGTGATGGTGAAGAAGTGGGCATGGAGGCCTTGGCAAAGGGCATCATTCCTTTGAATTTAAGCTCTCTCTTCTCCAACCACAATGACAAGAAGGGTCCCTCGAATCACAAGTGTTTAATGGCCAAGGGTATATCCCCAAAGGTGACTCCTACACTCAAACTTGCAAATTATTCCACTCCATGTCTATTAAATTGTGTTGAGGAAGTGGACAATGTTCAAGATCCTCTAACAAACTTTGTGAAGAAACTCAACGGTGAAACTAAAACAACTTTTGATTCTCTCGTGGATCAATTAAGTGAAGCACATAACCTCATTGATGAACATGAGGAAATAATCACCTTACTTGAAATCTTTTCCCGTGATGATGCTAGTAAAATTGAGGAGCTTGAGAAAGCTCTAGATGAATCACATTGTTTTAGACAAAGCATTGAAGATACATTTGCAGTTGATATAGCTAAAGTAAAGTTTGATCATGAACATGCTTTTTGCTAAGGTAACATAATTCATTGCCTTAAATGATGAAACTAACAAAGGTTACAATGAGCTCATTAAGGATTTTTATAAGCTTAAAATTGATCATCGAACACTCCCAAATGAGCTCAAGACTTCTAAAGGGTCAAAAGATATAAATGCAAATGCTTGTGCCACGAACCCTTTATATGTCAAGGCAACTCTCATTGAGGAGAACGATGGGTTGAAGGCCTAACTCAACAAAGGTCTTGCCACTTGCATACAAGGGCAAAAGAACCTTGAGGATCTTTTGAGTAGTCAAAAGAGAGTTATTGGAAAGGAAGGCCTTGTGTTTGGTTCCTCATCCAAGGAGACCTACAAGAACAAGACAACTCCCTCCACTAATGATGTTGTTTTTGTGAAGGAGGGGGAGTTGGATAATGGTGAAGTTGAGTTTGATATTATTACTAAAAGTATTGTCCCTAGGGATACTACTACTCACAACAAGTTTGCGGGAAAATACAACCCATCTTATGTGCTTCTTAAATCTAGTGATGGTCATGTATATGCAAAATATGTTGGCACTTCATATGGTGATGATTACAAGTATGATATTTGGGTTCCAAAGACCCTTGTGACTAACAAGAAAGGACCCATCCAAAAATGGGTACCTAAGACAAGAAGTTGATTCATTGTAGGTATGTGCTTCTAGAGGAACATCATGGATGATTGATAGTGGTTGTTCTGCACATATGACCGGAAGCAAGGAAGTGTTGGATGACTTAAAGCACCAAATCATCAAGTTTGCACAAGTAACTATTGGTGATGGTTGAAAACTTAAGGTATTGGGACATGGCAAGGTGTTCATTTGTCCGGATGCATCCATTGAGAAAGTCCTCCTTGTTGAGTCCCTTGGCTATAATCTCCTTTCCATCTTGCAACTTTGTGAATGCAATTTTACATGTGTATTTGGGCGTCATCACGTGATTTTCCTTCACACCATTTACCTTAAAGTATCCTTTGTTGTATTTGTGGAGAACGGTATGTATGTAGTGGATTTCTCGGAAAAAAAAACTACACATATTGCCACTTTTATAATGGCTAAATCCGACGTGGGGTGGCTTTGGCATCACCGCTTGGGCCATGTCGGTATGAGAAATTTACAATCTCTTGTGAAGGGTGAGCACATGGAAGGACTAACAAGTGTGAGTTTTTCCAAAGATCTCCCTTGTAGCTCTTGTGTTGCCGGAAAGATGCATGATAAGAACCATCCCAAGAAATCAATCATCTCCACAACGAGGCCCTTTGAGATTATAAACTTGGACCTATTTGGGCCTCCTACATATGATAGTCTTGGTGGAAAGAAGTATTGTTTGGTGATTGTTGATGACTATACAAGAGACACTTGGGTATTCTATATCAAGAAGAAGAGTGAGAATCAATAAAAGTTCATCTCTTGGGCCACGGAAGTGCAACATCAATATGACACGAAGATCTTGGAAATTAGGAGTGATAATGGGTCCGAGTTCAAGAACTACACCATGGATGGATTCTTGAGTGATGAGAGGATAATACATTGATTTTCTGCTGCGTACGCCCCTCAACAAAATGGTATAGAGGAGAGGAAGAATCACACACTTATTGATATGGAAAGAACTATGATGGCCGAGTTCAAATCCCCATATAACTTTTTGGCCAAAGCCATAAACACCGCTTGTCATCTATCTAATTGACTCTTCCTTCGTCCGATGATTGGTATGACTCCATATGAACTCCTAACCGGTAACAAACCTGACCTCAAGTATATTCGAGTTTTCGGGTGTAAATGTAAAGTTTACATTAAAGGCACTATATTGTCTAAATTTGATCCTAGAACTTTTGAAGGAATATTTTTTGGTTATGCCACAAACTCACATACTGATAGAGTCTACAGCATATCCACCGGGTGTGTTGAAGAATCTATGAATGCGGAGTTTCATGAGGATAATGGCTCCCAAGTGGAGCAAATTGATTGTGATGATGTAGGTGACGAACCTTCCTCCATACCCATAGGAAGAATGGGTATATGTCCTCTTACACCCGTTGAGGGACACCTTGTGGATCATGAGGATGGGACAAGATCTACGCAAGTGGAGCCCTCTACTTCAACTAATATTCAAATGGTAGAACAAGAACGAGAACAAGACCTTCAAGTTGAGACCACTCATCAAGAAAGTGATCAAGATCCACCCACCAAGAACGAGAACAAGACCTTCAAGTTGAGACCACTCATCAAGAAAGTGATCAAGATCCACCCAATGATAATGGTGGTTACAATATTGGCGAATCTTCACCAAGAACTCCACTCCATATAGATCATGGCCTTGATGAAGGAGATGATGAAGATGTTTCTCCAAATGAGCATCCCGATGATGCACTTATTCTTTGAAAATCTCTTCAATCATATGATTGCACCAAAATTCACATTATAAAAAGAATGTCATTGGTGGTCTGGAAAGAAGTGTATCCACTCGTGGTCAAGTACTCAAGTTTTGTGGTCTTCACTCATATGTCTCTCATGTTGAACATACCAAAGTGTATGATGCTATGCATGAAGAGCTCCAAAACGTTGAAAGAAACAAAGTATGGTCTCTAGTGGAAGGACCCAAGGATCATAATGTTATTGGAACAAAATGGGTGTTCAAGAACAATCAAGATTCTCACGGGCAAGTGATTCACAATAAGGCTCGATTGGTTGCTCAAGGCTACTCTCAAGTCGAAGGACTTGACTTCGGTGAAACTTTTGCTCCCGTATCTAGACTTGAATCCATTCGTATATTACTTGCATTTTCCACTAGCCATAATGTCATCTTGCATCGAATGGATGTTATAAGTGCTTTTATAAATGGACCTCTAAATGAATTGGTATATGTTAAATAACCTCCGGGGTTCGAGGATCCCAAGTATCCTAACCATGTCTACTTCCTCCATAAGGCTTTGTATGGCCTCAAACAATCCCCACGTGCTTGGTATGATCATTTAATGGAGTTCTTAGTGGATCGTGTTTTTGTACTTGGGGTAATTGACCCCACACTCTTTATAAAAAGTGTAGATGGACATTTCTTTGTATTCCAAGTATATGTTGATGATATTATATTTGGATCATCTAATGTGAGTTTTGTAGAACAATTTTCCAAACTAATGACAAGTGAGTTTGAGATGTCTATGATGGGGGAATTGAAGTTTTTCCTCGGTTTTGAGATCAAGCAATATTATGAAGGAACTTTCATTTGTCAAGCAAACTATATTCAATACATGCTCAAGAAATTTGATATGGTCAATGCTAAGCCATTAGGTTATCCAATGTCGACAACCGTGAATGTTTCAATGGATCATGAAGGTATATAGGTTGATCCAAAACTTTATTGCTCTATCATTGGATCTTTGCTTTACCTTTGTGCATCTAGACCGGCTATTATGTTTAGTGTCGGGTTTGTGTGCAAGATTTCAATCTAATCCCAAGGAAAGCCATATCATTGCGATCAAAAGGATTCTTAGGTACTTGGTTGACACTCCCAATCATGGTCTTTGGTACCCATCAAATACAAGTTTTGATCTTGTGGGCTATTCGGATGCGGATTGGGGAGGTGACAAAGTGGATAGAAAATCAACCTCTGGCGCTTTCCAATTCCTTGGTAGGTCACTTGTGTGTTGGTATTCCAAGAAAAAAATTGTATTGCCACCTCCTCCACGAAGCCGGAGTACATCTCCGCCGCAAGTTATTGCTCTCGATTATTATGGATGAGGCAATGTCTTAAAGATCTTGGAATTAAGATTAAGACAATGCCTAGTGCTATAAAGATTGGTCACAATCTGGTACTTCATGGCAAGACCAAACATGTTGAGATTTGGTATCATTTTATTCGTGATCGTGTGGCCAATGGAGATATCCCACTTTCATTTGTCAACACCAAAGATCAACTCGCAAACATCCTCACAAATCCCCTAGATGAGAAAAGATTCAAGCAATTGACAAGTGAGCTCAATGTCGTATGTGCAAGCAATTTTAGTTGATTGGAAATATTGCATACACACCTTTACTAGACTTTTATTTGGTTCTCAGATGTACGCATAGACATAGGGGGAGTGTAACTCAATTAATGAGTCAACACTACTCCTATAATGCATAGTGGTCATTTCTATGACAAAATGTGCTTCAATGTGCTCAAAGATATATCTTCGCGGTGTCATATCGATCATACTCATACATGGTGTCTACGACCACCACACCTATCAAGGGATTTGGGTTTTGATGATTTGTCTTGGAAAAATTGCTTGGATTTTTTATTGATATGCATATTTGTTTTTTTGCTCTCGTTCCAAATCACATCCCATGTTGTTTAAATTGGGTTTTCATCTTTCTCCATTGGATGTTCCTAGGGACTTATCATGCTAACAATTTGTTCACATGTGTCCAAAGTGTCTCTCTAGTATTCTCTAAGTATCGCACTTATATTTTTACATGGTACACTTTTTACTCCCGTGCAAAAATTTAGAACAATTTGCGTTAACACATGTGGGGAGGAAACTTTTTGCTTTGGGGTATAAACAAAGTTTGAGAATTAAAAAAAGGGAAAGACAAATAAAAAAAGGGGGACAGAAAAACCGGCCTGAGACCAGCTGGCTCTGGTTCGTGGCCGGCTTGAAGACTGCCCGGCCTAGGCCGGTCGGTTCTGTTTGGACGTCGGCCTCGCCCTGGTCAGGCCGGCTCGTCTGGAAAGCCACTTAAAGGATGCGTGGGGGGGGGGGGGGCAGTTTCCACATATCCTCCCATCGTCTCCAACCTCCAAGCCACAAAAAACCACCACGGGAGCCCTCCCCTCCATTGCCCCACCTCTCCCCCACCATCCTAGCCTCTCCTTACACCTCGAAGTCCACATATCTGAAGGGGTCCTCTCCGATCTCTCCACTCCTCCACAAGGATTCTTCATTGGTGAAAGATTGGAGCCTCTCCCCTCCTAGGTTCATCCTCCTCCAAGTTAGGGTAAGGACGTCGTCTTCGGGTATGTTTTTGGTCTTCTCCCTCTCAAATCCCCTCTTTCTCTCCTATTAGATACCACTCCTTGGGATTTGTGAGTTCTTCAATTAGGGTTCATGTTCATGTGCTATTCCACTCTATTCCACATAGCACAAATTCACCTAGAGCAATCTAGAGATAATACTTAGCATAGTTTTGGTGCTTAAATTCCCTATACATACTCACCAAATTTATGCTCCCTAAAACTCCTAGTTTTTCCCTAATTTTTATTGACACACATAGGATTTTTTATGACCATGTACACTTATTACGCATACTCGTACCTATGCTATCCATGTAAAAGGTAGGGATGATGAGTCCCAAGATAAGTTCCGAGGCAAAGGTTATGCTCGCAAGAAGAAGAATGCCTCTTAAGCTTGCGGCTATACTCCCTCTCAACAAAAGAAGCTCCCAGTGAATCCAAAGGAACTAGTTCATGCATATTGGAAGAAGCCTTCCCACAACGGTGTTTGACGAATATTGTTTCAAATTCAATCCATATGCTTTTGGGCAGCGCACTTGCAGGGACAACCGGTTTTATTGCAAAATGCATCAACAACTGTATGAGTTCTCATCTGCTCTTTGAAGAACCCCTTTGTGTCACAACATTACTTTGACTTGGATGAAGCTAGGCAGAAATAGCCAGATGTTATGGAGATGCTGGACTTCCATGGAATAAGTGCCCTCGTGAAGATTGAGCGCCCCTTTGCTCCCGAGATTCTTCGGGAATTTTATGCCACCGTCTTCTTATCCAAAGGGCCTAGGGAAATGACGTGGATGAGTGGTGGTGTCCAGTGTACCGCCACGCTTAGGGAGTTTGCGGGTCTTCTCGAACTCGAGGAGTTACCCTTCTCCCCTATGGTCTACACTCGGATCCATAGTGCGACTAAACGTCTTATGAGGGCTTCAGAAGGTATCCGCCATTGTTACCCTCCAGAGATTGGGGCCAAATTCATTCCTAAGTCTGCTTACTTCACGGACTTTTGGTATCTCACTCATACCATTCTCCGAAAACACTATCATCTTTAAGTTTGGCAAAGAGGGAGAAGTTCGCAAATGGCTTGTCAATCTCCTCTTTTACATTGAGGATGAAAAGAGGTTCATCAAGAAGATAGATATCATGGACTACATGTGGAATGAGATGCAGACAGAGATCCGTGAGGGCAAGGTTCTCATTTATAGACAATATATTCAACTCCTTTTTAATCCAAGATTCCTACTGCTCTTGTTTCCAACCATGCTATGCACACTCCCACATGTCTCCCTCTCAATGGTCCTTCACATGATGTTGCACCACCATCCTCCAAGAGGGCTCGTACCGATATGACTCCGGAGATTCCCAGCTCTCCGTCTGTTCATGGTGCTACTGACACCGAGGATCCCGCTCCCAAGCCCAAGAAATTATCCATCAAAGTCGCTCTCCAGAAGATGAACGGTGTTTTCACTGATCTACAGTCCAAAGCATACAAAGCATATAATAAGGACAAGACCTCTCGCTGCAACCAAAGGCCCATCATGGAAAAGCTTCATATTCTGGCTGAGGCTAGTTCTGAGGAGCTCTCTGAGCAGTCTTGGATGTCCAAGCAGACTTGTTGGCTTGGTGATGATGCCTCGTCTCTTGGGCACTTTTGGTCTACCAACAACGCTGAAGCTAGCTCCAGTAAGGCAGTCCTTCCACAAGGTGATAATGATGATCAAGATGAAGAGGAGGAGCATGTGGAACAGGATAGAGATGATTATGATGGTGACCATGCCTGTGATGACGACTTCGTGGAGTGATCCTGTGGGGGCATAGCTTCTCTCTTACTTTTAGGTGTCTTGATGCCAAGGGAGAGAGAGATATTTAGGACCATTGGGGATTTGCTTTGGGAGGGCATTGCATCATTCATTTGCGTCTTCCATTTGCAATTTGCTATCTTTGTTGTTTTTATGTGTTGTGAAACTTCGTTCATAATGTTGTAAGACTATGTCCTTTTCGAGGATTCTCCACCTATATTATGTAGACCATGGTAAGCTTAAACATATCATTCTCTAGGATATCCATGATATGCTACATGATTTACATGCTAATATCCTCTCATTGTCTTCATATATAGTTCCCTAGCTATTGTTGAGAAAATATCGATGTATGAATCCTTGTGGGGGGGGGGCTAGTATATCTATGTGCGTGTGTTTAAAAAAATTCTAGAATGAAATGTTAAAACTTGGGCATACATCAAGGGGGAGGCTAGGAGAAAATTGCAAATCTTAAATTTATGTATTTCAACTTGCAAATCCATGTGTTTACATCAAACATAAAAAAGGGGAGATTGAAAGTACATGTGTCTCTTAATACGATTTTAATGTTTGAACAACACTTCGAAAGACTAACAATTTATTTGTAATATTTGGAAATTACACAGTGTGGCAAAGTGGTGAAATAATCTCTCTAAAAGAACAGAATAGTCAAAGGGATTATTGGAAGAAAGAGAGAATAAGAAAAGAAGGAAGAAGAACTGGGATGTAACATCCTAGATTTTTTTTCAAAAAGAATAAACCAGCATGCATTACATATGATCATAACATAGTCACACAAAAGTACATTTAAAAATTTAAACATCACTAAACAAAAACCCTAAGTGTTTTTACCTCCAAAAATGATCGTTTATTTGGCTCCATGCAATTCACCTATAATAAAGCTTATTTTGAATTTTCTTCAAAAATCACCAAAACATTTTAAAAGTTTTAAACTTTGCAATCTAAATATTCAACAAAACCATCTAAATTAGTTTGACCCATTCATTTAATTGTTTGGGGTTTCCTTTGTTTAACAAAAGAAAACAGAAAAGAGAAATAAAACAGAACAAAAAAAAAGAGAAAGAGAGGAAACCCGGCTAGCCCAGTTCCCTTCCCCCTTTCTCCCTCGCGCAGCGGCCCACGGGCCGAACCGCCTATCCACCGCACGCGCGCAAAACAACCAGCTGCGCCCCTCGCTCACTCTCACTGCCACGTGGGCCCAGGTGAAGTCACGCCCACGTCATGATGACGTTCGTCCCCAACCTTTCTCCCGTTTTCGCCGGAGAAACGCCGCGCGCTTCCCCCCA
Source organism: Alopecurus myosuroides (assembly GCA_028641055.1). Lineage (NCBI taxonomy): Eukaryota > Viridiplantae > Streptophyta > Magnoliopsida > Poales > Poaceae > Alopecurus > Alopecurus myosuroides. Next base: position 371,496,239 of record CM054058.1, on the reverse strand, counting down.
CGATCGGCACCTCGCTCTCGCCCATCTCCCCGCACCCGAGAGCTCCCCATAAAGCCCCTAACCCCCGATCTCTTTCTCCCCTAGCGCCCCCCGAAACCACGCCCCCAGGCTGCCGTTCTAGCTCGCCGGAAACCGTGCGGCCACCGCGCGGAAAAGCTTGATTCCGGTGAGTCCCCGCCGTCCTTCCCCTCCCTCTTACTCTCTCTCTTCTCCTCTACCTTGCGCTCCACCTAAGCCGCTCCATCGAATTTTTGGCGCAGCACAAAGGCCACGCCGTGCGCGTTGAGGTCGCCGGAGATCGTCGCGCCTCCGACCTCCTCTCCTCGTCGCTCCCGGAAGCGAGAGATTCTGCCGTGAAGCCCGTCGTCCTCGCCGTGCCCTTCTACGCTGCTGCGACTACTCCAACGAGCTCGAGGACCACGGGAGCGCAACTCCGGCGAACTCCCGAGACTTCCACCACCGCGACGCCATCTCCGGACAGTGAGCCCCCCGTTGCCTTTTAGTCGTCCGATTCGATCTGTACGCCTAGGATTAGATCGCCCCGCGAATCGGTATCCACCAGTTAGGTGGCGCCACGTGTCCGCTGAGTCAGCGCTAGTCAGCCCCCCCCCCGGATTTAAATCATTTTGTTTAAATTTCAAAAACAGAAACATCTGTCTCACTGTAAATTCAATAGAAAAATAAATATAGACGCAAAAATGGTGAGACTTGAACCTATAGAAAGCTAATCAAATTCTCTGCCCGAATATAGGAAAATATAAGATGGTCTCTGTATAAAATTTTGGAGTAGTTTTTAATTTGCCAAAACCACTCAGAAACACCATTTAATTCATAGTTTGAGTTCTACTATCCCATTTTTGTTAATTTTGTAGTCTCTGGATTTCTTAGAACTTGTAGAACACCATGGAACCAGAGAAAACCAAAGTTGTATCGTGCACACACTTTCTATTTCAAATTTACTCAAACCAGTAATCTACCCATAATTCAAATTCTAAAATGTATTTTTGAGTGAAACCAATTGGGTCACCTTGGTATTAACATTCTCTGTCCAGAGAGACCAATGAACAAGTTTTACAGACACAAAAAAGTGTGTTTAAAATTTAATTAACCCAAAGATCTATAAATGGACTACTAAATTGGAGCAAATAAATTAATGCAATGAAATAAAACTCAACCAGAGCCTTGTATCAACTAAATAAACCTCATATAATGCCAAACACACTCCAACACTACAACCAACATGTGTAAAACAAGTCTTGCATTCATGCATGCATACATGATTATGTTTGTTTGTTTGAGTAGTGTATTTATGTTTGTATTGTTATTGCTTGTTTAGATTTTGGAGAAGATCAATACAACTCTTGTGATTGTTGTGTGTGTGCTGGTTGCTGCTACCAAGGCAAGTGATGCTCATGTCCCACCTTTTATATTGCATTAGAGTTTTCAGTAGTATGCATCATAGGTGATTTTATTTATTTTCCAAAGTATATGCTATGCTTAGAAATACCTAGTAGTGTGTAGCCAACCTCAAACCTCTACTAGATACTAGTTTAGCTATGCCAGAATATTATCACAACTATTGATGATACCTGTTGGGTTGTGATGTTTTGAAAATTGAAAATTAACAACCCAATGAAACACCTGGGTGGATTGGTATGAATGGATTATGTTGAGTGGCTACTCAGGGCCATGTTCATGGTGGATTTAGCCATGGATGTGGTGGTTATCACCTGAGGGTACACTTGTGGATTACCACCTAGGATTAAAGAGATTTGTAGGTCTTCACTGTTTAGTTAGCTTCCAGTGCAGCCTTGAGGTAATATGGGATCTGCCAAGATTAAGTAAGTTGTGGGGGATCATCCTGTTGTATGACATTGGGTGGTAGAATTTTAGGAGCGTCAAGTCATGCTGGTATGGTTGAATCCCTCTTCCCAAAGATCTTGTCTCATTTTTCTCTCGGGGAAAATAAGTCTCAAGGTGAAAGTGCACAACCTCTGAAGAGTTTAAAAACTAAGATCTTAGCCGTGTCCCCGGTTATGGGCCAGTTGAGCAGCTAGACAGAGTTGGTGCCGAAGGATCTCCTCATCTTTTCTGAGTGATATAAAACATCGTAGAAACCCCTTTTAGGGCACATGGTGGATTTAGCCATGATTCCACAATCAACCTCATGGTGGATTTAGCCATGATGATTTACCAAACTTCATGGTGGATATAGCCATGATGATTTTCAAACTTCTTGGTGGATTTAGCCATGATGATTTATAAAACTTCATGGTGGATTTAGCCATGATGAATTGTCAACCTAGCCATGATGGTTGTACAAAAGTTTTCTTTTCTTTATTAAAATGATTTATCAAATATAGGATAAAATTGGCTTTATGCAAATAGCCCAGACTCCACCAGCCAAATAACATGTAGCTAGTCATTCCTCAAAACTGCCACCATACAAGTGTCACTTGCCAGTACATTTTTTGTACTGACTTCCTCCCCTGTGGGGGCTGCATATTCCAACGTGCAGGTCATTCAGATGATGAGTAACTGTTTAGGATCTCGAGTCTACATCCCAACATGTCTGCCTGTGGCGCATGAAGAGAAGGAGGCTCATTGAAGATTTGTTTCCGTTGTATTTGCTTTGAACTCTGTTATTTGGGGCTAGTCCATGTTGACTATGCCAATTGTAAGACTATTTTATTTCGTATCCAATGGATGATACGTTGTAGATTGATGCTATTGCAATGAATATTTCCTTTTGTCACGTGTATGCTATCAGTGATCCCGGGAATAGCAGGTACACAGGTATTCTACCTTTGTAAAAAGGTAGGGTGCTACAAAATGGTATTAGAGCATAGTGTTCCCTGTAGGATCGAGACCATAGGATTTGAAACCATGGAAACAAAACTATGTCAAACTCTTATGAAAACTTTTATTTTGCATTTGCCTTTTCATTTTGTTATATTCTTGTACCTTCTTACCCTGTGCTAACCTTACCCCTTTCATTTCCCAAAATTTAGATGGACCCGGCTGATGACGACGTCGATGGAAAGTTTGCTTTTGCTGGAGATGCAGAGTTCTGGCTGAGTAAGACCCTATATGACCTAGCCATGGATATTGGAATGCCAGTTCCTCACTTCCACGGCGTGCCAAAGATTATTGATTTTTACTGGTGCTCAGAGGTGGCGCATCACGACATATATTTCTAGACATACAGCGGACCCAGACGACCATGGCATGGAATACGTCCATTACTACCCAGACTACACAGCTTCAGTGAGTTCAGCCATGCTTGACGCCATCGCCCGCATATGCCACAGGTACCGAGATCATATCACTCGCGGCAGTGTCTTCCGACTCTTCGGAGAGAGGGATGAGTCAGGAATACCCATTGATCGTAGCCACCAACATCTCACATCCATACGTCACCACCTCATGGAGCTAGAGTTCGTGATGACGAACATGGAGGAGGAGATGCATAATCAAATGGAGGCGCTTGATATCCAGCGGAGTAAGCTTGGAGATCTAGGGAAAGCAATGTTGAACCTTGATGACATCAACAATGATCTGAAGGAAAAGCTGGATTTCAAGGATGCGACAATTGCTGCTCTCCGAGTGCAGAATGCTTACTATGCTAAGGACTCTAGTGAGATGGACGAGGTTAAGCAGGAGAGAGACCAACTGAAGAATCAGGTTGAGGAACTGCAGAGGGAAGTAGCCCGGCTGAGAGTGGCACATAGAGGGAAGGAGACCATAGTACCCCCAGCCCTGGTTGATCACCAGGCACCAGCTGCAGAGGAAGACCACCTGGCTCCAGCTGCAGAGGAAGAGGAAGAGGAGGACCCTGAGGAGCGAGTGTTTGAGAGTTCTTCTGAGAGGAATCCTGACATCGAGGAGAGCTCGAAGGGAAACCGCTCCCCTTTGAAGAAGCGCTTGAGGTCCACAGACTACTTCAAGTTATTCAAGACTCGCAAGTGAAGAGCCAAGATCTAGTGTCTTTTAGATGACCCCTTAGATTTTTTGTATCTTGTTTATGCTTTCCTGTATTGTCCTACTACTTGAAGTATGGCAGTACCCGCGACTATTTTAGTTTCCTAAAAACCTTTGTTATATTTATTGTTGTGAGTTTGTTTGGTTTGTTTTTTGATTGATGTTTGTGCAATATAGAACTTTTATTTACCACTAGGTCTATCTGTCACTCTCATCTCTCATCTATTCTCAAAACCCCAGATGCCTCCACGACCAGATCCAACTCAAGGAGCATTCCAGCAGATGCTGGCAGCCTAAACTCAGTTGATGCAGATGATGACACAGTTCATGCAGCACAACAACAACAACAACAACAACAACCACAACAACAACAACAACAACAACAACAACAACCCTCCACCACCACCTCCTATTGATAGGCTTACCAGGTTCCTCAGACTCAGGCCCAACAAGTTCTCCACTGCTACTGAACCCATGGTGGCTGATGACTAGCTCCGTTAAGTTAGCAAGGACTTGGTTGCTTGCGAATGAAATGATGCGGAGAAGGTCAGATTCACCGCACATCTACTGGAGGGACCAGACGCAATGTGGTGGGAGACATTCCAGATCACCCATCCTCTGGAAGGCCTAGACTGGGACACATCAGAGCAGGCTTTCGTAATGCCCACATCTCATCAGGCATTATGAACCTGAAGAGGGATGAGTTCCGCACTCTGAAGCAAGGTGGAAGAACCCTGAAGGAGTACATGGATGATTTCTGTGCACTGTCTTGATATGCCCCAGAGGACATTGATACTGATGCCAAGAGGAAGGAGGAATTCTGAATGGACTCAAGGGAGAACTGAAGATACCACTATCTGTGGCATATGCCCCAAACTACCAGACACTGCTTGACCAGGCCATCACCCTGGACAACAACATCAAGAAGGAGGAGAACCGCAAAAGAAAGTTTGGTAACAGCATGATCCACACTAAAACCTCTCACAAGAGGCATCACACTTCTGAGAATAGTGGAGGCTATAGTGGCCACAAGCATGGAGGCCATTTCAACAGGAACAATGGCCACGCATACAATGGTGGGTACAGAGGCAATAACTCCAATGGACATTACAATGGTAATCACAATGGCCATCATAATGGCCATCACCATGGAAATAATGGACACCATTACTCAAACTCAGAGGGCAGGAAGGACATATCAGAAGTGATATGCTTCAAGTGCAAGAAGAAAGGACACTTCGCTGATAAATGCACAGAGCCAAAAGCCATTGAAGCAGCAAAGCCCAATCCCTTCCAGAAAGGGCAAGTGAATCACCTTGACGTTGAGGAGGTGATGAATGAACCTGATGCTGTGATGGGTACGTTTCCACTCAACTCCTTTACAACATTAGTTTTATTTGATACTGGAGCATCGCATTCATTCATATCAAAGGCATTTGTGGATAAAAATAAAATACCCACCAAATCAATAGGAAAAGTTTTCCAAGTGAGTTCCCCAGGTGGTGAGATGTCTGTCAGTACTAAGTGCGGGGGACTAATTCTAGAAATTGGAAGCCACAAATTCCCAAACCACTTAGTAATCCTACCATCACAAGGAATAGATGTTATCTTGGGTATGGATTGGATGACTACCTATGGAGGAGTCATAGACTGTGTCAATAGGTCAATAACACTATCAACCCAGAAGGAAAGAGAATTAGGTACAAACCCCACTTGAAACCTAAGGATATTAGTCTGAACTATCTTAAGGGGGTTAGCCTAAACCATCTTAAGGAGGTTAGCCTAGACCAAGTGTCTGTGGTGAGAGAATACCCAGATGTATTTCCTAGATGAGCTACCAGGAATGCCACCGGATAGAGATGTGGAATTTCTGATTGATTTGCTTCCGGGCACAAGCCCTATAGCAAAGAGACCTTACCCTATGTCCACTGATGAACTGAAAGAACTCAAAAAGAAACTTGAAGAGCAGTTAGGTAAAGGATTCATAAGAGAAAGTTCATCCCCTTGGGGAGCACCGATTTTGTTTGTGGAGAAGAAAGACAAAAGTCAGCGTTTGGTTATGGACTATCGTTCGTTGAACGAGGTGACAATCAAGAACAGATACCCACTCCCTAGGATTAATGACTTGTTTGATCAGTTGGAAGGAGATAGTGTGTTTTCCAAGATAGATCTACGGTCCGGATATTTCCAACTCAAGATTAGGGAACATGATATTCCCAAGACTGCTTTTGTCACCAGATATGGTTCATATGAGTATACTGTGATGCCCTTTGGCTTAACCAATGCCCCACCATACTTCATGAATATGATGAACAAGGTGTTCATGGAATTCCTCGATAAGTTTGTCGTACTTTTCATCGACGACATACTAATCTACTCCAAGAGTGTTAAGGAACACGAGAAACACCTTCGTCTGATAATGGAGAAGCTGAGAGAACACAAGCTTTATGCCAAGTTTAGCAAGTGTGAGTTCTGGCTAGGTGAAGTAGGATTTCTAGGAAACATTGTGTCTAAAGAAGGAATTGCAGTAGACCCCTCAAAGGTTACTGCTGTAACAGAATGCGAACCACCCAAGAATGTAGGAGAGATTCAGAGCTTCTTAGGCTTGGCTGGTTACTATAGGAGATTCATTGAAAATTTCTCCAAGATTGCTAAACCAATGACTGAGCTATTGAAGAAAGAGAAGAAGTATGAATGGACTAAAACCTGTGAGACCAACTTTCAAGAGTTAAGAAGAGATTAGTGTCTGCACCTGTTTTGTGTTTGCCTGATTTGGAGAAGGAATTCCAAGTTTACTGTGACGCTTCACGTCAAGGTTTAGGAAGTGTACTCATGCAAGGAGGTAGAGTTGCAGCTTATGCTTCAAGGAAACTTAAGAAACATGAAGTCAATTACCCCACACATGATCTTGAATTGGCTTCAGTGGTTCATGCCTTGAAGACATGGAGACACTATTTAATGGGGAAACGTTGTGAAGTTTTCACCGATCACAAGAGTTTGAAGTACATCTTCACTCAGAAGGATTTGAACATGAGACAAAGGAGATGGTTGGAACTCATCAAGGGCTATGATCTGAGCCTACAATACCATCCTGGTAAGTCTAATGTAGTGGCTGATGCCTTGAGCCGTAAGGTTTATGTAAACTGTCTCTCAACCGAAGTGATACCCCAGCATCTATGTAAAGCCCTCCAAGACCTCAGTTTGGAAGTTGTACCTGAAGGATTTGTAACATCACTAGTGGTTCAACCAACCCTGAAGGATAGAATCCGTAAAAGTCAGGAAGGAGATAAGGAAATAGAGGCAATCAAGAAAACCTTGAAAGAAGCACTAAGTGAAGGAAAGACCACAGAATTCAGAGAGGATGAGCAAGGGATTGTTTGGTTCGAGAAACGCATCTGTGTACCCAATGACCCTGAGTTGAGGAAGCTGATTTTCCAAGAAGCCCATGAGTTACCTTATTCCATTCACCCTGGAAACACAAAAATGTACATGGATTTGAAGGAAAGATTTTGGTGGAACGATTTGAAGAGAGATATAGCAGAATACATAGCCAAATGTGATGTTTGTAATAAGGTAAAGGCTGTGCACCAGAAACCAGCAGGGTTGTTACAACCATTGAGGGTGCCATACTGGAAATGGGACCAAACTGGTATGGACTTTATCACTGGATTACCCCGAACCAAATCAGGGTATGATTCAATTTGGGTAGTAGTTGATCGTCTGACAAAGATAGCTCACTTTGTGCCCGTAAGGACCACATATACTAGTGCTAAGTTGGCTGATACCTATATGAAGAAAATTGTATGTCTTCATGGTGTACCTAAGAGTATCGTATCTGACAGAGGTACCCAGTTTACCTCACACTTCTGGAAGAAACTACATGAATCATTAGGAGCCAGACTAGAGTTCAGTACAACATTTCACCCTCAGACAGATGCCCAAACCGAGAGAGTAAATCATATTTGGAGGACATGCTGAGAGCATGTGCCCTAGACTATGGATCTAGTTGGGATGATAACTTGCCATATGCAGAATTCTCTTATAACAATAGTTATCAAGCTAGTATTGAGATGGCACCATTCGAAGCCCTGTATGGGAAGAAATGTACCACACCCCTGTTGTGGAGTGGTTTAGGAGAAACAAGTTTCTTTGGTCCCGACATCATTCAAGAAGCAGAAGAGAACGTTAGACTAATCAAGGATAGACTGAAGATAGCACAGTCAAGACAGAAAAGCTATGCCGACAACAAGCGTAGATGTTTCCTATGAAACAGGAGATAGAGTCTACTTAAGAGTATCACCCCTTAGAGGTGTGAAGAGATTTGGAATCAAAGGAAAACTAGCACCACGATTCATAGGACCATTCAAAGTGGTGTCTCGCAAAGGAGAGGTAGCTTATGAATTGGAATTACCAGAAGTACTTCCAGCAGTACACAATGTGTCCCATGTCAGCCAGCTGAAGAAATGTCACCCTGAGATGTAAGAAACTCCCTTGAGTGATACGGTACCCCTAGGAGAGGTACAAGTAGAAAGTGACCTGACTTATGAGAAGAAACCCATCAAAATCCTGGAAAGATCTGAGAGGAATACCCGTACCAAGACCATGAAATTTTGCAAGGTTCAGTGGAATCACCACACCGAGGAAGAAGCAACTTGGGAACGAGAAGAAAACCTCAGAGAAGATCACCCTCACCTATTTGCTAGCCTTTCCGAAGCCCGAGGACATGCTTCATCTTAAGGGAGGTAGTCTGTAACATCCTAGATTTTTTTCAAAAATAATAAACCAGCATGCATTACATATGATCATAACATAGTCACACAAAAGTACATTAAAAAATTTAAACATCACTAAACAAAAACCCTAAGTGTTTTTACCTCCAAAAATAATCCGTTATTTGGCTCCATGCAATTCACCTATAATAAAGCTTATTTTGATTTTTCTTCGAAAATCACAAAAACATTTTAAAAGTTTAAAACTTTGCAATCTAAATATTCAACAAAACCATTTAAATTAGTTTGACCCATTCATTTAATTTTTTGGGGTTTCCTTTGTTTAACAAAAGAAAACAGAAAAGAGAAATAAAACAGAACAAAAAAAGAGAAAGAGAGGAAACCCGGCCAGCCCAGTTCCGTTCCCCCCTTTCTCCCTCACGCAGCGGCCCACGGGCCGAACCGCCTATCCACCGCACGCGCGCAAAACAACCAGTTGCGCCCCTCGCTCACTCTCACTGCCACGTGGGCCCAGTTGAAGTCACGCCCACGTCATCATGACGTTTGTCCCCAACCTCTCTCCCGTTTTCGCCAGAGAAACGCCGTGCACTTCCCCCCACGATCGCCACCTCGCTCTCGCCCATCTCCCCGCACCCGAGCGCTCCCCATAAAGCCCCTAACCCCCGCTCTCTTTCTCCCCTAGCGCCCTGTCACACCCCAGTTTTTAAGCACTGTATTATAGTGAATTAGGAAGCCTCTTAAGACTTTTGTAAGTTAGTTAAGTGGACAACATGTTTGTGTAATCGTGTTTATCTATGCAATATAAGTTGTGTGTTCATTTCACTCACTTGAGAATTTTTCTCCTAAGGAAAGTATTTGTTTTTCCTATGTTTTCCACTGGAGTACTTAAGGGAATATTTTCAAAACTTTGAGAAAACACTTGATATCAACTTATAATGGTTTTATTGCTTTTTAGGAATCAATTTGGCCTTGGAACAAAATTATTTGGGGAAGCTTTCATTGGATTTTTCCTATATAGTTTTGTCCCTAAAAAGCAGCCAAGTAGCTGTTTTCAACCCCTGTTTTCCACCACTAGGATTATTCAATTGTGGATTTTATTTGATCAATTTTACTCTCTGTTATGTCGACAACAAAACTACATTCTTGGAAAAATTTACAAAAATAGTTAACACACATCCATGCTGGTTTTTGAGCCATCTTGTTAAGACAGTTTTTTAGGCAGTTTAAAAACAGAGAAAGTGCTAACTTTGCCATTTATTTTCAAGGCCTTAAACCCCTCAAATTTCAAAAAAAATTGTTGTTTCTGAAACTTGTACTGTTTCTCTGCATGGTGCATTTTGAATCATTCAATTTGAACTTGGTTTGCTTGTTGAAAACAACCTCAACTTTTGCAATCTCTGTCTGATACCAACACTTAGAAAAATTCAGAAAAACTGTCTAAACTAAATTTTTGTCAGAACAGTAGCTGCACACTTTTTAAAGTTGATGGATCTATTCGTGTGTGATGATCTCGGATGAGTGGCCTTGCCATTTCTTTTCCCCTTGGTATAGGCTTCTAGAAGCTGGCCATGGATGCCATTTTGGTTGACCAAGGAGGGAGGGAGTGACTAGTCAATTTGACTGTTTGTGAGGTAATCATAGTTGGTGAAATAGTGTCTTTTTGCCATACCCTGATTTTCGCTGTGGCCTTGGTCATGATTTTGCACGTTGGCAACCCCAGAGGCAACTCCCATTGGCCATGCTACCCCTGGCACGCACCCAAGTGGCCATCCATGCCCATGACGTGCCTGCCCTAGTGCACCGTTGCCAAGCCGTGCATAAGAGCCACCCCAGGCCAATCCCTTGCGCCACCACCCTCCCCTCACTCCACTCACCCACCCCGAAGCAGCCACGCTTGCCCGTTTGCTCCCAGCGAGCGAGGCGAGCCGTGTTCTTCCTCGGGCCCGAGCAAAACGAAACCGAGGTAGCGCCGCGAGTACTGCATCCCCCGCCACCATTTTGCTTCGTGGTTGACCCCCTAGGCCGTGCGCACCTCCCTGACATGATCATGCTCGCGATCGCTTGCAGGAACACCAACGCCATCATCGGGAACGCCGCGGGTCTCCGTGGAGCCGCCGCCGTGCCCGTGCAACGCCACCGCCAGTGACCGCGCCCCTGCACCGCCCAAGCATCCCTCTTCCACCCTAGCACCACCCCTCTGCCTTGCGCGAGCTCTAGGTGAGCTAAACCCCGATCCCGCCAAGTGTTCGTCCGCGGTCAGAGAGAGAGAAGAGAGAGCGCGGGGAGGAAGAGAGAAGGGGAGCCATCGATCTGCGCATCGACGGTCTCCTTTGAACGCGCATCGACGGTCTCCTTTGCGCTCGGTGCAGATCTGGCCCGTTAGGCCTAGATTTTATTTTCTTTTTGATTTGGCAGATCTGTGCATGTTTACTTTAGCTCTGTTTAGCCTAGCTAGGATAAAAATTTTGCTTAGCTAATTTTTGTGTGAGTAACTACACATTTTCCAAACCAGGTCCCACTAGCAGATTCAACTTTTGAATATTTATGATTTTTATTTAAATCATATTCCAGAGAGTGTCTGTTTTCTTAGATCTATTGTAACTTTAGTTTTAGATATCCAAAAGTTGAAAACTCAACTGTTTTGGATAGCCCATGTCAATGCCTACCAGTAGAATTTTACCTTGTATCAAGGTGAGCTGTAGATTTAAAATGATGTATTGTCTACCAAAAGCATCTGTCTCTGTTTGGGCATTTTCATGACAAATCTGTGATGTTTCTTTGAGTAAATCCAATTGGAAATGTTAGTATATGTTTAGGGATATATATATCTAGCTTGGTTTGATGTTTGAAGCTCTGTAGAAAATTTGGTGAACAGATCTTGTTTGATCTGTTTTCTGCCTAGAATTTGTGTGTGAGTATTAAATAGTATGGTTATGTGTATGTATTGGATTCTTGTTTTCCACCAAGTTTAAGTTGTTTTATGTTAGTATAAAGTTGTTTTCTTGCAGTACTAGCATGCTAGGAGTTTATTGAGTAGTTGGAGATTAAATGGGAATGTCTATGTGAGCATAATTACTTTTCTAGAATTATTCATGCATAGGTTTTTGCCTTGTTTTCCACTAGGGAAAAATATGAATTTTTGTAGTTGGAAACAGAGGATGGAATGTCCTTGTGGCATCTTTATCTTAGTGTTTTCACCCCTGCTATTGTTCCCCTTGGTTTGTAGAAAAGCATGAGTAGCACTTGGGTGACTAGAAAATATTTCTCTCACATGTGTAGCATTTTAGCATAGTATTTCCTTGTTTAATAGCTAGACATTTTATATTGTTTTGTGGGATCCAGTAGAATTTTGGTACTGATTAGAGGAGTATTTTACTTCTGTTGGTTTGCACACTTGTGCATAAAATTAGCATGTGTAGTGTAGAATAGCTTGGTATTTCTCCTAGTTTTCTACTAGTATAAGTAGGAGCTTTTGAAAGCTTGTTTTCTTGTTTTGAGCACTTTTAAAAATGTGACCAGAGGCTTACTAACCTCTTTGTGAGTAGTTTGCTAGTGGAACACCCACTGGTCATTTTTGCATCATGGTGGAAATTGAGTTTGGCTTATTGTTATGCACCTTTTTCCACCACTTGCAAAAATTAGCATAATATATGTGCATGCCATAGAAATTGTTGTGAGAGTTTTAGCCATCAAATTGCGTTTTGTGTGACACCCTACTGCCTAGTAACATGGGTTTTACCCCACTGGTCCATGGTGCTGTTAACTAGAATCATTGCTTTTGGCCACACCAAAACACTAGGAAAAAGAAGTTTTCCCACTATAGTTTTCATGCCAATTTTTCCTATGGGAAAATTGTGTATTTTGAGTGATGCATTTTAATTGCTTGCTGTATGTATCACTTGTAGCATTGTTTGCCTTGGTTGGTTCTAATGTGTGTCTTTACTTTTATTATACGAAGATAGAAAACGAGGGAGGAGTATTTGAAGAAGAGGCTCACTTTAACTCATGTTACTACCAAGACCAGGACCACCATCTGTATCAAGGCAAGCCATCCTAATGCTTGCTGTCCAAATACGTATCATTATCTATCATGCATGCTTTTCACTTCTGAAGTTTTCACAAAATTATATCCTCAAAACTATTTTTGTTGTGAATACTACTACTATTAATATTATTATATATATGATCATGTCAATAGTCAACTTGGTATTACCAAGCCCATAGCCACCAAAAAGGTATATGAATACCATCCAATAAATTAAAACTTGAGTTCTTAATTGAACTACTTAAATTGTGTTTTTGTAAACAAATGCTTTATGGAGGAAAACCCTCGGTGGAAAGGTGAGACCTTGTCTACCGGGAGGATGTCAAGCTGGAAAATTTGAGAAATGTTTACAAAAGACACATAACCTAGTCTTCGCTAGACAACCATTATCGTACTGCCACTTTACCCCAACATGGGTACGGGGCTTGATTAGAAACTTGTTATGGTTAGTCTGTGTTCTATCTCAAGTGCTATAGGGGATTGGATCCTCTGAACCGAAGTGTCGCTAGGAGCGAGGACACGGGACATATAAAGTGTGGGATTAATTTTCCCTCCGGATGCAGCAGTTGGGTCTCCTGTCTGGGCTGTGTGCGACACGGATTGCCGGGGAGACTAAACCCAATTGAAGAGATAGTCACATACTATCTTGTACATAGTGGATAGTCAAGATCAGCTATTCGATGTTCTCATACTGTTGTGAACAGTCCATGGTTGTTTCATGGCGGATTCTAGATCTCGTGGAAATGTGTACACCTCTGCAGAGTAAAACTATTTTGAAAATAGCCGCGTCCTTGGATATGGAAGGCTTGTACCTATTCAAAAGATATGTTTTGACGGAAGGCTTGTACCTACGAGGTACTAAAAAGGAAAGACTTGGTATCTGCGAGATACAGATGAGAAAAAGCTGGAGTATTGAATTACTAAAAGTTTTGCAAAGAAAACTTTCTTTTCTCAAACAATCTTATAAAACCTCTGAGATATGCGATATCTACGAGAGAAAATATATTATTTTAAATAATATTTTACAGAGATATAAATATGCAAATCAACCATGATAAATCTTTTATCTATCATGGGTAGCTGAACCTTATGTATGGCCTACCCACTCCACCAAATAAGCATGTATGCATAATTGTAAGCTCATAAAGGGTGTCTTGCGGAGTACATTCAAACGTACTCACTTTGGTTTCGCCCCTGGTTATTTCTATTGGCCAGACTATGAGGAGCCACCTCAGGAAGAGTTCTATGAGGAGGAGTTCTACACTGATGACCCTGCGAATTAGGATCATCTCCCAGTCAGCAGCCTGTAGGTTAAGGCGTGACTTGGGTTCTACTACGCTATGCTTACCGTCTTCCGCTGTGTTACTGTTGTTTGCCTGTCCTGTGTGACAGTTGTCAAGAACTTGGTCATGTGACCATTTATGTAAGACTCTAATATTCGTGTATCGGATGATGTATTCTGTATGCCAACTTCGTATGTTGTTCACGACTGGTTCTTCTGGGATCGTGAATGAATGCATATGAGGGGTTCTGGACCTCCGGTCTGGGGCCTCTACACCCCCCCCCCCGAAACCACGCCCCAGGCTGCCGTTCTAGCTCGCCGGAAACCGCACGGCCATCGCGCGGAAAAGCTTGATTCCGGTGAGTCCCCGCCGTCCTTACCCTCCCTCTTACTCTCTCTCTTCTCCTTGACCTTGCGCTCCACCAAAGCCGCTCCGTCGAATTTTCGGCGCAGCACAGAGGCCATGCCGTGCGCGTTGAGGTCGCCGGAGATCGTCGCGCCTCCGACCTCCTCTCCTCGTCGCTCCTGGAAGCGAGAGATTCCGCCGTGAAGCCTGTCGTCCTTGCCGTGACCTTCTACGCTGTTGCGACTACTCCGACGAGCTCGAGGACCACGGGAGCGCAACTCCGGCGAACTCCCGAGACTTCCACCACCGCGACGCCATCTCCGGCCGGTGAGCCCCCCGTTGCCTTTTAGCCGTCCGATTCGATCTGTACGCCTAGGATTAGATCGCCCCGCGAATCGGTATCCACCAGTTAGGTGGCGCCACGTGGCCGCTGAGTCAGCGCCAGTCAGGCCCCCCCGGATTTAAATCATTTTGTTTAAATTTCAAAAACAGAAACATCTGTCTCACTGTAAATTCAATAGAAAAATAAATATAGACCCAAAAATGATGAGACTTGAACCTATAGAACGCTAATCAAATTCTCTGCCCGAATAAAAGAAAATTAGATTGTCTCTGTATAAAATTTTGGAGTAGTTTTTAATTTGCCAAAACCACTCATAAACACCATTTAATTCATAGTTTGAGTTATACTATCCCATTTTTGTTAATTTTGTATTCTATGGATTTCTTAGAACTTGTAGAACAACATGGAACCAGAGAAAACCAAAGTTGTATCGTACACACACTTTCTATTTCAAATTTACTCAAACCAGTAATCTGCCCATAATTCAAATTCGAAAATGTATTTTTGAGTGAAACCAATTGGGTCACCTTGGTATTAACATCCTCTGTCCAGAGAGTCCAATGACCAATTTTTACAGACACAAAAAAAGTGTGTTTAAAATTTAATTAATCCAAAGATCTATAAATGGACTACTAAATTGGAGTAAATAAATTAATGCAATGAAATAAAACTCAACTAGAGCCTTGTATCAACTAAATAAACCTCATATAATGCCAAACACACCCCAACACTACAACCAACATGTGTAAAACAAATCTTGCATTCATGCATGCATACATGATTATGTTTGTTTGTTTGAGTAGTGTATTTATGTTTGTATTGTTATTGCTTGTTTAGATTTTGGAGAAGATCAATACAACTCCTGTGATTGTTGTGTTTGTGCTGGTTGCTGCTACCAAGGCAAGTGATGCTCATGTCCCACCTTTTATATTGCATTAGAGTTTTCAGTAGTATGCATCATATGTGATTTTATGTATTTTCCAAAGTATATGCTATGCTTAGAAATACCTAGTAGTGTGTAGCCAACCTCAAACCTCTACTAGATACTAGTTTAGCTATGCCAGAATATTATCACAACTATTGATGATACCTGTTGGGTTGTGATGTTTTGAAAATTGAAAATTAACAACCCAATGAAACACCTGGGTGGATTGGTATGAATGGATTATGTTGAGTGGCTACTCAGGGCCATGTTCATGGTGGATTTAGCCATGGATGTGGTGGTTATCACCTGAGGGTACACTTGTGGATTGCCACCTAGGATTAAAGAGATTTGTAGGTCTTCACTGTTTAGTTAGCTTCCAGTGCAGCCTTGAGGTAATATGGGCTCTGCCAAGATTAAGTAAGTTGTGGGGGATCATACTGTTGTATTACATTGGGTGGTAGAATTTTAGGAGCGTCGAGTCATGCTGGTATGGTCGAATCCCTCTTCCCAAAGATCTTGTCTCATTTTTCTCTCGGGGAAAATGAGTCTCAAGGTGAAAGTGCACAACCTCTGCAGAGTTTAAAAACTAAGATCTTAGCCGTGTCCCCAGTTATGGGCCAGTTGAGCAGCGAGACAGAGTTGGTGCCGAAGGATCTCCTCATCTTTTCTGAGTGATATAAAACATGGTAGAAACCCCTTTTAGGGCACATGGTGGATTTAGCCATGATGCCACAATCAAACCTCATGGTGGATTTAGCCATGATGATTTACCAAGCTTCATGGTGGATATAGCCATGATGATTTTCAAGCTTCTTGGTGGATTTAGCCATGATGATTTATAAAACTTCATGGTGATTTAGCCATGATGAACTGTCAACCTTCATGGTGGATTTAGCCATGATGGTTGTACAGAAGTTTTCTTTTCTTTATTAAAATGATTTATCAAATATAGGATGAAATTGGCTTTATGCAAATAGCCCAGACTCCACCAGCCAAATATCATGTAGCTAGTCATTCCTCAAAACTGCCACCATACGAGTGTCACTTGCCAGTACATTGTTTGTACTGACTTCCTCCCTTGTGGGGGCTACACATTCCAACGTGCAGGTCATTCAGATGATGAGTAACTGTTTAGGATCTCGAGTCTACATCCCAACATGTTTGCCTGTGGCGCATGAAAAGAATGAGGCTCATTGAAGATTTGTTTCCGTTGTATTTGCTTTGAACTCTGTTATTTGGGGCTAGTCCATGTTGACTATGCCAATTGTAAGACTATTTTATTTCGTATCCAATGGATCATACGTTGTAGATTGATGCAATTGCAATGAATGTTTCATTTTGTTATGTGTATGCTATCAGTGATCCCGGGAATAGCAGGTACACCGGTATCTACCTTTGTAAAAAGGTAGTGTGCTACATGGGAAGCCGGCCTGGCCTGGGCTGATGCCGGCCCCGAGGCCGGAAGGCACTGTTAGGTCACCGGCCTCTACACTTCCTGGCCGGCCTAGGCCGGGTCTCGCGTATGTAGGCCGGGTGCACTGCCTAGCCGGCCTAGGCCAAGGTCGAGGCCGTGCCCGAGGCCGGATTCCTCTGTTACCTCGTCGGCCTTCGCTCTGTGGAGCCGACCTAGGCCAGGCTCTTTGGCTCTAGGTCGGGCTCCCTGGCTGACCGACCTAGGCCAGAGACAAGGCTGGGATGCCTGCACCGCTTGCTCCTCGTGCTGCCGGCCTCCACGCCGGCTTGGCTGGACCCAAGGCCGGGTTTCCTGCAGAGTCAACATATCCCTCCAACGGCCACTTATTGGGGTACACTGTACATATGGGTCTTATTCCTCCTTGAGATCTTGTCACTATACATAGGCTGTCGGGTTCGCGACTGTTGGGTCTTCTGCATGCCCACAACTCCTCGTTTTATGCGGGTCTTTTGTATGTTGCGTGAAAGTTTTTCTCGAAGTCGCGAGTGAGATCGCCCCAAGATCTATAGAACGTGCATGGTCTGCTTTCAAGCCAGCTTCGGGCGGACCCGACAAGATGCATGTTTAAGTATTGCATGGTCGTCACCTTGTTTCCCCGTTGGCACTTGACTGCGGTCAGGTAGTCTGACAACCAAGTCCTGGTTTCTTGGGAGCCATCGTACTTCGGGGCCTCCAAAGTGAGCTTGAATTTCTTGGTCATCTGTGCTTCACGAATATCTTGGCTGAAACAGAGCATGCCGCAAGCCTCCTCATTGGACTCGGACGTTGAATGCATGCGATTTCTACATGCGCGTGCCCTATCGACCTTATGCTGAGCTATGTCGCTTCACGCGTTGTGTGTTGTCCGGTCGCGGCTATCTGAAGGGGTCGTTGCATAGAAAACAAAAAAAATTCCTACGCGAGAGACACCCGAAAGGCCAAGATCTAATCTAGAAGACGAAGTGCAACGGGCAACGAGAGGGTTTAAGGAGAACACATACCCTCGAAGACTCAAAATGGTACGAGATCAAATCTCGTTGTTGGCGTAGTCGTACTCACACCGATCCCGATAGCGAGAAGATGAGCACCGCAATCCGGCGGTGCATCCGTGATCGGTCACACGTACGGTTGATGACGACCTCCGTTCCCTCGTTCCAGCGGGGCGCGGAAGTAGAGGATCCCTCAGAACTCCAGCAGCACGACGGCGTGGTGGTGAAGAAGAATCCCACGGTCAGGGCTTCGCCAAGCCGGAGACCATGGAATGGAGCAGCGAGTGGAGGGAAAAGGAAGTGGCAAGTGTGTAGAGGAGGGAGAGCTCTCACCCTCCTTTTATAGGAGAGGGGGGAGGCAGCCCAAGGGGGGTGCGGCCAGCCCATGGGTGTGCCCCCACCTCTTCCCTGATCATGTGAGTGGACACTCCACTCACCTCCACTCACTTTCCCATTATTTCCCACTTGGAAAATCCAAAGGTTTTCTTTTAATTAATAAATAAAACCTTTTTATTTCTTTATTTCAGCATTGGTTAATTCTATTAACAAAATTTTGCATATAGCACCTCGAATCATTTGTTAATTCTATTAACAACCATTCAACGAAAAACCCCTTGAACTATTTCAATTTTCCCCGAAACAATTTCGGTGCTGCCCAAAATATTCTTCGATATTCCGTATCCTCTCAAACGGGTCATCGAACCTTAAGTGTGTCACCCTACGGTTCGCGAATAAGATAGACATGATCGAGACTCCTCTCCGATCAATAATCAACAGCGGGATCTGGAGATTCGTGATGACTCCTATATATTCAACAATGACTCTCGTGATCGTGTGAACCAACAACGCCGTGAACTATTCCCTTTGTCTCGCGATATTTTACTTGTCCGAGATTCGATCATTGGTATCAACCATACCTTGTTCAATCTCGTTACCGACAAGTACTCTTTTCTCGTTCCCGTGATATAACATCCTTGTGATCATATCACGTGCTTGCAAGCGGTTTCGATGTGATATCACCGAGAGGGCCCAGAGTATATCTCTCCGTCATTTGGATGGACAAATCACACTCTTGATCCATGATCCTCAACTAATACTTTCCGAATACTTAACGACACCTTTATAGTCACCCTGTTACGGTGTGACATTTGATGCCATCAAAGCACTCTTCCGGTATCAGCGATTGACATGATCTCATGGTCTAAGGAATAAGTTACTTCGTATGTTTGATATAACAATGTAAACTAAATGACTTGATCGCATTGCTATATTCTCTTTGGGTATATGTTCATCACATCATTCTTCTAATTACATGACCCCGTTATTAATAACATCCAATGTTCATGATCAGGAAACCTTGATCATCTATTAATCAACGAGCTAGTTAAAAGAGAGGCTTTACTAGGAACCATTGTTTGTTTATTAAGCACACATGTATCAACGTTTCCGGTTAATACAATTCTAGCATGAGAAATAAACATTCATCATAAACAAGGAATAAGATAATAACCATTTTATTATTGCCTCTCGGGCATATTCCCTTCACTATCATCGCGATGCAGCTCCCTGCTGCGGTGTCGCGAGTCGCGACTGCGGCGTTGGGGCTCAGTGTTGCGATGCCGTGGCTCTTCGCTGCGCCTACTTAGTCCTTCTTCGTGATGTCGCGTGTGGCCATCACGATGTCGCGGGCTGTCGTCATGGCGTCGTGGGCTATCATCCTGGCGTCGCAATTCCCTGCTCCAGTGACGGCGAGGGGACTCCTCGTTTCCTCCTCTTGGCGGCATATTCTTGCGACGACGAGGCGTTTTTTTGCTTGGGGTGCCGCAGTCTCTGGAGCTTCTACTTTCTTGTGAGCTTTGGCAGCAATCGCTGCTCCAGCCAGTCCTAGTTCTCTGATTGCTTGGCAGTGCTGTTCCGCGCGGGGGTCGTTTTCCGACGATTGGATTACTCGTAGGTATGTTGTGGCGGCGAGGACCGCGACTGCGGGGGTCGTGGGATGCATGTTGCCATCTTCGTCGACGGTCATGAACGAGGACTCGAGAGTTTGAGTGGTTCCAGTGATAGACTCCCGATCCATGCTGATACGGGCATCTACTAGTTAGCAGGCTAGGACAATAAACCATGATCTATAATGTCTAAGGCCTGCGAGACGCATGTTGAGGCCGAGCCTTCTTAATGGGCCGATTTATATCCAGTTTGAGTCCAATTAGGTTAGGAGTCGGTTTGGGTTTGTCCAACCGACTAGGGGTTGGCCTCTTATATGAAGAGAGCCAAGACCTAGGGTTTTAGATAGGTTGAACATTATGTAGAACATTGTGTTCAGGTTACCACCGTCCCTAGAGGATCGGCGTGTTGACGGCGTCTCGGACGTTCGTCGGTTATCTTTGCAAATAAAGAGATGAGTATTCTTGGATCTACCAAGGGGGTTCGTGCGTGGCTTGGAGGCTCTTGGATCTGCCGAGAGTTGCCGAGCTTGGCGTGAGGCGTTGTGTTCATCACCTCGTTGCTTGTCTAAATTATCCAAGTTCTTCAGGTTGCGTATATCGCTCACGTGATTGGGAGGATAGTTATCATTGGTGGTTCTTGCGGTGAACGATCGGGCAAACATTTACATCATGGTCTATTGTCCTAGCGTGCTATCCAGTAGATGCCCGTATCACATGCACGCGGTCTTCGATACATACTTTCCTCTTCTGGGCGGCTGGTTTCCTATCGACTCACGAGTTGTAACATCCCACTTTTGCTAAAATAGGGTTTGTGGTGTTGTGTTCATCTCATACATGCATGCAAACCTTGGTTAAAAAATTGGCATTTGAATATAACAAATGAAATGAATAAAAGTCACTTAAATTGGCAACTCACATTTTGTTTTAAAAAGTTTTTCAAAATTAACAAACCAAGTTATGGTTTTGTTGGAAATCCGAAGAGATTTCCAAAGGTTATTTTGTGCAATTTTAATCTTCCAAAAAGGCCCTCAACCTTTCAAAATGCTTGCTGTTTTCAAAAGTAGAAAGGCATGTGTGTAGTTCCTAGAAGTTTCAGGGGGTTATGGGGAAATTGTTTTTCCCTTTCTTCAACCTCCTCCGAGAAGTACGAGGACGACATGGGCACGATGCTGCCACCTCCTGCTTCCCCTCCCCGTTGTGGATAGGCGCGAGAAGATGCCTGGATCGAGCTCCCCCTCGCAAACCCCCCATCTCCCTTCCTATACCACTCTTTGTCCCGTGGTGTACGAAACCCTAGCTTCATTGGCCGCCATGCAGTCGTCGCTGTGCGCCGCCTCGAGCTCAACGGAGAGGCCCTGGAGATCCGCCGAGACCCCCTCTTTCCTCTGGATACAACATGCGTGGCAGGAGTACCCTAGTCCTAGGAATCAGCCTCCTCTTCCCCGACTCCGTCCACCGCTGCCGAGCTCGATTTCGTCCTCCAACAGCCTCTCCTTGCCTCCCCGAGACCGCCATCGAGCTCCTGGTGAGGCATCGGTGCTCCGGCACCCCTTTTACCTCTCGATTCCGGTCCTACAAGACCTCGCATCGTGGTTCGCTCCTAGCCGCCGTTGTCCGCCGTTGCCGCGGCAGCTCCGACGACCAATAAATGGTGGTGCCGCCACCTACCCGTTCATCGTGGCCTCCTCTACGCTGCGGTGATCCCTGTTTCGCAAATCACACGCGGAATCGGGAGATCAAGCTGTGGCAGAGCCGACCCGGCCATCCGATGACGCCGGGGTGACGTCATCCCGACATCATCGTGGGTCCCTGCTGCCAGCTATTTTATCAGTTATTAAAATGATTTATAAAAAGAGAAAACTCTGACGCGTGGGTCCCACAGTCATTTAATTACAAAAAACTGTTTAAATATTGTAAAACTAATATCTTTATTTTGGTTTATCAGAAAAATACAAATAATATATCAAATTGTTCAGAAAAATAACCTCTACATGTTTATGTCATTTTCAAATATGTTTGACAAAGTTCATAAATATGTATTATTTGAATTTGAATTAATTCATTTAAAAATAGAGAAAATAATGTTTTATTCAATAAATTCAGAAAATTGCAAGTTATATGTCAAAATGTTCACAAAGACAAATGCAACCCAATTATGATGTTTTCAAACCCTTTTGAGAAATTAAAATTTGACACACTTTCGGAATTTCCCGAAGTGCCCTACGAGGTCCATTTCAGGGCTAATTTCAATAAACATGTATAATTACCATATGAACCCTAGAAACCCTATCTTCGTGTTTAGGGATTTATTTCAATGCATTAATTTGTCATGCATACATATTGAGAATTGCATCGATGTCATGTGTTGATTGTTGCTCGTTTTTAGTATTTTGTTCTTATCGGTAGAACGAGACTACGAAGTGAAGACCAGCAATTCCAATGGCAAATAATTGATCTTAACCGACAAGTCAAGCACTTATTCCAAAAGATATATCTATTGGTTTTCTTTTAAGCAAGGCAAGTATAACCTCTTTTTTTCTCATATATGTTTTCGAGCGACTTTTGATTCTCATACTTTTCATTCGATTTCAAAGTATTTGATGTGAGTTCTCCTATATAATGCATAGCCTAAATACCCTGATCCACTGTTCCTAGCCGCCATAGAGTTTTCAGTGCACACCGCTGGATCCTTATATCTGCTTCGCTTAGCTTTAAATGTTTGTTTGGCTCTGATCCATCCGGTTGATAAATCAGAGCTGCGAGAACCTAGTATGATATGACGACGTGGAAAGTTGAGCATTCTGTGGTTAACTTGATTAAGGCTTGGATGGGATGCCACTTGGGAAGTGATTGTTTGTCCTACAACCCTAGGATTAAGGTCTCGCCGCGGAAGCCAAAACTGAGCGTGCAACCACACGCGAGAGCCAATGAACTTCGCCCGACTATCTAACTTGTTTTGCCACATCCATGAGTCACGTAGTTTGCAATTTTCTTCTGCGTGTGAGTCAAAAATCGATTTGGAGAAAACCTAGGGCGTGACCGGGACAAGTGATGGACGTACACGAGTCTTGATCCCGACTCATAGAACATGTGGCATCAGGAGGTGGCCAACTCCCTATTGACGGGATGGCCCTGTTTGGGTTGACTCATGGATAGGGTTACGTAAGGTAAAGGTCGGAGCCAGCCACCCTCTGTCGCGCTCCATGAAAGAGCGTACATGTGGCGCTAAGAGTTGGAGGGTACGTGTGGGTAAAGTGTACATCCCTGCAGGGCAATCTTTTGGAAAAGCCGTGTCCACGGTTAAGGACGACTTGGTGAAAGACACGAGGTCATAGACAACTTGAACGTCACATAAAATATGTTGACAATGATTGAAGGGTGCCTCCTCGGCTATGCCGAGAGGGGTGATCCTTGTAGAATGTGATATGCTGGGAAATGATATTGGTGGAATGAAAAGATGATGATTACAGTAGTTGAGTCGTTTCTCATTTGTTTTGAAGATACTCCTTGAGACGTGCTATTCTTCCTCGATTTGGAAAACTAATATTGCTTTACGCAAATTAAGCTTCATAAAACCCTTTTCTAAAACAACATATATAATAGGTTAACTAAGTCTTGTTGAGTACCTCTCGTACTCAGGTTTGCTTAAATTTGGTTGAGGTGAAGTTCTCACTGTAGTGGTGATTTCAACATGGACATCGATGAGTAGTTTGGGGTTCCCAGGTAGCAGCCTGGAATCTATGGGCTGGGATGTCGCCTTATGTTGCGGCCTCTGATATGTCATAAAAGTATTCTTAATTTATGATTTGTTCCATGTTGTTTTCATGTTATTTCCTACATGTTTTCCATACATTTTATGTCATTTTTATCGATTTTCTGGACTAACCTATTGACAAGATGCCACAGAGCCAGTTCCCTGTTTTCTGCTGTTTTTAGTTTCAGAAAAGTTGTTTTGGAAATATTCTCGGAATTGGAAAATTTGAAGACTATAAGTCTTAGAATTCCCGATGGTTCCACGGAGTCCCGAAGAGGCCCCGAGAGGGGCCATACCATAGAGCGGCGTGCCCCCTGGCCGTGCCTGGGGTGGTGTGGGCCCCTCGGGCGTCCACCACCATCGCCCTTTCGCCTATATAATCCCACCGATACGTGAACCCTAAATATATACCACTTTTCTCGAGAAACACCAGATGCCGTCATCGCCATCCCGAGATCGGGAGGGTTCTGGAGCTCTCCCCAGCAGCCTGCCGGGAGGGGAATTCATCACCTGAGGGGTCTACACCACCATGTGCTCCTCCGAAGTGATGCGTGAGTAGTTCACACCTGGACTACGGGTCCATAGCAATAGCTAGATGGTTGTCTTCTCCACTTTGTACCTGATGTTTAGATCTCGTGAGCTTCCCTAAATGATCGAGATCATCTTTGTGTAATGCTACATGTTGTATTTGCTGGGATCTGATGTATGTTGAATGCTATGTCTTCTGATTATCAATCTATCATGTTATCTTCATGCATATGTTATTTATGATCTTGCATGCTCTCCGTTATTAGTAGATTCTCTCGCCAAGTAGATGCTAGTAACTCCAAGAGGGAGTATTTATGCTCGATAGTGGGTTCATGCATCCTTTGCATCTGTGCTCGAGTGACAGAAACGTGATGGATGGAGGATGTGTTGTTGTCATTAGGGAGAAAACAACGGTGTTTACTTAGTTTACATTGTTTACATTACACACTTTGCTTAATGCGATAATCTGTTGCTTGCCACTTAATACCCAATGTCTGTTCAAATGATATTCGGAGGGTGGATTATTATTCATAGATGCAGTTGGATGACGGTCTATGTATTTTGTTGTAATGCCCCCATGAATCACATAGCAATCTTTATGTCTTGCATATGCACTACGGTGCGGCCTTCATTTCTGTCAATTGCCCAACTGTAATTTGTTCACTACACTTGTTATTTATCTTTTATGGAGAGACACCTCTAGTGAACTGTGGACCCCGGTCCATTTTCTCATTCTGATAATACACACACTGCTTCCACTGTTTTCATACTGTTTCGACTGTGTAGGTTCCACGTTGCTGTTGAACCGGTAGTGCACCGTGCCATCTCAGCTGCATCAACCTTCTGAAGTTACTCCTTCCTCCTACTGGTCGATTAAACCTTGGTTTCTTTCTGAGGGAAAACTGCTGATGTGCTCATCATACCTTCCTCTTGGGGTTTCCCAACGAGTGCAAGAATTGCACCATCAAGCTATTTTGTGGCGTCGTTGCCGGGGAGGAAGAGAATTTCTGCAAGGGGAGTCTCTCACTTCCAATCTCTTTACTTTGTTTTAGTTTTGCTTAGTTTATTTTATTTCGTCTTGTTTGCTTCTCTTTATCAAAAACACAAAAAAAATAGTCCCTATTCTAGTTGTTACCTTTGTTACCTCGTTGTTATTTTTCAACATGTTGTTCCCTAAGTTTACCCCCGAAATACCTTCTAGTTGGTAGTGGTTCTATACTTGGAAAGGATACCATTAAATATTTCTTTAATCATGTTAGTAAGCATGATAATTTTGAGAAAAAATCCATAGTAGAAATTGCTCAAATTTATGAAACTGTTGCAACTTCATTAGTTCACATGTTAGAAGCTAGGTTTCTTAACCTTCATCCCATACTGCAGCATATGTTCCTAAACTTGAGAAAAGGAACTTTATCTTAGAAACCATGCTTAAAGAATTTGGAGATGTTGCTATAGAAGCTAGAAAAGTCTTTGATCATGTGTAGATATTGTGGGTGATCTTGAAAAAACTGAATCTAAAAATGAAAAGAAGGAGAAAATTCCAATCCCCTTTAAATTGGTAGCACTGCATGAAGCCCAAGCAAAGAATTTTGATTGGATTGTTCCTGAAAACTTATTTGTGAGAATAGTAATCCCAAAAGCATTATTAAGGAATACCAAAAGCCTTATTAAGAGAGGAACCTCTGAAATTCACTTAGATAAAATACAATGCATTATTAAGGAATTTCCAAATCTTGATTTGGATGCTTCTTTGCTGGAAAACACTTGATTCCACTTTTCTGGGCCTAGCTAAAAGGCGTTAAAGAAAAACACTTCTTGAGAGATAACCCATGGTTTTATTTTTGCTTTGTTTTTCTCTGTTTTCTTTGAGTCAAGGGGTTGTATACTTCTGTAGCAACTCCTTTGTATCTTAAGTTCCCTGTTTTATTTGTGCCAAGTAAAGTTTCTGACGAGAGTTGGAGTTGGGTTTGGATTTCTGCACAGGAAACTGATTTCTGCTGTCCACCGTCAAAAATCGCATAATTCATAGGAAAATCAGAATGACCTGAATTTTTTTGTGCTTATTCCTCAGCTAATTCCAAAACTATGTCAAGTGGATTTCCTTGCTTCACGAAACATCAGTGGCTGTAGCTAATATTTAAAAGTATCAATATCACTTGTGCCCATACAGAACCCATGTATTTTAAATTGTTGCACTAACCCTCTAATGTGAATTACTCTCGGAGTCTGGTGTGAAGGAAGTTTTCAAGGGTCTAGAGAAGATGGTGATATATGTGATAAAGAAGAGTGAAAGGTCAAAGATTGGGGATGCCCCCATGGTTCATCCCAGAAAATTCTAAGAAGACTCAAGCATATAAGCTTGGGGATGCCCAAGGCATCCCCATCTTCATCAACAATCTATAGGGTCACTTCTAGTGAAACTATATTTTTATTCGGTCACATCATATGAAATTTACTTGGAGCGTCTGTTTGTTTTCTCTTGTTTTATTTTGTTTTCCTTGCTGCAATAATATAGTTGGACCCTAGCATTCCTTATTTGGGAGAGAGACACGCTCCGATTTTTCGTTTGAATACTTGATATGCTCGTATGCTTAGTTTTTCTTCTAGCTGCTGCAAAATTCATGTTTAGCTCTTGTTTTCTTTGCATCTCTTATTCAGAGCTGTTAGTTTTCGTATAGTTGTGTGAGTACTCTCATGTTTGCTTGTTGTATCATTTAGAGAGTTTTTGTTAGAGCATACTTTGTATGGTGCTTGTTGGGAAAAGAAACTGCTGCTTGAAGTAGAATTTATAACAGTGCAAGTAGAAGCTTGTATAGAGTGTGGCTAGAATTTTTCATATCATGCTAGATGTTATTTTAATTCTAAATACTAGTGGTTATTTAGTAGCATGATTAGTATCAAATAGCTGAGAGTGTTTAATGTGCCATTGAAAGAATCATGAGTTGTTCTTGTCATATTGAAGCACAAATTTGTGGTCTTCTCCTTTGAATGTTTTATTTGGTCAACTTGGCGCATGCTCACACCATGTTTATTACTATGAACCAGTCACTTATAGCCTCTATGATCATTTAGTTTTTGAACTTGTGGTACCACTTATTAATGATGTTTATGTCTCTATGCATTATTATGGCTCTTATGCTCTCTTGATCTGTCACTCCCAGTCTTTTGCTAGCCTCCACCTGTACTGAGTATGAGCTCTACTCGTGCATCCAACTACCATAAACTAAAATATTCCCAATATTTCCACCAAACCTACCTCCATGTGGTATTTAACCGCCACTCCAAAGTAAATTGCTCATGTGTTACCCTTAAAACTTTCAAAATTACTCTTGTTTTGTGCTCATGTTTTAGCCCATGAGGACGTAAATAGAGGATCTTTATCTCACTTCTTGATTGGACTTTCACACCCTGTAATAGTGGCTTCATCCTCTTATCCAATTGATAGAAGAGCTGGCAGCGGGGTTCCCAGCCCCAAATTAGTAACAACAAATTCTCTTCACTATTTTCCCCCCTGATTTATCAGCCAAAGCATAATTGTGTAAACAAAAGAGAAAGAGGGATGACCCTTGATAGTCATAAACGTATCCTTAATTTCTGATGTTCCATGTTGTTTTCACGTTGTTCCCCACATGTTTGTTGTACACTTTATGTTATATTTATCGATTTTCCGGACTAACCTATTGATGAGATGCCACAGAGCCAGTTCCCTGTTTTCTGCTGTTTTTAGTTTAAGAAAAGTTGTTCTAGAAATATTCTCAGAATTGTAAAATTCGAAGTCCGGAGGTCCTAGAATTCCCGAAGGTTCCACGGAGTCCCGAAGAGACCCAAAGGGGGGCCGCACGGGCCCACACCATAGGGCGGCCCGCCACTGGCCGCGCCATGGGGTGGTGTGGGGCTCCCAGGCCTCCACCTCCTTTTCCCTTTCGCCTATTTATACCCCCCCCGACATATTAACACTAAAAATATACCACTTCTTCCCAAGAAACACCCGAGGCCGCTGTCATTGGCACGCCGTCGGGAGGGGAATTTATCACGGGAGGGGTCACACTACCATGCCCTCCTACGAAGTGATGCATGAGTAGTTCATCCCTGAACTACGGATACATACCATTAGCTAGATGGTTGTTCTCTCCACTTTGTACCTGATGTTTAGATCTTGTGAGCTGCCTCACATGATTGAGATCATCTTTATGTAATGCTACATGTTGTGTTTGCTAGGATCTGATGAATGTTGAATGATTTGTCTTTTGATTATCAATCTATCATGTTATCTTCATGCATATGTTATTTATGATCTTGCATGCTCTCCGTTATTCGTAGATGCTCTGGCCAAGTAGATGCTAGTAACTCCAAGAGGGAGTATTTATGCTCGATAGTGGGTTCAGGCCTCCTTTGCATCTGTGCTCGAGTGACAGAAACGTGATGGATGGAGGATGTGCTGTTGCCATTGGGGAGAAAACAACGGTGTTTACCTAGTTTACATTGTTTACATTACACACTTTTCTTAATGCGATAATATGTTGCTAGCAACTTAATACCCAACGTTTGTTGGGATGATATTCGGAGGGTGGATTATTAAACATAGATGCAGTTGGATGACGGTCTATGTATTTTGTTGTAATGCACGCATGAATCACATAGTAATATTTATGTCTTGCATATGCACTATGGTGAAACCTTCATTTCTGTCAACTGCCCAGTTGTAATTTGTTCACCACGCTTGTTATTTATCTTTCACGGAGAGACACCACTAGTGAACTGTGGATCCTGGTCCATTTTCTCATACTGATAATACACACACTGCTTCTACTGTTTTCATAGTGCTTTCACACTGCTGCTACTGCTTTCATACCGTTTTCCTACTATTTTCCACACCATACGTTTAACCTCTTTGTGTTCAGCAAAACCGGTTAGATTGACAACCTCACTACTTTATTGGGGCAAAGTGATTTTATTGTGTTGTGTAGGTTCCAAGTTTGCTGATGAACCGGTAGTGCGCCCTGCCACCTCAGCTGCATCAACCTCCAGAGATTGCTTGTCCTCCTACTGGTCGATTCAACCTTGGTTTCTTTTCTGAGGGAAAACTTGCCGCTGCACTCTTCACACCTTGTGCTTGGGGTCTCCCAACGAGCGTGTGTCCACACACCATCAAAGCTTTTTTGGCGCTGTTGCCGGGGAGGAAGATAATTTCTGCAAGGGGAGTCTCTCACTTCCAATCTCTTGACTTTGTTTTTGTTTTTCTTACTTTATTTTATTTTGTCTTGTTTGCTTCTCTTTATAAAAACACACAAAAAAATTAGTTCCTTTTCTAGTTGTTATTTTTTGTTTATCATGCTTGTTATCAATGGTTGATGTCTTTGAAACTAGATCTTACTGGCAAGGTGGGTTCACAGATGAAAACCAAAAATATTATAAGGAATACCGCTTATCACAAAAAGGAATACACTTATGGGAGCAAATTAATAAATTGCATGACTATGCTAAAAACTTGTGTTGTACTTATAATGTTACTTATTGCTTTGATAAATCTTGCTGCTGTAGGAGGTATAAACACCTCCCTTTTCAATGTGAGTATAATGATGATGTTACCATATCTTCTTATGTTAAGGGAAATTATGAATTATATGATGTGGAACAAATTGAAGAATTTATTGCTTGGAAGGGTGCATTCGAAATTGCCTATTTACTTGAAAGTATTGATGATGCACCTTATAAATACGAGATTTATGTTATACTTGAATATTTCTTCGATAATTACAAGGATTGTAATTACTACAC
This sequence comes from Alopecurus myosuroides, assembly GCA_028641055.1. Lineage (NCBI taxonomy): Eukaryota > Viridiplantae > Streptophyta > Magnoliopsida > Poales > Poaceae > Alopecurus > Alopecurus myosuroides. Next base: position 371,466,139 of record CM054058.1, on the reverse strand, counting down.
AATGGAATATCTTAACAAATCAACCTAAGGAAGAGACTAATGCCTTGCAGGAACCTAGGGAAGAAGAAACTGCTGAATCTGGAAGCTCATTGGATGAAAAAGAGGAGGAGAGTGATGATCAAGAGGAGGAAGAATGGAGCTACCCATGTCTACCTTCCAATGATAGTAACTCTTTAACTCATACATTATTTGATGAAATTGATACTTGCTATACTTGTGACCTTGATACTACTATGAATGAAACTTGTGAGAATGATATTGCTACTGTTATGTATGATAATCCTCTATTTATTCCAACTATTAATATGCATGATAATGAGGAAGTTTGTTTATAAAATTTATATGATGATGGTCCTATGTTACTTCATGTTATAAATTATAATGCTACTGAAAATAGGATTTCTATAATGTGTCCTATACCATTTATGAGTGATCAATCATCTTGTTTTCCTATTGCTAAAAGTGGGAAGAAAGAGGAGCGTATTTTAAATTTTGATCCCACTATTTTTTAGCTTGATATGAATTGTGTGCTTTTAGGCCATGACAAACATGCTTTATGTGATAATTATATTATTGAGTTTGTTCATGATGATACTGAAAATTATTATGAGAAAGGAAAATATGGTTGTAGGAATTTTCATGTTACTAAAATACCTGTCTTTTTGTTGAAAGTTTTGAAGTTGCTCTTGTTCTACCTTCCCATGATTTCTAGTTTGAGTTTCTTTAATTTATTTATTTAGAAGATTCCTATGCATAGGAAGTGGGTTATACTTAAATTTGTTTTATAGTTGCTTTTTGATGCTCTCTTTTGCTTAATTCATATTTCTTATGTGAGCATCTTCTTCACTTGAAAACACGTGAATCCACTTTTCTGGGCCTAGCTAAAATGCGTTAAAGAAAATCACTTCTTGGGAGATAACCCATGGTTTTATTTTTTTGATTTGTTTTTATCTGTTTTCTTTGAGTCAAGGGGTTTTATAATTCTGTAGAAACTCCTCTGTATCTTTATTTTCATGTTTTAGTTGTGCCAAGTAAAATTTCTGAAAAGAATTGGAGTTGGTTTTTGATTTCTGCGCATTTAACAGATTTCTGATGTCCACCGTAAAAATCGTATAATTCACACAAAAATCGGAATGACCTTATGCATATTGCTCGGCTAATTCGGCAATTTGTTTGGTTTTTAAGTTTTTCGATCTGAGCAACATAATTGTCCCGAAAAAATCGTATTTACACACTGTTCTGGTTTTGACAAATTCTGCCATTTTTCTTGCATTTGCTCTTTTACGATGTCAAGTGGATTTCGTTGCTTCAGGAAACATCAGTGGCTATAGCTAATGTTTAAAAGTATCAATAGAACTTTTTCCCATACATAAACCATGGATTTTTGATTGTTGCACTAACCCTCTAATGCGAATTACTCTTTGAGTGTGATGTGAAGTAAGTTTTCAAGGGTCAAGAGAAGAGGGTGATATACGTGATCAAGAAGAGTGCAAGGTCAAAGCTTGGGGATTCCCCCATGGTTCATCCAAGCATATTTTATGAATACTCAAGCATCTTAGCTTGGGTATGACCAAGGCATCCCCTTCCTCATGAACAATCTATTAGGTCAGTTCTAGTGAAACTATATTTTTATTCGGGCACATCGTATGAAGTTTACTTGGAGCGTGTGTTTATTTTTATTTTGTTTTCTCTTGTTTTATTCTGTTTTCCTTTATTCAATAATATAGTTGGACCCAAGCATTCCTTTTTGGGTGAGAGACACGCTCCGCTTTTTCGTTTGAATACTTGTTATGCTTGTATTCTTAGTTTTTCTTCTAGCTGCTGCAAAATTCCTGTTTAGCTCTTGTTTTCATTGCATATCTTATTCAGAGCTGTTAGTTTTAGTAGTGTTATGTGAGTACTCTCATGTTTTATTCTGTATCATTTAGAGAGTTTTTGTTAAAGCATGTTTTGTATGGTGCTTGTTGGGAAAAGAAACTGTAGCTTGAGGTAGAATTTATAACGGTGCAAGTAGAAGCTTGTATAGACTGTGGCTAGACTTTTTCATATTATGATAGATGTTATTTTAATTCTAAAGCCTTGTGGTTATTTAGTAGCATGATTAGCCTCAAATAGCTGAGAGTGTTTAATGTGCCATTGAAAGAATCATGAGTTGTTCTTGTAATATTACACCATAAATTTGTGGTGTTCTCCTTTAAATGTTTATTTGGTTGACTTGGCTCATGCTCACACCATGTTTATGACTATGAACCAGTCACTTATAGCCTCCATGATCATTTAGTTTTTGATCTTGTGGTACCACTTATTAATGATGTTTATGTCGCTATGCATGATTATGGCTCTTATGCTCTCTTGATTAGTCGCTCCTAGTCTTTTGCTAGCCTCCAGATGTATTGAGTATGAGCTCTACTCGTGCATCCAACTCCCCAAAACCAAACTTTTCCCATTGTGTCCACCATACCTACCTCATGTGGTATTTAACCGCCACTCCAAAGTAAATTGCTCATGTGCTACCTTTAAAACTTTCAAAATTACTCCTGTTTTGTGATCCTGTTTTAGCTCATGAGGACGTAAATAGAGAATCTTTATCTCACTTGTTGATTGGACTTTCACACCCTGGACTAGTGGATTCATCTTCTTATCCAATGATAGAAGAGCTGGCAGCGGGGTGCCCAGCTCCAAATTAATAACAACAAATTCTCTTCACTATTTTTGCCCCTGATTTATCAGTCAAAGCATAATTGTGTAAACAAAATAGAAAGAGGGATGACCTTCTACCCAGATGCGTCCTTCTATGGGAGCCTCTCTTGTGAAGTCTAGTTGGCTTGTGACGTACTGTATTTTCTGTTTACCATTCTTTGACATAAGCATACACCTCTCTAAAAACTAGGCACTCCTCCACGGTATGTGATTGTTGGCAGGACACCCGAGGATTCGGTTAGCCATGGTTTGTGTAAGATGGATGGGAGGAATGTCAAGCTTTTTATACCTATGTTTAATAAAGTAAAAGCTCTAGCACTTGAGTTGATCCTTGCTTCCCTCTGCGAAGGGCCTTTCTTTTACTTTTATGTTGAGTCTCATCTTCTAACTTTATGCACAATTGAGAGAGCATAGTTGCCATTCTGAATTTTATGTGCATTTGTCCTAGAAACATTATTAATTGATTCATGATGTGTTATTGCTTGTTCTCTAATTATTTTTTCTAGTCTTCCTCATGAACTTTGAAGGTGTCCTGGCATTTATATTTTGCCCCACTCTTAAGGACTATCGAAATATCACTTTGACATGTTTTCTCTATACTTGAAACAAACGTATATCTTTCGTTGCATTGTTATTCATGATCTTTTATTTGTGTTACTTCTCATGATGCAAGGTGATTGCTTTGCTTTATTGTTAAAAATTCTATTTATCATGCTTGTGTTGAAGTTCTATGATCTCAGCTTACTTATGCTTTTACATTATTGATGATCAAGTTTATGTTGGTAGCATGTCACATCAGAAATTATGTGTTTTTATCGTTTACCTACTCAAGGACGAGTAGGAACTAAGCTTGGGGATGTTGATACGTCATAAATGTATCCTTAATTTCTGTTGTTCCATGTTGTTTTCACATTGTTCTCCGCATGTTTTCTATACACTTTATGTTATATTTATCGATTTTCTGGACTAACCTATTGACAAGATGCCACAAAGCCAGTTCCCTGTTTTCTGCTGTTTTTAGTTTCAGAAAAGTTGTTCTGGAAATATTCTCGGAATTGGAAAATTCGAAGTTCGGAGGTCCTAGAATTCCCGAAGGTTCCACGGAGTCCCGAAGAGACCCGGAGGGGGGCCACAGGGTCCACAACATAGGGCGGCGCGCCCCCGGGCCACGCCATGGGGTGGTGTGGGGCCCCCAGGCCTCCATCGCCTTTGACCTTTCGCCTATTTATATCCCCCAAAATATTAACCCTAAAAATATACCACTTCGTCCCGAGAAACACCCGAGGCCACCGTCATCATCATCCCGAGACCGGGAGGGTTCTAGAGCTCTCCCCGGCACCCTGTCGGGAGGGGAATTCATCACCGGAGGGGTCTAAACCACCATGCTCTCATCCAAAGTGATGCGTGAGTAGTTCATCCCTGGACTAAGGGTCCATAGAAGTAGCTAGATGGTTGTTCTACCCACTTTGTACCTCATGTTAAGATCTGGTGAGCTGCCTCACATGATCGAGATCATCTTTATGTAATGCTACATGTTGTGTTTGCTGGGATATGATGAATATTGAATTCTATGTCTTCTGATTATCAATCTATCATGTTATCTTCATGCTTATGTTATTTATGATCTTGCATGCTCTCCGTTATTAGTAGATGCTCTAGCCAAGTAGATGCTAGTAACTCCAAGAGGGAGTATTTATGCTCGATAGTGGGTTTGTGCCTCCTTTGCATCTGTGCTCGAGTGACAGAAACGTGGCGGATGAAGGATGTGTTTTTGCTATTAGGGAGAAAACAACGGTGTTTACCTAGTTTACATTACACACTTTGCTTACTGCGATAATCTGCTGCTAGCAACTTAATACCCAACGTTTGTTCGGATGATATTCGTAGGGTGGATTATTAGACATAGATGCAATTGGATGACGGTCTATGTATTTTGTTGCAATTCCCGCATGAATCACATAGTAATCTTTATGTCTTGCATATGCTCTACGGTGCAACCTTCATTTCTGTCAATTGCCCAGCTGTAATTTGTTCACCATGCATGTTATTTGTCTTTCATGGAGAGACACCACTAGTGAACTATGGACCCCGGTCTATTTTATCATACTGATAATACGCACACTGCTTCTACTGTTTTCACACTGCTTTCACACTGCTGCTACTGCTTTCATACTATTTTCCAAACCATACGTTTAACCTATTTGTGTTCAGCAAAACTGGTGAGATTGACAACCTCACTGCTTCGTTGGGGCAAAGTTATTTGATTGTGTTGTGTAGGTTCCACGTTGCTGCTGAACCGGTAGTGCGCCCTGCCACCTCAGCTGCATCAACCTTCAGAGATTGCTTGTCCTCATACTGGTCGATTCAACCTTGGTTTCTTTTCTGAGGGAAAACTTGCTGCTTCCATCTGCACACCTTGCACTTCGGGTCTTCCAACGAGCGTGTTTCCACACACCATCAACCTTCTACCCAGATGCGTCCTTCTATGGGAGTCGCTCTTCTGAAGTCTAGTTGTCTTGTGATAAACTGTATTTTCTGTTTACCATTCGTTGATATAAGCATACACCTATCTAAAAAATAGACATTCCTCCACGATATGTGATTGTTGGCAGGCACCCGAGGATTCAGTTAGCCATGGTTTGTGTAAGATGGTTGGGAGGAGTGTCAAACATTTTATGCCTCTGTTTAATAAAATAAAAGGCTCTAGCACATGAGTTGATCCCTGCTTCCCTCTATGAAATGACCTTCTTTTACTTTTATGTTGACTCTTCATCTTCTAACTTTATGCATAGTTGCCATTCTGAGTTTAATGTGCATTTGTCCCCGAAACATTATTAATTGATTCATGATGTGTTATTGTTTGTTCTCTAATTATTTGTTCTAGTCTTTATCATAAACTTTGAAGGTGTCCTGGCATTTATGTTTTTCCCCACTCTTAAGGACTAGCGAAATATCACTTTGCCATGCTTTCTCTATACTTGAAACAAACTTATAACTTTCGATGCATTGTTATTCATGATCTTTTATTTGTGTTAATTCTCATGATGCAAAGTGATTTCTATGCTTTATCGTTAAAATTTTATTCATCATGCTTGTGTTGAGGTTCTCTGATCTCAACTTATATATGTTTTACATTATTGATGATCAAGTTTATGTTGGTAGCATGTCACCTCAGAAATTATGGGTTTTTTATCGTTTACCTACTCGAGGACGAGTAGGAACTAAGCTTGGGGATGTTGATACGCCATAAACGTATCCTTAATTTCTGATCCATGTTTTTCATGTCATTTCATACATGTTTGCTCTACACTTTATGTCATTTTTATCGATTTTCTGGACTAACCTATTGACAAGATTCCACAGAACTAGTTCCCTGTGTTCTGCTGTTTTTATTTTCAGAAAAGTTGTTCTGGAAATATTATCAGAATTGGAAAATTCGAAGCCCGTAAGTCTTAGAATTCCCGAAGGTTCCACGGAGACCAAAGAGGCCCGGAGGGGGGCCACAGGGGGGCCACACCATAGGGCGGCGCGCCCCCTGGCCGCGCCCGAGGGTGGTGTGGGCCCCTCGGGCGTCCACGGCCATCGCCATTTCACCTATATAATCCCCCCGATACGTGAACCCTAAATATATACCACTTTTTCTCTAGAAACACTCGAGGACACCGTCATCATCGTCCCGAGATCGGGAGGGTTCTAGAGCTCTCCCCGTCACCCCGTCGGGAGGAAAATTCATCACCGGGGGGGTCTACACCATCATGCCCTCCTCCGAAGTGATGCGTGAGTAGTTCATCCCTGGACTACGGGTCCATAGCAGTAGCTTGATGGTTGTCTTGTCCACTTAGTACCTCATGTTTAGATCTCGTGAGCTGCCCTACATGATCTAGATCATCTTTATGTAATGCTATATATTGTGTTTGCTGGGATCTGATGAATGTTGAATGCTATGTCTTCTGATTATCAATCTATCATGTTATCTTCATGCATATGTTATTTATGATCATGCATGCTCTCCGTTATTAGTAGATGCTCTGGCTAAGTAGATGCTAGTAACTCCAAGAGGGAGTATTTATGCTCGGTAGTGGGTTCATGCCTCCTTTGCATCTATGCTCGAGTGACAGAAACGTGATGGATGGAGGATGTTCTGTTGCCATCAGGGAGAAAACAACAGTGTTTACTTAGTTTACATTGTTTACATTACAAACTTTGCTTACTGTGATAATCTATTGCTTGCAACTTAATACCCAATGTTTGTTCGATGATATTCGGAGGGTGGATTATTAGTCATAGATGCAGTTGGATGACAGTCTATGTATTTTGTTGTAATGCCCGCATGAATCACATAGTAATCTTTATGTCTTGAATATGCACTACGGTGCAACCTTCATTTATGTCAATTGCCCAGCTGTAATTTGTTCACCACACTTGTATTTATATTTTATGGAGATACACCTCTAGTGAACTGTGGAACCCGGTCCATTTTCTCATTCTGATAATACACACACTACTTCCACTGTTTTCATACTGTTTCCACTGTTTTCGCACTGCTGCTCCTGTTTTCATATTGTTCTCATACCGTTTTCCACACCATACATTTAACCTCTCTGTTATGACCAAAACTGGTGAGATTGACAACCTCACTGCTTCGTTGGGGCAAAGTGAATTGTTTGTGTTCTGTATGTTCCACGTTGCTGCTGAACCGGTATTACGCCCTCCATCTCAGCTGCATCAACCTTCTGAAGTTACTCCTTCCTCCTACTGGTAGATTAAACCTTGGTTTCTTTCTGAGGGAAAACTGCTGATGTGCTCATCATACCTTCCTCTTAGGGTTTCCCAACGAGTGCAAGACCTACACCAGCAGCCTCTTAGGACTTTTTGGTTCTTGTTGACTAGCAACATAATTTGCCTTCCATTGTCTCATGTAATGTTGGGTCATGTGACCTCTGTTTGTAAAGCTATACTCTAGTAATACTTACTTTATACAACTTCATGTCTAGAGTGCTGCTTTGATCGATTGTTGCTTTCGAGCTCATCGTTATAGAGTTTTGGCTATGCCTGAATAGTTGTCACAAGTGGAGGGGTTCTGGGGCTAATGATCCATTTCCGAGAACGCCTGCCAATGTTTACTCGGTCTGGGCTTGGTAACCCTAGTAACCCTCTATTGTTGTTGCACTTCCTGGACACATTGCATCTCTGTATAGCTTTGGTCCCGTTCCTTTAATTTCATACGACTCGTGGACGCTTTGATATGCATAGTTGGTTATGACTAGCATGGACACAAGGAGTAGTAGTACCGATGTTATCCGGCCTATGTGCTGATCAATCCGGTCTACCGGCCGTTGTTTGTTGTGGCCGGGGCTGGTAACCCTGAAGCCCTTGTGGGTCCATGACTAGGAGCGCAAAACAGTATGTAGGTCCGGGTCCGCGACAGGTCATGATATCAGAGGAGGACTGCCTGTAGGAAAACCTTACTGCTTGGTCGATGGTTAGTCTAGTATTTGAAAAACTATTTTGAAACTACAAGTGAGTTGTGAAAACCTTCTTAGGATTCTTTTTACTCATTACCTGGTATCGCTCTAACTCTGGTCCACCTTACCAGTTTTGATTTGAACAGGTTTGTCTATCTCTTCTAGCCATTCAAAACCTAGGTGTCGTCTTGGCAAGGACGTCTTTACCCAAGTTGACCTAGTGTTGAGTTTCTAGCGTCGTGTGTTGTTCCATACTTTGATTTCCTTTTGATTCGAGTGGGAGATTCTTTCCATCATAAATCTCTCAGAGTTGTTTGGATTCTATTATCATGATCTAAAGTCTCAAATTCAGAAACCTCGAGACTTCCTTTCATCTTGAAAGTATCCCTTGTCTTTTTCTCAAATTATTCTGTAGTTATTGTCGGGGGGTTACCCCCGAGTAGGGGTAAGGCAAGTGCTAAAGGCAAGGTCAAAGGTGCTATTTGACTGAGTAGATGGCTACCCGGTACTTGCTACCCGGTAGGCTTCTATCCGGCCGTACCCACCAATGGCCAAGAGGAGGAATCAAGGAAGTTGTGTTCCTCCGAGTAGAGGAGTTGGTTCGAGTAGAGGGATTGGTTTCCTACTCGGGCCAGAAGTCAATGGAGCCGTTCTGACAAAGGATCCCGCGTATCCTGCGTTCGTACGGCGTGCGGTTCAACTTACGGAGCGCGTGATTATCCGCGCTACGGCGTGGCTACAGTGCGGTAGGCGCCTGTCAAGTCCTGTCACTGACAGTGGGGACAGGACAGGGCTAGGGGCCTACCCTATCTCACTGACAAGGTGGACAGGTCCCATCCCCGAACGGCGCGACGACTTCCCGCACCCGCGTCAGCGAGAAGCTGGAGGCGTGCTATGTTCTGCAGTGTGCCTGTCCCATCAGTCGTACCTTATAGTCTTTTTCTATTCGGCTGGGCACCAGTATATAAGGTGCCCTGCCTCCTCCTGCGAGAGGTTCGCCTTGATACTTGACATTTGCTTCACATAGAGAGAACTAGAGAGCTAGAGTGGCTACTCGGCTAAAGGCCTGATTTGTACTGTGGCTACTCGGTGAACACACATATAGAGAGAAAGGCAGGAGTAGGGGTGTTACCTCCACAAGAGGGCCCTGAACCTGGGTAAGATCTGTTGTTTGCAGTGTTTGTGACATCCTACACGCGGCTACTTGCCGTGTGATCCCTCCCCGATCACCTCCAGCGTCCATCGGCCCCAACCTTTAGCCATCCTATGGCATCTGCCGTGATACCACCACGACAGTTGGCGCCCACCGTGGGGCAACCAGCGGCGCTGGCTGGAGTCCATGTTCGGACGGGACTCATTTCTGCTACTGGGGCGCGCGTGGTCTGTGGCCTTGTCCACAGATTCGGCTCCTTCGACTTTGTCACCGACAACGCCGGAGACTTCGGCGGCAGGCCCATGCCGGCAGGCGGCTCGGTGCTCTCCTTCGGCACGCACCTGGTCTACGTCGCCACCACCGTCATCCGCGAGTACCCAGAGCTGGTGCTCGTCGTGGAGGATCCTCCTGTTGTGCTCTCTGCCCGCGGAAAGCCAACCAGCTGCTCTGCGTACAGCGTGGAGGTGACGATGACAGGCTCGGCTATCGATGTCGGGAAGGGCGCAGCCGCAACCGCGGGAGTCCTCGAGGAGCCTGCTGGCCCGAGTGCTGCCCAGAAGGTTCACAAACCCTATGACGTGCCCCACAACCTTCCGGGTTACATCCCTCCTTCCACGACATCGACGATACCGGCATCCGCCGTGCGGATGGGCATGCCGCCTCCCACTGAGCTTGAGCTCATGACTATGAGGGCGCAACTCGACCAGTAGCGTCAAGCGCTGCTCGCGGAGCACCTGGAGCTGGAAAAGGTTAGGCTTGAGCTTAACCTAGACCAGAATGAGTACAACAAGGCCCATGGTTTTACTCCTGTGGTTAGGAAGCCTATCAAGCTAGGCGCTACTCGTCGCAACTTAGGCGCTGAGATGGCGGTAGTTGGTGAAACTGATAGCCAGGCTGCTAGCTTAAACACTACTACTAGGCCCAAGTACAGTACCCCCGCCAAAACCCTTAGAGCTGCAGAGGCTGTAGCTGCTGAGTTGCCGCATCTCGCCGGCGACGCGCGCATTAGGCAGCAGGACAGGCTCAATGAGTTAGTGCTAGAAGCTGCTAGGCAGAACGAGGAGTTCCGGAAAGCCAATCCGGGTGCTGGCGCTTCTCAGGTTGTGCACTCGCGTGCGGTCAGATCTACGGATCAGGCCTCATCGCCGCTTCCCAGCCAAGAGAGGGACCAGAGTGTGTACTATGGGAGGAATAGACAGATGCAGGTGTACGACCCGGCTGTCGCCGCAAAACAGCACGCTGTGCCGCGACAGTCCGGTTAGAAACACACTACTGCAGGAGCAGGCTATCAAGCCCATAAAGCTCACACCAAGAGGCAAGATGGAGATCATGCAGGCCCTTCCCGGCATCATGCCGCTTAGCCTACCCGGCCGAGGACGCAGCAGCCAGCTGCAGCACAGCCGCGTGCGGCGGCGCCAGCAGCCAACCCGATGGTGCAACCCGCAGTTGTGCGGGAGAACAGATATGATGATGGCTACTCGGCGATGGGGCTAGCCGGCTATGCTGATCCAAGGGATGTCACTGATCGTCTGGGTGACCGCATGTTGGAGCACAGTGATGCAAGGTACAAGCTGGACCGGATTAATCTGTCCGCGCAGCTCGAGAACAAGGGGCCGCCTGGCCTAGAATGCTTTGGTCATCGCATCATGGATGAGCCATCTGTGAACCACTTTCAGCTGGCCAGAGGGACCAAGTGCTACAATGGCAGCACCAAGCCGGAAGATTGGTTGAATGACTATGTCACGGTGATGCATGTAAAATGCATAGATGAACTTTGCATGTTATTACTTGTTTTTCCTACATATTAGCAACTTATATTCATGTTTTATAATGATTTGGGGGATTTTCTGAACAATTCCCCTTCTTTTGGTTCTAACCCTATTTTTCCAGAAAACTTGTTTCAGACTTTTCGGGAGCTTCGAGACTCCAAAAAGGGCAAGGCCAAAGAGCACGGTTCAGAATTTTCGAGACAAAGACCATGAGCCAAAGTAGAGGGCCAAAAGGCCAACCAGGTGGAAAAGAGGACCCTCCATGCGGCCAGATTCCTTGGCCGCGTGTGGGGCCCCCTTTTTTCCCCCGTGGGTCCGATGCCGTCGATCTTTCTTCTCCCGAGTGTCTCGTGACCTAAAAACGACTATATAAAGGGTCCCCTGGCCTTTTCGAGAAGGAGGCGGCGCCGAGAGACGAAACCACGAAACAGAGAGACAGAAGGCTGCCGCCGGAGAAGATCGGAGGGGGGAAACACCGCCGGGATCACCCCCGGAGGGCTCCACCCCCCTCCGGCGTTTTCATCATCAACATTTACAGCAAGATCAGCTCCATCTCTCCACTGTAATCTCTTGGCAAACACGATGTATGATGCAATACTATATTCCCTAGATGTATTGTGTCTCCCCGTCTATGTTTGAGTAGTGAATTGTTCTTTGAAATGGTGAAATAGTTCGTTGATTGGTTGCATACAAGTTTGTTATCTTCTATGATTGTCTTTATGTACAATATATGAGTGCACCCATATGTTGGGGAATGCATGTAAGGTGATCACCGGTAGCATAATGGAGTGGTGGTGACTTGGGAGTGACAGTAACCTGAGACCGAGCCACAAAGTTAAGTTATTGGGGGATATATATAGGGGACCTTAGAACGTAAGGCTATGGTGGGACTTTATGTCTTAATCAATCTTGTGCAGTCATTTACTTGGCCACATGATCCATCATAAGGGGTTGTAGATCATTTACTTGACTATACCTATTCATGGCTCCTTCCTAGAAGAAACAACTAAGACTAAAACATGTGCTTCACTAATTGTGACAACCACACGAACGAAACACCTATTGCTAGAACACTTGCTCCCTTGAGATACTTGAGATATTTGCTGCTTGCTACTTGTGAAACTTGCTTAGAAACTAGCTTTAGAAACTTGTTCTAGGATTACTTGCATTTTAAACTTGCTTCACTAGTTACTAGACAAACCACACTCCACGTCACTTGCTTTTAATTAGTTAGTTCCTTTTAGTCAAACTTATTGCTTTGCATAAACAGCCATATAAGAGGGTTATAGGGCTTCAGAGAATAGATAGCTTACCTTCAGCTCCTCGTGGGTTCGGCACTCAAATACTTATCGAAAGGTACTACAATTGATCTCCTGCACTTGGGAGTCATCAAGCACTTTTCTGGCGCCGTTGCCGGGGAGCGTTGTGCTAAGCTTTTATTCTTGTTTGCATTGCATACTAACATATAAACCTAAAACACAAAAAAAATTATAAAATGGAAAACAACCAAACAATTTTAGAACTGTATAATATCTACCTTGAATTAGGACAAAAAGTGTTTGAGGAGAAATTGAAAAATTATTTGCACAACAATCATATTTGTAGTAGTACTAATTCTTCGAACACCTTTATTGCTAAGGAAAACCTTGAGCTTGGGGAAGTTTGTCTTGATGAATATGATATTTTTAGTCCCCCTACTATTGAGGATAAAAATGATATACTTGCTGATTCTATGGAAAGTTTTAAGCTTTGGGAAGTTGGTTTTTATGAGCATGATATTTCTAGTTCCCCAAGCTTGGAGGAGAAAATTCACTTTGATGATACTATGCCTCCTATATATGATGATTGCAATGAAAATTATGAATGTTTAACTCCCACTATCACTAATGAGGATTTTACTTATGTGGAGAGTAGTGATTCTTTTATGCATGTGGCTCATGATAAGAATGTTTTATGTGATATTCATATTGTTTAATCTATTCATGGTGCCACTGAAAATTATTATGAGAGAGGGAAACATGGTTACACATATTTCAACAATATTAAGTTTCCCCTCTTTATGCTGAAAGTATTGAAGTTGCACTTGATCTACCTTTCTATGCTTGCTATTATGTGCTTCTTTTATTTGTTTCGTTACAAAATTCCAATGCATAGGAAATGGGTTAGACTTAAAAATAAATTGTTTAATATTTTTTTGGTGTGTTCCTTATGCTTTAATTTCCTATTCGGTTTGAGCACACATTGAAGTCTTTACAACATGTAAAATGCCTTTACCTACTGTTATGTATCATTTAGTTTAAGATTTTCATTTTATAAAAAATTTGGGAAAGTAAATGAGAAGGATGAGTAATGGAGAAGTTGGGGTCGACCTTGAACATGTGTTGTTCATGCGAAAGAAACCATTGCAAAGTCTCTATCATTAAAACTTTTTCCAAAGCTAAAAACAATAAAAATATTAGTTCACTACTGTAACATCATATTTCTGTCTTATTTCTCATCTTAAATGGCAAGAATAATCTTATATGAGAGATAGGATTAAACAATAGTAATTAGCTGTCAAGAAAACAGATTCTTGAACTTCACTGCAAAAAATGTTTAAAATCACAGAAGTGGAATTTTGACCTGGTAATTTATGACAGCAATATTTAGTTATCACTACATATTTCATTAGTTTTAAGTTTTCTGATTTTAGCAACTTAAGTGCCTCTAAAAATTCACTCTTTTTGGGCTGTTCAGTTTTTGGCAGATTATGTCTTTATTTTGCATTGCTCTCATTACTTGTATTTTGTGTGGTTCTTTTGATCAAGGAGCAATGCACAACTGTAGTAACAATAGTTAATATTTAGAATCAACTCATTATGTGTATTTTCTGTACCTATGTGGATTTTATTTATGGAGGCACTAACCCCTCTAATTAAGTTTTATGTTGAGATTTGTGTAAGAAGAATTTTTCAGGAGGAAGAGTTGAGTGAGATGAACAAAGATCAAGAGGGACAACCAATCAAGATTGGGGATGTACCCCTGGGCTCACCCTACATGTATCAAATAAGTACAAGAATCCAAACTTGGGGATGCCGAGCCACCTCACTCCAACCATCATGATGTTAAGTAAGTAAAGCCTAGCTATATGGCTATAAAGAAAGCGTTTTACGGGAGGCAACCCGGTTGTTTTTGTTTGGATTTTCCTAGTGTCCTCTTGCTGTCTCAAGAGATTAGTTTTTTTGTTTTAATTCTGGAGTTTTCAATAAAGAGTCAAGTCAAACCCATTTGGACTTATAAGTTGCTATCCTAGTGCATGAAATTTCTGTTTCAGCACGAGTCTGCTCACCGTATGATTTTACGTTTTTTATTGGTATGTCGGATTGAGCTAATTTTTAGTATATCTGCAACTTTTCGTCCTCTGTAAGCACAAAAATTGGATTAAGGTTTTGACGAGTCTATCTTAGGGAAAAACGTTCGTTTTCCTGCTGTTGCTTTTCTGGACAGATTCTGCCTTCTTTTGTTTTATGCACTCTTTGGGCTTGGGAATCGAATTCAATGATTCTTTCAAGCAAGAGAGTGAACATACAACATAATGAACCTTATTTTCTATCTACTGGAGCATTTGATTTGGAATTTTGCACAACAATCATGTGATTTGTTTGTCCTTGCTAATCTCACCCCATAGAAAAAGAATGGGAGAAACATGTTTTGTGAAGTTTTTTCACAGGGAATAGAGGAGCTGCGCCTCAAGACATCCAAGAATGGTGAAAGCCATAAGCTTGGGGATGTGATGAACACCCCACTGGAGCTACACTCTTTTGGTTAGCACACGTCTACTTTCTGTTTTTCTAAGCAAAGCATTTATCGTAAAGACTTGAAGCGTCTAGTTTTTGTTCTTATTTTTGTTTTGATAAGACTACACCCATCATTTTATATGAGATTGAGCTACTGGATTTTGGGGTTGGAATGTATTGTATGATAGTATTATGACTTGGAATAGGGATGCCATGGTTGATTTGAAGAGCTACATATGTTTGCATGATTTATAGGCTTTTTATGTGTACAAATTTGCAATAATGTTGTCTTGAGCTATCTCTTATTCATGTCCTTGATGTTAATTGCTGGTTTATTTAGTTTGTCATGAAATGAGTAGTTCTATGGACATATGCATGCATAGTAGCTGTTCAACTATCTCCCTCTTGCTAGCCAAAAATTTAAAAATTCCAACAAGTAAAAACTTGTTTCCAACACTCCTTAGCCAAGTATTTCCAGTGAGTCCACCATATCTTCCCATTAGTTTCATTGCTATTCCGAGTATGTTCACCATGTTATTGTGTTATTTATGTTCTAAATTAAGATATTCACTTTATTAATTGTCATGGGTTGAACTTGGGATAGGACTCTCACGAACTTTTGAAGGCACACTTTACTTTTTATGCATCTAATAAACATGACCCAATAATGGGAGCCACAAGTTTTGCGTTTGACAAGTGTGTGGTTGGGAGCTAGCTATAAACGTGTATCACCGGAAAGCTTTCAACATTGCACAAAAATTTACATTTGGTTGATATCATGTACTTTTGTTTTTGGAATCCTGCCATGCCGAAATGAAATAGAGGAATAGTAAGTTTTGATGATTAAGTATATATATGACTAGAGAAACGCATTGGGCCTCTAACCCAATCCATGCTTTATCATGGTGGAAATTTACTTACAGCTTGAGTGACTCTACAACACATCCTACAATAAAATAAGAAGCTATGCATAATAGTGAATGAAAATAAAAAGGATGATGAGTCTACTCCGTTTGTTTGTCTTGTCATTGTGACATGGGCTTGTTTCCATGTCATGGGGAAAGAGGTACCTCTTTGCGGTTCTCTATGATGTCATTAATACTTATTATGATTGTACAAAGCTTATTAGGAATCTTAAGTTGAGTAATCATGGAGTAGGTTTTCACACTCACGGGGCATGAGGCTTTCAACCACCTTGTCATTCACATTACTTCAACATTCACCATTTAAGATGCTAGTGATAAAGGGGCAATGAGAGTCCTAGATCAATGGATACCACATTTCAATTAGTAATTTTAGTTGAATAATTTAGAGGCTAAATAAGACTTGATCATGTTTTACCTCTACTCAATTTTCTCCAAAGTGTCCACTATATTTTCTATTTTCCATTATGCTATTCTTTGACCAATATAGGATTTTATTTTTCATTTTGTGTATGCATTTGGTCCATAGTGCTTTTATTTCATTATACACTTTGTGAACTTTCATGAAGCATCTTTGCTTGCATATTTGATATTTCTTATAACATGAATTGTATGTTGCTACTCATCTACATTATGAATCATTTCATTATATGTAGCATGAATAATCTTCTTTGATATTCCATGATTGTTTTAAAATGCAAAGTCCATGTTAGTTTTATCACCTTCATACTCGAGGACGAGTATGGGTTAAGCTTGGGGATGTTGATGCATGTAAAATGCATACATGAACTTTGCATGTTATTACTTGTTTTTCCTACATATTAGCAACTTATATTCATGTTTTATAATGATTTGGGGAATTTTCTGAACAATCCCCCTTCTTTTGGTTCTAACCCTGTTTTTCCAGAAAACGTACTGTTTAGTGTTTCAGACTTTCCGGGAGCTTCGGGACTCCAAAAAGGGCAAGGCCAAAGAGCACGGTTCAGAATTTTCGAGACGAAGACCATGGGCCAAAGTAGAGGGCCAAAAGGCCAACCAGGTTGAAAAGAGGACCCTCCACGCGGCCAGATTCCTTGGCCGCGTGTGGGGCCCCCTTTTTGCCCCCGTGGCTCCGATGCCGTCGATCTTTCTTCTCCCGAGTGTCTCGTGACCTAAAAACGACTATATAAAGGGTCCCCTGGCCTTTTCGAGAAGGAGGCGGCGCCGAGAGACGAAAACACGAAACAGAGAGACAGAAGGCTGTCGCCGGAGAAGATCGGAGGGGGGAAACGCCGCCGGGATCACCCCCGGAGGGCTCCACCCCCCTCCGGCGTGTTCATCATCAACATCTACAGCAAGATCAGCTCCATCTCTCCACTGTAATCTCTTGGCAAACACGATGCATGATGCAATACTATATTCCCTATATGTATTGTGTCTCCCCGTCTATGTTTGAGTAGTGAATTGTTCTTGGCAATGGTGAAATAGTTCGTTGATTGGTTGCATACAAGTTTGTTATCTTCTATGATTGTCTTTATTTACAATATATGAGTGCACGCATATGTTGGGGAATGCATGTAAGGTGATCACCGGTAGCATAATGGAGTGGTGGTGACTTGGGAGTGACAGTAACCTGAGACCGAGCCACAAAGTTAAGTTATTGGGGGATATATATAGGGGACCTTAGAACGTAAGGCTATGGTGGGACTTTATGTCTTAATCAATCTTGTGCAGTCATTTACTTGGCCACATGATCCATCATAAGGAGTTGTAGATCATTTACTTGACTATACCTATTCATGGCTCCTTCCTAGAAGAAACAACTAAGACTAAAACATGTGCTTCACTAATTGTGACAACCACACGAACGAAACACCTATTGCTAGAACACTTGCTCCCTTGAGATACTTGAGATATTTGCTGCTTGCTACTTGTGAAACTTGCTTTAGAAACTTGCTCTAGGATTACTTGCATTTTAAAGTTGCTTCACTAGTTACTAGACAAACCACACTCCACGTCACTTGCTTGTAATTAGTTAGTTCCTTTTAGTCAAACTTATTGCTTTGCATAAACAGCCATATAAGAGGGTTATAGGGCTTCAGAGAATAGATAGCTTACCTTCAGCTCCTCGTGGGTTTGACACTCAAATACTTATCGAAAGGTACTACAATTGATCTCCTGCACTTGGGAGTCATCACACGGCCGTGCACATTGCAGGTGGCAACCGGAGATGGGCTATGCGGTATGTACCGCAGATGCTAGAAGGTCCGGCAAGAACTTGGCTCAACAACTTGCCCAAGAACAGTATCAACTGCTGGCTAGACTTCTCGGAAGCCTTCGTCAGCAACTTCACTAGCACTTACCAGAGGCCGAATAGGTCGCAGCAACTGTCCGCTTGCAAGCAGCGGGAGGAGGAGACTGACCGCGAGTATCTTACTCGGTGGAGTACTTTGAGGAACACCTGTGAAGGTGTGAATGAGGCCCAGGACATTACTTGGGATGCTCTGGATGCCAACATGGCAGCATATCGGTTCCTGGTGCAAACCATGACTGGATTTTTTGAAGGATGTGAGTTCCAACACATACACCGAGCAGAGAATGATGCAGCTGATGAGTTATCCAAGTTGGGGTCTTCTCGGCAGTCCATCCCAGCTAGGATTGCCTTGGAGCATTTGAGAAAGCCACCTATCAAACCTTCCCCCAACTCGGAATCTATATTCGTTCCTTCTCTGCCAGGCGAGGAAGCTGTTCCCATGGAGATTGACTGGGAGGGTGCAATAGAGAACCCGGGGACTGCTGTCTCCATCCCGAGAACTGGCGCCTGCAACCCGGGGACTGTCCCTCCTTACTCGGGGACTGCCCCTCCTAACTCGGCGACTATCGCGTTCATCAAGGGGGTCCTTGCTGAGTGCTCAGGGACTCGTGACCTTGCCCTCAACTCAAAAGATGCATTGGTGGCTGTTCCAATGGAAGTGGACGAACCAGTGTTTCCCACGCGGGAGACACCGAGTTGGGCTATGCCCATATTATCCTTTCTAAAGAACGGCACCTTGCCAAGTGATGAAGTCACCGCGAGGCAAATTCAGAGAAGATCCAAGGGCTATACTATCTTTAGAGAAGTGCTGCATAGAAGAAGTCCTACTGGTGTGTTGCAACGCTCTGTAGAGCCGGAGGAAGGAGAAGAAATCTTGGTGGAGATACATCAAGGGGAATGCGGGCATCACGCCTCTTCTCGGTCTCTGGTCAACAAGGCTTTTCGGCATGGCTTCTTTTGGCTCACTGCCTTGAAGCAAGCTGAAGACATCGTGAGAAAGTGCAACGGCTGCCAAAGATTTGCAAGTAAGATTCATGTGCCTGCTTCTGAGTTGAAGACCATTCCCATTAATTGGCCATTTGCAGTTTGGTGTTTGGATATGGTTGGCCCTTTCAAGCCGGCTAGAGGCAACATGACTCACATCCTGGTCATGATTGACAAGTTCACCAAGTGGATTGAGGTGAAGCCTATTCGGAAGTGCGATGGAGCCACAGCTGTGAGTTTTCTAAATGATGTGATCCTGAGATACGGCTACCCGCACAACATCATCACGGATAATGGCACAAACTTTGCTGAAGGTGCTTTTGCAAGATTCTGCAGAGATAAGCGCATTCGGCTAGATGTTGCATCTGTTGCGCATCCTGCCTCCAATGGGCAAGTTGAAAGAGAAAATGGCATGGTGCTATCCGGCATAAAGCCAAGGCTGATTGAGCCACTGCTGAAAACACCTGGGTGTTGGCTAGATGAGTTGCCAGCGGTGTTGTGGAGTCTAACGACTACCCCTAACCGGTCAACCGGCTACACACCATTCTTCCTGGTATATGGAGCTGAGGCCGTGTTGCCCACTGACCTAGAGCATGACTCGCCCCGAGTAACCCTCTACACTGAGGCGGAGGCGAGAGAAGCTCGAGAAAATGACGTTGACCTGCTAGAAGAAGCAAGAGAGCTAACTCTGTCCCGTTCAGCTGTTTACCAGCAAAACTTGAGGCGTTATCACAGCCGGAAAGTGAACCGAAGGGTTTTCCGAGAAGGAGACATGGTCCTTAGGCTCGTGCAGCGCACAACCGGGATGCACAAGCTATCTCCTCCGTGGGAAGGGCCGTTCATTGTGAGCAAGGCTCTGCACAATGATGCATACTACCTAGTGGACGTACAGGCACCTCAGATGAACAGGTCGGATAGACCAGGAGAGGAATCTAAGCGCCCCTGGAATGTAGCTCTACTCCACCGCTTTCATTCATGAGCACAATGTGTATGTATCCTCACCCGAGTTAAATTCTAGTTGGCACTCCGAATTCGAACTCGGGGACTGCCCTTGTCCAAATTGGTTCTGTGTTGTCCTACTCTGTTTTACCTTTGTCTACGCGGTTGCTCTGCTTTGAATTTCATAAGTGTATTTAGTAATGTGTTTAAACCTAAGGGCCAACTCTTCGACTCTGCTGCTGTCCGCAACCCGGCTTCATGGCAAGCAAGAGAACAAGCCAGAGGTCAATGAGCACACGAAAAATTACTAAGGAAAAGAGGGGTGCAGGAACCGAGTAGAGTGTTCTTTACCGATTTTTGTTGTCTTTTTTCGGCTAAGTGGAGGGCAGCGTTACTATGAATGTTTCTAAGTGGCTAAGTATTTGAAACTCAATCTTTGATATCTTGCGACTCGACTACCATAAAAGCCACAAGTGGCAGGTAAGAGCTGAGACGAAAAGAGAGAGTGGATAAAAAATGCAACTCGGGGACTTGCATAATAACGCAACCCGGCATCGAGCCAGAGTTGCTAAAATATCAAACTTCAACAGGAATAAAACTGAGTAGCAACAAAGACTTAAGTGTACGGTTACATTCGCACCCGGCATCTCGGGGATCTGACAAAAGTTTAAGATAAGTTTTTCAGGGAGCAGCAGTGTTGTCCGTGGCGGTGTTGTCCGCATCAGTCTTCTCGGCATCAGCATCAACGTCCATCTTCGTAGTTTGGTCGGAGGTGGCCGTGGCAACAGAGATGGGATCGGTGGCCGAGGTAGACGCAGTGGACTGGGTCCTGAGTAGCATAGCGGCGTCGGGAGTAGCAGCAGTGGTCGAGCCCAACTCGGGAGCCGCCTGGTTGATCACCATCTCGGTGGTGATGGTGGCCCCTTGTGCGCTGGACTGCGCCTGCTCGACACCCGCGCCGGTGGCCAACTCGGTCCCTTCCATGACCTGGGCTTTCCCCTTCTCGGCAGCTCGTTTGGCGGCACCTTCTTCAAACACGCTCAAGCACTCCGACTCGGTGTCCTCATCTTCATCTTCGCCTTCACTTTCAACTTTAGTGTCTGGTTCAGGAAGGCCGTCGATGTAGGTGGCGGTGTCCGCGTAGGAGGCTATCTCGTAGGCTACTGCATGCCGGCGAGTAACGCAATCGGGATCCTTGGTCCACTTGGAGTCTTCGCACAACATGAGGACCCTGTCGAGATTGAGGTTCTCGTACCAGCTTATGATGAAGTGAAGAAGCTGATCAGCTCCTGCCCGAGCTGCAGAAGCGCACCATTTCTTCAACTCGGCCTTCACGCCGTCCAGCTTCTCGGCGATCTCGCTGAAGCTGTTTGGCGCAGATTCATCCGGCCAGAACAGGTCATGCAGCTTGTATGTCGTGGACACCATGGTGGTGCCCAAGCCTTTGAGTTGGCGGAGTTGCGACTTGATGCTCATAAGGTTATCGCTGATAGTGGACTTGGTGTCAGTGGGCAGTCCGGATGCAGCGGGGAGCTCTCTTTCTTTCTCCATAGCAGACGTGCTAGCGGCACGGAGATCAGGGAAAATATCTAAAGGAGAAACCAGCAGGAGTTGGAATCAAAGGCAGAGAAGATATGGAACAAGATACAAAAGTGGCAGAGAAGAGAAACACCCAGGTGCAGAGAAGAGGAAGCTTACGTTGGAGATCCACCAGTAGTGCATCCAGTTTGATCTTCCAGTCCTCCTCGTCAGCAATGTGCCTGTCTTCAATGCTGCGTGCGTTGGAGATCTGGAGGATGAGTTGCTCGTTATGCTTCTTTAGCAGCGAGAGCTCCATCTCCAGCGCTTGCTCTCTGGCCTTCGCGGTCTTCTTGACCTCTTCCTTCTCGGCAGCCTGGTCGAGAGCATCCTGAAGGGCAGTCTTGAGCTGGACTTGCATCTGCTCAAACTCAGCTCGCTCAGTGTTGCGTTCCTTCTGGAGCTCCGCCTCTCGGGTTTCCAGCTGCTGCCGCACCTCGGCAGGCATCAGGCAGTTGAGATGCTGCTCCCGGCTTGTCTTGTTCTCTTCTGCGAGAATAACAACATTGTCAGCAGAGTAACCAGGTAGATAGAAAGGCACAAGTGCAGGGTAGCTGGTAGCTCACCTTCCAGCTTCTTGATTGTGCTTTCGGCGGAGGCAGTGAAAACGTGGCAGTGTTGGTGCTGCTCCTTCAGCTCGTTGAACTTGCCTGCAGAGTAAAAAGCAAATGCGGGCGTAAACACAAAACGCACAAACTGAATAGCTAAAAGCTTACCTTCTATCTCAGAAATCCGGAGAGCGCGGTCCAGTGCCGCCTGCTCCATCGCTGCATCATCTTTCCTCTCGGCTTCAAGAGCCGAGATGCGGTCCTTGGCTACGCGATGGTTCCAGAGCAGCCGGCAAAACACATTGGTCCTCTTCAGGAGGCTATTCTGTGGAAGAGAAGAAAAGAAGTTAGAGAAATTTGGAAGATTTGGCCCGAGTAGACGGCAACTCGGTTGAGTTTTTGACTACTCGGCCCGAATCTCGGGGACTGGGGAGTGGCTAAGAGGAAAAGAAGAAGAGAAGAAGAAAAGAGAAACTGCAACTCGGAAAAAGCAAGAAACACTTACAGCATATGTTTGTTCAACGTCCTCGGCGGCTTTGCGGAGGCAGAACAGCTTCCCGGCCAGGTTGCAAGTGGTGGAGGCGATGGTCATTGGAACAGAGCCAATCTCGGCCTTGTTACAGTCGACGCGGTAGTGGTCAACTGGACCCAGAGTAAGGCCATTCCACTTCTCGATGCCGTGAGCATCGCTCTCCCAGACCTTGTCAACAAATCCTACCCGGTCCAGGACCGCGGTTAGCCCCTCTGACTCAATCTCATCCTCTTCGGCTTCGCGCGAGATGAGCGAAGCTGGCTTTGTTCCCTTGCCTTTGGACTTGACGTCCACAGCCTTGGCATGTCCTTCCCTCAAGGCGGAAAGCCGCTTCTCGCCCTTGGCCAAGGAGATGCTGTGTTGCCTGGACACCTCCAGCAGGTATTGCGGCCAGCTACCTTGTGCGCGGGCAGCACCTCCAGCACTAGACCCTTCGCGTGGGCCAGCAGATCTAGCAGAAGCCGTCTTGCTGCTAGACGTGGGCCCGCTGATGGTGAGTTGCGTGCTCTTCGTTGCCGGATTCCCGGCTGGCGCAAGCGGTGCCTTGGGTGGTGGCATCAGATCTTCAGCCCGTACAACCTTGCACGGTGGATTCTTCCGTGTAGGTGCAGCTTCAGGCTTGGCAGTTTTCTTGGGAGCAGTGTCCGCCCGAGAAGCGGACGGAGGCACTTGGCGTGAAGCGGGTGGAGGCATTTGCTGGGAAGTGGTCTTGGGTGTACTCTGCTTTGGTGGAGGGCTTGGCGCAGTCGGTGGAGTCGCCTGCTGGATAAGCGGCATAGGGGGCCGGCTACCCTGCGCAGCGTCTAGCTGCGCTTGGCTTTAGAGGACGGGCTCCACCACTGTCTTCTCTACCCGCTGCTTGGCAGCGGGATCAGGTGTTGTGTCTATCACATCTTCTACCCGCGGCCTGGCCACGGGGTCATCTTGAGCTGCAGCTTCAGTGTCCAGCTGCTCGGGGTTGTCATCTTGCCGCTCTAGGGCGGCACGGTCTTGGTTCTCGGTTTCTTCTTCAGCATTCTCCCCAGCTGATGTAGCTGGGGGAGAGGGAGGCATCTCGGTCTGAGCAGCATCCTGTGCAGTCTGGTGCGCGTCAGTCAGCTGCTCCAGGTTCTCATCATCAGCTTGGTCACCAGCGCCCGAGTTCTCGGTGCCGTCGTCTTCTTCTAACATCACAGAAGAGGGCGCACGTGTCCTATCCTGCTGGGCTGGCTCATCGTCCTCGTCTGAGAGCTCAACGAGCTTATCGAGGTCCACGATGGCTTTCCTCTTGGGGCGACTGGGGGCCGCGGCAGCGGCAGCATCCAGAGGGGCGCTGGAAGATGGAAACAACTCAGAAAGAGAGAAGGAGAAGAGCATAGCGAGAAGCAGCAGCAGAGTGGTACTCAGATGAAGTAACTTACCCTTTGGTGGTGGGAGGTTGTCTTCTGCCGGTGGTGACCTTCTTCGCCTTCTTGGGCTTCTTCGGAGCAGGTTCTTGGGCACCACTACCCACCCTCTTCCGAGTTGGGGGAGCAGCCACGGATAGAGGGTTAACCTCCAAGGCCTCGTCGTCATCCTCCAGTTCGGGATCCTCTGCAGAGTAAAAGAAAGAATAGATTCAGAAGCAGAGAAGGAAATCAAACTGTGTTGCCGGTAAGCAGAGAGGTGAACTTGGTCACCTTCGTCATCCTCGGACCAGTCCCGGATAGACGCATCAACTTGGTGCTTACCAGGCTGAGTGACACGAGGGATGCAAAGAGTGTCCTGGGTGTCGTAGGCCTTCTCATCATCCTCTTCTCGGTCTTCGTGCCAATTGGCCTCGAAGACCTCAGTATCTTCTTCTCTCTGACGATCAATGTGCTGTGAAGGCAAACAAGATAGCACAGTGGATTGAGTTCTCAGCTATGGGGTTCTACTCGGAACAGCATGCAAACACAAAGCATATTTGGCTAAGTGATTCTACCCGGCGCGGCATGCAAACATAAAGCATATAAAGCCAAAGGGGTATTAGTGAATGTCCTACTCAGAACAACATGCAAACACAAAGCATATTCAGCTAAGGAGTTCTATTCGACACGGCATGCAAACACAAAGCATATAAAGCCAAACGGGATATTCGTGGTATTCTACTCGGTGCAGCATGCAAAGACTAAGCATACAAAGATGAGAAGCCACCTACTCGGTATCAAAGTGCAAAAGCAAAGCACAGAAGGCTAACCTGTTCAATAGGATTTGTGCGGCTATACGGCTCGAAGCCATACAGCCACTCGTCAGTAAGCGAGGTCTGTATGATGGACCTGGCCCAGACAGCCACCTCAGCTTTGGTGAGCTCGAAGGTTGTTGTCCTTGTGCAGTCACGGGCTCCTCCCATGTAGCACATCTTGTGCGAGCGGCGCTGGAGCGGGAGTACTCGGCGTGAAATCCAGCATGCAATTGGATCATCCCGGTGAAACCCCTCCTCGCGCAACTCGGCCAAGCGTCGCTCAACCTGGACAACATCCTTGATGGTGGTCTTCGGGTGGTAGCCCCAGTTATGTTGAGTTGGCAGGGCATTCTTGAACTTTGGAAGCCCTATCCGGTCCTGGATCGGCTTCCCGTCTTCCATGGCGACGTTCTTCACGTACAGGAAACTGCGCTGCCACTTGCGCAGTTTCCAGTCCCTTAGCCCTTGGGTGATGGCCAGTCGAGCGCTGCAGCATCATGGTGCATCCCATCTGGGTCATCGCGCGGGCGCTATCGGTCTTTCCCGGATTGGGAATACTCTGCTTGCAAAGGAAAAAGTACCGAGCCCAAGTGTGGACAGTTGGGTACATGCCTAAGAAGGCTTCGCACACTACGACATGGATAGAGAGCATAACAAGAGAATTGGGCGGAAGATGGTGTGGCTGAAGGCCAAAATGTTGGAGGAACTTGGAAAAGAATTCAGAAATTGGGAGGCCGAAGCCGCGCTTGAAGTGCGCTAGGAAGACGACGTACTCGTCTTTCTCTGGCTTAGGAACAATCTCCGTACCTGGATGTCGACACACCACGCCGGGAGGCACGCGGCGCGTGTTGACCAGCCACTGGCAGTCCTCTGCCGTGACATCCGATCCTTCCCAGCCGTCGCGGGCAGCGGCATCATCGTCTCCGTGGGAGGCCATGGCGACAGAGATGCGCGGGGAAAATTGGAAGCGGAGGCGCTAGTGGGAGATGCGAATCGGAGATTGGAGGCAAAGGTCTCTCTCTGTCTCTCCTGCGGTGCGTGGAGCAGCGGCGCAGCAAGTGGTTGCGGTGGCGGTATGCTCGACGGCGGCGGAGAGGCGAGGTGGCGCGAGATGGGAAAGAGCAGGAAAGAGGAAAGGGGAGCGTCGAGGGGGTATTTATCCCGCTCCCTCGAGTTGCAGTTACTGGTGAGTTAATCGTGGATTGATCGTGCGCGGAGATTGTGCGGCGTGGGTTGCGCAACCGTTAGAAACGCGCACAACGCATATGGCGCGCGTAACGGGCGCAGTTAATCCCACATCGAGATCGTGGGCACTTGAGTACGGTTGAGGTGACTTAACGGGCTAGTGGGCCCAGGTTGCAGTTATTGGCGCGTGGCCTGCTGTATCCCAGGCACCGAGGCGTCGGGGGCACAGGGGTGTGACACGTGCCACGTAGCGACACAGAGAGGTGGATTCGCTCCGATTCAGCGGGAGTGAGTTCGAAATTTCACTAAGTCATTTTACTCGGCAGCTCAGGAGAGAAAAGGCCCTACTCAGCTACCCGGAGGGTGGTCCTGTGGGCACAATTGAAGATATTTGAGAAGGAGTTTCTGGTTCAAATTGGGGTGCAACTCAGCGTTACTCATTCAAGAAGACATTTTGGTTTTAAAGCTGGCAGGGCCCAGTGAACAAGTTCGCAGGACTTTACCAGCTTCGGGGACTAATGTCGGGGGGTTACCCCCGAGTAGGGGTAAGGCAAGTGCTAAAGGCAAGGTCAAAGGTGCTATTTAACTGAGTAGATGGCTACCCGGTACTTGCTACCCGGTAGGCTTCTATCCGGCCGTACCCACCAATGGCCAAGAGGAGGAATCAAGGAAGTTGTGTTCCTCCGAGTAGAGGAGTTGGTCCGATTAGAGGGATTGGTTTCCTACTCGGGCCAGAAGTTAATGGAGCCGTTCTGACAAAGGATCCCGCGTATCTTGCGTCCATACGGCATGCGGTTCAACTTACGGAGCGCGTGATTATCCGCGCTACGGCGTGGCTACAGTGTGGTAGGCACCTGTCAAGTCCTGTCACTGACAGAGGGGACAGGACAGGGCTAGGGGCCTACCCTATCTCACTGCAAAGGTGGACATGTCCCATCCCCGAACGGCGCGACGACTTCCCGCACCCGCGTCAGCGAGAAGCCGGAGGCGTGCTCTGTTCTGCAGTGTGCCTGTCCCATCAGTCGTACCTTATAGTCTTTTTCTATTCGGCTGGGCACCAGTATATAAGGTGCCCTGCCTCCTCCTGCGAGAGGTTCGCCTTGATACTTGACATTTGCTTCACATAGAGAGAACTAGAGAGCTAGAGTGGCTACTCGGCTGAAGGCCTGATTTGTACTGTGGCTACTTGGTGAACACACATATAGAGAGAAAGGCAGGAGTAGGGGTGTTACCTCCACACGAGGGCCCTGAACCTGGGTAAGATCTGTTGTTTGCAGTGTTTGTGACATCCTACACGCGGCTACTTGTCGTGTGATCCCTCCCCGATCACCTCCAGCGTCCATCGGCCCCAACCTTTAGTCATCCTATGGCATCTGCTGTGATACCACCACGACAGTTATGTTTGTCTTTTGAAAGATACTTTGTGATTTCCCGAAGAGGACCGGAGGGCGTCACAGGAGGGCCACACCATGAGGCACCGTGCCCCCTAGCCGCGCCGGGTGGTGGTGTGGGACCCTCGGGCACCCACGGCCATCGCCCTTTCTGCTATTTATTCCCCCCGATGCATGAACCCTAGAGATATACCACTTTCCATGAAAACACCCGAGGCCGCCGTCATCGTCAACCCGAGATCGGGAGGGTTCTGTAGTTCTCCCCGGTACCCTGCCCGAGGGAAAATCATCACCGGAGGGTTCTACACCACCATGCCCGCCTCCGGAGTGATGCGTGAGTAGTTCATCCTTGGACTACGGGTCCATAGCAGTAGCTAGATGTTTGTTATATCCTCTTTATGCCTCATGTACAGATCTCGTGAGCTGCCTTACATGATCGAGATAATCTTATTGTAATGCTACATGTTGTTGTTTGCTGGGATCCGATGATTATTGAATGCTATGTCACTTGATTATCAATATATCATGTTGTCTTCATGTGTATGTCATTTATGATCTTGCATGTTCTCCGTTGTTAGTAGATGATCTAGTCAAGTAGATACTAGTGACTCCAAGAGGGAGTATTTATGCTCGATAGTGGGTTCATACCTCCTTTGCATCTTTATGCTCTTTGATAGTTTGTTGGAAACCCCAAGAGGAGGGTGTGATGAGCAAGCGGAAAGAATTTCCCTCAGTTAAGAACCAAGGTTATCAATCCAGTAGGAGGGAAGAGGATCTCAGGAAGGTTGATGCCACTGACGATGGTGCTGGCGCTTCACCGGTGTCAGCAACAACGTGGAACCTGCACACAACACAACCAAAATACTTTGTCCCAACAGTACAGTGAGGTTGGCAATCTCACCGGTCTTGCTAAAAACAAAGATTAGACGTATAGTGTGGAAAATGATGTATGCTTGCAGTAAGTAAAGAAAGCAGGAAATAGTTGTGGTTTGTTTAACAGTGTGGAAAATGGACCGGGGTTCATAGGTTCACTAATGGTGTCTCTCCATAAAAGATAGCATGTTGGGTGAAAAAATTACAGCTGGGCAATTGACAAATAGAGGTTGCACCGTAGTGCACATATATGACGTGAAGACTACTATGATATTTAGTGCGGTCATTACAACAATATACATAGACCGAAATCCATCTGCATCTATGACTTATAATCCACCCTCAGGTTATCATCCGAACCCCCTTAGGTATTAAGTTGCAAGCAACAGATAACTGCATTAAACAAAGTGTGTAATGTAAGCAATGATTATGCACGCGGACACTCTCACCGATGTTTTCTCCCTAATGGCAACAGCATATCCTCCCCCTTAATGTTTCCGTCACTCGAGCAAGGCGGTGAGGAGGCATGAACCCACTACCAAGCATAAATAATCCCTCTTGGAGTCACTAGCAACTACTTGGCCAGAGCAACCACTAGCAACGGAAAGCATGCAAGATCACAACTAGCATAAGAAAATAAATACTATAATCAACTTGGCATAAGTTCAATATTCATCGGATCCCAGCAAACACAACATATAGGATTACATAAGATCAATCTCGATCATGATAGGCAGCTCACGAGATCTAAACATGGAGGCATATGAGGAGAAGACAACCATCTAGCTACAGCTATGAACCCATAGTCCAAGGATGAACTACTCACGCATCACTCCGGAGGTAGGCATGGTGATGGAGAGGCCTCCGGTGATGATTTCCTTTCCGGCAGGGTGCCGAAAACAGCTTCAGAACCCCCCTGATCTAGGGTTGACGGTGACGACGGCTGCAAAACTTTTTGGGGATTTTTTATCAGGTTTCTAGGGTTTTCCATCCGGGGGGATTAAATAAGCGAAAGGGCAAAGGCGATGGAGCTCCAGGGGCCCCACACCCATAGCTGGCGCGACCAAGGGGGGCGCTCCACCCTATGGCGTGGCCCCCCTGGTGCCCGTCTTCGACTCTTCTTTGGTGTTCTGGATGCTTTCGGGGAAATAGGCACTTCGGGCTTTGTGGGGTCCAATTCCGAGAATGTTTCCAGAACAACTTTTCTGAAACCGAAAACAACAGAAAACAGGGAACTGGCACTTGGCATCTTGTTAATAGGTTAGTCCCAGAAAACGTATAAAAAATCTATAAATAAGGGAGAAAACAAGTAGAAATTGGCATGATATGATCATGGAGCATCAAAAATTATAGATACTTTGGAGACGTATCAAGCATCCCCAAGCTTAGTTCCTACTCGTCCTCGAGTAGGTAAACGATAAAACACAATAATTTCTGAGGTGACATGCTACTAACATAAACTTGATCAATCTAATGTAAAAGCATATGCACGCTGAGATCATAGAACTTCAAACACAAATATGATAAATAGAACTTTAATAATAAAGCATAGCAATTACTTTGCTTCACGAAGAGTATCTCAAATAAAGGATCATGAATAATAATCCAAAGAAAGGTAGACATTTGTTTCAGGTATAGAGAAAGCATGGCAAAGTGATATTTTGCTAGTCCTTAAGAGTGGGGCAAAACATAAATGCCAGGACACCTTCAAAGTTCATGAGGAAGACTAGAGCAAATAATTTAAGAACAAATAATATCACATTATGAAGTAATTATTGATGTTTATGGACAAATGCACATAGAACTCAGAACGGCAAAAAATGCTCTCTCAACTATGCATAAAGTTAGAAGATGGAGACTCAACATAAAAGTAAAAGAAAGACCCTTCGTAGAGGGAAGCAGGGATCACTCATGTGCTAGAGCTTTTATTTTATTAAACAGAGGTATTAAAAGTTTGACACTCCTCCCATCCATATTTCACAAACCATGGCTAACCGAATCCTCGGGTGCCTACCAACAATCACATGCCGTGGAGGAGTGTTTATATTTTGGGAGATGTATGTTAATGTCAACGAATGGTAAACAGAAAATACAGTACGTCACAAGCCAACTGGATTCACAAGAGCAGCTCCCATGGTGAAGGTCGCAACTCGTGTAGAAGGTCATCCCTCTTTCTCTTTTGTTTACATAATTATGCTTTGACTGATAAATTAGGGGAAAAATAGTGAAGAGAATTTGTTTGTATTAATTTGGGGCTGGGAACCCCGCTGCCAGCTCTTCTATCATTTGGATAAGCGTATGAAGCCACTAGTCCAGGGTGTGAAATCCAATCAACAAGTGAGATAAAGATTCTCTATTGACGTCCTCATGAGCAAAAACGGGAACATAAAGGAGGAGTAATTTTGAAGGTTTTAAAGGTAACACATGAGCAATTTACTTGAAGTGGCTGTTAAATACCACATGTAGGTAGGTATGGTGTACACAATGGGAAAATTTTGGTTTAAGGGAGTTTGAATGCACGAGTAGAGCTCATACTCACTACAGGTGGAGGCTAGCAAAAGACTGGGAGCGACAAATCAAGAGAGCATAAGAGCCATAATCATGCATAGCGACATAAGCATCATTATTTAAAACATAAGCAGTATCACAAGTTCAAAAACTAAGTGGTCATGGAGGCTATTCGTGACTGGTTTGTAGTCATAAACATGGTGTGAGAATGCGCCAAGTCAACCAAATAAAACATTCGAAAGAGAATACCATATATTGATGCTTTACTATGACAAGAACAACTCATGAATCTTTCAAGACATACTAAACACTCTCAGCTATTTGAGGCTATTCATGCTACTCAATAACCACAAGGATTTAAAACTAATATAACATTTAGCATGGCATGAAAAAGTTCTAGCCACAGTCTATACAAACTTCTACTAGCACTGTAATAAATTCTACTTCAAGCAACTGTTTTCTTCTCCCAACAAGCACCATACAAAACATGCTTTAACAAAAATAATATTTATGATACAACAAGAAAACATGAGAGTACTCACATAACACTACTAAAACTAACAACTCTAATAAGAGATGCATGCAAAATAGGATCTAAATAAATGCAGCAGCTAGACAGAGATTAAGAATACCATGTATTCTCATGAAAAAGCGGAGCGTGTCACTCTCCAATAAAAGAATGCTGGGTCCAACCAAGCTTATTGAAAAAGTAAAAAAAACTGAAAACAAAAAACAAAAACAAACTGAAAACAAAAATAAAAGTCGCTCCAAGTAAAGCACATAAGATGCGACCGAATAAAAATATAGTTTCACTAGAAGTGACATGATAATTTTTTGATGAAGAAGGGGATGGCTTGGGCATCCCCAAGCTTAGACGCTTGAGTCTTCTTGGAATTTGCTGGTATGTACCACCGGGGCATCCCCAATCTTAGGCTTTTCACTCTTCTTCATCACATCATATCATCCTCTTCTCTTGACCCCTGAAAAATTCCTTCACACCAAACTTCTCACAATCTTCATTAGCAACGTTAGTGCAATCAAAATAATAAATTCACATGGTTCAGTTTCAACACAAGTATAACACTCATAAACACATTAGCTACTGTCAGAACTTCTTTTAAAACTCTTTTTCTCAAAAGAACACCAAAAGAAAGAGATTAAGATACAAATGCAATAAATGGCTGAAATCTGTCATAACAAAACAACAGGTAAAGATCGGTTTTTTAAGAATCTTCCGTTGCTCAAATAAAAAAGTGGTCAACTAAGAAAATTTTCGTATATAACTCAAGATTACGCACAAAAAACTCTGGTAATTTAAATTTCCTGTGATTTTTAGGGAATTAACAGTGGACAATAGAATTCTGTTTCCTGCACAGAAATCCGAAATATAGCCTCAACTTTCCACTAGAGGCTTTACTTGGCTCAAAAGAAACACAAAATAAAAGATACAACAGGGTTGCTAAGGAAATAGACAACACCCAGGTGCAAAGCATGCCAAAGAAAACGGGTTGAAAACAGCGAAATAAAACGGGTTGTCTCCCGGTAGCGCTTTTCTTTAACGCCTTTCAGCTAGGCATAAAAGGGCAACTCAAGTATTTTCAAGTTAAGAAGCACCAACATTATTACGAAGCTTGCGTTTGCCTTTCTTACCCTTATTCTTTTTAGTAAACTGATGGTCCAAGCATGATTTGGAGATGAAAGTCATGGTACCTTTTCCCATATCAATAGTTGCTCCTAAGAGCTTCACCAGAGATCTTCCCAGGGTAATTTGTCCTCCTTCTGCACATTCAATAACAAAATAATCAGTGGAGACTTTTTCCTAGGAGTTTTTTAAACACTCTCTCAGCTATCCCAACGGGAAATATAGTGGTGTTATTAATGAGAGGAATTTCTTCTCCTCCGTCAGCTAGCCCCCAAAGGTTCAAAGATTCATAAATTTCCTTAGGCATAAGACAAGATTCAGACATGATATCACAACAAGCATGAAATGTTTCACCATTTATAACAACTTTAACCAAAGGGATCATGTTTTACGATTCAAAATTTATTGGGACATGATCAAGATGTTCACGAATTTCGCTATATCCCTCTTTTAAGATAGAAACATGTGACTCAAGAGTATTTAATCTAGCATAAATATTTGCAAAGGCTTTATCAGAACTACTGGGTAAGCTGTAGGTTGCAATTAATTTTCTTATAGCATTGAAAGCTTGATCTTTATCACAATTAAGGAAATCACCTCCTGCCATAGCATCCAAAGCATATCTATAACAAAGAACAAGACCAAAGGAAAATCTACGAAGAAACAGACTTGGAGTCATTTTAGGTTCAATTTTGCAATAGGAATCAAAAGCTCTAGACCAAGCTTATTTGAAATTCTCATCATTCCCTTGTTTGAAAGTAAAGATTGTTTCTTCTGGTGACATAATGACAGGAACATAACTAGACATAAAAGCAAGCAAATAAATAACAGCTATAAAGTAAACCAATTTTTTTTGTGTTGTTAGACAATAAACAAAATAAAGAGGTTGAGAGTGAGAGACTTCCCTTGCCAGAAGATTTCTTCATCCCCGGCAACGGCGCCAGAAATTTCTTGATGCTCTTTGATAGTGTGTTGGAAACCCCAAGAGGAGGGTGTGATGAGCAAGCGACAAGAATTTCCCTCAGTTAAGAACCAAGGTTATCAATCCAGTAGGAGGAAGAGGATCTCGGGAAGGTTGATGCCACTGATGGTGGTGTTGGCGCTTCACCGGTGTCAGCAACAACGTGGAACCTGCACACAACACAACCAAAATACTTTGTCCCAATAGTAGAGTGAGGTTGTCAATCTCACCGGTCTTGCTAAAAGCAAATATTAGACGTATAGTATGGAAAATGATGTATGCTTGCAGTAAGTAAAGAAAGTAGGAAATAGTTGTGGTTTGTTTAACAGTGTGGAAAATGGACTAGGGTTCATAGGTTCACTAGTGGTGTCTCTCCATAAAATATATCATGCTTGGTGCATAAATTACAGCTGGGCAATTGACAAATAGAGGTTGCACCGTAGTGCACATATATGACACGAAGGCTACTATGATATTTAGTGTGGCATTACAACAATATACATAGAACGAAATCCATCTGCATCTATGACTAATAATCCACCCTCGGGTTATCATCCGAACCCCCTTAGGTATTAAGTTGCAAGCAACAGATAACTGCATTAAACAAAGTGTGTAATGTAAGCAATGATTATGCACGCGGGCACTCGCACCGCTGTTTTCTCCCTAATGGAAACATCACATCCTCCCCTTCACGTTTGTGTCACTCGATCAAGGCAGTGAGGAGGAATGAACCC
The DNA here is from genome assembly GCA_028641055.1 of Alopecurus myosuroides. Classification (NCBI taxonomy): domain Eukaryota; kingdom Viridiplantae; phylum Streptophyta; class Magnoliopsida; order Poales; family Poaceae; genus Alopecurus; species Alopecurus myosuroides. The sequence goes on along the minus strand of CM054058.1, from coordinate 371,432,003 downwards.
ACTATCAAGCATAAATACTCCCTCTTGGAGTCACTAGGAACTACTTGGCCAGAGCAACCACTAGCAATGGAAAGCATGCAAGATCACAAATAGCATAAGCAAATAAAGACTATAATCAACTTGGCATAAGTTCAATATTCATCAGATCCCAGCAAACACAACATATGGAATTACATAAGATCAATCTCGATCATGATAGGAAGCTCACGAGATCTAAACATGGAGGCATATGAGGAGAAGAAAATCATCTAGCTACAACTACGAACCCGTTGTCCAAGGATGACCTACTCACGCATCACTACGGAGGCAGGCATGGTGATGGAGAGGCCTCCGGTGATGATTTCCTCTCCGGCAGGGTGCCGGAAAAAGTTTCAGAACCGCCTAATCTAGGGGTGACGGTGACGGCGGCTGCGGAACTTTTCGGGGATTTTTTACCAGGTGTCTAGGGTTTTCCATCCAGGGGGTTAAATAGGTGAAAGGGCAACGGCGGTCGAGCTCCAGGGGACCCACACCCATAGCTGGCGCGGCCAAGGGGGGGCGCAACCCTAGGGTGTGCCCCCTAGGGCCCGTGTTCGACTCTTCTTCAGTGTTCTGGATGCTTCCAGAGGAAATAGGCACTTCAGGCTTTGTGGGGTCCAATCTGAGAATGTTTCCAGAACAACTTTTCTGAAAACAAAAACAGCAGAAAACAGGGAACTGGCACTTGGCATCTTGCTAATAGGTTAGTCCCGGAAAACGTATAAAAATGCTGTAAATAAGGGAGAAAACAAGAAGCAATTGGCATAATATGATCATGGAGCATAAGAAATTATAGATACGTTGGAGACGTATCACATCTGTGCTCGAGTGAAAAAAACGTGACAGATGGAGGATGTGTTGTTGCCATTAGGGAGAAAACAACGATGTTTACATTGTTTACATTACACACTTTGCTTACTGCTATTATCTGTTGCTCTCAACTCAATACCCAATGTATGTTCGGATGATATTCGGAGGGTGGATTATTAGTCATAGACGCATTTGGATGACGGTCTATGTATCTTGTTGTAATGCTCGCATGAATCTCATAGTAATCATCATGTCATGCATCTTTCATTATCTATCAATTGCCCAACTATAATTTGTTCACCACGCTTGTTAGCTATTTTTTATTGAGAGAAACCACTAGTGAACTGCGGACCCCGGTCCATTTTCTCATACTGATAATACACACACTGCTTCCACTGTTTTCACACTGCTTTTAGTGTTTTCACACTGCTATTTTCATATTGTTCTCATACCGTTTTCCACACCAATTGTTTAACCTCTTTGTGTTCAGCAAAACTAGTGAGATCGACAACCTCACTGCTTCGTTGGGGGCAAAGTGAATTGATTGTGTTGTGTAGGTTCCACGTTGCTGCTGAACCGGTAGTGCGCCCTCCCACCTCAGCTGTATCAACCTTCGGAAGTTGCTTCTTTCTCCTACTGGTCGATTCAACCTTGGTTTCTTTTCTGAGGGAAACTTGTTGCTGTGGTGATCAAACCTTCCTCTTGGGGTCTCCCAACGAGTGCAACACCTGCACCATCAAGCACTTTTCTAGCGCCGTTGCCGGGGAGGAAGAGAATTTCTGCAAGGGGAGTCTCTCACTTCCAATCTCTTTACTTTGTTTTAGTTTTGCTTAGTTTATTTTATTTTCTCTTGTTTGCTTCTCTTTATAAAGAGCACAAAAAAATTAGTTCTTATTCTAGTTGTTGTTTTTTATCCTGTTTTTAGTCTTGCTAAAATGAGTGTTCCTGAAGTTGAGGTTCCTTCTTTTAAACAACAAGCTGGAGAAAGTTTGAAAGATGCTTGGTATAGAATAAATGATGCTCATCATAGATGCACTAAGAAATTTTCTACTTTAATGCTTCTTAGGAATTTTTATGTTGGCATTATAGCTGGTATAGGTATGTTCTAGACACTCTTACAGGTGGTAATTTTCTGAGAAAACCTGCTTTGGAAGCCTGTAATTTAATTGAAAGTTTAGTTGGAACACCACCTACTAAGGTTGTTAAAACTGAGATCACTTTAGATGATGTTATTAAGGAGCTAAACTCTATATAGAAAAATTTGCCAAACTTCCTCGATAATGCTAGAAACGTTAATGAGTCAATAGTAAGTATCAACAAGAGAATTGCTATTTTAGAAGCTAGCAATATCCATGATAGTCAAAACATGAGGATTGGTAAATTAGAGGAGGCTATGGAAACTTTAAGCTCAACTTTTTCTTCTCTTAAGTTTAAGAGGGAGAAACATTCTATGGGAAAAGAGAAAAAAAATTATTTATGTCCCCAAGGTGCCTAAACCAAAATCCCCTAATGTGCTTAAAAGTAATAAAACTTTTAGTGAAACTAAAAGTGACTTCCATGTTGAATCATCTTTAGGAGTACCTAAAGTACTAATTGCTACAAGTGGTGTTTTGGAGGAAATTATTGATTTGGATGCTTCTTCACTTGAAAACACCTGATTCCACTTTTTTGGGCCTACCTAAAAGGCGTAAAAGAAAAGCACTTCTTGGGAGATAACCCATGGTTTTATTTTTTTCTTTGTTTTTCTCTGTTTTCTTTGAGTCAAGGGGTTGTATACTTCTGTAGCAACTAGTTTCTATCTTTATTTTCATGTATTATTTGTGCCAAGTAAAGTTTCTAGCAAAAGTTGGAGTTCATTTTGGATTTCTGCGCAGGAAAAATATTTCTGATGTCCACCGTAAAAAATGTATAAATCCAGAAAGATCAAAATGACCGGAAAATTTTTGTGCTTATTCCTCAGATATTTCCGAATATTTTTTGTTCATTATATTTTTCGATCTAAGCAACGTAAGTGGCCCAACAAATTCGTCTTACAGACTGTCCTGGTTTTAGCAGATTCTGCCATTTTTCTTGCATTTGCTCTTTTACTATGTCAAATGGATTTCTTTGCTTCATGAAACATCAATGGCTGTAGATAATGTTTAAAAGTATCAATAGAAGTTGTGCCCTTGCATAACCCATGGACTTTTTTATTGTCGCACTAACCCTCTAATGTGAATTAGTTTGAGTGTGGTGTGAAGGAAGTTTTCAAGGGTCAAGAGAAGAGGGTGATATAATGTGATCAAGAAGAGTGCAAGGCGAAAGCTTGGGGATGCCCCTGTGGTTCATCCCAGAAAATTCTAAGAAGACTCAAGTGTCTAAGCTTGGGGATGACCAAGACATCCCCTTCTTCATCAACAATTTATCAGGTCACTTTTAGTCAAACTATATTTTTATTCGGTCACATCATATGAAATTTACTGGGACGTCTGTTTGTTTATCTTTTGTTTTCCTTGCTGCAATAATGGTGTTAGAACCTAGCATTCTTTGCGTGGGAGAGAGACATGCCCCGCTTTTTCGTATGAATACTTGTTATGCTCGTATTCTTAGTTTTTCTTCTAGTTGCTGCAAAATTCCTGTTTAGCTCCTATTTTTCTTGCATCTCTTATTCAGAGCCATTAATTTTAGTACAGTTATGTTAGTACTCTCTTGTTTCATTGCTGCATCTCTTGGAGAGTTTTTGTTTAGTATAAAATACTTGGTGTTGGAAAGCAGTAGTACAATTTTCGTGCTTATAACGATGCAAATAGAAGCTTGTATAGACCGTGGCTAGACTTGTTCATGTCATGCTAAATGTTATATTAATTCTAAAGCCTAGTGATTATTTTGTAGCATGAATTGTCTCAAATAGCTGCGAGTGTTTAATGTTCCATTGAAAGAATCATTAGTTGTTCTTGTCATATTGAAACATAAATTTGGGGTGTTCTCCTTTGAATGTTTTATTTGGTTGACTTGGTGCATGCTCACACCATGTTTATGACTACAAACCAGTCACTTAAATCCTCCATGATAATTTAGTTTTTGAACTTGTAGTACCACTTATGCTTTGATTAATAATGTTTTTGTCGCTATGCATGATTATGGCCATTATTGCTCTCTTGATTTGTCGCTCCCAGTCTTTTGCTAGCCTCCACCTATACTGAGTATGATCTCTAGTCGTGCATCCAACTCCAAAAAACCAAAGTTTGCCAAATGTGTCCACCATACCTACCTACATGTGGTATTTAACCTCCACTCCAAAGTAAATTGCTCATGTGTTACCTTTAAAACCTTCAAAATTACCCGTGTTTTTTTGCTCCTGTTTTAGCTCATGAGGACGTAAATAGGGAATCTTTATCTAATTTGTTGATTGGAATTTCACACCATGGACTAGTGGCTTCATCCGCTTATCCAATTGATAGAAGAGATGCCAGCGGGATGCCCAGTCCCAAATTAATACACCAAATTATTTTCACTATTTTTGCCCCTGATTTATGAGTCAAAGCATAATTGTGTAAACAAAAGTGAAAGAAGGATGACCTTCTACCTAGATGCGTCCTTCTATGGGAGTCGCTCTTGTGAAGTCTAGTTGGCTTGTTACTTACTGTATTTTCTATTTACCATTAGTTGATATAAGCATACACCTCTCTAAAAAATGTTTTCAATACATCTGTTTAATAAAAATAAAAAGCTCTAGCACATGAGTGATCCCTGCTTCCCTCTGCGAAGGGCCTTTCTTTTACTTTTATGTTGAGTCTCCATGTTCTAACTTTATGCACAGTTGAGAGAGAATAATTGCCATTCTGAGTTTAGTGTGCATTTATCCCAGAAACATTATTAATTGATTCATGATGTGTTATTATTTTCTCTCAAATTATTTGTTCTAGTCTTCCACTTGAACTTTGAACTTGTCCTGGCATTTATGTTTTGCCCCATTCTTAAGGACAAGCGAAATATCACTTTGCTATGTTTTCTCTATGCTTGAAACAAACATATAACTTTTGAGTGCATTATTATTCATTATCTTTTATTTGTGTTACTTCTCATGATGCAAGGTGATTGCTATGTTTAATTGTTAGAATTATATATATAATGCTTGTGTTTAAAGTACTATGATCTCAGCTATGATTATGCTTTTACAATTTAAATGATCAAGTTTATGTTGGTAGCATGTCACCTTAGAAATTATGTGTTTTTATCGTTTACCTACTCGAGGATGAGTAGGAACAAAGCTTGGGGTTGTTGATACGTCATAAACGTATCCTTAATTTCTGATGTTCCATGTTTCTTTCATGCCATATGTTACATGTTTTCCTTACACTTTATGTAATTTTTATCGATTTCCCGGGACTAACCTATTGACAAAATGCCACAGAGCCAGTTCAAGTTTTCTGTTGTTTTTAGTTTCAGAAAAGTTGCTGTGGAAATATTCTCGGAATTGGAAAATTCGAAGCCCGGAAGTCTTAGAATTCCCAAAGGTTCCATGGAGTCTCGAGGAGGCCTGGAGTGGGGCCACAGGAGGGCCACACCATGAGGCAGCGCCCCCCCCGCCGCGGCGGGTGGTGATGTGGGGCCCTCGCCATCGCCCTTTCACCTATTTATTCCCCCCGATGCGAGAACTCTAGAGATATACCACTTTTCCACGAAAAACACCCGAGGCCGAAGTCATCGTCAACCTGAGATCGGGAGGGTTCTGGTGTTCTCCTCGGCACCCCGCGGGGAGGGAAAATCATCACCGGAGGGCTCTACAGCACCATGCCCGCCTCCGGAGTGATGCGGGAGTAGTTCATCCTTGGACTACAGGTTCATATCAGTAGCTAGATGTTTGTTCTCTCCTCTTTATGCCTCATGTTTAGATCTCGTGAGCTGCCTTACATGACCGAGATCATCTTATTGTAATGCTACATGTTGTGTTTGCTGGGATCCGATGATTATTGAATGCTATGTCTCTTGATTATCAATCTATCATATTGTATTCATGTGTATGTTATTTATGATATTGCATGCTCTCCGTTGTTAGTAGATGCTCTGGCCAAGTAGATACTAGTGAATCCAAGAGGGAATATTTATGCTCGGTAGTGGGTTCATGCATCCTTTGCATCTGTGCTCGAGTGACAGAAACGTGATGGGTGGAGGATGTGATGTTCCCATTAGGGAGAAAACAATGATGTTTACATTACACACTTTGCTTACTGCGATAATCTGTTGCTACCAACATAATACCCAACGTTTGTTCGGATGATATTCGTAGGGTGGATTATTAGTCATAGACGTATTTGGATGACGGTCTATGTATCTTGTTGTAATGCTCGCATGAATCTCATAGTAATCATCATGTCATGCATGTTTCATTATCTATCAATTGCCCAACTCTAATTTGTTCACCACACTTGTTAGCTATCTTTTATGGAGAGACACCACTAGTGAACTACGGACCCCGGTCCATTTTCTCATACGGATAATACACACACTGCTTCCACTGTTTTCACACTGCTTTCACTATTTTCACACTGCTTCTACTGTTTTCATATTGTTCTCATATTGTTTTCCACACCATACGTTTAACCTCTTTGTGTTCAGCAATTTCGGTGAGATTGACAACCTCACTGCTTCGTTGGGGCTAAGTGAATTGATTGTGTTGTGGCTGAACCGATAGTGCGCCCTGCCACCTCAGCTGTATCAACCTTCGGAAGTTGCTTCTTTCTCCTACTGGTCGACTCAACCTTGGTTTATTTCCTGCGGGAAACTTGCTGCTGTGGTCATCAAACCTTCCTCTAGGGGTCTCCCAACGAGTGCAAGACCTGCACCATCACTCATCTTCTTGAGTGTGGCATCGTAGTACATATCTTGAGAATCCAGTAAATGTATCTCGCTGGTAACCGGTGCAACCTCTTCGATCACACATACTGAGTCTAAGTTATCAAGCCACGAACCCGAGCTGAATCTCAAGCAGATGCGACGGTTGGTGTTTCCTCAAGGGTTTCGACTTAGGTACCTTCAAAAATCTGGCATGGTTGTTGTTATGGTTGACACAATTAGTCGGAAGGCCTAACGTTATAATCCTGTGAACTGGTAAGAACAACCACTCTCTGTGAGGATTCTTATGCAGCTTATTCTAGAAGTTTCCCTTATGGTTCTTTTGAACCGATGTTAATTTTTCATTTGATGACCTATTGACGGCTTATTGTAAGCTTGATATTGGTATCTAGAACATCAAGGAGAACTTGGAAGTTTACATGTTCATCGTCTCTATCAATCCTTCAAAGCCTTTCTTCAAGTGGAAACAAGTTCATCATGAGAAACATCTTGTGGTGATCTTTAAGCATCGTTGTTCAATGGTCCTTTTCCGTTGATTGTACTGGAAGTTCTAATCAACTCAAATGTTGTGTGAATTTGTCAGTCCGTTCAGCCCTAGAGTCTTAACCATGTGGTAAACGTATTTCTAAGTCAAAACCACAATAGGAAAGAGATTCCTTATTCCTTTCGGTGCTCAAATACTCGTTGGTTACTCAACCTATTCATGTGACCAAGAATTCGTTGTTCTTCATTACGGTGTTCCAACACCTTTTGCTTCCTCATTCTTGTCATGTAAAGTTACATCGCGATTCTTGACAAGGATTTTGAGAAACTTTGTTGGAAAGAAAGGAAGTTCCTTCCTCTTTTGTGCCCACTCCGAAGAGTGAACATGATCCCGCATCAAACCTTCATCTTGGATGCATGATTCTAGTGTGTTTTCATGTTCTCTCTTGTCTATGGATATCACGTTGTGGTAACCAAGACAAACCATTCCACCTTAGTATCCTGTTGGAGGTAAAGAGTGAAACCTTGGTTTCATAAGTTGTTCGACCGTTTTTTTCCAAAAGGAGTTAAGGTCTTGTGCAAAGTTCATATTCTAAATACTTTCAAGAACAATCGTCCACAAACTTGAAAACCTTCTCATATTCCTTCTGCTACATTGATGTGTTTCATGTCTGTTAACTCAAGAGTTCTTTATGAACATTCTTTCCATGAGTTGGCCATGAGATACTCGATCTTCGTGAAGATCAATTTTTTCATAGTTTTCCCTCTTACCTAAGGTGTAGCCGTTCAACACTTCACGATGCTACGGATCAACCCCTTCAAGAAGAAAACTGTAAGGTTCGAGAATATCATCCGAAACCGGTGTAACAATTTATCAGTTATTAAAATGATTTATAAAAAGAGAAAACTTTGACGCGTGGGTCCCACAGTCATTTAATTACAGAAAAATGTTTAAATATTGTAAAATTAATATCTTTATTTCTGTTTATCCGAAAAATACAAATAATATATCAAAATTTTCAGATAAATAACCTCTATATGTTTATGTCATTTTCAAATATTTTTGACAAAGTTCATAAATATGTATTATTTGAATTTGAATTAATTCATTCAAAAATAGAGAAAATAATGGTTGATTCAATAAATTCAGAAAATTGCATGTTATATGTCAAAATGATCACAAAGACAAATGCAACCCAATTATGATGTTTTAAAACCCTTTTGAGCAATTAAAATTGGACACACTTTCAGAATTGCCCGAAGTGCCCTACGAGGTCCATTTCGGGGCTAATTTCAATAAACATGCATAATAACCATATGAACCCGAGAAACCCTATCTTCAGGTTTAGGGATTTATTTCAGTGCATTAACTTGTCACGCACACATATTGCGTATTGCATTGATGCCATGTGTTGATTGTTTCTCCTTTCGGTATTTTCTTCTTATCGGCAGAATGCGACTCCGAAGTGAAGACCAATAATTCCAATGGCGAATACTTGATCTTAACCGACAAGTCAAGCAATTATTTCAGAAGATATATCTATTGGTTTTATTTTAACCAAGGCAAGCATAACCTCTTATCTGCTCATATATGTTTTCTCTCGTGCTTTGAAGTCGATTCCAAAGTATTTGATGTCACTAGATACAGTTCTCCTATATAATGCATAGCCTAAATACCCTGATCCACTGCTCCTAGCCACCATAGAGTTTTCTTATGCACATTGCCAGAGCCTTATATCTGCTTCGCTTAGGTTTACATGTTTGTTTGGCTCTGCTCCGTCCGGTTGATGAATCAGAGTTGCGAGAACCTAGTATGATACGATGATGTGGAAAGTTGAGCATTCTGTGGTTAACTTGATTAAGGCTTGTGTCAGAAAGACTGTTCTATCAACAACATGGTAGCACTCAAAGGTTCAAACACTGGGGGCTAACCTCTATCGCACCTCGGATGGCTTCGGGAGGGGAGCTCTCGAAGGAAAACAATGGATACACGGAGAGTTTACCTAGGTTCAGGCCATCGTGATGTTGTAAAACCCTACTCTTGCTTGTCTGGTTGATTGCACTGTGAGGAGTACAATACAAGTGGGAAGTTCCGGTGGTCTATCTACTTGGCTATCAGATTTTTCCCTTCTCTATTGTGGCAAGCATAGCCTACTTATACCGGCGATTGCCCCTATTTCCTACTCACTTGGCGGGAAAGGGATGCCACATGGTGCCAAAGGAGTACACTGCGGCGCTCTGCTGCATAGGCTTTCGCTAGTCGTCGAGGACAGTCGCCATCGTCCATGGCAGGTTCGTGGGGGCTCTGGTGATACTCCCTCCGTCTGGTAGCGTGGACTTGGTCTTCTTGCACCAAAGAGGAAAGCCTCAGACCGGGCCTTGGTGCATGTAGTGGCGCTTTGAACTTTATACACGAGAATGGCAACTGTGGCCAAAGCCGCTCTACCCTGTGTGGTGCCTTCGTCATCCGCGCATGGGCCAGGATGTCACCCTCATATGGGCGAAAGGGTGAGGTCCCTTCCGGGAAGGAGCGGGGGTGGAGTACAGCTCCTCCCTAGCGATACACGATGGAGTTCTCGGGGAAGACTCCTCTCCAAGGGGCTGACCTTGGCGGAAAACCGTTAGGTGCTCCCTTTACCCATGGTAGACTGGTACTGACTCCTTCCATACCTGATGGGCTGGGCCAGGAGCAGACGGCCCTAGGATACCCTGGTATCCATGGGTGCGATAGTAGCCCCCGGTCCCATGACGGCGCGCGTTGGGGAAACGCGAAACGACCTGGGCCCTCCAGCTGCGGGGCCAACCTCTCCACATGGCGCGACGGTTCGTGGGAGAACCCACAATCTTTCCGCGTGGAGGAAACGTCTTGTTGCAATTACTGCTCTGGCCGGGTAGTACAGAGCAGCAAGTGCGTTGGCGTCTGGTCACGTCCCCCCTCGGGACATGGCCCCTTATGCCTCGGTCCTCGATCCAGTGGGGAGACTGGACGGGCGCGGTGCCGTCTCTTCGGCTCAGCATAAATAGGAGGGGGCGACCCCTCTCCTATTCCAACCCCGTCTTCACTCCCTTCTCATCCCCATTCTTCACGTGCAGAGAGAGAGAGAGAGAGAGAGAGAGAGAATAGGGCATGGCTCATGGAGGGCGAGGCAGAGGTTCGTCTCTGGGCTCCGGCGGAGTGCGAGGTGCTACGCGATTGTTGTGCACGAGCCGGAGGGATCCTCTGCTCGGGCTGGAATGGGCGCGCGGAGCCAAAGAGGCCGGGGCGGCCATGCTCCTCGCGGCGCGGCGTGATGGGGAACTCCCTTCCCCGTTGGGTGGAGGACACTTGCATGCCGGAGCACGAGTTCATGATGGCCCTCTGCGGTCACCACCATAGCCGCCTGAGGCTTCCTGGTGTCTTTGCCGGATCCGTCGGTCGCAATACGCCCCCACTGATTCTGGCTTAAGGTGGTGGGCCGCATCAACGGGCCCTAGTGGGCATCAGCTGAGTTTTGCTCTGCTGACCACTTGTCGTTGGTGAGGGGGTGGAAGACATTCGCCCACACCCAGAGGCTGGAGGAGAGCCATGTCCTCCACTTCCTCTTTGATGGAGTGGACCGCCTCTTTGTGAAGATCTTCGGGCGTCACGGTGAGCGCGTGAAGTGCTGCATCGGGAGCGGGAGCAGCGACGAGAGCGACGATGATGATGAAGATGATGTTGCTGAAGAGGAAGACGAGGAAGATCCATCGGCCGTCAAGGAGGAGAGCGACAAGCTGAACTCGGCGGACGACTGAGGGCCTTTGGGTGCCTTTGTCCAGATGAAGGGCCTACCGATTCTGATCAGTTAGCCTTCTTCTGACTCCTCTTCTTCCTCCTTCTCCTTGGCGCCTCCATGCCCTCTTCCTCGGCCGATCATGTCTCGTAGCTGTGGCGAAGACAGGTTCGGCCGAGGTTGGTCGCAATTCTTCTTTCTTTGATAGCCACGGAAGGGAAATAGCTCCTTCCAGGACCTAGCTCCTTTTTGTCTTCGTGATGGATCTGCAACATTTCCATTTACTTGGATGCATCTCATGTATGATATGAATTATGAAGTAAATGTGTTCTTTTTCCTATTATTTTGCGAATGGGTCCTTTGGAGAATCATTGAAGATGAGTTTAGACTTAGCTCAGGGATTTTTGGCATCCTTGACGTGGTGAATTGCTCCTGTGCGTATGCTTATGATTGCCCTTCTCGAAACATTCTCCCATTCCTTGCGTAAATCCATGCTTTGGTGCTTCGGGAGGCAGGTGTGTGTCTCTGCGGTGAGCGAAAGTACGTGCGTGGTGCTCTTCTGGTGGATACCTCGATAGGAAGCCAGCACCAAGAACATAGATGAGGTGTCATGCACGGCAGCGACCCGTTTAGAGAGAGCTCTTCTACTTGGGTTTATTCTGATTGGGTCTCACCCGTGCACGGGTACCGATCCCAACCCCCGCTCGCGAGGTGTCCTCGAGAAGGAGTAACCGATGCGTGCTCCCGAAAAAGGAAGATGGGCTTGCCGAGAGACAAGTGTTATTAGGAAAAAAGATCTTTACTGCTAGGGTGCGGCTCTACATTACACGCTTGGGGATGTCTTGACCCCGCGGTTCCCCAAAAACACTTGACGCCCCGTGCGGACACGGGGCAGATGCGCGTGTAACACACGTTCGTTGGGAGAACCCAAGAGGAAGGTATGAAGAGCACAGTAGCAAGTTTCCCTCAGAAAGAAACCAAGTTTGAATCGACCAGTAGGAGAAAGAAGCAACTTCCGAAGGTTGATGCAGCTGAGATAGTAGGGCGCACTACCGGTTCAGCAGCAACGTGGAACCTACACAAAACAATCAATTCACTTTGCCCCAATGAAGAAGTGAGGTTGTCAATCTCACCGGTTTTGCTGAACACAAAGAGGTTAAACGTATGGTGTGGAAAATAGTATCAGAACAATATGAAAACAACAGTAGCAGTGTGAAAACAGTGGAAGCAGTGGTTGTATTATCAGAATGAGAAAATGGACCGGGGTCCACAGTTCACTAGTGGTGTTTCTCCATAAAAGATAGCTAACATGCGTGGTGAACAAATTACAGCTGGACAATTGATAGATAATGAAACATGCATGACATAATGATTACTATGAGATTCATGCGGGCATTACAACAAGATACATAGACCGTCATCCAACTGCATCTATTACTAATAATCCACCCTCCGAATATCATCCGATCAAACGTTGGGTATTAAGTTGCAAGCAACAGATTATCGCAGTAAGCAAAGTGTGTAATGTAAACAATGTAAACGTAGTAAACATTGTTGTTTTCTCCCTAATGGCAACAACACATCCTCCATACTTCACGTTTCTGTCACTCGAGCACAGATGCAAAAGAGGCATGAACCCACTATCGAGCATAAATACTCCCTCTTGGAGTCACTAGCATCTACTTGGCCAGAGCATCTACTAACAACGGAGAGCATGCAAGATCATTAATAACATACTTATGAAGACAACATGATAGATTGATAATCAAGAGACATAACATTCAATAATCATCGGATCCTAGCAAACACAACATGTAGAATTAGAATAAGATGATCTCGAGCATGTGAGGCAGCTCATGAGATCCAAACATGAGGCATAAAGAGGAGAGGAAAATCATCTAGCTACTGCTATGGACCCGTAGTCCAAGGATGAACTACTCACGCATGACTCCGGAGGCGGGCATGGTGGCGTAGACCCCTCCAGTGATGATTTTCCCTCCCGGCAGGGTGCGCGGGAGAACTCCAGAACCCTCCCGATCTCAGGTTGACGCTGACGGTGGCCTCGGGTGTTTTTTCGTGGAAAAGTAGTATATTTTTAGGGTTCACGCATCGGGGGGGAATATATGGGCGAAAGGGCGATGGCGGTGGGCGCCCGAGGGCCCCACACCACCCTAGGCGCGGCCAGGGGGCGCGCCTCCCTATGGTGTGGAACCTTGTCGGGCCTCTTCGAGACTCCGTGGAACCTTCGGGAATTCTAAGACTTCCGGGCTTAGAATTTTCCAATTCCGAGAATATTTCCAGAACAACTGTTCGGAAACTAAAAACTACAGGAAACAGGAACTAGCTCTATGGCCTCCTGTCAATAGGTTAGTCCCGGGAAATCGATAATAATGACATAAAGTGTAAGGAAAACATGTAGAGTATGACATGAAAATAAAATGGAACATCAGAAATTAAGGATACATTTATGACGTATCAACATACCCAAGCTTAGTTCCTACTCGTCCTCGAGTAGATAAACAATAAAAACTCATAATTTCTGAGGTGACATGCTACCAACATAAACTTGATCATCTAAATTGTAAAAGCATAAGCATATCTGAGATCATAGAACTTTAACACAATCATGATAGCTGTAATTCTAACAATAAAACATAACAATCACCTTGCATAATGAAAAGTAGCAGAAATAAAAGATCATGAATAATAATGCACTCGAAAGTTATACGTTTGTTTCAATCATAGAGATAACATAGCAAAGTGGTATTTCGCTTGTCCTTAAAATGGGGCAAAACATAAATGCCAGGACACCTTCAAAGTTTAAGAGGAAGACTAGAACAAATAATTTGAGAACAAACAATAACACATCATGAATCAATTAATAATGTTTCTGGGAGAAATGCACATTAAACTCAGAATGGTAACTATGCTCTCTCAACTGTGCATAAAGTTAGAAGATGGAGACTCAATATTAAAGTAAAAGAAAGGACCTTTGCAGAGGGAAGCAGGGATCACACATGTGCTAGAGCTTTTTATTTTATTAAACGGACATATTGAAAACATTTTTTAGAGAGGTGTATGCTTATGTCAACGAAAAGTAAATAGAAAATACAGTATGTCACAAATCAACTAGACTTCACAAGAGCTGATCCCGTAGAAGGACGCTTCTGGTTAGAATGTCATCCCTCTTTCTTTTTTGTTTACACAATTATGCTTTGACTGATAAATCAGGGGAAAAATAGTGAAGAGAATTTGTTGTATTAATTTGGGGCTGGGCACCCCGCTGCTAGCTCTTCTATCAATTGGATAAGCGGATGAAGCCACTAGTCGAGGGTGTGAAAGTCCAATCAACAAGTGAGATAAAGATTCTCTATTTACGTCCTCATGAGCTAAAACATGAGCACAAAACAAAGTAATTTTGAAGGTTTTAGAGGTAACACATGAGCAATTTACTTTGGAGTGGCAGTTAAATACCACATGTTGGTAGGTATGGTGGACACATTTGGCAAACTTTGGTTTTTGGGAGTTGGATGCACGAGTAGAGCTCATACTCAGTACAGGTGGAGGCTAGCAAAAGACTAGGAGCGACAAATCGAGAGAGCAATAATGGCCATAATCATGCACAACGACGAAAACATCATTAATCAAAGCATAAGTGGTACTAAAAGTTCAAAAACTAAATGATCATAGAGGCTATGAGTGACTGGTTTCTAGTCATAAACATGGTGTAAGTATGCGCCAAGTCAACCAAATAAAACATTCAAAGGAGAACACCACAAATTTATGCTTCAATATGACGAGGACAACTCATGATTCTTTCAAAGGCACATTAAACACTCTCAGCTATTTGAGACAAATCATGTTAAAAAATAACTACTAGGCTTTAGAATTAAAATAACATCTATAAATTACATGAAAAAGTCTAGCCACAGTATATACAAGCTTCTATTTGCACCGTTATAAGCACGAAAACTATACTACTGGTTTCCAACACCAAGCATTTCATAATAAAAAACTCTCCAAGAGATGCAGCAATGAAACAAGAGAGTACTAACACAACACTACTAAAACTAACATCTCTGAATAAGAGATGCAAGAAAAATAGGAGCTAAAAATGAATTTTGCAGCAACTAGCAGAAAAACTAAGAATACGAGCATAACGACTATTCAAACCAAAAAACGGAGCGTGTCTCTCTCCCACACAAATAATGCTAGGTTCAAACTATATTATTGTAGCAAGGAAAACAAAAGAGAATAAAAGAAAAACAAACAGACGCTCCAAGTAAATTTCATATGATGTGACCGTATAAAAATATAGTTTCACTAGAAGTGACCTGATAAATTGTTGATGAAGAAGGGGATGCCTTGGGCATCCCCAAGCTTAGATGCTTGAGTATTCTTAGAATTTTCTGGGGTGAACCACGGGGCATCCCCAAGCTTTGACCTGGCACTCTTCTTGATCACATTATATCACCCTCTCCTCTTGACCCTTGAAAACTTCCTTCACACCACACTCAAAGTAATTCGCATTAGAGGGTTAGTGCAACAATAAACAATACATGGGTTATGCAAGGGCAAGAGTTCTATTGATACTTTTAAACATATCTACAACCACTGATGTTTCGTGAAGCAAAGAAATCCACGTGACAAAGTAAAAGAGCAAATAGAAGAAAAATGGCAGGATCTGCCAAAACCAAAATAGTCTGTAAAGACGATTTTTTTTCTGGAAACTTACGTTTCTCATATCGAAAAACATAACGAACGAAAAAGTTTCGGAATTAGCTGAGGAATAAGCACAAAAAGTTTCAGGTCATTTTGATCTTTATGTAATTTATACATTTTTTATGGTGGACAACAGAAATCTGTTTCCTGTGCAGAAATTCAAAACCAACTCCAACTTTCGCTAGAAACTTTACTTGGCACATATAATACATGAAAATAAATATACAAAGGAGTTGCTATAGAAATATACAACCCCTTGACTCAAAGAAAACAGAGAAAAACAAAGCAAAAAATAAAACCATGGGTTATCTCCCAAGAAGCGCTTTTCTTTAACGCCTTTTAGCTAGGCCTAGAAAAATGGAATCAAGTGGATGCTCACATAAGAATTATGAATTAAGCAAAAGAGATCATCAATAATCAAGTATAATTTTTTTTAATTCTAACTCACTTCCTATGCATAGGAATCTTGTAAAGAAAAAAATTAAGGAAGCTCAAACTAGAAATCATGGGTTAGTAGAACAAGAGCAATTTCAAAACTTTCAACAAAAAGAGAGGTGTTTTAGTAACATGAAAATTCCTACCACCATATTTTCCTCGCTCATAATAATTTTCAGTAGTATCATGAACAAACTCAACAACATAATTATCACATAAAGCATGTTTGGCATGGTCTAAAAGCAAACAATTCATATCAAACTCCAAAACAGTGGGATCAAAATTTAAAATCATCTCCTCTTTTTTCCAACTTTTAGCAATAGCAAATAAAGATGATTGATCACTCATAAAAGGTATAGGACACATTATAGAAATCCTATTTTCAGTAGCATTATAATTTATAACATTAAGTAACATAGGACCATCATCTATAGCAGTATCATATAAATTTCCTAAACAAACTTCCTCATTATCATGCATATCAATAGTTGGAATAAATAGGAGATCATCAGAGGATTTATCAAAGTAGAATGGATTATCATAAATAACAGTAGCAATATCACTCTCAGAAGTTTCGTCCATAGTAGTATCAAGTTCACAAGCATAGCAAGTATCAATTTCATCAAAAAGGGATATTTCAAAAGAATCAATAGGATCATCACTTTCATCAAATAATGTATGAGTTAAAGAGTTACTATCATTGGAAGGTAGACATGGGTAGCTACTCCATTCTTCCTCCTCTTGATCATCAGTCTCCTCCTCTTTTTCATCCAATGAACTTCCAGATTCAACAGTTTCTTCTTCCATAGGTTCATGCAAGGCATTAGTCTCTCCCTTTGGGGGAGAAAATCTATTAAGATATTTAAGTATGTAGTAATTACAATCCTTGTAATTATCAAAGAAATATTCAAGTATATCATAAATCTCATATTTATAAGGTGCATCATCAATACTTTTAAGAAAATAGGCAATTTCGAATGCACCCTTCCAAGCAATAAATTCCTCAATTTGTTCCACATCATAAAAGTCATAATTTCCCTTAACATAAGAAGATATGGTAACATTATCATTATACTCACATTGAAAAGGGAGGTGTTTATTCCTCCTACAACAACAAGCTTTATCAAAACAATAAGTGACAATATAAGTAGAGCACAAGTTCTTAGCATAGTTATGCAATTTATTAATTTGCTCTCATAAGTGTATCCCTTTTTGTGACAAGCGGTGTTCCCTATAATTTTTTTTTGTTCATCCGTGAACTCACCTTGCCAATAAGATCTAGTTTCAAAGACATCATACATTGCTAGCAAGCATGATAAAGCAACTAACAAGCAAAACAATAACAAAGTAAAAAATGATTGGAGGTGAGAGACCCCTTGCAGAAATTCTCTTCCTCCCCGCAACGGCGCCAGAAATTTAGCTTGATGCGCGTGTAACACACGTTCGTTGGGAGACCCCAAGAGGAAGGTATGAAGAGCACAGTAGCAAGTTTCCGTCAGAAAGAAACCAAGGTTGTATCGACCAGTAGGAGAAAGAAGAAACTTCCGAAGGTTGATGCAGCTGAGATGGCAGGGCGCACAATCGGTTCAGCAGCAACCTGGAACCTACACAACACAATCAATTCACTTTGCCCCAACGAAGCAGTGAGGTTGTCAATCTCACCGGTTTTGATAAACACAAAGAGGTTAAACGTATGGTGGGGAAAATAGTATGAGAACAATATGAAAACAACAGTAGCAGTGTGAAAACAGTGGAAGCAGTGGTTGTATTATCAGAATGAGAAAGTGGACCGGGGTCCACAGTCACTAGTGGTGTCTCTCCATAAAAGATAGCTAAAATGCGTGGTGAAAAAATTATATCTAGGCAATTGATAGATAATGAAACATGCATGACATAATGATTACTACGAGATTCATGCGGGCATTACGACAAGATACATAGACCGTCATCCAACTGTATCTATGACTAACAATCCACCCTACGAATATCATCCGAACAAGCATTGGGTATTAAGTTGCAAGTAACAGATTATCACAGTAAGCAAAGTGTGTCATGTAACAATGTAAACAAAGTAAACATCGTTGTTTCCTCCCTAATGGCAACAACACATCCTCCATCTGTCACGTGTCTGTCACTCGAGCACAGATGCAAAGGAGGCAGGGACCCACTATCGAGCATAAATACTCCCTCTTGGAGTCACTAGCATCTAATTTGATAGAGCATATACTAACAATGGAGAGCATGCAAGATCATAAATAACATAGACATGGAGACAACATGATAGATTGATAATCAAGATACATAGCATTCAATAATCATCAGAACCCAGCAAACGCAACATGTAGCATTACAATAAGATGATCTCGATCATATGAGGCAGCTCACGAGATCCAAACATGAGGCATAAAGAGGAGAGGACAACCATCAAGCTACTCCTATGGATCTGTAGTCCAGGATTAACTACTCATGCATCACTTCGGAGGCGAGCATGGTGGTGTACAGCCCTCCGGTGATGATTTTCCCTCCCGACAGGGTGCTGGGGAGAACTCCAGAACTCTCCTGATCTCGGGTTGACGATGACGGCGGCCTCGGGTGTTTTACGTGGAAAAGTGGTATATTTTTAGGGCTCACGCTTCGGGGGGAATATATGGGCGAAAGAGCAAAGGCGATGGAGCCCGGGGGGCCCACACCATCCCATGGCGCGGCCAGGGGGTGCGACGCCCTATGGTGTGCCCCCCTACGCCCCCCCTCCGGGCCTCTTCGGGACTCCGTGGAACCTTCAGCAATTCTAAGACTTCCGCGCTTTGAATTTTCCAATCCCGAGAATATTTCCAGAACAACTTTTCTGAAACTAAAAACAGCAGAAAACATGAACTGGCTCTGTGGCATCTTGTCAATAGGTTAGTCCCAGGAAATCTATAAAAATGACATAAAGTGTAAGGAAAACATGTAGCATATGGCATGAAAACAACATGGAACATCAGAAATTAAGGATATGTTTATGACGTATCCGGGACTCCCATCGTCATGGGGCTGAGACTCGCGCGAGCTCAGATGTAAAGGTTTTCCATGCGGCTTCCCACTTTTGTGGGTAGAGGCTCTCGCGGCCAGGTGGCTGCCTGGTGAGATGCCCCCTAAGACCCTCACGGAGAGAGGTCCTGGCGTTGTTTTTACCGGCGGCACGGGGTCCCCTAGAGGGTGCGTCACCACGGCTTAGGCGAGGCACGTGGAGCGAGAAAGAACTAATGGTAGAACTTCCACTGGTGCTGGATGTTCTAAGGATTTGGCACAGGCGTGCCGTCTTTAGTCTCCGGTCGTGCCGCACCAGGTCTCGCGACGGGCGTTACTCGGTACGGCCCCTCCTACATGGTAGAGAGCTTGTGTAAGCCCTCTCGGGAGAGAATCCTCCCGATAACCAGGTCGCCCACCTACAGTGTGTGTGTGGCCTGATGGTGTTTCTTTGGTAGCGCCCGAGGCCTTGCTGGTATCGAGCAGCGCTGGTGCTTCCTCGGGTTCTCGCCTCCTCGAGAAGCAGCAAGCCCTTAGCGTAGAGTTCTCCCTGTCTCTCCTCGCTGAAGGCCATGGCTCGGGGAGAGACAAGCTTGAGTTCGGCAGGGAGAATGGCCTCGGCCCCATAGACTAGGGAGCAAGGCGTCGCCCCTGTGGGCTTGGTTGCGGTGGTGTGGATTGACCACAGGACCGACATGAGCTCGTCGATCCACTTCTTGCCGTGGGCCTTGAGCTTGTTGAAGCTCTGCATCTCGAGGCCCTTGAGGACCTTGGCGTTAGCGCGCTCCGCCTGGCCGTTGTTGTGCGGGTGCGCGGCGGGGGCATAACAGATCTTGATGCCCAAGTTGGCGCAGTAGGATTTGAAGAGGCCGCTTGTGAATTGCGCGCTGTTGTTGGCGATGATTCGATTGGGCACGCCGAAGCGGCAGACCAATCCCTTGATGAGCTTCACTGGGATGTCCCAGACACCTTCTACCTCCGCCCACTTGGTGAATTTGTCGACGGCGACGTAGAGGTAGCGGTAGCCCCCGACTGCTCGAGGGAAAAGTCCCAGGATGTCGAGCCCCCAGACCGCGAACGACCATGAGAGGGGAATGGTCTGGACTCCTTGCGCGAGCTGGTGTGTTTACTTGGCGTGGAACTGGCACGCCTCGCAACCCTTGATGAGCTCGGTGGCGTTCTTGAGAGCAGTAGGCCAATAGAAGCCGTACCTGAGGGCTTTGTCGACGAGGGTTCACGATGAAGAGTGGTGACCGCAGTCGCCTTGGTGGATGTTCTTGATGAGTTCCAGGTCATTGTCGGGGAGGGGGGACGCACAATAGTGCCACGCCGTTGGGGCGCCTTCGGTACAGCTTGGAGTCGATGACGCAGTACATCTTGGCTCAACGGGCGACCTGCTCGGCCTCTACTTCGTCTTCGGGGAGGTCACCCTTCTGAGGTATTCGATCATGCTCTTGTTCCAGCATGCTTCCTCGTGAGTGAAGGCAAGCACCATGCGGTTTCCCGAGGGAATCCTGCAGTCTGGTGCGACTTGGGAGGGAGCGGGTGGGAGCTCTTCCTTAGCTGTTGGTGGCCTTGGGGATCTTCGTCGTTGACCGGAGGTATGATGGATGGCTTGGAGAGCCTCTATTCAAAGACGCCTGGGGCATGCGCCCAGTTCCTTGATGCTCACTTGGCAAGGTTGTCTGCTTCTTAGTCGTTCCCGCGTAGGATGTACTGCAACTCCAGGCCGAGGAAGCGCTTCTCGAGCTTGCGAACCTCCTCAAGGTACAGAGCCATGTTCTTGTCCTTGGTGATGCAGCTCTTGTTGGAGAAGTTTACCAAGAGCTAGGAGTCTCCCTTGATGACGAGGCGCTTGACGCCCAGGGGTATGGCAGCCCCGATGCTGGCGAGGAGTCCCTCATACTCGACAATGTTGTTGGAGACTTTGGCCTTGTGGCCAAAATGGAGCTAGACGATGTAGTAGAGCTTGTCGCCCTTTGGCGATGTAAGCACGACACCAGCCCCCGAGCCCTTGGAGGAGAAGGCGTCGTCGAAGTGCATGGTCCATTCACCGGGAGCCAGCTTGACGGGGACGGCTATCTCCTCTTCAGGGTCTTATTCTGGCTGTGGGTTTGTTCACTCTGCGTTGAACTCCGCCAGAACTCCTCCCTTGATTGTCTTGGTCCTGAGGAACTGGAGCTCGAAGTGTTGGAGCTCGACAGCCCACTTGGCGACACGCCCCGTGGCATTGGAATTTCGAAGGATCTGCTCGAGGGGGAAGGTTGACACCACCGTGATGGGGTGCCCCTCTAAGTAGTGGCGAAGCTTCCTCGAAGCTACAAGGAGCGCGTACAGGAGCTTCTCCTGCACGGGGTACCTCTCGCGGACATCTCGAAGCACGATGCTAACAAAGTAGAGAGGGTGTTCGACGGGAGCGACTGGAGGGGTCATGAGGGTATCCTCCTTGTGGAGGTCTAGCCCTACAACGGGGTCCTCTTGGGGAGAAGCGGGTGTGGGCTCCAGGTTGGGCAAGGCCGCTCTTTTCTTGCTAGCTGGCCCTTCACCTAGAGAGCAGCGTTGACTGTCTTAGGAGTGGTCGCAAGGTACATGCGCAGCGGCTCCCGCGGTCGCGGCGCGACGAGTATAGGAGGGCTTGCCAGATACCTCTTGAGCTCCTCAAATGCAGCAGCTGCCTTGGCAGTCCATTTGAATGGACCCGAACACTTCAGAAGTTTAAAGAATGGCAAAGCCTTGTCGCCGAACCTGGAGATGAAGCGCCCCAGCGCCGCCACGCATCCCGCGAGGCATTGCATATCCTTTTAGTCGTCGTGGAGGTTGCATTTTTTCAATCGCACGGATCTTGACGGGGTTGGCCTCGATGCCCCGATTTCTCGGGGATGAGCATGGTGTTGACCCTGCGGAGGTTCTGGAACATATCCGTGAGGTCATCGATGAGCGTGCGCTACTCGCGAGTCTTGATGATGATGTCGTCGATGTAGGTCTCCGCGTTCTTCCCTATGCGTCCCCAGGGCAATGCGCATAAGCCGCTGGAAGGTGGCTCCCGTGTTCTTCATACCGAAGGGCATGCAGACGTAGCAGAACACCCCGCAAAGTGTCATGAAGGTGGTCTTCTCTTCGTCCTCCTTGGCCATCTTGATCTGATGATAGCCTGAGAACGCGTCTAGGAAACAGAGGAGGCGCACCCGGCAGTGGAGTCCACTATTTGATCGATCCTTGGGAGAGGATACGGATACCTGGGGCATGGCCTTGTTGAGGTCAGTGAAGTCGACGCTGAGCCAGTCCTCTACCATTGTGCTTGGAGACGACGACAGGGGTTGGAGATCCACTCGGCGTCGATAATCTCGCTGGATGATCTTGGCGTCTAGAAGCTTTTCCACTTCTCGGACAAGCAATTCCTTGCTTGACCAGGCGTGCACCTGGGCACACTGCCAGATGGTGCTCGATCACCTCCCTTGGTACACCGGGAATGTCGGACGTTGTTCATGTGAACATATCCGCGTTTGCCCGAAGGAAGGCGTCAAGCAGCGCTTTACTATTTGAGAGGCAACCCGGCTCCGATGGTGAGTGAGGGCCCCAAGCCGTTAGGGTTCATGGAGACCTTCTTTGTAGCTGCCCTCTCATGAGAGAACAACTGCTTCTTCTTTGGAGGCTCAACAGTCGTCCCCGAGGTTGCCCTCATTGATGGGGTGTGATGCTGCCGACTCCCTGTAGGTGTCCTCCATGGAACGCACCTCGTCCTTTACGTCCCCGTGAACAGCGAGGGGCCCGGTGACACCGGCAACTTGATCATGTTGTACGCGTGGTGTGTGACGGCCATGAACTTGGCCAGCACAGGGTAGCCGAGGATGGCGTTGTAGGGCAGCCCGATGTGGGCGACGTCGAAGTCGATTTCCTTGGTGCGGTAGTTTTGGCGAGTGCTGATACGTGATAAATGTATCCTTAATTTCTGATGTTCTATGTATTTTCTTATTTTTTTTCACATGTTTGATATACACTTTATGTCATTTTTATCTATTTTCCGACTAACCTATTGACAAGATGCCACAGAGCCAGTTCCCTGTTTTCTGCTGTTTTTAGTTTCAGAAAAGTTGTTATGGAAATATTTTTGGAACGGGAAAATTCGAAGCCCGTAAGTCTTAGAATTCCCGAAGGTTCCACGGAGTCCCGAAGAGACCCGGAGGGGGGCCACAGGGGGCCCACACCATAGGGCGCCGCGACCCTGGCCACGCCATGGGGTGGTGTGGGCCCCCTGGCCTGCACCGCCTTTGCTCTTTCGCCTATTTATACCCCCCGAGACGTAAACCATAGATATATACAACTTCTTCCCGAAAAACACCCGAGGCCGTCGTCATCGTCATCCCGAGATTGGGAGGGTTCTGGAGCTCTCATCGGCACCCTGCTGGGAGGGGAATTCATCACCGGAGGGGTCTACACCACCATGCCCTCCTCCGAAGTGATGCGTGAGTAGTTCATCCCTGGATTACGGGTCCATAGAAGTAGCTAGATGGTTGTTCTCTCCACTTTGTACCTCATGTTTAGATCTCGTGAGCTTCCTCACATGATCGAGATCATCTTTATGTAATGCTACATGTTGTGTTTGCTTGTATCTGATGAATGTTGAATGCCATGTCTTCTGATTATTAATCTATGATGTTATCTTCATGCTTATGTTATTTATGATCTTGCACACTCTTCGTTATTAGTAGATGCTCTGGCCAAGTAGATTCTAGTAACTCCAAGAGGGAGTCTTTATGCTCGATAGTGGGTTCATGCCTCCTTTGCATCTGTGCTCAAGTGACAGAAACGTGACGGATGGAGGATGTGTTGTTGCCATTAGGGAGAAAATAAAGGTCTTTACCTAGTTTACATTGTTTACGTTACACACTTTGCTTATTGCGATAATGTGTTGCTTGCAACTTAATACCCAACGTTTATTCGGATGATATTCGGAGGGTGGATTACTAGACATAGATGCACTTGGATGACGGTCTATGTATTTTGTTGTAATGCCCGCATGAATCACTTAGTAATCTTTATGTCTTGAATATGCACTACGGTGCAGCCTTTATTTCTTTCAATTTCCCAGCTGTAATTTGTTCACAACACATGTTATTTATATTTTACGAAGCGACACCACTAGTGAACTGTGGACCCCGGTCCATTTTCCTCATACTGATAAAACACCTACTGCTTTCACACTGCTTTCATACTGCTGCTACTGCTTTCCTACTGTTTTCCACACCATATGTTTAACCTCTTTGTGTTCAGCAAAACCGGTGAGATTGACAACCTCACTGCTACATTTGGGCAAAGTGATTTGATTGTGTTGTGTAGGTTCCACGTTGCTGTTGAACTGGTAGTGCGCCCTGCCACCTCAGCTGCATCAACCTTCAGAGATTGCTTGTCCTCCTACCGGTCGATTCAATCTTGGTTTCTTTTCTGAGGGAAAACTTGCCGCTGCACTCTTCACAACCTTCCACTTGGGGTTTACCAACGTTTGCATCAAGTGCCAAACATGACCGCCAGCCAAACCCTTCCCAATGGCACGGTTGTGCCTCTAGTTACTCAAGTGAAGGGCCTGGTGGCCTTGAGGCGGTCGCGCGGGATGCAGAGCGTCTCGAAGATCTCGAGGGAGATCACGTTGAGGCCAGCGCCTCCGTGCATGAGCGTCTTCGAGACAGCGGCGTGGTTAATCGTGGGGGTGCACACCAGCGGGTTGGCTCCCACTGATCCGACAACCTTGGGGTGATCGACGACGTCGAAGGAGATGTTCTGTTGTGACCACTTGAGGGGCGGCGGGGCAGCTCGCCCCCACGGAGGGCGGAGTTGACCTCCTGTGAGGCCCGCTTGAGGTGGTGCCCGGAGGGCGGGGCGAGGGACCCGCCGAGGATGCAGGAATCGTGGCGGTTTGTGTCGTGTGCCTCCGACAAGTTGGGACCATCGCATCCCACGGTGAAGCGCCAGAGAGTCACCTGACTCTTGGGCTCGCCGCAGGGAAGACGACCGCATTGATGGAAGCGTTGGAGGAACTGCGCGCGCAGGTCCTCCCACGAGTTCACGGAGCTGTCGGGGAGATTCAGTAGCTACGCGAGCACGGGGTCGCGTAGAGCCAAGGGGAAGTACCTCAAGAGGCACCGACCGCTTCCCCCGGCAGCCCTAACTCACGCCTCGTTCCTCTACAGGAAGTCCAGTGGGGGAATGTTGCTGGTGTAGCGAGGCGGGAGGCGAGGCCGGAATGCTGAAGGCCACCTTGCCTCCCACAGGTCCCTGTTGAACGCATATGAGCACCCTGCCCGGGCGCTCGCCCGCCGCTCTCGGTAGCTAGGCCACTCTGAGTCGGTGGTGGCGTTTCCCGGGAGGAAGGATGTCGTGCCGTGCGCTCGAGGGCGCCAAGCTCTACGCGCGCAGGACTCCGCCGGCCCGACCACAGGCGTGGCCGCCGCGGTGGAGCCAGTCTGCTCCCAGTCAGCTGATGGCGCTAGGGTGACCTCGACAGTGTGCACCAACCAAGAATCACCAGCGTCAGGTTCGAACGGACATCACGACGGTCCCTGTGCAACAGGCAGGGCTTCCTGCAAGCACTGTCGGCCATGCGCGTGCACAACCAATGGCTGCAGGGACAGTGCCGCCTGCGCAGGATATTGCAGGAACCGCGTCGAGCCCGCGAGGGACTCGCCAACGAGCGTCGTGTCACGCCCGGGCCGCGGTCCGGAGGAGCGAGAGTGGGAGAGTCCAATGTTGGAAAAGCCTGTGACGAGGCCGCCGATGTCGTTCTTCTTCCAGGACCGCGCCCTGTTCCCGGGCTGGTCGATGCGGGAGGTGACCATGGCGACGGAGATGCGAGAAAACGCCTTAGCCTCCTACCTGGCACACCAAATGTCGGAGAGGGTAGCACTCAAAGGTTCAAACACTGGGGGCTAACCACGTTCTATCGCACCTCGGATGACTTCAGAAGGGGAGCTCTCGAAGGAAAACAATGGTGACACGGAGAGTTCACCCAGGTTCAGGCCACCGTGATGGTGTAAAACCCTACTCTTGCTTGTCGGGTTGATTGCACTATGAGGAGTACAGTACAAGTGGGAAGTTCCGGTGGTCTATCTACTTGGCTATCACATTCGTCCCTTCTCTACGGTGGCAAGGGTAGCCTACTTATACCGGCGGTTGGCCCTCTTTCCCACTCACTTGGCGGGAAAGGGATACCACATGGTGCCAAAGGAGTACACTGCGGCACGCTGCCGCACAGGCTTTCGCCGGTTGTCGAGGAAGGTCTCCACCGTCTATGGCAGGTTGGTGGGGGCCCGGTGACGCTCCCTCCGCCTGGTAGCGCGGACTTGGTATTCTTGCACCAAAGAGGAAAGCCTCAGACCGGGATTTGGTGCGCGCAGCGGCGCTCCGCACTTTATACACGAGAATGGCAACTGTGGCCAAAGCCGCTTTGTCCCCTGCGGTGCCTTCGTCATCCACGCCGGGGCTAGGACGTCACCCTCACATAGGATGTCTCCCAACTGGTGAGGTCCCTTCCGGGAAGGAGAAGGGACGGAGCAGGGCTCCACCCCAGCGATGCGCGATGGAGTTCTCGGGAAAGACTCCTCTCCAAGGGGCTGACCTTGGTGGAAAACCGTTGGGGGCTCCCTTTACCCATGGTAGACTAATACAGACTCCGTTCGTACCTGATGGGCTGGGCCAGCAGCAGACGGCCCAGGATACCCTGGTATCCATGGGTCCGACAGATTGGATGGGAGACCACTTGGGAAGTGGTTGTTTATCCTATACTTGCCAACTCTAGGATTGAGGTCTCGTCGTGGAAGCCAAGACTGAGCGTGCAACCACACGCGCGAGTCAATGAACCTCGCATGACTAACTAACTTGTTTGGCCACGGCCATGAGTCACATAGTTTATAATTTCCATCTGCCCGTGAGTCAAAAAACGATTTCGAGAAAACCTATGGCGTGACCGGGAAAAGTGATGGACGTACACGGATCTTGATCCCGATTGATAGAACAGGTGCCGGCAGGAGGTGGCAAACTCCATGTTGATGGGGTGGCCCTGTTTGGGTTGACTCATGGATAGGGTTACGCAAGGTAAAGGTTGGAGCCAGCCACCCTCTTCCGTGCTCCATGGAAGGGCGCTAAGAGTTGGAGGGTACGTGTGGGTAAAGTGTACATCCCTGCAGGGCAATCTTTTCGAAAAGCCGTGTCGATAGTTAAGGACGACTTGGTGAAAGATATGAGGTCATAGACAACTTGAACATGACATAAAATATGTTGACAATGAATGAAGGGTGCCTCCTCGGCAATGCCGGGAGTGGTGATCCTTGTAGCATGTGATATGCTAGGAAATGATATTGGTGGAATGAAAAGATGATGATTACAGTAGTTGAGTCGTTTCTCATCAGTTTTAAAAATACTCCTTGAGACGTGCTATTCTTTCTCGATTTGGAAAACAAATATTGCTTCATGCAAATTAACCTTCAGAAAATCCTTTTCTAAAACAACAGATATATAATAGGTTAACTAAGTCTTGTTGAGTACCACCCGTACTCAGGTTTGCTTAAATTTGGTTCAGGTGAAGTTCTCACAACAGTGGTGAATTCAACATGGACATCGACGAGTAGTTTGGGGTTCCCGGGTAGCAGCCTGGAATCTATGGGCTGGCACGTCGCCTTATGTTGCGGCCTCTTAGGCATTTTTGGTTCTTGTTGACTAGCAACATGATTTGACTTCCGTTGTCTGATGTAATGTTGGGTCATTTGACATCTGTTTGTAAAGCTATACTCTAGTA
The DNA here is from genome assembly GCA_028641055.1 of Alopecurus myosuroides. Lineage (NCBI taxonomy): Eukaryota > Viridiplantae > Streptophyta > Magnoliopsida > Poales > Poaceae > Alopecurus > Alopecurus myosuroides. The sequence goes on along the minus strand of CM054058.1, from coordinate 371,404,154 downwards.
ATACTTATTTTATGCAACTTCATGTCTAGAGTGCTTCTTTGATCGGTTGTTTGTTTCGATCTCATCATTATACAGTTTTGTCTATGCCTGCGTAGTTGTCGCAGTCGAGGGGTTGTGGGGCCGATGATCTATTTCCGAGCACGCCTGCCGATGTTTACTCGACCTAGGCTTGGTAACCACAGTAACCCTCGATTGTTGTTGCACTTCCTGGACAAATATCATCCTTGTATAGCTTTGGTCCCGTTCCTTCAGTTTCATACGACTTGTGGACGCTTTGATACACATAGTTGGTTATGACTAGCATGGACACAAGGAGGAGTAGTACCAATGTTATCCGGCCTGCGTGCCGATGAATCCGGTCTACCTGCCGTTGTTTGTTGCGGTCGGGGCTGGTAACCCCGAAGCACTTGTGGGTCCATGACTAGGAGCGCATAACAGTATGTATACATCTAGGTCTGGGGCCGCGACACGAGTCCCTAAGGACAGCTCCGCTCTACGGGCGCTTGAAGCCTCTATCGCGCGTCTGCGGGCGTCGAGTGTTCGGTTTTCCCTTATCACCTACTGGTTTTTCTTGGGCAGGAAGTAGTGATATACCATCATATATTCTTGGGTGGCACAGGGCTCCAGCGTGAGATTTCCTTGCACTGGCCTTTTTTACCTGAGCCAAGCTGCCCACGAGACATTGACGACTTATCTCTCCGTCGCGCTAGCCGCTGTTTCAGCGGGCTCTTCTACCGGGTCGTCCATGTAGACATGGACCAAGTTGGGTTCGCGAATCTCCTGGACAGGCCAGTGGCTGTCGTCGAGACTGGAGAATTCTTTGGCTGCAATGGAGTGGAAGTCGAGGTTGTTGACGCGGATCGACGTGAGGCTCGACCCCGGGCGAGATCGACTCAGCATCAGATTCGGCAAGTGCTGAAGAGTCGGGGAAGCGCAGTATCCCCTCCTTGCTAGCACGGAAGAGGAAGTTGCCAAACATCATATTGACGCCCTCCTGAAGACCGCTGAACACCGGGCGGGAGGTCGGTGAGTGTGGCGTCTAGATGAACGACCCAAAGAAGATCGACCCCGCAGGAGCCGACGGTCTGGAGCTCCAGTTGAAGCCCGATGCAGATGAGACCGACGAGGCCGTAGATCCAACGTCTGCCGTTCCCACAGACGGCACCAATTTTTGATTACTCATATCAATAAAACCCCCAGATGGCATACAAGGGGTTCGAGTTTAGGAAGCGAGCAGGCACTAGCAAACTCGATGGTTAACAGGGGGCACGATTTACCCAGGTTCGGGGCCATCAAGGAGGAAAAACCTTTACTCCTGCTTCTCTGGTTTGTATTGATGCGAGATTACAATGGCGTGCACTCTAGTCAAGAGATTGGATCTCTAGAGCGGCAGCACCTATCGTGGCAATAATTATTAGATGCCCTCCCTAGATGGTTCTCCCAGCCTATAGGAGGTTGTGTCTCGAATCCTTACCCAGGTAGGTTTACAAACCCTAACCCTAGTCGGCGGTTCTTCCAATCCTTGGCCCGCAAGTCTTGCGGGTGGGCCACAGTTTGGGCCTTCTGGAAGGTTAGGGTGGATCCTTGCACTGGGCCTTTATCTTTGGCCTAGACCGGATAGGCCTGTTAAGGGGACTCAGGAGGCATCCACATGTCAACTAGGCTGGGTCGCAGCAGACGGGCCTAGATAACCTGGTATCCACTGGACCGACAGTAGCCCCCAGGCCGCAGCGAACACATGTCAGAAGAAGGCGAGATGACGTGAGGCCAACCGCTGCCGGACCAGTCATGGGCACGTGGCGGACGGTTCACGTGCGGCGCCCAACTAATCCATGTGCATGGGCGGCAACGGCTCCGTGCACCATGGCCAGACCAGCATACAAAGCCTAGGAGACTAGGCCTATGGCTTCTTTCACCACTTCACTCTCCACAGCCTCCAAGCTTCCCCTTTCACTTCACCTTCCCTGCCCCATTACTTCGCCAACCACAACGGAAAAGGAGCTACGCTCTCCGGCTTGCACGGTCCTGTGTCTTCGTCCTCGCCTCCTACCGTGGTCGCCATGGTTCTCGTGCTGGAGGCGTCCCGTATCGGCCCGAGTAGAGCGATGGAGAGAGTCGCGTGCATGGCGGCCCTCCCCTCCAATGAGCATTGGGCAACCATCCTTCACGCGGGTACGGTGGAGCTGGCCGCTCTTTCTGCGTCATCGTACCCCTTCTTCTACCATACTCTCTTCGCGGGGTTGGTTCCCCCATTCTCCACCTTCTTTCTCACCATCCTTTCCCATTATCAGATCCATCCACTTCACCTCCACCCCAACTCTGTCCTCATCGTTTCCATCTTCTCCTTTTACTCTGAGGCATTCTTGGGCGTGAGGCCCTCGATCGCCCTCCTTATCTCCTTCTTCGCTCTGCGCAAGGAAGTAGAGGATCCCGGTGTCGAGAGAGTCTCCTTCCACGCTGGCCCCAACATGGGTGTATGGTTTCCCCAGATGGACCTCCCGAGCATGGATGATGACTTCCACGTGTGTTGGATGTACCTGGACACGCGCGATGTAAACAACCTCTTCGAGGTCCCCTCTTCAGTTCCTTCGAGGCATTCGGGTTGGGCCTAGGATGGGCTTTGTGGTGCCAGCATGCGCCCTTGGTGAAGCGCGTCAAGATGCTGCATGATGGGGGCCTCACCGCCTCCATGATCGTGACTGAGTTCATCGAGCATCGCATCGCCCCTCTCCAGAGGCACGAGAGATGCATGTGGCTCTACACTGGCTTTGGGGATGCGACGAGGCTCGGCTTGCAACCCCTCACGAGCAGAAGCTTCATGGGTGTGCGCTCCTGGGCAGTTCGTTGCTATTAGTCCTCCCCGACGGTGCTTCCCCCCTTACGATCTCCTGGCGGCGGAGAGAGACACGGTCTTGACCGTGATGCCGCACTTTGACCGATGGGGCCCTCTTGCCGAGGGGATAGAGTCGTGCGAAGAAAATCCATACGCGCTGGACTTCATCGAGGAGAGTGTTGGCGGTTCCGGAATGGCGGATAGCTTCGACCGAGGCGGGGATGTGGTAGCTCTGCCATCTCGAAAATGACGGGCGATTGTGGTTTCCTCTAACGAGGAGGGAGAGGATGCCAGAGAGGGGCTCCTGTGTCGCTCCTCCGCGATGCTTGCAACCCGACGATGATGAGAACTTGAGCGATGCTCCTGACGAGGCTCACATGGCGAAGAAAGAGCGGCCCGAGAGCGCCCAGGGCGGCTCTAGCGAGTCTCGCCGTGAGGAATCCCTGGCCACTGAGTCTTCTTCCAAAAGATTCCCGCCAAGGGTGTGGCGCTACACGGGGAGGTAAGATGGTTCCTGACATACTTCCCCCCACACTTTTTTGCACCTGGTTGCTAAGCTCCTCTCTTGAATTGCAGAGCCCCAGAGGGAGGTGACGTGGCAAGGCAGCGGGCGAGCGTTCTTAGCACCACTGTTGCCTCAGCCTTGAAAACCCTTGTCACTGCAGATGAGAGGAGCGCGAGCTCCGCGGAGTTCGAGAAGGGTGCTCCTTCCCTTGAGGATTCGTCTGTGGTGCCCATAGTTGAGCAAGAGATCACAAAGTCCGTATCCTATTCATGATGCTGTTGAGGTCCCTGACCCGGCCGGTGATGGAGCAGCGCCAACAGCCGCAACCAGCGAAGGGGCTAGCCAGGAGGCAACGCTTGTTGTGGCTGGGTTCAGTTCCTTGCCGGCGGATGAGCCACCAACACCTGTTCAAGCGCCCAACATGCGTGGGGGTGACAATGTCGAGGCCCCGTCGAAGGAGCGAGAGCTCCAGGTTGTGGCAGGGCCTGGCGCTAGCTTCGCATCTGAGGAACTTCTTAGGGCGGTGGTTTGTAAAGACCGCTGGTCCCAGCTGGTCCGCGACTACCGCGACCCAAATCTCAGCCTTGATGGTTTTGCTACTGACGTCGTGAAGGTGGTTGGCGATGTCATTCGGGCCGAGGCGAACTCCCACGAGGAGGCGGTGGCCAAGGAGTATGATTTCCTTGAGGCCTTGGGCGGCCAGCTCCGCGAAATGGTCGCGCTGGGCCACAAGAAGGAGGAGACCTCGGCGAAGACTAGCCAGTTGACGCTCGAGGAGGCTGGGCAGCAACGCCAGGACGCTGTTGCGGTCCTTGAAGAGGCAAGAACAAGCTGGCCACCATGGAGTTCCGTGGAAAAGAGTTTCGACTATAGAAGAACCAGTACAAGCGGGAAGTGGATGAGTGGGCTCGCCGGTGCCGAGAGTGGGAGAACAAGCTCGCCCTTCGCGAGGGGCGCTTGAACTCGCTTGCTGAGAAAATATAGGTTCAGGAAGCGGGCATTTTCTCCAGAGAGGAGAAGGTCTAGATAGCCGAGAAAGACCTTGACAGGCGTGAGGAGGAGATCGCACAACCAAACGTTGACCGAGCCTCGAGCATGAGTGTCTCTAGAACTTAGACGCCAGTGTGCGAAACAGGGAGGAGCGCAACCAGAGGTTCATTGATGCTTGCAACGCCAAGCAAGCCCAGGCGAAGGCTGACCAAGAGTAGGAGGTCGAAGAGAAACTTCAGGCTGGCCGCGCGGCCTATCGCAAGGAGCTCTAGAAGGAGATTGGCAAGAAACTCAAGGACTGGGAGGATAAGTTTGTCAAATGGAGGGGAGAATTGAACAAGGACATCGAGACCCTCCAGAATGACTTCCACGGGATCCGCTGGGAGCGCGACAGGGAGAGGAGGGAGAAGGAGCGCACGCGGCCAAGGAGGTTGCACTCTACCAGGCCGATCTGATGTCGTTGCAAGGACAGATTGGACCCTCATCGAGAGAGGCGAGGAGCGCCAAGATTCAGCCAGGCAGGTGTGAGAATTGAAGCTCCAATTCGAGGAGATGTTCGGTCAAATGGTCCACAACGCCCGCGCCATTGGTACCGCATGCGCATCGAGGTGCCGGATTTACCGATCCATTATGACATTGCCGGCTGCGCCCACTTCTTCTCAAGGTTTCTATCCACGCTTGAGGAAGAGGTCCAAGATATGGACAATGCCCTTTATGGGGAGTGTCGTCCACTTCTATCGGTGGCAGTATCGCATGCCTTCTCCCAGCTCTCCCATGCCAATCCTTTCTTCAACTTCGAAAAGTTGTCGGGCCCATCCCCGAGGATCTTCAAGTGACTCTCCAGAGGAGGGTGCATGGCGATGTGATCGCCTTCGTCGAGGCATTCAACCTGCAGGACGCGTAGGACATGAAGCGGACCGCTGATGTTGGTGCCTAGGATGCGAAAGGGACGTCTCGGGGTGATAGAGGAGGCACAGGAGGACCATCCCTCAACCACTTGAGGGATGACTTCATGTACCTGATGCATGTAATAGAAATAGGCGACCTGGCATGAATGTCATGGCCTTTTGAGTCTGTGAGAAATGTCCTACACTTTCTATTGTCATATTTCCTTCATGTGTCTTTGAATGTTTTGTGCAGAAGGACTTAGCTTCTTGGGAGATGGAGTCCTTTGTCGAGGCGGAGGTAGTGCCTGGAGAGTATTTTGAGATACTTCCTTTGTGTTCCTCATGGAGGACTTCTCCTGGTTCCTCGTGGAGGATTTTCTTCACTTCTTGGAGAGATCACACGCCTCGCTCCAGAGGTATGTCCTTGCCTGAAACCATTTGTGTTTTGGCAACGGCGTGTGTTTGTCCGTTCCTTCACGAGCATCTCGTGAGCAGATCCACGCCAAGGAACTTGGCGAGGTATTGTGTACAGTAGCGACCCGTACGCATACACTGTCCTAGCCCCCCTCGCGGGATGCTCTCGTGAGGAAAAGGAACCCGCACGCCTCTTGAGAGTAAAGTATGCATGTTGAGATGAATGCGCTTGAGTGTGTTGGATGCAGAGATGCAAGCATGCTGACATGCAAAAGAGAGAATTGCTTGAGAAAGCAAATGAATTTACTGCTAGGGTGAGACATTGTTCTTTTACAAAACGATTGGGGATGTCGTGACCTTGTGGTCCCCCAAGAGGCACTTGACGTCACCGTGCGGACACGGGACTCCCATCGTCATGGGGCTGATACTCGTGCAAGTTCAGGTGTATAGCTCGAGGATGTAGTGGCCTTGTGGCGTGTAACACCTGGGGTGTTACCTTAGGCTAGAAAGTTGTTTGTTTTCTTTTGTTTTGCATCCCATGCATCATAAGCATTGCATCATGTTTTCCAAACCACTCAAAATTCCAAAACAATTTAAATTGTTCAAAACCCTAATGGTAAAATTCAAATAACCAAATCCAAATCAAATCAATCCTTTTTCAATATGGGTTTAAATATTAACAATTTGGCAAACAAATTAAATCAAATAATGTTGGTATGATTGCTTGAATTTGTTAAATAAAACTTTGTTTATTTCTACAATTCCCAAAATCAAACCTTATTTGAAATCCAACTAACCATTTAAATCCAACTAATATTTCCAATTTTGAAATAAAAACCAACCTTGCTTTCCATTATTTGTTTGCAACTTAATAGTAATTGTTTATCAAATTAAAACCCCCAAAATCCTATCCTTTCTCTCTCTTTGATCTCTTGCAAAAAAAATGGAAAAGGAAAAAAAATAGCAAAAGAGGAGAGAGGCAAGCCCACCCTTTCTTTTCTTTCTCCCCCTAGCCCATCTATCCTTTCTGGCCCATACCCCCTCTCTTTTCTGTCTTCTTCCTTCCTGTCGCTGTCACCCCTGTACGAACAGCTATCAAGCCATCCGATCATCCTTCCCCCCCTCCAGATGCTTGCCGTACAGGGCTTCCTCCTCCTTAAGAACCTACCCCCTACCCCCTCAGCTGCAAACCCTAGCTAGCCCCTCCTTCCCATCGCCGCCATTCTCCTCTCTGCTAGATCTTCATCCTCTGAACCCTGCTCCTCTGTCGTTCTCCTGTTTCTGAACCGAAAAAAATCCTCACCACCACTGCCTTCCACCAGATCCCCTCGCCGTGATCACCTCGAGGAGCCTCCGAGGAGAAAAATGGAACCGCGTCGTCCTCCTGGTTCTCCCCGTGTCCTCGCCTGTTGCCGGGAGACGCCGTAGCGGCCGCGCCGTCGCCGGACTTCCGTCCGTTGCTGCTACTTCTCCTGATCATCGACAGAAGTTCGAGGTGAGCCGCCTCGTTGCCTCCGCTCCTCTTCCCCTGCCTCCTCCTCTCTGCTCCCGACCCGCGCCAACACCCCACACGCCCTAGGCCCAAGCACCACCGCGCCGCAGCTCGGCCACCGGAGCCACCTCCCGCCGGTTGCCCTGCTCCCTGTCGAGTACAGCTATCGGGGTCAGTTACCGATTCAGATTCAGAAAACCAACTCGAAGCAACAGCACTAACCCCCACCCTGTCTGTATCTGTCACGAAACGCAAGCGAGACGCACTGGTCCTGATCCCCTAGCGCGCAGCGGGCGCCCACGGTTCGATCCCCGCGCGGCGCACCCCTTTTTCTCCCTTTATTCCATCCAGCGCTGGGGCCCACATGTCATCCACCTTTGCTGCCACACCAGCACCACAGCGCCACGCTGTCCCCCTGGCCCACGGGCAGTGGCTAGGGGTAGAAAACGGTGCGGTAACAACTGTCAACACGTTTCTGTTTATTTGCTATTTCTTTTAAAATGGCAGAAATAAACCCTAAACCAAAACCTTAATAACTTTTAATCTAAAACTCCAAACAATACAAGTTGTATATGTTTATTGCTCCAAATTTAATAATCTTTCCAAATATTCTATTTGTGTACTGTTTTGCAATTTCCAAATACATTTAAAATTCAAATTTGAATAATTCAATTGTAAATTGCAACAATTCATAAACAATTCATACTAATTCCAAATAAAGCAAATAAAATATGTTTCCCATACCATTTTGAATAACCTTTTCAAATATAAATTTTGTTTCATGGTTTGAATAATTTAAATTGCCTAAATAATTTAATACTCGTTTAATTCATTTAAAATTGCTAAAATCATAACTTGCTCAAAATAAAATAATTTTGAACATGCAAAATATGTTTTCAAACCATCAAAGTGTGAACTTTTCCAATGTGAGTTTGAATTTATGTTTTGAATAAATAAAACTTCAATTAAATTCAAACTTGTTTTAAATCCAATTAAAACTTGTTTAATATTGTTTAATTCATACTTAAATTATCCTAATTCCAATTTCCATATGTGAAACATGTAATCCAACTAAAATTTGATGTTCTTTTCAAATCCAAATTTTGTTATTTGTTTTGAACACTTTAACTTGATGAAAACAACAATTGCTTGTGTGACATGTTTAAGTAACCAAACTTTCCTAAACTTAATAAATAATTTCCAAACTTGTTAAACCTTATTTCAATTGGTTCTATTGTTGTTATTTTGCTGTTTTACTCATCAATGCATCATGCTAATCCACTTTCACCTATTGATTAGTTGGAAAACAAATAATCTAACCATAATTCATGGGCTTTCCAGATGCAATCCAATTGCATATGGGTCCATTTAAATTTGTTTATCTTGTCAACTAGTTTACCTTGATGCATCTTTAAATCTGTCATGCATCCATATCTTGATCATGCTGGATCTTTTGCCGTAGTAGTAATTATTGCATTCCGGTGTTTGTTCGAGGTTCGTTGCTTCTTCCCGGATAGGACGTTGAGATGATGTGAGCAACGACAAGTTCTGCTACCTTGCGGGATCTCAGGCAAGTATACTCACTTGCTGCCATATGGCTGCCTTTCATCACTTCTTACCGATTCTTTCCGTTGTTCTTTTCTGCTAGCCTTAGTAGTAGTTGTTTCTGTTACGAACCTATCACATGAATCCTTTAACCCTGATAATGCCTCACCTCCACACCTATAACCATTGCTTGTGCCCGTGTCTTACTAGCATGCTTAGGTTGTTTTGCTCGAGTCTGTTACCCGTTACTTTCCGTTACTAGATCACTTTTATTGTTCTGGGGGCTCGATGTTAATCAATCAACCTGTTATTAATAATATGCTGATAAGGCACCGGCAGGAGGCCCTTTGTGGTTTTGAGGCCTGCTAGTGTCGAACTTAATTAGTAAAAGGGTCTTGTCTACTGATCCATGATGAGCGTGCTCACCGCATCCGGGTGGTAGTATGGGACCCCCCTCGACTTAGACCTGATCTGCAGCTTGTCCGAAGATCCACACTTAGTTCGGGTGTTCCATTTGCTCCTTGCATAATGGGTGGATCCCCCATGGTTACTTATGATGATGTTGATGCATATAGGGCGAGGCATGTGGTGCCGGGGGGTGTGGTTTTCACCCCTGCGCTTAGCGGACTGGCCGGGACCTTATAGCTCCGTGGCTCCTAGGATGGGTTGTAGAGATGGTTTGGGTCGTGTCAAGCCAACCTGAGTTTTAGTTGGTGGCTTGAGTGTGTACGGGTACTGGAGCACACCCCTGCAGGGATAAATCTTCTCGAGAAGCCGTGTTTTCCGCGGTTATGGATTACTTGGTGAAAGTACTGGCTAACAAGTACTCAGACAACTTACACCTAATGATAATAACTTGACTAGTAATAGTCTTACTGACACAACAACCTGATCCATTATTCATTAATCCAACTGTGTGAGTTATCCTCGGATTGCTTCTTTGGATAAGGGGCGAGATCCAGGATGGGTTTGTCTGAAGTTATCTTTCAGTTGGTTACTATCCTCGATCTTATCTTCTTTCTGTTAGCCGGAAGTGGTAGAATTTCTGTAGTTGGTTAGTGCAGCCCGCTGTCGCTTATTTGCAATAACCCCTTCCTTTCCGTTGATCCTAAAGTATTTGTATCTTGTGATGACTGGCTACGCCGGTATTCTTGTGAGTATGGGTTTTATCCCCCTTGCCAGTACTTAACCGTACTGACCCACGAATCTCTTTCGTGGCTGCAAATTCCAACTTGCAGTCAACAGGTTTGAAGTCTGACGACGTTAGCTTGGGAATCCCTCCGGCTTGGCCTGGGCAGGGATTGGACGCTCTCGGTTATCTTCAGGACTCTTAGTCCAATTTGTATCTTGTCCGTAGCCGGACGTTTGTTTCTTCCGCTGTTATTTGGATCTTTGTAATGTATCAGTTGTAACCCTGGCTCGTTTGAGTCATCTTGTATCTATCTGTTTCTGTTGTAATTGTGGAATATTCGTGAACTGTTGTAATGTTATCATAAGTGGCAACCTGGAATCGGTTATTATGCGGATTTGGCGGGAATGCTGAAATCTGCATAGTGCCCGATCCTGGGGCGTCACAAATGGTATCAGAGCCTTGGTTCCGACTCCCGAGATTGTTTCGATACGAATGGTTATCGAAGCAACGGGTCCGCAAAGCCTGTAGGTTAACCTCGCTAACGGTCGTTGTTTCTAGAGTGTCGAAAACTATTTCTGCTAAACTATTTTGGAAAAACATCTCAATAGGATTCTTGTTTTCTCCTTATCCCTATTCTATTTCCCCTCCCATCTTATTTGTTTTGGAGTCTACTCTCGTACTCAATCTTTCAAAGTGTTAGGATCCTACGTGGGTGGACGTTTTCTGAGCTTTTAACCTAATAGGTTCGATCATCGGAAGAGTCCTGGTGGAAGAACATCGTCATCAGCCCGAGCAAGAATCTCTTGTTAGTGGTGTCGAGGAGATCAACTGGAAGCACGAAGAATCGATAGTCGAACTTCTTTCCCCTCCCGGGTTAGCAGGTGGATTGCGAGGGCGCAATCCCTTGTTAGTGGTGTCGTCTGTAACACCTGGGGTGTTACCTTAGGCTAGAAAGTTGTTTGTTTTCTTTTGTTTTGCATCCCATGCATCATAAGCATTGCATCATGTTTTCCAAACCACTCAAAAATTCCAAAACAATTTAAATTGTTCAAAACCCTAATGGTAAAATTCAAATAACCAAATCCAAATCAAATCAATCCTTTTTCAATATGGGTTTAAATATTAACAATTTGACAAACAAATTAAATCAAATAATGTTGGTATGATTGCTTGAATTTGTTAAATAAAACTTTGTTTATTTCTACAATTCCCAAAATCAAACCTTATTTGAAATCCAACTAACCATTTGAATCCAACTAATATTTCCAATTTTGAAATAAAAACCAACCTTGCTTTCCATTATTGTTTTGCAACTTAATAGTAATTGTTTATCAAATTAAAACCCCCAAAATCCTATCCTTTCTCTCTCTTTGATCTCTTGCAAAAAAAATGGAAAAGGAAAAAAAAAATAGCAAAAGAGGAGAGAGGCAAGCCCACCCTTTCTTTTCTTTCTCCCCCTAGCCCATCTATCCTTTCTGGCCCATACCCCCTCTCTTTTCTGTCTTCTTCCTTCCTGTCGCTGTCACCCCTGTACGAACAGCTATCAAGCCATCCGATCATCCTTCCCCCCTCCAGATGCTTGCCGTACAGGGCTTCCTCCTCCTTAAGAACCTACCGCCTACCCCCTCAGCTGCAAACCCTAGCTAGCCCCTCCTTCCCATCGCCGCCATTCTCCTCTCTGCTAGATCTTCATCCTCTGAACCCTGCTCCTCTGTCGTTCTCCTGTTTCTGAACCGAAAAAAATCCTCACCACCACTGCCTTCCACCAGCTCCCCTCGCCGTGATCACCTCGAGGAGCCTCCGAGGAGGAAAATGGAACCGCGTCGTCCTCCTGGTTCTCCCCGTGTCCTCGCCTGTTGCCGGGAGACGCCGTAGCGGCCGCGCCGTCGCCGGACTTCCGTCCGTTGCTGCTACTTCTCCTGATCATCGACAGAAGTTCGAGGTGAGCCGCCTCGTCGCCTCCGCTCCTCTTCCCCTGCCTCCTCCTCTCTGCTCCCGACCCGCGCCAACACCCCACACGCCCTAGGCCCAAGCACCACCGCGCCGCAGCTCGGCCACCGGAGCCACCTCCCGCCGGTTTGCCCTGCTCCCTGTCGAGTACAGCTATCGGGGTCAGTTACCGATTCAGATTCAGAAAACCAACTCGAAGCAACAGCACTAACCCCCACCCTGTCTGTATCTGTCACGAAACGCAAGCGAGACGCACTGGTCCTGATCCCCTAGCGCGCAGCGGGCGCCCACGATTCGATCCCCGCGCGGCGCACCCCTTTTTCTCCCTTTATTCCATCCAGCGCTGGGCCCCACATGTCATCCACCTTTGCTGCCACACCAGCACCACAGCGCCACGCTGTCCCCCTAGCCCACGGGCAGTGGCTAGGGGTAGAAAACGGTGTGGTAACAACTGTCAACACGTTTCTGTTTATTTGCTATTTCTTTTAAAATGGCAGAAATAAACCCTAAACCAAAACCTTAATAACTTTTAATCTAAAACTCCAAACAATACAAGTTGTATATGTTTATTGCTCCAAATTTAATAATATTTCCAAATATTCTATTTGTGTACTGTTTTGCAATTTCCAAATACATTTAAAATTCAAATTTGAATAATTCAATTGTAAATTGCAACAATTCATAAACAATTCATACTAATTCCAAATAAAGCAAATAAAATATGTTTCCCATACCATTTTGAATAACCTTTTCAAATATAAATTTTGTTTCATGGTTTGAATAATTTAAATTGCCTAAATAATTTAATACTCGTTTAATTCATTTAAAATTGCTAAAATCATAACTTGCTCAAAATAAAATAATTTTGATCATGCAAAATATGTTTTCAAACCATCAAAGTGTGAACTTTTCCAATGTGAGTTTGAATTTATGTTTTGAATAAATAAAACTTCAATTGAATTCAAACTTGTTTTAAATCCAATTAAAACTTGTTTAATATTGTTTAATTCATACTTAAATTATCCTAATTCCAATTTCCATATGTGAAACATGTAATCCAACTAAAATTTGATGTTCTTTTCAAATCCAAATTTTGTTATTTGTTTTGAACACTTTAACTTGATGAAAACAACAATTGCTTGTGTGACATGTTTAAGTAACCAAACTTTCCTAAACTTAATAAATAATTTCCAAACTTGTTAAACCTTATTTCAATTGGTTCTATTGTTGTTATTTTGCTGTTTTACTCATCAATGCATCATGCTAATCCACTTTCACCTATTGATTAGTTGGAAAACAAATAATCTAACCATAATTCATGGGCTTTCCAGATGCAATCCAATTGCATATGGGTCCATTTAAATTTGTTTACCTTGTCAACTAGTTTACCTTGATGCATCTTTAAATCTGTCATGCATCCATATCTTGATCATGCTGGATCTTTTGCCGTAGTAGTAATTGTTGCATTCCGGTGTTTGTTCGAGGTTCGTTGCTTCTTCCCGGATAGGACGTTGAGATGATGTGAGCAACGACAAGTTCTGCTACCTTGCGGGATCTCAGGCAAGTATACTCACTTGCTGCCATATGGCTGCCTTTCATCACTTGTTACCGATTCTTTCCGTTGTTCTTTTCTGCTAGCCTTAGTAGTAGTTGTTTCTGTTACGAACCTATCACATGAATCCTTTAACCCTGATAATGCCTCACCTCCACACCTATAACCATTGCTTGTGCCCGTGTCTTACTAGCATGCTTAGGTTGTTTTGCTCGAGTCTGTTACCCGTTACTTTCCGTTACTAGATCACTTTTATTGTTCTGGGGGCTCGATGTTAATCAATCAACCTGTTATTAATAATATGCTGATAAGGCACCGGCAGGAGGCCCTTTGTGGTTTTGAGGCCTGCTAGTGTCGAACTTAATTAGTAAAAGGGTCTTGTCTACTGATCCATGATGAGCGTGCTCACCGCATCCGGGTGGTAGTATGGGACCCCCCTCGACTTAGACCTGATCTGCAGCTTGTCCGAAGATCCATACTTAGTTCGGGTGTTCCATTTGCTCCTTGCATAATGGGTGGATCCCCCATGGTTACTTATGATGATGTTGATGCATATAGGGCGAGGCCTGTGGTGCCGGGGGGTGTGGTTTTCACCCCTGCGCTTAGCGGACTGGCCGGGACCTTATAGCTCCGTGGCTCCTAGGATGGGTTGTAGAGATGGTTTGGGTCGTGTCAAGCCAACCTGAGTTTTAGTTGGTGGCTTGAGTGTGTACGGGTACTGGAGCACACCCCTGCAGGGATAAATCTTCTCGAGAAGCCGTGTTTTCCGCGGTTATGGATTACTTGGTGAAAGTACTGGCTAACAAGTACTCAGACAACTTACACCTAATGATAATAACTTGACTAGTAATAGTCTTACTGACACAACAACCTGATCCATTATTCATTAATCCAACTGTGTGAGTTATCCTCGGATTGCTTCTTTGGATAAGGGGCGAGATCCAGGATGGGTTTGTCTGAAGTTATCTTTCAGTTGGTTACTATCCTCGATCTTATCTTCTTTCTGTTAGCCGGAAGTGGTAGAATTTCTGTAGTTGGTTAGTGCAGCCCGCTGTCGCTTATTTGCAATAACCCCTTCCTTTCCGTTGATCCTAAAGTATTTGTATCTTGTGATGACTGGCTACGCCGGTATTCTTGTGAGTATGGGTTTTATCCCCCAAAATCCTATCCTTTCTCTCTCTTTGATCTCTTGCAAAAAAAATGGAAAAGGAAAAAAAAATAGCAAAAGAGGAGAGAGGCAAGCCCACCCTTTCTTTTCTTTCTCCCCCTAGCCCATCTATCCTTTCTGGCCCATACCCCCTCTCTTTTCTGTCTTCTTCCTTCCTGTCGCTGTCACCCCTGTACGAACAGCTATCAAGCCATCCGATCATCCTTCCCCCCTCCAGATGCTTGCCGTACAGGGCTTCCTCCTCCTTAAGAACCTACCGCCTACCCCCTCAGCTGCAAACCCTAGCTAGCCCCTCCTTCCCATCGCCGCCATTCTCCTCTCTGCTAGATCTTCATCCTCTGAACCCTGCTCCTCTGTCGTTCTCCTGTTTCTGAACCGAAAAAAATCCTCACCACCACTGCCTTCCACCAGCTCCCCTCGCCGTGATCACCTCGAGGAGCCTCCGAGGAGGAAAATGGAACCGCGTCGTCCTCCTGGTTCTCCCCGTGTCCTCGCCTGTTGCCGGGAGACGCCGTAGCGGCCGCGCCGTCGCCGGACTTCCGTCCGTTGCTGCTACTTCTCCTGATCATCGACAGAAGTTCGAGGTGAGCCGCCTCGTCGCCTCCGCTCCTCTTCCCCTGCCTCCTCCTCTCTGCTCCCGACCCGCGCCAACACCCCACACGCGCTAGGCCCAAGCACCACCGCGCCGCAGCTCGGCCACCGGAGCCACCTCCCGCCGGTTTGCCCTGCTCCCTGTCGAGTACAGCTATCGGGGTCAGTTACCGATTCAGATTCAGAAAACCAACTCGAAGCAACAGCACTAACCCCCACCCTGTCTGTATCTGTCACGAAACGCAAGCGAGACGCACTGGTCCTGATCCCCTAGCGCGCAGCGGGCGCCCACGGTTCGATCCCCGCGCGGCGCACCCCTTTTTCTCCCTTTATTCCATCCAGCGCTGGGCCCCACATGTCATCCACCTTTGCTGCCACACCAGCACCACAGCGCCACGCTGTCCCCCTAGCCCACGGGCAGTGGCTAGGGGTAGAAAACGTTGTGGTAACAACTGTCAACACGTTTCTGTTTATTTGCTATTTCTTTTAAAATGGCAGAAATAAACCCTAAACCAAAACCTTAATAACTTTTAATCTAAAACTCCAAACAATACAAGTTGTATATGTTTATTGCTCCAAATTTAATAATATTTCCAAATATTCTATTTGTGTACTGTTTTGCAATTTCCAAATACATTTAAAATTCAAATTTGAATAATTCAATTGTAAATTGCAACAATTCATAAACAATTCATACTAATTCCAAATAAAGCAAATAAAATATGTTTCCCATACCATTTTGAATAACCTTTTCAAATATAAATTTTGTTTCATGGTTTGAATAATTTAAATTGCCTAAATAATTTAATACTCGTTTAATTCATTTAAAATTGCTAAAATCATAACTTGCTCAAAATAAAATAATTTTGATCATGCAAAATATGTTTTCAAACCATCAAAGTGTGAACTTTTCCAATGTGAGTTTGAATTTATGTTTTGAATAAATAAAACTTCAATTGAATTCAAACTTGTTTTAAATCCAATTAAAACTTGTTTAATATTGTTTAATTCATACTTAAATTATCCTAATTCCAATTTCCATATGTGAAACATGTAATCCAACTAAAATTTGATGTTCTTTTCAAATCCAAATTTTGTTATTTGTTTTGAACACTTTAACTTGATGAAAACAACAATTGCTTGTGTGACATGTTTAAGTAACCAAACTTTCCTAAACTTAATAAATAATTTCCAAACTTGTTAAACCTTATTTCAATTGGTTCTATTGTTGTTATTTTGCTGTTTTACTCATCAATGCATCATGCTAATCCACTTTCACCTATTGATTAGTTGGAAAACAAATAATCTAACCATAATTCATGGGCTTTCCAGATGCAATCCAATTGCATATGGGTCCATTTAAATTTGTTTACCTTGTCAACTAGTTTACCTTGATGCATCTTTAAATCTGTCATGCATCCATATCTTGATCATGCTGGATCTTTTGCCGTAGTAGTAATTGTTGCATTCCGGTGTTTGTTCGAGGTTCGTTGCTTCTTCCCGGATAGGACGTTGAGATGATGTGAGCAACGACAAGTTCTGCTACCTTGCGGGATCTCAGGCAAGTATACTCACTTGCTGCCATATGGCTGCCTTTCATCACTTGTTACCGATTCTTTCCGTTGTTCTTTTCTGCTAGCCTTAGTAGTAGTTGTTTCTGTTACGAACCTATCACATGAATCCTTTAACCCTGATAATGCCTCACCTCCACACCTATAACCATTGCTTGTGCCCGTGTCTTACTAGCATGCTTAGGTTGTTTTGCTCGAGTCTGTTACCCGTTACTTTCCGTTACTAGATCACTTTTATTGTTCTGGGGGCTCGATGTTAATCAATCAACCTGTTATTAATAATATGCTGATAAGGCACCGGCAGGAGGCCCTTTGTGGTTTTGAGGCCTGCTAGTGTCGAACTTAATTAGTAAAAGGGTCTTGTCTACTGATCCATGATGAGCGTGCTCACCGCATCCGGGTGGTAGTATGGGACCCCCCTCGACTTAGACCTGATCTGCAACTTGTCCGAAGATCCATACTTAGTTCGGGTGTTCCATTTGCTCCTTGCATAATGGGTGGATCCCCCATGGTTACTTATGATGATGTTGATGCATATAGGGCGAGGCCTGTGGTGCCGGGGGGTGTGGTTTTCACCCCTGCGCTTAGCGGACTGGCCGGGACCTTATAGCTCCGTGGCTCCTAGGATGGGTTGTAGAGATGGTTTGGGTCGTGTCAAGCCAACCTGAGTTTTAGTTGGTGGCTTGAGTGTGTACGGGTACTGGAGCACACCCCTGCAGGGATAAATCTTCTCGAGAAGCCGTGTTTTCCGCGGTTATGGATTACTTGGTGAAAGTACTGGCTAACAAGTACTCAGACAACTTACACCTAATGATAATAACTTGACTAGTAATAGCCTTACTGACACAACAACCTGATCCATTATTCATTAATCCAACTGTGTGAGTTATCCTCGGATTGCTTCTTTGGATAAGGGGCGAGATCCAGGATGGGTTTGTCTGAAGTTATCTTTCAGTTGGTTACTATCCTCGATCTTATCTTCTTTCTGTTAGCCGGAAGTGGTAGAATTTCTGTAGTTGGTTAGTGCAGCCCGCTGTCGCTTATTTGCAATAACCCCTTCCTTTCCGTTGATCCTAAAGTATTTGTATCTTGTGATGACTGGCTACGCCGGTATTCTTGTGAGTATGGGTTTTATCCCCCTTGCCAGTACTTAACCGTACTGACCCACGAATCTCTTTCGTGGCTGCAAATTCCAACTTGCAGTCAACAGGTTTGAAGTCTGACGACGTTAGCTTGGGAATCCCTCCGGCTTGGCCTGGGCAGGGATTGGACGCTCTCGGTTATCTTCAGGACTCTTAGTCCAATTTGTATCTTGTCCGTAGCCGGACGTTTGTTTCTTCCGCTGTTATTTGGATCTTTGTAATGTATCAGTTGTAACCCTGGCTCGTTTGAGTCATCTTGTATCTATCTGTTTCTGTTGTAATTGTGGAATATTCGTGAACTGTTGTAATGTTATCATAAGTGGCAACCTGGAATCGGTTATTATGCGGATTTGGCGGGAATGCTGAAATCTGCATAGTGCCCGATCCTGGGGCGTCACAAATGGTATCAGAGCCTTGGTTCCGACTCCCGAGATTGTTTCGATACGAATGGTTATCGAAGCAACGGGTCCGCAAAGCCTGTAGGTTAACCTCGCTAACGGTCGTTGTTTCTAGAGTGTCGAAAACTATTTCTGCTAAACTATTTTGGAAAAACATCTCAATAGGATTCTTGTTTTCTCCTTATCCCTATTCTATTTCCCCTCCCATCTTATTTGTTTTGGAGTCTACTCTCGTACTCAATCTTTCAAAGTGTTAGGATCCTACGTGGGTGGACGTTTTCTGAGCTTTTAACCTAATAGGTTCGATCATCGGAAGAGTCCTGGTGGAAGAACATCGTCATCAGCCCGAGCAAGAATCTCTTGTTAGTGGTGTCGAGGAGATCAACTGGAAGCACGAAGAATCGATAGTCGAACTTCTTTCCCCTCCCGGGTTAGCAGGTGGATTGCGAGGGCGCAATCCCTTGTTAGTGGTGTCGTCTGTAACACCTGGGGTGTTACCTTAGGCTAGAAAGTTGTTTGTTTTCTTTTGTTTTGCATCCCATGCATCATAAGCATTGCATCATGTTTTCCAAACCACTCAAAATTCCAAAACAATTTAAATTGTTCAAAACCCTAATGGTAAAATTCAAATAACCAAATCCAAATCAAATCAATCCTTTTTCAATATGGGTTTAAATATTAACAATTTGACAAACAAATTAAATCAAATAATGTTGGTATGATTGCTTGAATTTGTTAAATAAAACTTTGTTTATTTCTACAATTCCCAAAATCAAACCTTATTTGAAATCCAACTAACCATTTAAATCCAACTAATATTTCCAATTTTGAAATAAAAACCAACCTTGCTTTCCATTATTGTTTTGCAACTTAATAGTAATTGTTTATCAAATTAAAACCCCCAAAATCCTATCCTTTCTCTCTCTTTGATCTCTTGCAAAAAAAATGGAAAAGGAAAAAAAAAATAGCAAAAGAGGAGAGAGGCAAGCCCACCCTTTCTTTTCTTTCTCCCCCTAGCCCATCTATCCTTTCTGGCCCATACCCCCTCTCTTTTCTGTCTTCTTCCTTCCTGTCGCTGTCACCCCTGTACGAACAGCTATCAAGCCATCCGATCATCCTTCCCCCCTCCAGATGCTTGCCGTACAGGGCTTCCTCCTCCTTAAGAACCTACCGCCTACCCCCTCAGCTGCAAACCCTAGCTAGCCCCTCCTTCCCATCGCCGCCATTCTCCTCTCTGCTAGATCTTCATCCTCTGAACCCTGCTCCTCTGTCGTTCTCCTGTTTCTGAACCGAAAAAAATCCTCACCACCACTGCCTTCCACCAGCTCCCCTCGCCGTGATCACCTCGAGGAGCCTCCGAGGAGGAAAATGGAACCGCGTCGTCCTCCTGGTTCTCCCCGTGTCCTCGCCTGTTGCCGGGAGACGCCGTAGCGGCCGCGCCGTCGCCGGACTTCCGTCCGTTGCTGCTACTTCTCCTGATCATCGACAGAAGTTCGAGGTGAGCCGCCTCGTCGCCTCCGCTCCTCTTCCCCTGCCTCCTCCTCTCTGCTCCCGACCCGCGCCAACACCCCACACGCCCTAGGCCCAAGCACCACCGCGCCGCAGCTCGGCCACCGGAGCCACCTCCCGCCGGTTTGCCCTGCTCCCTGTCGAGTACAGCTATCGGGGTCAGTTACCGATTCAGATTCAGAAAACCAACTCGAAGCAACAGCACTAACCCCCACCCTGTCTGTATCTGTCACGAAACGCAAGCGAGACGCACTGGTCCTGATCCCCTAGCGCGCAGCGGGCGCCCACGGTTCGATCCCCGCGCGGCGCACCCCTTTTTCTCCCTTTATTCCATCCAGCGCTGGGCCCCACATGTCATCCACCTTTGCTGCCACACCAGCACCACAGCGCCACGCTGTCCCCCTAGCCCACGGGCAGTGGCTAGGGGTAGAAAACGGTGCGGTAACAACTGTCAACACGTTTCTGTTTATTTGCTATTTCTTTTAAAATGGCAGAAATAAACCCTAAACCAAAACCTTAATAACTTTTAATCTAAAACTCCAAACAATACAAGTTGTATATGTTTATTGCTCCAAATTTAATAATCTTTCCAAATATTCTATTTGTGTACTGTTTTGCAATTTCCAAATACATTTAAAATTCAAATTTGAATAATTCAATTGTAAATTGCAACAATTCATAAACAATTCATACTAATTCCAAATAAAGCAAATAAAATATGTTTCCCATACCATTTTGAATAACCTTTTCAAATATAAATTTTGTTTCATGGTTTGAATAATTTAAATTGCCTAAATAATTTAATACTCGTTTAATTCATTTAAAATTGCTAAAATCATAACTTGCTCAAAATAAAATAATTTTGATCATGCAAAATATGTTTTCAAACCATCAAAGTGTGAACTTTTCCAATGTGAGTTTGAATTTATGTTTTGAATAAATAAAACTTCAATTAAATTAAAACTTGTTTTAAATCCAATTAAAACTTGTTTAATATTGTTTAATTCATACTTAAATTATCCTAATTCCAATTTCCATATGTGAAACATGTAATCCAACTAAAATTTGATGTTCTTTTCAAATCCAAATTTTGTTATTTGTTTTGAACACTTTAACTTGATGAAAACAACAATTGCTTGTGTGACATGTTTAAGTAACCAAACTTTCCTAAACTTAATAAATAATTTCCAAACTTGTTAAACCTTATTTCAATTGGTTCTATTGTTGTTATTTTGCTGTTTTACTCATCAATGCATCATGCTAATCCACTTTCACCTATTGATTAGTTGGAAAACAAATAATCTAACCATAATTCATGGGCTTTCCAGATGCAATCCAATTGCATATGGGTCCATTTAAATTTGTTTATCTTGTCAACTAGTTTACCTTGATGCATCTTTAAATCTGTCATGCATCCATATCTTGATCATGCTGGATCTTTTGCCGTAGTAGTAATTGTTGCATTCCGGTGTTTGTTCGAGGTTCGTTGCTTCTTCCCGGATAGGACGTTGAGATGATGTGAGCAACGACAAGTTCTGCTACCTTGCGGGATCTCAGGCAAGTATACTCACTTGCTGCCATATGGCTGCCTTTCATCACTTGTTACCGATTCTTTCCGTTGTTCTTTTCTGCTAGCCTTAGTAGTAGTTGTTTCTGTTACGAACATATCACATGAATCCTTTAACCCTGATAATGCCTCACCTCCACACCTATAACCATTGCTTGTGCCCGTGTCTTACTAGCATGCTTAGGTTGTTTTGCTCGAGTCTGTTACCCGTTACTTTCCGTTACTAGATCACTTTTATTGTTCTGGGGGCTCGATGTTAATCAATCAACCTGTTATTAATAATATGCTGATAAGGCACCGGCAGGAGGCCCTTTGTGGTTTTGAGGCCTGCTAGTGTCGAACTTAATTAGGAAAAGGGTCTTGTCTACTGATCCATGATGAGAGTGCTCACCGCATCCGGGTGGTAGTATGGGACCCCCCTCGACTTAGACCTGATCTGCAGCTTGTCCGAAGAGCCACACTTAGTTCGGGTGTTCCATTTGCTCCTTGCATAATGGGTGGATCCCCCATGGTTACTTATGATGATGTTGATGCATATAGGGCGAGGCCTGTGGTGCCGGGGGGTGTGGTTTTCACCCCTGCGCTTAGCGGACTGGCCGGGACCTTATAGCTCCGTGGCTCCTAGGATGGGTTGTAGAGATGGTTTGGGTCGTGTCAAGCCAACCTGAGTTTTAGTTGGTGGCTTGAGTGTGTACGGGTACTGGAGCACACCCCTGCAGGGATAAATCTTCTCGAGAAGCCGTGTTTTCCGCGGTTATGGATTACTTGGTGAAAGTACTGGCTAACAAGTACTCAGACAACTTACACCTAATGATAATAACTTGACTAGTAATAGTCTTACTGACACAACAACCTGATCCATTATTCATTAATCCAACTGTGTGAGTTATCCTCGGATTGCTTCTTTGGATAAGGGGCGAGATCCAGGATGGGTTTGTCTGAAGTTATCTTTCAGTTGGTTACTATCCTCGATCTTATCTTCTTTCTGTTAGCCGGAAGTGGTAGAATTTCTGTAGTTGGTTAGTGCAGCCCGCTGTCGCTTATTTGCAATAACCCCTTCCTTTCCGTTGATCCTAAAGTATTTGTATCTTGTGATGACTGGCTACGCCGGTATTCTTGTGAGTATGGGTTTTATCCCCCTTGCCAGTACTTAACCGTACTGACCCACGAATCTCTTTCGTGGCTGCAAATTCCAACTTGCAGTCAACAGGTTTGAAGTCTGACGACGTTAGCTTGGGAATCCCTCCGGCTTGGCCTGGGCAGGGATTGGACGCTCTCGGTTATCTTCAGGACTCTTAGTCCAATTTGTATCTTGTCCGTAGCCGGACGTTTGTTTCTTCCGCTGTTATTTGGATCTTTGTAATGCATCACTTGTAACCCTGGCTCGTTTGAGTCATCTTGTATCTATCTGTTTCTGTTGTAATTGTGGAATATTCGTGAACTGTTGTAATGTTATCATAAGTGGCAACCTGGAATCGGTTATTATGCGGATTTGGCGGGAATGCTGAAATCTGCATAGTGCCCGATCCTGGGGCGTCACATGGCGCCCTCAAGAAACAAAAGATTGCCCCACCTGAACGGGGCTCCCACTTGTGTGGGTAGAATCTCTCGCGTCGCCGCATGGAACTCCATGAGACCCTCACGAAGAGAGGTCCTGGCGTCATTTTTACTGTGGCGTCACAGGGTCCCCTCGTGGGTAGCATCTCCTACGGCCTTGTGGAGGCACATGGAGTGAGTAGGCGGCGGGCGCGCCCTCCTAGTTGGGAGGCAGGCCCATACGAAGAGCGGTGGTAGCCCCCGAGCCACCAGTGCTCGGGGAGGTATTCTGGGTGGCTGCTACCAACGGAGAAAATAACAACCTCTTCTTGGGGGCCTCGTCAAGGTGTCCCACGTCATCTTCATCGGCAGGGTGTGAGGCTGCCATCTCCTTGTAGGCATGCTCGACGGAGCGCATCACATCTCCACCTCGCTGCGGATGGTGATGGTTCCAGCAAGGGGACGACAAATCTCAATCGGAGCCGGATCGATCTTGATCTCGGTCTGGATTCTTTCGTGTATGTGCAAGAGAATTCGTAACATAGCCGCGGGAATCAGCAAGACTAAATCCAACTAAACGGCAAGAACATAGTGCACCGATCTCCCATCCACCCGCTCCAGCCACACGATATGTTTCCGTAAACAATTCCTATCTGTCAGCCAAACACACCGACATGGCATCACAAAATAGCGAAATCGACCTTGACAAACTCACAACTGGCACACAACCAGCCCCGCCCCTACCTAGCTGACCAACAAATCCACATGCAACAACAAAAAAATAGACAAATCCAGACGACGGAAAAATAATATGGAAGACTATAGAAGGGCGCAAACCAAGAACAACAAACAGCCTCAACCGAGCAAAAATAACAGAAAGAACGTGAACGAACACTAGGAAAGGAGCGGTCCGGTGTGTAGGCGACTGACGTGCTACCTGCCGGCGTGCATGTTTATTCGCGCCGCGTGTCAACGTGTATTACATGCATGGCTTTCTAGATCTTTCACGTGAGTACGTGTTGGTTCGCATCGAAGGCGTATTATGCATGCAATCACTGCCACACAACACAACAGGTGGCAACCCATTAAACATAAACCGACAGGTGGATTCGCGACTCCACGAGAAGCATTGCGAATGGCAACATGGAATCACCCGACCACAGACACGTAGCCCCACACGATGCCACGACATGTCGCCCATGCAAACATTGCGTGGAGGCTAAAAAATCGCCAGCTCGAAACCACGAGTTTCAAAGACCGGGCAACTCCCAACTAAGACAGGAAACGACTCCTAATAGGGACAAACATGACTCCCACGAAAAAACGACAACACTAGCGAATAAACTATGCAGGACTCACAAACACACGTCTAGACAACTAAACTGATATGACCTAGAAAAATCAAGCTAACCACTAAAAACACAGACACCACAGAAATTAACAATACGTCACTACCTCCGTCAACCTAGAGAAAAGCCCAAAATCAATCCACCGAGCAAATCATCGTGAATGGACATAATACACCGTTGAAAAACAAAAACACCTTATAAAACAAAACAAAACGCAAAGGCACGAACCCATGGAGGACAACACACTACCGCCACTGAACAGTGTCTACCGGTAAACGCAGCACAACTCACATCCATAACAAAACATACACCACGATAGAACTGGATCGAACCTCCCCGCTAACCACTACAAAAGTCAACAACAACAGCAAATCGGCACCTCAGTTGACTCAGAGAAGCCATAGCAATCCACCATCCGACTAGCAAACGTGAAGTACGCAAAAACACAACAAAGCGGGTAGGAAGCAAAGGCTATCACTAAAAAAGAATACAACACCATCAAATAATCAACACAAACAGAAAGAACACACCGGTTAGCAATAGGTAGAACGAAAAAAAAACGCAAAACAAGAACAACTACAAAATAACACATGGAAGACCATAGAATGACGGAAATCAAGAACACCAAACAACCTCAGTCGAGAAAAAGAAAAGAAAGAAGAGGTGAAGAAACGCCAGAAAAGGAGAGACCGGACGAACAACGGTCCTCAAATGCGCACTCCACATCTTAGATAGACAACCACAGACATAAGAGACATCGTTCATGTAACAACCAACTCAATGTGTCATCCACGACCCAGCGAACGCCACGTGGAGCCACCCAACGATAGACACGCAGCCCCACACGATGACACGACACCAACACTGGTCTAACAGGTGTCACGGCAGTTGGGCCGGCACCAGACCAGCCAGCCCGATCACAAAACCTACGGCTATCGAACCCAGTCCGAGGTAACGTCTCCACAAGGGGCGCACAATGACACATGTCACGCGCGCAAAAATCGTGGGAGGCTAAAAAAATCAAAGAAAAAAACAAATCCACTCATCTTAATATATAGGGTTATTGGCTGGAACGATGTGTGTCATGCCTAATTAAATGTAGCTTGGCAACAAAACCAGTAGGAAGGAAAGAACCGACGAAGAACATAAAATCAACCGATCGAACAGAAGAGAAAACAGTACATCCATATCCTCTACAGCAAACAGACAGACCATCTATATCCTCTATTAACTTGATACACCATCAATCATAGCAAAATCATATCTTGTGCTGCCGCCGTGCTTCTCTCTAATATTCCAAGTCTCCGATCCCTTCGAATCCCTATGTACAATTACACAAACTTTTTACTCTAAAGCAGCCTACCTACGTAACACAAAGCTTCACCCTTGGTGAAAGTTTTCCATCTATACAAGATCTAGCATGCACCGCAACACGCTCAGAGCATGATTTTGCTCTGCAAAAGATGCGTCTGTATAATCGATCTTCGTATTGCCGTATCTGTGTCTCCACAATTAATTCCTCCAGCACAGTGGCATTTTCCACAACATGCACAAGAAATTCATGTTGGCCCCTTTGCCCTTTATATCCTGTCATATGCATACTCTTGAGATGATTATATTGACAACGCTGAAGGTGGCTCTTGTCCACCAAAGCACCCTTGTTCGCAAAACAAATGTGATCACGGGGAGAAAACTGCAATAGTTAAACATGGTAGTACATATGATTAGCGCCACTCGGATTTTATTGTGCAGCTCAATTGCCTATGACATCAAAAGTTACTACATCCATTCCCTGAACAACAAGTAAAGGACGGGCTACCACGAACAGAAAAGTACTTACGTTGATCTCTAACTTCTCAATGAGCGGAGCTGCCTTCAGAATGGAAACCACAAGAGAAAGTTTGTCGCTATCGATAAAAGTTAACGTCATTAACAACTGTAAGCACCTAAGATGGGATAACTTGCCTGGGCTATTCAACAAGGATCTCTTCTGCAAGACAGAGAAGGAATGTGATTAGCAAGCTGATGTTATATAAATTTAATTCTAACCTCAATGGAAATCCAGTAGCAAACCTCTGGTCGCTGGTCTAATGCATATACCGTCAGATTTTGAACGCTCGGAATAGCATTAAGAAGTGAATAGACACCATCTCGAAAATTTGTCTCCTCGAAACATATATGTGCAGTTTCAAGCTTAGAATCTTGGTTAATGACAATAGGAACAATGGGTCCATGATACACAAAGGTAACGAGCTTCGTAACTTGAAGTTCTATCCTGGTTACCTTAGAGCATGTCTAACAGGACCCGTAAAACGCGAGCGCCCCGTAAAATTCCGGCGGCATACGGGGCGCGGGCCAAAACGGCCGTCTAGCAGGCCCCGTATGCCGCCTGGCCCGTAACAAAATTTTACGGGGCCTGCTCCACCGCCCCCTCCGCCCCGTACATATAGAGGGTGAGGGTGAGGGTGGGGGTCCAACCCCCCACCCGCAACCCTAGCTCCGCCGCGCGCCGCCGCCGCATTCGCAGTTCCGGCGAGCAATTACGCACGCGCCGCCGCAAAATTAGAAGCTCCACCACCGCCATGAGCTCCCCCGACGCCTCCGGCTCCTCCACCGCCCGCTCCAAGCGCCGCCGCGAGCCGGAGACGCTCGAGGAGGCGTGGCGGCTCCATTGCAAGCACTCCGTTGCAGGGAGCCGCCGCAGCGTGTGGAAGTACGTGGCGTGGCCGGAGGCCATGCCGGACACGCTGGAGGACTACGCCCCGGGAGGGATTTACTACAGCGTCGACCCGCCGCCGCGGCCGATGAGCGGCCGCAAATTCGAGAAATGGCTCGCGGAGAGGGAGCTGCTGCATGCAGTGCAATCGCGGCGGCGACGGCGCAAGCGGCAGCGGAGGAGGAAGCGCGGCAGCGGAGGAGGAGGCCTATGCCGGCGACAGAGGAGGAGGAGGAGGCCCGCCTTCGCGGCCGCGCTCGAGCTCTCGAAGCAGGAAGCAGAGGCGCGGGCGCGGGCGGAAGCGGAGGAGGAGGCGAAGGCCGTCGCCGACGTCGAGGCCTTCAAGGCGATGGAGGAGGCGAAGGCCGGCCCCGTCGTCTTCCTCGACTAGTTTTTTAGGTTAGATTTCTTAATGTTCTAGCAGTTCTTGTAATGGTGATCTGAGAAATGAATGAAATCAAGCTTTATCTTCTCTCCCGCGTAGTTCGAATTTAAACATACGGGGCGGATTTAAGGGGACTGCTAGACGAACTTGAAAAACTGAGCAAGGATTTTCCTAGTTTTCCTATACAGGGCCCTCTACACGCGATTTAGAGGGCGAAAGTTTACGGGTCCTGTTAGACATGCTCTTACACTATACAACTGTTAGGTGTCGAAGGCGGGACAGCAGACGATCCAACTTAAGTTGGCTATCCAGGTAGCATCTGACTAAGCTCAGCCATCCAAGATTAACGCAATTGGACAATATAACTTGAAGATCTTGTATAGTTATATTCACAAACTCCAAATCAAGCTTTCTCAGGCTTGGGAAACCTCTGAATTCAGATGGTGGTCTGAAAGATACGAAGCTAAGCTGTATACACTGTAGATGGAACATGTTGCTTCCACTGCCCAAAAGGTGAAACGGAAATATGTAGCGATCAACATCCGTGCGTCTCTTGTTGACAGGACATAAATAGACAGCTATGCTCTTCGCCCGTGACGATACCGCGAAATTAACCCAATTATTGAGGTGATCAACCAACATGGCGTCATACTCGAATTTGACATTGAATTCTTCAACCCACTTGCCATGGCACTTTTGTACGACTGCATTGACATTATCGATGAACCTCTGCATATATTTGTGGTATTTTTTTCTTTCGGAAAAGCTGTCACGGGTATACCCAGCAGTACCGCTAAAACTTAATCTGAAGCAACAAAGGTCACGGATATATCTCCAGTGACTTGACAAAACACTGGCCCTCGAGACCTCTTTAGGAGGCAACTTCGATACAATCGTGCAGAGCAAATCCTGCGTCAATACAATATATCCCTCGAGATCAGAAATTCCATCTATACTCAACATTCACGCACGCGCACGCACACACATAAGAAGAATAAGAATTTTTGACAAACCTGTGGAAGGTCTTCCAGTTTAACGTTTGATCTCCCTCTGTGACGGATTGATTTATCACGGACATGGTTGGACGGTGTTGTTTTGCAAACTGTATGGCTCCCCATTGTAATTGTAATACTGAAATTGAGAAGGTAGAGTTCTTCCAGAATTATGGTTTGAACACTTGGATACTGAGACTATTAGAAGGCAATCTGTAGAGCCTTACCGTGGATATTAGAGCAGTTGTCGGCGCCGGCGGTTCAGTGCTTGGGGCGCCAAATCGATTTTGGCTCTTAACGAGGGAGTCAGACAACTGATTCGGCCAGACTTGAGACTATGCCGCCCGCAGGAGTGCAGGGGCGTCGCGAGAACTAGCGAAAGGATACGAGTGCGGATTTACCACTCCTATGTTGGTCCCCCCCTACAATCGCAGCCGTCAGATGCAGAAATAGTCCACTCAGTCAAACTGTGCGACCATTTTGCATTTGAGCCCCCCTAAAATTGGAGAATTATGCCCGCACTCCACCATACTATATAATCCAGCAAACCCTAACCCCTCCATCCCCGAACCCATCCCCATCCCGCGACCCTTGCGGCGGCCGAGATCTCCTCCTTTCCCTACCCCCGTTCGCCCCAGATCCTGCCGGCCTAGCGCCTCCACAGACCATTCGCCGGCCGGCCTACACCGTAGCCCCGCCGGCCGGCCCAAGCGTCGCCCCAGTTCACCTCCCCCCTCCTAGTCCTTGCTCGTGCTGCTCCAGGTGTAGGGGTCACCGGACCAGGGCCTCCTCCGACGGCTCCTCCACGACAGCGGCGGCGGCGGCCACCTCGCCATCGACCTTCTTCTCGTGGTATCGCCGTGGCCTCCTCCACCACGGCGGCGGCCACCTCGCCATCGACCGTGGTATCGCCGTGGCCTCCTCCACCACGGCGGCGGCGCGGGACAGAGCAAGCCTGCCCGAGCTCCACATCTCTGGGGGTGCGCCGTGCCGGCGCGAGCTGGTGGAGCTTCGCTACGGCCGCGCCTTGCGGTCGCAGACCAAGTCATTGATCTTGGCAGGGAGGCCATGGATCTTGGCTCCACCGCAGGCAGAGATGCAAGTTGCAAGTTCTATAGATATTTTTCACTATTGGCGTTTCTTTTCTTGATTTTCTTATACATGCAAGATGCAAGTTCTTTAGATATTTTTTAGATGTTTTGTCAACGTCCATACACAATGAAGCCCCGATCTGGGCTTTTATGCACTTCTGTAGTTAACAAAATCCAGTTCTGATGTGCCCCGACCAATCTCTCCTTTGTGCTACGCACAATTGTTCAATGTTTCATCAAGAATCTTGTATGAAACCTGTGTGGATCTTGTATGAAATCTGTGTATATCATGTATCAATCTATGCTCTGCTGTTTTCGATCTTGTATAAAAACAGTACAAGAATTTTCACAAAAATATTTTTTGTAGAAGAATATTTTGTGTAGAAGAATTTTCACAGAATTTTTTTTGTAGAAGAATATTCAGAAAATTCTTTTACAGAAAAATATCACTTCACAGATTTCTGAACATGAATAAAACTTGTTAAAATATCTGTGAAAATTTTATATAAAAATGTAGTATGAAACATATATAAATTTTCTTTTGTAAATCTTCTCTCAAATCTTTTATGTGTGGAAGAAACACTTGTCTAATATTTATGTGGACATTATTATATGAAAAAGAATGTATGGATCTTATATGAATTTTTGTTGATTATAAATCTTTGGATAATATTTCAAAATTTATTTCTGGTAATATTTCTGTGAAAATTCGTATATGAAACTATTATGATTTTTTTGATTATTCTTCAGGGATATAATTAATTTTGTGTAATACAGTGTAATATTCCTGGAAAAGATATTCTGTGGCACATGTTGAATTTCTGTGGAACATCTTGAATATTTCTGTGAAATTTCTTACATGAAAAAATGTATAAAACTTATATGAATTTTTATTAATATTCATGGATAAATGATTCTGTGAAAATATTGAAGTCAAACTTGTTGA
Organism: Alopecurus myosuroides; assembly: GCA_028641055.1. Classification (NCBI taxonomy): domain Eukaryota; kingdom Viridiplantae; phylum Streptophyta; class Magnoliopsida; order Poales; family Poaceae; genus Alopecurus; species Alopecurus myosuroides. The sequence goes on along the minus strand of CM054058.1, from coordinate 371,373,893 downwards.
ATATTGAAAATATTTCAACATGTTTAAACTTATTTAATTTTTCTGTGAAAAAAATCTTATATGAAACTTATGTGAATTTTGGTTGATTATTATTTAGAGATAAAAATATATGTGGAAAAGAATATTCTTTGAAAAGTTTGAAGTTATAATGGGTGGAAAAAACTGGGAAAAAACACTAACAGGGAAACCCATACTTGAGAAAAGCGAAAAATATAGGGTGTATTGTGCAAAGTTAAAATTTGAGGTGGGAGGGTTGTCTTGCAAAAAATTGCAGCACGAATCTCCAACAAATTGGCCACATGGATGGTCTGGATAGTACGGGGGGACCAATGTAGGAGTGGTTTTGCATTCGCCGAAAGGATACCCAGGCCCGGAGTATGGGTGAAACACCGAAGACTCCAACACTGAAACCGGAGCGGAATCAGTTGGAGATCGCGAAAACAATACGTTACGAGCGCTCGCTCGGTTCCGGGCGGCTATTCCCTTTACCGTTCGCGCGATCAGCTAGGTACTCGGCAATGGCGCAGAGGTCCGGCACGAAGTCCCGCCCCAGGCTCTGGGTCCTCCGCGAGCGCCGGCGGGACCCCTTCCCGCAGCACCTCGCCGCGGCGCCTCCGGCGGGGGCCGAGTCCGGGAACACGAGCGGGCCGTCGTGGTCGCCCACCAGCGCGGCGCTGGCGCGGATGGCGGGCGCGGCCATCTCCTCGGCTTGCAGCGGCCGCCGACGCATCGCCGCGGGGAGCACGAAGTAGAGCTTCCCGGGCTGCAGCTCCTCGTCCGGTGCCACGGCCGCCACGGCGCCGCCGAGCTCGAGCCCGTCGGCGCTGCACAGGAAGCACGCGCCCGCGCCGCCCGCGCTCGCGGCGGCGGCAGCCTTCAGAGCGTGCGACGCCCTTGTGCCCACAGTAAACCGCTGCAGCTCGCCGTCCGCGAGCACCACCCTCGCCGCCGTGGCCTCGCCCACCGCGGAGCCCCCCGTCACGGACGACACCGCCGTAGCCTCGCACGAGTTGCACGCGCCTATGGTGGTCAAAAAAAAAAATCGAGTTTATATAAATTGGTACTGGCGCGCGCAGAGATCGGAGTAGTATAAAAGATTGTATCCTTGGATCGGAGTAGTATAAATTCCCTTTTCTTCTATTCTTCCTTTATTGTCATATATCTTTGTCCGTTAGAACGTATGAATCATTTTCATTTTTGGCACAGGCTAATTAATCGCTGCTGATTAACATGCATACATCCGTTTGTACTTTTACTGTATGAATGTATCTTTCTCATGGATCGCTTCTGTTTATTTTTTCTATTCTTATTTTACTGTAATATTAGCACATGTTTCATATCAATTTTTTTTTGACAACTTTCTTTTTAGTCGAGTCGTCGCTTCCATTCCATTATATTCCTTTTTTTTTTCCTCCCGCGCTATTTTCCTTAGTATATTTACCACTAGAATTAAAAATAAGTGTACAATAAAATTTGAACCGAAAACCTAAAATTTCACATTTAAGTTTTCTATTCCCCCTTTTACGGAAAACATGTTTTTCTTATGATAAATTATTTTTCTTAGTTAAATTTATTTTGAATTCCCTTTTTGTGCCAGTGGTATTTTAAGGGAACATACTATTATAAATAATATGAAAAAAAAAAATATATAACTATCACTTTCTACTAATATGGATATGGGAACGTGTATTTGATTGGTAAATTACTTGTTAGGTTCTTGGTAACATATTCTACTAGATTTTACCTTGATAACTTGTGTGCTAGATGTTTGGTAAAGATTTTATTAGTTTTAAGATTGGTAACTTTTTGCTAGGAGCTTGATAACATAATCTACTAGTTTTAAGTCTGATAACATGTGTGCTAAATAATTGGTACATGTTTTTTAGTTTTAAGATTGGTAAAATTCCTTGCTAGGTGCTTGGTAACATATTCCACTAGTATTTCCGTTGATAATTTCTGTGTTGTATACTTGATGACATATTTACTAGTTTTAAAATTGGTAATTTCCTTTGAAGGTGCTTGGTAACATATTCTAGTACGTTTCATCCATATAACATGTTTGCTAGATACTTGGTAACTTCTCTAGGGCTTAAGATTGTTGACTCTGTTCCTATGTACTTGGTAACATATTGTACTTGTTTTTATCATGTTAAATTACGTGCCTTCACTAGTTTAAGATTGGTAGCTTGCTTGCTATGTGCTTGGTAATATCATCTACAAGTTTTTTAGCTTGGTAACTTGTGTTTTAAATACTTGTTAAAACATTTACTAGTTTAGGATTGGTAACAAAACATCATCTACTAGTTTTAAACTTGCTAACTTTTGTTCTAAATACTTGATAACAACTATACTAGTTTAAGATGGGTAGCTTGCTTGCTAGGGGCTTGGTAACATGATCTACTAATTTTTAGCCTCGTAAACTGAGTGTTAGATACTTGTTAACATGTTTTACCAGTTTTAAGATTTGGTAATTTCCTTCTAGGTGATTGGTAACATATTCTTCTAGTTTTTAGCCCTCGTAACTTATGTGCTAGATACTTAGCAATTTGTTTTACTAGTTTTGAGAGTGGTAACGTTCTTGCTAGGGGCTTGTTAACATCACCTACAATATTTAGAGTGGTAACTTATGTTTTAAGTGCTAGGTAACACCTTTACTTGATTAAGATTGATAACTTACTTGCTAGGGGCTTCAGAACACCATCTACTATGTTTTACCTTGGTAATTTGTCTGCTAGATACTTGCTAACATATTTACTAGTTTTATGATTTGGTAACTTACTTGCGAGGAGCTTGATAACATATTCTACTACAATTTTTGGTTGGTAACTTTGTGTGCTATATACTTGATAAGCGTTACTATTTTAAGATCGGTAACTTGTTTGATAGGGGCTTGGTAACATTATGTACTAATTTTTAGCCGGTAAACTGAGTGCTAGATACTTATTAACATGTTTACCAGTTTTAAGATTTGGTAATTTCCTTTCTAGGTGATTGGTAACATATTCTTCTAGTTTTTATCCCTGGTAACTTATGTGCTAGATACTTGGCAACTTGTTTTACTAGTTTTGGGATTGGTAACGTTCTTGCTTGGGGCTTGGTAACATCAGCTACAATTCTTAGGGCGGTAACTTATGTTTTAAGTGCTTGGTAACACCTTTTCTAGATTAAGATTGATAACTTACTTGCTAGAGGCTTCGAACCACCATCTACTATGTTTTACCTTGGTAATTTGTCTGCTAGATACTTGGTAACATGTTTACTAGTTTTATGATTTGGTAAGTTACTTGCGAGGATCTTGATAACATATTCGACTACTATTTTCGGTTGGTAACTTGTGTGCTATATACTTGTTAATAAGCTTTACTTTTTTAAGATCAGTAAGTTGTTTGCTAGGGGCTTGGTAACATTATCTACTATTTTTTAGCCTGGTAAACTACATGCTATATACTTGTTAACATGTTTACTAGTTTTAAGATTTGGTAATTTCCTTTCTAGGTGATTGGTAACATATTCTTCTAGGTTTTAGCCCTGATAACTTATGTGCTAGATACTTGACAACTTGTTTTACTAGTTTTGAGAGTGGTAACGTTCTTGCTAGGGGCTTGGTAACATTAGCTACAACTTTTAGGGTGATAACTTATGTTTTAACTGCTTGGTAACACCTTTACTAGATTAAGATTGATACCTTACTTGCTAGGGGCTTCGGAACACCATCTACTTTGCTTTACCTTGATAATTTGTTTACTAGATACTCGGTAACATGTTTACTAGATTTATGATTTGGTAACTTACTTGTGAGGAGCTTGATAACATATTCAATTAGTATTTTCGGTTGGTAACTTGTGTGCTATATACTTGTTAATAAGCTTTACTATTTTAAGATCAGTAACTTGTTTGCTAGGGGCTTGGTAAGATATTCTACTAGGTTTTAGCTTGGTAACTTTGTTCTAAATACTTGATAACACCTTTACTAGTAAACACTGTTGAAGGAAGAGGCGGAGACATTGTTCCGTGCGTGGTATCCGTGCCCCTCGGACGCCAGCCACGGCTTCACCCTAGGCGTCAGTGGCGTGCTGGTCCCTGATCCTCCTCGGGCGCGAGACAGAGACTGGGGCGCACACGTGATGTAGCAATACACGTGTGGGGTCACCACCGAGCAGCTTCAACAGCCGGAAGTGGAACCGGCAAATGAGGACCACTACGACGCCGAGTTCCGCCGCATCCACGCCGAGCGGATGAACTCGTGGGATGGCTCGGTACCGACTCCCTTGGCGAGGGAGATGAACGTCCCCGGGCGCCACACATTATGGAGCGTGCCGGAGCGCACACTCCATGCCCTCATGGTCCACATCGCCGTCGGCCGCGAGCGCCTCGAAACGCCCCCAGAGTACTTCGCGTCGGCGCCGCCACCGATGAACAAATGGGAGCCAAGGAGGACCTTGTCCCTGACGTCGTCTTCCTCGCGCTCTTCCTGCTCCCGCTCGACGCCGTCATCGTCTCTCATGTCCCCTAGATTGAGCCAGGAACGACGCAGAGGAGTCGCCTTGGCGCCCTCGTCATCAACAATGGTGCCATCTCCCGCTCCGCCGCGCACCACTTATCAAGAAGGTGGAGGTGAAGCGATGAAGGCGCCGTCTACACTGATGCAAAAGTTAATCAACGCACAATAGTGGAACGGCTTCGCCGACGACCATGAAGGCAATGCTGCCACGTACCAGACGTCCATGAACGACGTCCCGTCCTTCCCCTGTCGAATGCGTGTGCGTGGACGCTCCAGGAGGACCTGGCGATCATCGGGGCGACCGCGGCCGACCTCGACGACAACAAAGACTGCGACGCCTTTACCACCGTCGCCAATGACGGCGGCGGGGCCGAGCATCCCATGCGGCAGCGACGACGGCAACACCGTCAAGAAGGAGGACTATGACGTCATCTGGCATTATCATAGATTATTTTATTTTTAGTTAAAATTTGTTCAAATTTGTTAAAATCCTAAGAATTTAACTGAAATTTGTTTGAAATTCAAGTTTGATTTTTTCCAATTTCTTTAGGGGTCGGCGAGTCGGGAGGGGCGACCCTTATTTGCATCGTTACGTCCACAACACCCCTTAGCGCTCATTCCGGCGCCAATTCGAACCGTCTATGGGGCGTCGAGTGGAGATGATCTAAGATAGCTAAGCCCGATCGGTATATCGGAGTAGACGTTTATGTTAAAAAAAAATCTAATTTTTTTTGCACTAGTTGGAAGTGAGATTTTTCCATCTCCTACCCCTTTTTATTTTACCCTAAAATATCACTAGCCCCAAAAGGGAATTAGTTTTTGACCGGCTGGTTTTCTTCAAGTAAAATAAAATCTATTCTTTGTTTTGCCGCAAAAAAGGGAAGAGTTGTTGCTCCTTCTGTTATTTAAATCGTGCATAAGAGAAACAAAAAATAGTCGACGTCTTGGGCGAAGTTTTTGGCGCGAGCGGCTTAAAGGGAATAGAATTATTACCAGCTTTAGGCGTTTCTTATATTCCCAGAACGGAAGCGCTACTTAGCTCTTTTCCTTTTTAGCATAAAAAACGTCCTGGTCGGAGACCGATCGATGGAATCGTTTCCATCGCGCGCTCGCAAGCTAGACGAGCCCTGGAGATCGGTATAAATAGAAAAAAAAACGGACCAGCCTAACCCCGCGGGATCGGTAAAAGAAACGGACAAGACTGAGTAGATCGTACTGTTTTTTTCGTGTTGGTGTGATGATTGGAAAATAACTCAGTCTACATTCCGAATCGAACTACAACAGCAACTCGGCTTGCACCGCGCTGCCTTGCACCGCTGCTAGCGCCGCTGAGACGTCCCATGCATGCACGCTGCTAGCGGTAGGGAGGGAGGGACCCCTCGGTGGACGCGAGCGCTGCTGCCCGACGCCTCGTCTTCGCCTGCTCCGGCAAGTGTAGCGATTGGCGGCGGTTCTGCGACGGCTGGCAGTGGCGTGGACGGTGGTGTGGTGCTGCTGCTGGCAGTGGCGGCCCTCGGCGCGGCCGCCGGCAGCAGAAATGCGGCTAGGTCCCGATCTGGGCTCAGATGGGCTTGGCAGGCCGCGGCAGAGCGCGGCAGTCCCTACGGCTGGCTGATGTCGATGGTTGAGGCGGAGCGCTGCGGTGGAGGTGGTTTCCGGTCGTTGGCATAGTGGTGGATGCTCGGGTTCGCTCTGGTCGGTTCGGCAATAATCTCGCGAGCAGCGGTCATGATCCGAACGGCGGCATTTTTCACGGCGACGGAGAGCCTAGGCGCGGCGGCTCGCAGGATGCTGGGCCTGGATGCCCAGTTCGGCCGGCCTCGTCGATGATTTCGTGTCTTATTCGTCACATTCGTCGGTGAAGTCGTGAGGGTGCCCGTCTGTCATCGACTAGACGTGGCGCCCAGGGTGGTCTTCACATTGCGTCGAGTTAGGAGGTGGCTCCGCGGGAGGCGGATTTGGGCCCGACGGCTAGTTCCGTTCGTGGCCTCAGCTCGTCGAGGGGGTGGGGCTGGTCGGTCCTCTAGAGGCGGTTGCGGGGTTCATGACTCATCGTCGGGCGAAAGCCTTGCCCTGGCCGTCGGTCTGGGCTGACGACGGCGGCGCCATTTAGCGTCGTGCCCTTCGTGAAGGCGTCGTGGAGGTGGTGATCTCACTTCTCCGCTCGGGTTCTCCAAGGGAATACCCAGATCCCACACGGGATCAGACGAGTGTGACGCTCCTGCATCGTTTGCCTCTTGGGGTCTCTTCTTGGACGTTCCACCGACCAGGGGGACTCGTGGAGTGAGTTGATGGTTGGTGGTGGCGAGATTTCGTCTTCGGCTAGGTGGTGTGCGGCCCTAGGGTCGGCGTGGATGCCGGAGAGGCGGCCTCGGGTTTCATCTCCGCCGTGTTGAGTTGAGGTGTTTGGGCGTCAACTTTGGTCGCTTAGGCGACTTGGTCGTCGGCTCATGTAGGAGCGCGGCCTTGGGGCTAACGTGGATGTCGGAGAGCCGGCTCCGGGTTGCGTTGAGTTTGCCTCCGCCATGTTTTCGTTTGAGGTGCTAGTGTCGGCTATGGTAGCTAGGAGCACATGGTCGTCGACTCAGTTTCGGGGCGCGGCCTTGGGGCTGGCGTGGTGCGTTTTGTTGTATGGTTTTCGGCCGGTTTTCCTTATAAAGTGTTCAACTCTTTTCGACTTTATCAATCAAAGGCATTGCCGGTGATGGATTGGGTTCCAACAGGGTAAATGATTTACAAAGTTCTTATACGTTGTACTCCCTCCGTTCCATATAGATGACTTTGAATTGGATGTATCTAGACATATTTTAGTGCTAGATACATCCATTCCAAAGTCATCTAATATGGAACGGAGGGAGTATGATCTTTTTTCATGTCATGTAGGTTACCAAATTTATTGTTTCGTAAATTCATTCAGTTCAGGCTAGCACTTATTTGTTCTTCTCATATGAAAGCTTCTAAAATAAATTTTAATTCTTGAGGTGCTTTTGCTTTTCTTAATCATAAGATTGGGCGTGAAGTGGGCGCAAGACTCATCGTGTAGCAAGGATTAAACATGAGAAGGTTTTTGCATGATAAGGGGCCTTCAGGAATCATGACACAATTACCCGCGGTTGAACGAAATCATGGTCTTTTGATTAAAGCAAGAAGTTATGTCCACCTAAATGTAGGCCTTTTGTTTTTTGAACATGTCACGAACAAGGTTGTTCCATTTTTATGTCAGTCGTCACAACTTGGTATAGCTCGAGCATTTCTTTTTAAACATGTGATAGAAAGGTCATTAGTCATGTTGGTTGTACTCTATTCATGATCTGATAATCAAGGCGAGCTCCGTTTTAAATCTGAAATGTCTGTGCATTTTATCTAAATAATACTCCCTCTGTATCAAAATATAACATGTTTTAGTGTTTTCTAGACAACATGCATCTAAACACGTCTTAGTGTGTAGATTCATGTGTATCTTACACTAAAACACATCTAGGTATGTATAGTTTAGGAAACATTAAAACATTTCACATTTCGATAAATAGGGAGTATGTGATATAAAGCCCAAAGGCATTTTCTGTTAGTATCATTTGTGTTATATAAAGGTTAGAAGCTTGAAACTATTTGTATGATTTTGTGACACTATAAATTTATAATTTTTTCTATGATTGTTGTCCTGAGAGCTTATCCTCTTCCGAAAAGTATTGCTTACTAATTGTGTAATGCCCAACAATTATAGGTTGAGTTCCAATCTGATCCACTCTTAAAAAAATGGAGGATTCAAGTATTGCTATATAGGAGTCCTTTTTATTTTGAGACATGGAGATTAGCCGGATGCATTTTTTAAGGTACTTGAATATTTTTTTGAGATTAGATAAATTATAAATTCTTGTGCTTGAAAATGTTTCGCACTATTTGTATTGATCATGATGTGGTTTGACCGTAGACGACAAATGAGATATTTTAACTTTGTAGTTCTCTATATAAAGCACGATTTTGTAAGGTTGGCTAGAATTTAAGCATAATTTTGACAAACAAAGTATGAGGTGTCCTCATTGGATTACCGTTTCAAAGACGGTTACAGTGGTGAACTATATATTGTACTAGGAATACTAGTCTTATTTTTGCCGGTATTGTACCCATATAAATCCCCCTGCTATAAATACAAGAGCCGGCCCTAGTTTGGGGTTGTGCGTTTACTCTCCAAACCCTAGCTCTTGTTATTTTCATCCACGGTATACTTTCTACCAACTAACTCATATTTAGTAGTCAAATTATTGGTCAAAGTTAGACGGGAGTATTTAAACTATTATACATATTAAGGGGTAGGTATTTTTGAAAGTTTAATAAATATTTGTGGATTAGTCAATACGTGCATACATACACGGTTACTAGTCATAACAAAAGTTGTCGTCTGACGTATTTTTGTGCTAGCACATACGGACGTCAGCAATCTATATAGAGATTTCTACTTATGTGCCCTACTTGGATTAGTTTTCCTCACTGGTGCCCAAGTGTCGCCACGCTTCACTCCACTCGAGCCTCCCGAGCGGCTGGACGAAGTATTTCCATCGAGTCAACTCTCTTTGACCGACACTGCAACTGTGACTGTGGTTTCGTTGATGAGTCACACGGTGTGCGAACTAGTGGTCTCTCTCGTCCACCGCCTTAACTCTAAACTAAAAGGGAGCCTCCAACAACTGCAATCGAAGAACACCGGCCTTTTCTCTCCATCTTCTCCTCCGAAAGTTTCATGGAGTAGCCTCTCTAAACCGCTGAGCCCAGGCTTGGAGGATATCCAGGTCTCGACATTGCCGGACTCGGTGGTGCACTCGCCTTTTAGCCTCGAGCCATGTACGAGGAGGAGCAGACGTAGCGGGAGGATGCGAGGGAGGTGGAGGATCAGTTCCTCAAGGAGCACTGGTTACCCGAACTAGAGGAGAAGAATAATAATAATAAGAAATAGAAGAAGAGAATGGCGATGCCTCCTACAATGACATGGCGCGTGGAGATCTTCCACCATAATCTCTGGTGTACGAGAATGGGGCATCGAAGTCCCGGACAAACCCTACTCGTACGAGGAGCATGGGTTGCTTACTGGGTTGCGTGTACGGGAATTTATAATTTCTTCCATGCATGTTACGCAATCGCCAAGACCTATCTATAAAGATACAAATGAATAACAATTCTAAGATATAGTTAGTGGATCGTGTACCGATCACTGTAGAAGCGGAAGAGGTGTTGATGACGATATCGATGAAGTCTGTAGAAGATTCTCACGCACTAACCTGTGGGTGAGAATGTTGCCGACTCCTCGTATCTAGCACCATGATCTAGCAGAGTGAGGGTCTCACGTGTTACCCCTCTGAGAGTATGCACACATACGCCAGTGCTAATTCTGCAACACTTGTACATGAAGGTGGAATTCTCAGCACATGAGAGAGAGAGTAATTAGAAGCTAGATCTAATTGTGAGAGACACCTCAAACCCCCACCCCCCCCCCCCAATTAGAAGAAGATCTAATTCAATTAGACATGCTCTAATTAGAAGCTCTAATTAGACCCTTTAATTCTACTAGAAAAAGAGAGAGAGAGAGAGAGAGAGAGAGAGAGAGAGTGAGAGAGAGAGAGAGACTTTCTCACAAAATTATGATTTATCTCTAGGCTTGGAGTATGGGTGAAACACTGAAGACTCCAACACGGAAACTGGAGCGGAATCAGTTGGAGATCGGTATAAATAGAAAAAAAAGGACCAGCCTAACCCCGTTGGATCGTTAAAAGAAACAGACAAGGCTGAGTAGATCGGTAAAAAAGGAAAAGGCTTAAAAAGGATTAGCCTGAGTAGATCGTACTGTTTTTTTCATGTTGGTGTGATGATTGGAAAAGTGTTACGGAACCAACGTGTAACGTGACGGGTGGGCCCACGTTTACTTGCCCTCTCCACGATAAGTGGGTGCTTATCCGTCTAACCCATCCCCCATTATATAAGGAGGCATTGTACGTAGACTTGTTAGACAAAGAAGAGAAAAAAGCAATAAAGAGTTCCTGTGCCCACACCATGTGTCTATTTTTTCTTTCCTGTTCGTGTGTTGATATGTTCCTTCGTCTATATCGCCGTCGTCGCACACCCTCAGGACTGGCCAACCGGCAGAGGTTGTGTAACACGTTATCAGCAAGTGTCTCTCCGTCGAGACTGCACCGAGCAGGTTTTCTGCAAAAATCGCGAAGGTATAACTCAGATCTGATCGCAAAAATGGAACCGTAACGAAATTTCCTTTCCATTTTTCCGTTTTGCGTAATTTTTAGATCAGATTTGTAGTACGGATTTCTCTCCCGAGAGCTGAGCTGACGAACACGTCGCCGACCAATGTCGATGCTCTCGGATTCCTACGAGATTTGTTAACTGTGTTACAGAGAGTCGGTACGGACGTGATTCAGATTATCACGGTACCGCCGCAAATGCACCGGTTGTGCAATGCGCCATCGTAGTTCCGGATGAACACGATGATGATTGTGTGGTTTCCAATTTTTTTCTGTCCTCGGAGTTGCAAACGACAACACAGCCCCGGTGGCTGTACGTCATGGCCGTGCTCGCGCCCAGACGGCCGTCGCCGTGCGCCGCCTCGCGCACTCGCCGCGCCGTGGCCCTGCTGGCTGGCGCCCACCCCGGCCGCACACCGGCACGTTGCGCCCACCGCCTTGAGCTCGGAGCCGGACGGCCGCCGCCGCCTCTCGTGCTCGGCCAGACCATGGTCGCCCCGTCGCCGCCCCCCATCCCTATGCTCCGGACGGCCCCGCCGCCCTGAATCCCGACGGCCTCGAGCCCTGAGGCGGCCGGTCGCCGCCGCGACCTTGAGCTCTCTGGCTCGGTCTGCGTGCGCGCCGCCGCTCTGGGGTTCGGCCGGGCCGTGGCCGCCTCCGCCGTTCCGCCTCTCACCGGCGCCGCCTGCTGCGTGTGCTCCGCCGCCATGCGCACGGGATGGAGCCCGGAGGCGTCGCCGCCGCCGCGACCTGAGCCCCTGGGTCGGTCAGCGCGCGAGCAGGAAGCCGTCCTAGGGTTTTTTTTGGCTGAGCCGCATGCTGGGCCCCTGCTGGGCCACGACCGGCCCATGGTCGGTTACCCTTTGCCGAAAAAAAGGACGCGGATGGTGTGCTGGAAGCTAGTGGGCTTAGGCTTGATTTCGGCCCGTTTTTCGGCCTGCTGTCGATCTGGGCCGGACCGAATATGGCCTGTGCTTGAAAACTTACGTTTTAGCACACAGATTTTTTCAGAATTGCGTACTTTTTATTCCTGCTGAATAACTTTACCTGTAAAACCTTGAATAATCTGTTTTTGCAAAAATTGTATCTTTGGGCATTAAATAAATTTGAGAAGTCATTTTTAGGGCTAATTTTCACGTTTAGAACGCGCGTAGCATAATATCTCTTCATACATGCTTTTATATCATGTTTTACTACCGTAACTAATTGTTTAATTCATAGTAGAGCACTGTTAGCATGTTATTTAAATTTTGGAACGCCGTCATATTGAATTTTTGTATCAACATCGCTTTATGCAATCGATTACCTGCTGTAATCTGATACATGTTTGCATAAATCGCAGATGGCCGGAATCATGAACCGCGAATTCGAGGAGTTGGCTCAGACTGGGCTGAACTATATTTCTTGGGCCTCGGACGTGGAGATCATCCTCGAGGGCCGTAAAATCAAGGGAGCGCTGGTCGCGGGGACCCCGACGGCCCCCAGCACCACGACTGCGGCAGAGAATGCGCAGGCACTGCATTTCCTCCGCCACCACATGAGTGCGACGTTGAAAAACGAGTACATGGCTGAACGGAGTGCTTCAACCCTGTGGGCCGCGCTTAAAGAGAGGTTCGCTAGGTTGAAGTACCACGTCAAGCCAAAGGCGGAGGGGGATTTGTTGCATCTGAGGTTTTACGGACCACAAGTCGGCGACGTCGTTCAATTCCGTGTTACATGTGATTTGTGCGAATCTCGAAATGTGTGGTACGAAAATCACAGACGAGGAGAAGATAGAGAAAACTCTCTCCACCTTCCATCCAAGTAACCTCCAGAATGCGCGGAACTACCTCCAGGAGAACTTCACGCAGTACTCGACGCTCATTGACGCCCTCCAGGTGGCTGAGGCGCAGGATGAGGTTCTGAAGAAGAACTTAACCTCGCAGCCTTTTGGAGGGGGCCCAAGCCAGGAAGCTTATGCCGGCGCCTACAAAGTGCGCCAGCCAAAGTTCAAGCAGCGCGGCAGAAAAGGCAAAGGCAAGAAGGGACCTAACCACCCCCACCCGGCCAAGGAGCAAAAGGCTGGTAAGGGGGAGGTGAGGCCCCAAGACTGCTTTCGCTACGGATCGAAGCTTCACTTCTCCATGCAGTGTCGTGCTCCCAAGCACGTCGTGGACGCCTTCAAGGCCAAGAGAGCGCATGAGGCGCACCTTGTCCAGATGGAGGCACCACCGGCGCCCGTGATGATTCCCACGCCCCCCGCCGCGCCCGTCGTGGCGTACACTGGGGCACCTGTGGCGGCACACGTGGAGGTTCCCACGAACGCCACCGTGTCCATGGAGGTTGAGCACACCGTGTCCCCTCCAACGCCAAGTTGGACATCGCCGCTGCCGCCACCATGATAGCCATGGAGGAGAAGCTTAGCGAGATGGAGATCTCGGCTGAGCTGGATGGTTACCTTGTGGACTCCATCTGAACTCCGCTCATTTATTCATGATTCTTATGGCAATAATTTGATACAATTCCTTCGATTTGGTTGTAAGCTCTACGAGAGCAACATTATTTGTTTCCTTAAACATTTATCGGCGATTGGATGACTTCGTCATCATTCATTTATTCCATCATTTAATAGAGATAAGTATGTTATGTTCTGAAATATTTGCATGTTTAATTATTATTACTGTAGCATCTTCCTCGCTCACGTTTAATAATTAGACACTACGCCCGAATGGAGAAAACGTGCCTTGCCGATAGCGGTTCCACCAATACCATTTTGAGAGATACAAAGTATTTTGAGTCCATCAAGAAAATTCCAGGGAGTATTAGGACGATCGCCGGCTGCGGTCCTCATATAGTTGGCTCCGGACGAGCCACTATAACACTCCCATGGGAACAATTTTGATAATTAATGATGCATTGTTGTATCCGGAAGCGACTCGTACTCTCTTGAGTTTTAAAGACATTCGTGTTAATGGGTTCCACATTGAGACCCATGATGATGACACCGGTAAGGAGTACCTACTCATCACGAAACGCGATGAAAATGGTAAACATGTTGTCGAAAGGCTTTCTTCGTTCGCTATAGGGTTGTACTACACTAAGATAGTAGCACTGCCCATGTAAACTACCCTTAAAACTGTTTTTAGAAGCTTTGAACTATTCTGCCTTTGGCACGATACGTTAGGCCATCCCGGTCTTACGATGATGAGAAATATAATTAACAACTCTAATGGTCATAATGTTAATGTGAAAAATTTCCCGAATCCTGACGACTTCGTGTACTCCGCATGCGCTAAGGGGAAATTAATTATCAGACCATCGTACCTAAAGGTGAAGGATGAAATCCCCGCGTTCTTGGAACATATCCAAGGGGACATATGCGGTCCTATTCAGCCACTGTCGGGTCCGTTTAGGCACTTCATGGTGCTCATTGATGCTTCCTCTAAATGGTCCAATGTTAGCATGCTGTCAACAAGGAACCATGCTTTTGCAAAGTTGATCTCTCAGATCATACAAATGAGGAATAAATTTCCTGATCATCGTATTAAGTCTATTCGAATGGACAAAGGAATCAAACTTGAGCACTCTGTACCGCACGTCCACATGCAAAATGGACTTGCGGAGGCATTGATTAAGAGAATTAAATTTATTGCCAGACCGCTCCTTCATGGTTGTAATTTACCAACTACATGTTGGGGTCACGCGGTGTTACATGCTTCCAACCTCATCAACTTTCGACCATCGGCCTACAACATCCATTCTCCTATGCAGCTTGCGTAAGGGTCGGCACCGAAAATTTTCCAACTTCGTAGGTTCGGTTGCCAGGTATATGTACCAATACCACCCCCTCATCGAGCAGCAATGGGACCGCTCCGTAAGTCGGGGATATACGTTGGTTATGAGACTGTGTCCATAATCAGGTTTCTGGACCCTGCGACAGGTGTCTGTCATACGGCTCGTTTCGCTGATTGCATTTTTGACGAGGATCTTTTCCCGACTTTAGGGCGAGATAATCAACCCCTTGATGATAAAAGTCTAGAACTTACGCGGCAAGCCATGGGGATCCACGCTCATAACCCGCGCACTGCTGATTCTAATAGAGAAGTTCAAAAGATAATAGGTTTGCACTCGTTGGCGAATCAACTGCCTGATCACTTTAGCGACTTAAAGACTGTGACAAAGTCGCATGTGCCTGCGCGCAATGCATCGGAAAGGGTTGAAATACCAAAGAGAAATCATGGTACACCGCTCCCGTTCTTAGGCCTAAGAGGACGAGGAATCCGGTTTCTCAAATCCCAAGTACCCGGGAATGCCCGAAGAAAAAGGATAAGATAGATTTATTGCAACCTACCCCTGCAAAGGGGAGCCAATTGAGACCTGGCACAAGTACGGACGTTTCTGTGCACGAAATTTCGGACTTGAATTTTCCTACTTCGGAAATACCCAGCGAAGATGTGTGCGCACACATCGGAGCGGGAAAGCTAAAGGACCTTGCTCCCGGAATGGGAAATCCGGTGGAGGAAGGGAATGTGCCTGATGCACTCCATGACGAAATGGCCATTAATTATATTAATTCGGGCGAGTCAATTACTCGAGCTATGGCAAATGTCGACATTTATTTTGCCAAGAAAATTGCCTCAATCATAGATCTTGACCCAGAGCCTAACACTCTCGCTGATTGTAAGCAAAGGTCGGATTGGAAAGATTGGAAGAAGGCAATAACTGCTGAGTTATTTTCTCTCAACAAAAGATAGGTGTTTGGACCTGTTTGTCTAACTCCTCCCCATGTGCGCCCCGTTGGCCAAAAATGAGTGTTTTTCTGAAATAGGAACGAAAATAACGAGGTAGTAAGGTACAAAGCAAGGCTCGTTGCTCAAGGTTTCTCCCAGCGACCAGGTGTCGACTTCGAGGAAACTTACTCCCCAGTCATGGATGGAATTACCTTTAGATACTTGATCTCAATGGAAGCAAACTTGTACTTGACAATGAAACTTATGGATGTATTCACCGCTTACCTTTATGGTAATTTGGATTCGGACATATACATGAAGGTACCCGAGGGTATCCCTGTTCCGAACCAAGATAGATCTAACAGAGGTTTATACAGTGTTCAGCTTAAGAAGTCACTGTATGGACTTAAACAGTCAGGTAGGATGTGGTATAATCGTTTAAGCGATTTCCTTCATCAGAAGGGCTACACGAGCAATGAAGATTGCCCATGTGTTTTTATACGGGGATCACAACATGGTTTATGTATTATCTCGGTGTACGTGGACGATTTGAATATAATCGGTACACCTGAGGATATTGAGGAAGCGAGTTCCTACCTGATGTCGGAATTCGAAATGAAAGACTTAGGTAAAACCAAGTTCTGCCTAGGTTTGCAACTTGAACATTCCCCCTGCTGGGATCTTAGCGCACCAGTCTGCCTACACCCAGAAGGTGTTGGAAAGATTTGGATTTGATAAGGCATATCCTTCTAAGACCCCGATGATTGGGAGATCTTTACAGCAGGATAAGGACCCGTTCAGGCCTAGGGGGAGGAATTTCTGGGACCAGAATTCCCCTACTTGAGTGCAGTTGGCGCACTCATGTACCTCGCGAATTGCACATGACCGGACATTGCGTTCGCTGTCAATTTGCTTGCTAGGTACAGTTCTGAGCCTACCAAGAGACATTGGAAAGGCGTTAAGGACATCTTCCGATACCTGCAAGGGACCAAAGATCTTGGCTTATTTTATCAGAGGAATCAAGACCTCACGGTCGTAGGCTATGCTGATGCTGGGTACCTATCAGACCCGCACACATCCAAGTCTCAGACTGGATATGTTTTCCTTTGTGGTGGAACCGCTGTTTCCTGGAAGTCGTCTAAGAAAAGCCTAGTGTCTACTTCGATGAACCACTCGGAAATCATAGCACTATATGAAGCATCACTTGAGTGTGTATGGCTTCGACGGGTGATCGGTCACATCCAGCTGTCATGTGGACTGAACACCGTACAAACCCCCACTATTATCTATGAAGATAATTCCGCTTGTGTTGCATAAGTTCAGACGGGTTATGTGAAGAGCAATCTCACGAAGCATATCAACCCCAAGTTCTTCTACGCACATGAGTTGCATAATTTGAATGAAGTAAAGATCTTACATACTAAGTCGTGTGAAAATCTTGCTGATTTGTTCACTAAATTATTACCGGCATCTTCTTTCGAGAGATGTGTTTGTGGAATCGGTATGATGAGACTTAGGGAGATGTAAGGTCCAGGGGGAGAATCTTCACAAACTCATCACTAAAACCTCGGTCCCGATGATTGAGTACTTGACTTAATAGTTAAGTGAAGTTGTACTCTTTTTCCCTTTAGTGAGTTTTTATGAAGTTTCTCACATAAGGTTTTTAACGAGGCAATTCGTGCAACATAGCAAAAGTATACCATGTGCTTTTTCTCCATGTTTTTTCCACTAGGTTTTTCGGAGTTTTGAGGCATGGCTATACGGATAAAACCCAAGGGGGAACCAACGTGTAACGTGACGGGTGGGGCCACGTTTACTTGGCCCTCTCCACGATAAGTGGGTGCTTATCCATCTAGCCCATTGAAAATGCACTATGGTCAACAAGAGGGGGGGTGAATAGGTTGACTACCAATTTTTCTTTTCTTTTCCTTTTAGTGGGGCTAAGCAAGATAAGATAAGGTTCTCTAGATGTGCAACTAGGTGAGCAACCTATGTGGACAAAGTAATACACGCAATGGAAGTAAAGCGTAAGGAAGTAAAGCAAACAACAAGTGTAAACAAGGAGACAAGGATATGATTCCCATAGTTCCTTCTCAAAGAGAAGTACGTCTACGTTGGAGAGGTGGGGAGCCACCTAGGCGCTCCTCAATAGCACGGTTGTGCACACCTTGTTCTTCTTGAGCTTCTCCGGCGAGGGAGATTCTCGTTTCCACTATGAGGTCGACTTGAAGGCATTGACCAAACCTTTACAAGGGCTTGAGGTCACTCCACAAGATGGATGGAGGCTCTCAAGAAATCCGTAGCTTCTTGCAACAAGGTGGAAACTACAAGCATGAGATCTACTAAGGTTTCTAGGCCTCAAGTAGGATTCTAGATCTACTAGGTTGTGGTGGATGGATTTGAGATTCCTTTGGTGGAAGTGTGGATCTAGGCCTCCTCTAGCTCTCCACCAAGTATGGGAGTGATTGGGTGGACGGAGTGGGAGATCTAGGTGGTTGAAGCTTTCATTAATGGCTAGGAGAGAGAATGGGAAAAGCTTAGCATTTAAGAGGTAGGGGAAGGGGTATTTATACCCCTTTCATTTAAGAGGCCGTTGCAGTCCAGGAGCACCGGAGGCTCCGGTGGTTTCACCGGAGGCTCCGGTGGTCTTCACTTTGTGCGCGCTGGCACAGCGCCCCAGCTCCCCTTTGGTGAGCCACTGGGGCGGAGGCTCCGGTGGCGGCTGCAGAGGTTCCGCCCACCGGAGGTGCACCGGAGGCTCCGGTGGAACTTCCGCTCTTATCAAACAGAGCAGCAGTTTGGCGGAGCCTCCACCGGATCCCCACCGGAGGCCATTTGCACTGGGCCAGGCGAGGGCACCGGATGTCCACCGGAGGCTCCGGTGGAACCTCCGCTCTTCTCAAACAGAAGGGCACTTTGGTGGAGCCTCCACCGGAGGCGCACCGGAGCCCATGTGTGCGCAGGCCCAGGGCTGGAGGGTGGCGGAGCCTCCGGTGGATGTGGCGGAGGTTCCGCCCACCGGAGCTCCACCGGAGCTTCCGCTCATGGGTCCGCTCTTTTGCTCCAGAGAGGGGTTTGGGCGGAGCCCACACCGGATTCCCACCGGAGCCTGAGCGGAGCCTCCGGTGGATTCACCGGAGCCTCCGCTCCTGCACAGAAACAGTTTTCTGGATCCCTTTCTCCTTGCACTATTCATATCAATCCAATACTCGCCCCATAGTTAGTGGATTTGATTTAACCTGGGCATTTTCATCTACTGAACAAACATTAGATCAAATGGATATGTTGTCATATAATTACCAAAACGGACGATGATCTTTCATTCTCCCCCTTTTTGGTAATTGATGACAACGTAACTATTTGCATGATTACAAACACAATGTGAACGGAGCTCCCCCTAAAGGTTGCTCATTTCATATTGAGAGAATTTAGGCATGATATATAAGAATAATATGACAACGATATCACACAACACATATAACACATAAATAATATGATACGAGGTTCGCACAAGCATAATATGACGAGGTTCGCGATAGATAGGAATAATGTAAACAAACCGAAGTTCCAAATGATCCAATAAGAAACCAAACTCCCTCAAGCAAAATAAAATATGCAAATCAAGAAGCTTGATGGAGACCCATGCAAATGCCCGTTCCTAATATATATCTCCCCCTTTGGCATCAACATACCAAAAGAGGGAGACCAAGAGGCTAACGTCCCAAATCACTCGGAGGAGGCTTCCAGAGACGGAGAGGGAGCACGGCGGTGAGAGCTAGTGGCTTCGTCTCCTTCTTCCTCGGACCACTCAATGAGCTTGCCCTTGGAGTCCTTTGCTTGCCAGTTGTCCCAATCTGTGATGCTATCAAGAGCCGGGGATTCAATGGAGAGGCCTTCCTCACGAAGACGTTGACGAGAATCTTGAGCTTTGTTGCGGTTCTTGAGTTCCCTATCATAATGTGCTTCCCATTGATGTTGCTCGATCTTCTTGTTCAAACGAAACACTTTCTTGAGAGCTCTTGCAATCCATTTGAAAGCATTGCTATAGGGAGGAGGTTGAGATGGACCGCCCTCTTCTTCTTCCTCATCAACAATGATGCGAGGCCTAGCCTTGTGCTTGCGAATGGCGGGAGTGGGATGCACAACGGGTTCCGTGTGATCTTTCATGAGAAGTCTCTTTTCCGTGTGAGAGATCCAATGCTCATCATCAAGAGGTTCATCCGGAAACTTTTCATTCCACACGTGTAAGATGATCTTCATGATGAATGGCCCAAAGCAAGCATTCTTGCGGTTGACAATGGTATGCCACAACTCATTCCAAATATAGTCAAGCACATCAAGCTTGCGAGGAGTGTCATCCATCCGGTGTTGATGAGTAAGGAGCATTAGGTTCTTCAAGAAACCTTGAATCTCATCCACATTGCCCGCCTTTGGGTTGATGGTCTCTCTATAGATGCGCAACATGATGTCATATGTGGGATAGAGACCCTTGACGAACCCAACAACGTACTTCTTCCAATGATAGAGAGGAGTAAGTTCATCCTTGGGAAGTGACGCGGTGTTAATGGCGTGAACTCGGAACCATCCATTAGCAAATTCTTCTCCCTCAACAAAAGGACCAAAATCGAGGTATCCACCAAGAATGGTGCCAACATCTTTCCATGTGATGTCAAGTTGTCTCCCTTTGGTCATCCAAATCATGTTACGGTTGGTCTCATTGGAGAGATGAACCGTGGCTAGAAACTGACAGACAAGCTCTTCATCGAAATCTTGTTGAAGACTAATAATGGGACCAAGAACAAACTTGTGAATGAGCTCAAGGGCCTCCCCAAAGTACTTGTGGTTCCTTTCCATGTTCCCAAGGCTAATGGCGTGTTGAGGGACGACATTCTCCTTCGGCTTCCTCATCAAGATCTCACTATAGATTTGCCCTTGGAAAACGGTGTGAAAACATGGATCCTTACCCCAGAATTGTGGCATCAAGCGCTCACGGGCAATAGCATACGGGTTCTCACGCCTTTCCTTCAAGAACATAGTATCAGACATCTTGGAGGCGGTTGGTGCGGTGTTCTTCTTGGGCAAAGTCTTCTCGGGAGCCGCGTATCGCTTGCGCTTGCCTTGAGAGCTGTCAAGTTCTGCTTGAATCTCATCCACGGGTTGGGGCTTGCGGCGGCCGGTGGTCTTGTACCGTTGCCCTTTTCCCTTGGAACCGGAAGCATCTAAGAGAGAAAGCAAGAAGATCATGAAGAACGAGTAATGCTCGAGTCGGTAAAGCACGCACAAAACCAAGAAACCAAGATACACATGGTTTTAGGGTTGAATAATCTAGGGTTAGGGCAAACGAATCTTCCCTACAACCGCAACGATTCAAGCCTAACACGCATTATCTAGGTTGCTAGGGTTTGTACTTGAGAAATTCCACTCCTAAAACTCCAATTCCACGAATTTAGAGAGCAAGAACATGAACTCATATGCATCCCATCCATCAACTAGATGAGAGAGAGAGAGAGAGCACGTACCCGCGTCGTCCATGGTGAAAAAGGAAGGAGGGAAGGTTCCCGGGGCGTCCCAAGGCAAGGAGGAGGTCTCCCCGCGGTGGAGCTCCCAAATCCGGCGGCGAAAAGCTTGGGGGCGGTGGCGGTTCGTGAGGAGGAAGATGGGGGCGGGTGGGGGAAAGTGAGATTGGATCTCACTTACCCCCGCACGCCCAACACTTATCCACAAAAATTCCTGCTCCCTGTCCACAAAACTGCTCAGTTTAGGTCCGCTGCACCACTGTGGGCCAGCGGAGCCTCCGGTGATGTTCCGGTGGACAGGGGCCAGCGGAGCCTCCGGTGGATGCACCGGAGCCTCCGCCCAGCCTAGTTTTCGCACGCCAAGATTGTAAGAACAAGAGCATTACTATAGAATCAATGTTTTGGGCAAAAAGGGGGGGGGGCTTGGGTTGGAAAATCGTCACTGATATACGAGAGACATTACTCGAAGAGTTCGCAAGAGGCATAAAAGGTGAAAAACCGAACTCGTACGAGTTGTCAAGACGAAGATATGATACGCGTGAAAGATCCAAAACACACTAAAGGTTGTTGGCCGAGGCCACCATGTTTGAGTGTGTAACTTGGCACCACGAAGATATATCTTGGGTCCAAAATTACTACTCACAATTAAGCACAATGAGTCACAAATTGACTAGATATGCAATGATTGATTGATTTTCGCATAATAAGAGGAGTGCATACTCATGAGTTGAGTGGCGCTCCCCCTATTTCCATGCCTACACCTAGACTTGATAGCATGTATAATGAAGGTAGATATGCAAGGTTTCAAGTGAAGTTGGAAGAGTCGATGACATTTAGTTCATTCCTCAAAGCTCGAAATCTTGGTTCATCAAGGGCCTTCGTGAAGATATCGGCAAGTTGATCCGTTGTGGAGACATATGAGAGATCAATATCACCTTTATCAACATGATACCGAATGAAATGATGACGGATCTCAATGTGCTTTGTCTTGGAGTGAAGAACCGGGTTGTAGGCGATCTTGATAGCACTCTCATTGTCACAAAGAAGAGGCACCTTGTCAAAATGAATACCATAGTCCTTCAAAGTTTGCCTCATCCATAGCAATTGGGCACAACAACTTGCCGCGGAGATATACTCGGCTTCGGTGGTGGAGAGAGCGATGCAATTTTGCTTCTTCGAAGACCAACATACCAAGGAGCGGCCAAGAAATTGACAACCCCCGGATGTGGACTTCCTATCCGTCTTCTCTCCCGCATAATCCGCATCCGAGTATCCAATGAGTTGGAAGCTTGAACCCTTGGGGTACCAAAGACCGAAGTTTGGGGTATGAACTAGATATCGAAAGATTCGTTTCACGGCTTCCAAATGACTTTGCCTTGGGGAGGCTTGAAACCTTGCACATTTACCTACGCTATACATAATATCGGGTCTAGATGCACAAAGGTAGAGCAAAGAGCCGATCATGGAGCGGTATACCTTTTGATCTACCTCTTTCCCGTTAGGGTCGGGTTTCAAGTCGGTGGTCGTGGACATAGGAGTCTTCATAGGTTTGGCATCATTCGTATTAAATCTCTTGAGCATGTCTTGAGTGTATTTGGCTTGTTTGATGAAGGTCCCTTCATAATATTGATTCACTTCAAAGCCAAGGAAGAACTCCAACTCTCCCATCATAGACATTTCAAACCTATCGGTCATAAGCTTGCAAAACTCCTCATTGAACAAAGTGTTAGTAGACCCAAAAATGATGTCATCCACATAGAGTTGGCATATGAACAAGTCACCTCCAACCGTCTTGGTAAAGAGGGTGGGATCGATTAAACCAAAATTAAACCCGCGATCTACTAGAAACTCTTTAAGGTGCTCATACCACACACGTGGAGCTTGTTTAAGTCCATAGAGGGACTTATCAAGTTTATAGACATGATCGGGGTGGTTGGGATCCTCGAAACCCGGAGGTTGCTTGACATATACTAACTCATTAATGGGACCATTAAGGAAAGCACTTTTTACATCCATTTGTTGTAACTTGAAGTTATGATGAGATGCATAGGCAAGTAAGATGCGAATGGATTCAAGACGAGCTACGGGAGCAAAGGTTTCACCGAAATCGATACCTTCGACTTGAGAAAAACCTTGAGCTACCAATCTTGCCTTGTTGCGAATGACAATGCCATCTTTGTCTTGTTTGTTCTTGAACAACCATTTGGTGCCAATAACATTTTTGCAATCTTTGGGTCTTGGTACTGATTTCCACACTTTGTTGCGCTCGAAGTTATTGAGTTCATCATGCATGGCTTCAAGCCAATCTTGATCTTCGAGAGCTTCATATACCTTCTTGGGTTCAATGAAGGAGACAAAAGCATGAGCCTTGCTAAAATCCGCCAATTGCCTTCTAGTGACCACTCTCCCACGAACTTGTCCAAGAATCTTGTCCTCCGTATGACTCGCTCGTTCAAGATTCTCTAGCCTTCTCTTTGCTCTTCGTGCTAGTATCTCCTCCAAAGATTCCTTGGATATGGATTGAGAATCACCTTCTTCATCGGAGGCATGTTCATCTTCATTTTGTCCTTGATCAATGATGGGTGATGAATCACCACTAGGTTGAGCATTCTCAACAATGATAGAATCTTGATCATGATTGAGATGAGTTGCTTGGCCTTGGTCATTATCTTGCCCTTGATTGTTAGCTTGAGGGCTTGGTGCATCTTGTTGAGTATCTTGATCATCACTTGGTGTAGTCAATGGCTCCACTTGAGTGGGGTATAGTCCTTCTCCCTCCGTCATCCGGTGTCCCTCAATGGGGATTATTTCACCAATCCCCATTCTTCTTATGACGACGGGAGGAATTGCATCTCCTACAACACCATGATCTAAACGCCCCCCTTGGGAGCCATTATCCTCATCAAACACCACGTCTATAGCTTCTTCAACTTGTCTGGTGGACTTGTTGTAGACTCTATAGGCGTGAGCGCTTGTGGCATAGCCAACAAAGATACCCTCATAAGATCTAGTCTCAAATTTTGACAACCGTTTACCTTTCTTGCGAATGAAGCACTTGCAACCGAAGACCTTGAAATAAGATACATCCGGTTTCTTACCCGTGAGAATCTCATAGGGGATGTTGTTCAAGATCTTGCGAAGATATAACCGGTTGGTGGCGTGACATGCGGTGGAGACGGCTTCGGCCCAAAAGTTATAGGGAGAAGAGAACTCCGCAATCATGGTTATAGCCGCATCCATCAAAGTCCGGTTCTTTCTCTCCGCAACACCATTTTGTTGAGGGGTATATGGAGTGGAATATTGATGAGCAATGCCTTCTTCACTAAGAAAACCCTCAATGGTGTAGTTCTTGAACTCCGAGCCATTATCACTCTGAATCGCCAATATGGTAGCATTGTGTTGGCGCTCCACTAGAGTGATGAACTCGATGACTCTACTTTGAGTTTCACTTTTCCTCTTGAAGAAATACACCCAACAATATCTTGAATAGTCATCCACGATCACCAAGCAATACTTCTTTCCTCCGAGGCTATCATAAGATAGTGGACCAAAGAGATCTAAGTGAATGAGCTCGAGAATTCTTGTGGTGGAGATAGTCGTCTTGGTTGGGTGTAGTTCCCCATGTTGCTTCCCAAAGGTACAAGAGCTACACACACGATCTTTAGCAAACTTAGCTTTGGTTAGTCCTAGAACGTGATTGCCACTTTGGAGATCATGTAACATTCTCATATTGGTGTGGGCTAGTCGGCGATGCCAAAGCCACCCCACATCAACCTTAGCCATTAGGCATGTCGCGGCACACGTGTCTTCTTTAGAGAAGTCCACTACATACATGCCGTTCTCGACAAACCCAACAAAGGCTACTTTAAGAGATGTCTCCCAAGTGACAATCACACTCTCTTTATTAAAGAACGAGGTAAAACCACAATTCGCAAGTTGAAGAACGGACATCAAATTATAGCCAAGGGACTCAACAAGGAGAACATTCTCAATTGATAAATCATTTGAGATTGCCACCTTGCCTCGTCCCAATACCTTAAGCTCGGACTTATCACCAATAGTGACGCAATTGAGATGAGGTAGAGGAGGTTGAAGGTCACTCATTGCGTCACGGCTTCCGGTCATATGTTGGGATGCACCACTATCCACTGTCCATTTGTTAGACCCGGAAGCATTTCCCTACAAGAGATCAATTTCTTGATTTAGGTACCCATCCTTCAATGGGTTCTCTTTTGTTAGTCACAAGGGTCTTGGGAACCCAAATAGTCCAATGATAATCATCACCATAAGAAGTACCAACGTATTTAGCATAAACATGTCCATCTCTAGATTTCATAAGAACATAAGATGGATTATATTTTCCGGCGAAATCATTATGAGTGATGCTCCCCCTAGAGGTATCACCACCTATAATGGCGTTGGTCTCCTTCTCTTTGGTCACCTCACCCTCTTTCACAAAGACAACATTTTGAGAAGGAGAGGTGACATTCTTGGATATTTTCTTCGACTTGGAAACAAAACCAAGTCCCTCTTTTCCTTTCTTGGCACCTTGAGAGCTTATCACATCATTGAGAATTCTTTCCTTCCCTACATTGTTAGTCGTAGTAGAGGAGGTAGGCACAATAACAATGCTATTTGATGAAGATGCAACATGCTTATTAGATTGTTGAGCTAGGAGCTTGATTCGAGACTTGGCAAGTTTGTCATGAATTTCTTTAAGAGATTTAAACTCCTTTTTTAGTTTGTCATGTTCCTCATCAAGTTTTTGGTGAGCTATTCCTAGCTTCAACTCTTCCTCTTCAAATTCTTTAAGTAAGACAAGAGATTTGGCATGTTCTTTCGTAAGCTTGGAAAGAGATTTTTCGTTATCTTTTCTAAGCTTAGAAACACTAATAGCATAAGTCTCTTGTAGACTTGATAGTTTCTCTTCAAGAGAGGCCCTCATGGATCTCTCCTTTTCGAGAGCCTTGACGAGTTCGTCATCATGATTCTCATTGCTACCGCCATGGTTCTCTAAGGTCGTGATGATCTCCTCCTTCTCATCAATGAGAGAGTTGGCATCATCAAGTTGCCTTAGGAGAGCTTTTACCTTTTCTTTAGTTTCACCTTCAAGACTACACAACCAAGATCCTAGGTTCTTGGCCTCCTCGTCATCAACAATGTTTTCAACACAATCTAATAATGAGGGAGAGCTATTGATAATAGACTTAGAGGTGGAAGATATTACCGCGGTGGCTTTTGCCATGAGACATGTAGGTCGGATCGATGCCTTCTCATTGGGAGATTCAAATAGAGAGACCGATGAATAGGAAGTCGTAGCTATGGCGACATGAGCACACCTACGACTTCATCTTCTCCTTCATCTCCGGAGTAGTATGTTTCCAATGTGGGGCCTTCTTGAACATATAAAGCCCTTGGGATTCTTCTAGCGAGGTTCTTGTTTTGTGGAGCTTTGTTCTTGTCCTTGCGAACAAGCTTCCCTTCATTATCTTCTCTTGGCTCAAAAGGACACTCTTTGACGAAGTGGCTTGCACTTCCACAATTGTAGCATGTCCTTGGCCGCTCTGCTTTCTTCCTAAATATCTTGTTCCTTGAAGGTCTTGGGGCACCGGCTTTGTGAGCCTCCCATCTCTTCCAATACCCTTGCATGGCAAGAGCAATACATTTATGGGCACCCTTGTATGTATCTTCATAGTCCTCATCATCATCATCATCATCATCATCATCATCCACTTCTTCTATCTTGTCCATTGGTTTAGACTTCAAGGCGAGGTTGGGAGACTTTCCATGTCCTCTTGAGCGAGCAAGGGCATCATCTGCGCTCTTGTGAGATAAGGATATGGCTATGAACTCACTTAGCACCCCAATGGAGTTGAGGGAGTTGTAGTCGGATCTTGTTCAAATGCTAGTGGAGAGGTTCTTCTCAAATGGGGTTATGGCCTTGACAAACTTCCTTTTGATCCACTCATCGGAGATTTCCTCTTTTCCAAAATCTCTTAGTTGATTTCCAAGGGTGACAACTCTTCTATATAGCTCCTCGGGACTCTCGTCTTCAAGCATGACGAAGTTCTCGGATTTGTCGAGAGCAACATCATATTTTGATGATTGAATGCTAGCATTTCCTTGGAACAAAGAGTCAAGCTTATCCCAAGCTTCCTTGGTGGTCTTCAACCCGCGAATGTGTTCGAGATGTTCCCTTGGGAGAGCCTTTTGGATAGTCACGAGAGTGGTCTTGTTGAGTTGGAATTCCACATCCTCCCTTGGAGTCAAGTTGCTTGGATCATGAGGATGGAATCCATGGAGAATGCTTCTCCATAAAGCGGCGCAAGAACCTGAAATGTGAGACTCTTCCAAGAAGAGAATTCGTTAGTGTTAAGCATGGGAGGATTTCCAACATTAACCATGTGTGGCATTTGTTGGGTCGCGTATAGATAAACGAAAAACTTTTCCTACGCGGTACTCCCAAGATCTAGCCGAGGTAGAAGGCCACGAGTATTACCACTAGACGCGCAGGTGCGGATTATCGATGTAGCGCGTCTGGTCGGGGCAGTGCAGTCCCACGATCCGGTCCGGCCGATCCAATCCCTCGAACGTCGAAGTGCTGAACGTACAGCACCTCTGCCGGTATCCACACGTACGAGGAGGAGCTCCGACGGCGGACTGCTAGGTCCGGTGCGGCGGCTGGACTGAGTGGGGCTAGGGTTCCCAACGCATGGGAGAGTGGACTAACGTGCCCGCTGGGCAACCTGCGCCCCTCTTTATATAGCGTATGGTAATGGGCTGCACAACACTTGTGGCCCATTCCCTCTGTGAGTCCGACTCACTAATTCAGTCCATTTCCGGTTCGGGTCCAACCCAACCAATATTTGCTCCAGCTCTTAAGTGTGCGACCCTGCAGGCTCATGGCGACTTGGACACGATTGGAGTCCGACTCTCAATCGATCAATCGGTAGCGGCTCCTAGCAGAACGTGCCGACTCCCAAGTCCCATTGAGTCATGACGACATACCTTTCAATGTGATATTCATCTTAGTCCCTTTTGCCTCACGATATACTTTGTCGAGCTATAGGCGATTTATCGTCATCCCTTAAATAGCTCAACTCTCTTCTCGATCCGTGATATGTGATTCACCTGACTAACTCTTAGCCAACAGACACAGTTAACACTTAACTGAGTTGCGCATGGCCATGCTTACTGAATCATATCACTCGAGAGGGCCCAGAGAATATCTCTCCATTCGGAGGGGCAAAATCCCATCTTGATTATCCACATCACGCAGCTTGCTTCTCATTCGACCCGAACTCTGCCTTTATAGTTGCCTTGTCACAGAACAACGTTTGACAGAACCTAAGTCGGTGATCCACAACTAGGATTGTGCGACAACCTCAGGTCTAAGGATTACATTGATTGAGACGTGCAAATGACGACTTGATCGTTGCATCTCAATATGGGTCAGTCCGACTTGCTAAACTCTTTAGCCAAGTCCGTGAACGTTGGAATGGCATCACCATGCCCATGACAAGTGGAACTGTGTTATCAGCCAACACTTACATTAGTCTAGGGTGTGTGTCCAGCACAACCTAAATGACCAAGGACAATCTAGTATGAACAACATGAATACATGGTTCCACAATCGAATCACATATTCAATGACATGTATCAGATGTTCAAAACAAGGACAACTTAATAACTTTATGAATACAGTGGGAATTACATCATACATGATTGCCTCTAGGGCATATTCCCAACAGCATTGTGGCGATAGGGTGGATAGAATCGTAATTGGGAGGTGGTGGAACTTTAGAGTTAGACCCCGAACCGTTAGCCGATTGAGACTTGGAGCCCTCGGAGCTCACACCACCCTTAGCCTTTTTATCGGCTTTTGCTTTGGCTTTCTCCTTAGCTAAAGCGATGTTAGCTTCCATTTCGTCGATGTCCGGAATGGACTCTTCGTCCGAGCTAACATCGTTGGTGGTGAGAGGTGTTTCCGTGGACTCCTTGGTTCTCCCCATCAATACCTCCATAATTTTCTTGATGCTAGAAACCTCCATACTGACAGTAGAGCTAACCTTAGACAATTCGGTTTGGAGAGTTCCAACCGTGTCTTGTAGTTTAGATATATTGTCGGCCATCTTGGAGATTTCCGCACTAGAACTACCGGGGGCATTTTCATCGACCATTGTACTCTTAGGCGGTTAAGCCCTTAGTAAGAGCCGAGGCTCTGATACCAATTGAAAGTGCACTATGGTCAACTAGAGGGGGGGTGAATAGGTTGACTACCAATTTTTCTTTTCTTTTCCTTTTAGTGGGGCTAAGCAAGATAAGATAAGGTTCTCTAGATGTGCAACTAGGTGAGCAACCTATGTGGACAAAGTAATACACGCAACGGAAGTAAAGCGTAAGGTAGTAAAGCAAACAACAAGTGTAAACAAGGAGACAAGGATATGATTCCCGTAGTTCCTTCTCAAAGAGAAGTACGTCTATGTTGGAGAGGTGGGGAGCCACCTAGGCGCTCCTCAATAGCACGGTTGTGCACACCTTGTTCTCCTTGAGCTTCTCCGGTGAGGGAGATTCTCGTTTCCACTATGAGGTTGACTTGAAGGCGTTGACCAAACCTTTACAAGGGCTTGAGGTCACTCCACAAGATGGATGGATGCTCTCAAGCAATCTGTAGCTTCTTGCAACAAGGTGGAAACTACAAGCACGAGATCTACTAAGGTTTCTAGGCCTCAAGTAGGATTCTAGATCTACTAGGTTGTGGTGGATGGATTTGAGATTCCTTTGGTGGAAGTGTGGATCTAGGCCTCCTCTAGCTCTCCACCAAGTATGGGAGTGATTGGGTGGACGGAGTGGGAGATCTAGGTGGTTGAAGCTTTCATTAATGGCTAGGAGAGAGAATGGGAAAAGCTTAGCATTTAAGAGGTAGGGGAAGGGGGTATTTATACCCCTTTCATTTAAGAGGCCGTTGCGGTCCAGGAGCACCGGAGGCTCCGGTGGTTTCACCGGAGGCTCCGGTGGTTTCACCGGAGGCTCCGGTGGTCTTCACTTTGTGCGCGCTGGCGCGGCGCACCAGCTCCCCTTTGGTGAGCCACTGGGGCGGAGGCTCCGGTGGCGGCTGCGTAGGTTCCGCCCACCGGAGGTGCACCGGAGGCTCCGGTGGAACCTCCGCTCTTATCAAACAGATCAGCAGTTTGGCAGAGCCTCCACCGGATCCCCACCGGAGGCCATTTTCACTGGGCCAGGCGAGGGCACCGGATGTCCACCGGAGGCTCCGGTGGAACCTCCGCTCTTCTCAAACAGAAGGGCACTTTGGCGGAGCCTCCACCGGAGGCGCACCGGAGCCCATGTGTGCGCAGGCCCAGGGCTGGAGGGTGGCGGAGGTTCCGCCCACCGGAGCTCCACCGGAGCTTCCGCTCATGGGTCCGCTCTTTTGCTCCAGAGAGGGGTTTGGGCGGAGCCCACACCGGACCCCCACCGGAGCCTGAGCGGAGCCTCTGGTGGATTCACCGGAGCCTCCGCTCCTGCACAGAAACAGTTTTCTGGATCCCTTTCTCCTTGCACTATTCATATCAATCCAATACTCGCCCCATAGTTAGTGGACCTGATTTAACCTGGGCATTTTCATCTACTGAACAAACATTAGATCAAATGGATATGTTGTCATATAATTACCAAAACGGACGATGATATTTCACCCATCCCCCCATTATATAACGAGGCATTGTACGTAGACTTGTTAGACAGAGAAGAGAAAAAAGCAATAAAGATGCCCACACCCTGTGTCTACTTTTTCTTTCATGTTCATGTATTGATCTGTGCCTTCGTCTACATCACCGCCGTCGCACACCCTTGGGACCGGCCAGCCGGCAGAGGTTGTGTAACAAAAAGAACTCAGTCTACATTCCGAATCGAACTGCCACAGCAACTAGGCTAGCTACTCATCTAGAGCCTGCCCGTGCTGCCTTGCACCGCTGCTAGCGCCGCTGAGACGTCCCATGCACGCCGCTAGCGGTAGGGAGGGAGGGACCCCTCGGTGGACGCGAGCGCTGCTGCCCGGCGCCTCGTCTTCGCCTGCTCCAGCAAGTGTGGCGATTGGTGGTGGTTCTGCGACGGCTGGCTACGGCGTGGAGGGTGGGGTGGTGCTGCGGCTGGCCGTGGCGGCCCTCGGCGCGGCCGCGGCAGTAATGCGGCTAGGTCCCGATCTGGGCTCAGATGGGCTTGGCGTGCCGCGGCAGTCCCGAATGCGTGGCAT
Organism: Alopecurus myosuroides; assembly: GCA_028641055.1. Lineage (NCBI taxonomy): Eukaryota > Viridiplantae > Streptophyta > Magnoliopsida > Poales > Poaceae > Alopecurus > Alopecurus myosuroides. Next base: position 371,342,670 of record CM054058.1, on the reverse strand, counting down.
CTTCCTGATGCCGCGCCTTGGTGCTTCTTGGTGGGATTTGGTTAACCATTTATCTTCTGAATTCGAACCTAAATAACCATTTTATGTAAAAGGATACTATAGGTTAACCATTAGGTTAATAATGTTAGAAATGGTTAACCGTTGGTTATTTAGGGTCGAACCGCTTTTCTCGCGTAAAGGGAAATCTGTAGTACTCCAACAACCGAGCGCCGCTGTTATTCTAACAAGGCAGTAGAAGTTTCCTCGGTGAACTGAAATACTCCAAAAGAGAATTATGTGTGGCAAACATAACAGTAGTCAAAGAAGTACACACAGCTTGTTTCGATTGACACCAGGCTAAGAATTAGTACTTTTTGTCTCGATGAAAAATTTACCTATCAAGACGAATTAATATACAGAATTATACAGTCACATATTAGCAGAGAGGTGTGATGCAGAGCATATCGGCATCACGGATCCAGAAATTGCAGAGAGATGCTGACGCAGGTTCTAGGAACCTACGAGCTAGACTAGGAACTTGCAGGGCAAAAGAAATTGCAACCTTAGCAATGCTACTCGGAATCAGCACACAACCAAAGAAAATTGCAACCTCGACAATTAGGAGATCGGCGATGGGTGGCTCGTCGGCGTTAGGAGATGGGCGGCCGGGCGGGCGGTTCATCAGCGTTTGACAGAGGCTATTCGACAGAATGCGATTTCTGTGGTGCCTCTCTGCGGGACGCGCGGAGGCTGTTCGACAGAATGCGATTGAAGACTGTGGGTCTGACAAGCCACATGATGGTGGACTACGCCAAGGATGGGGACGCCTGTTCTGCGCGGGAGATCTTCGACGCGATGGCGGAGAGGGATGTCGTGTCGTGGAACTCGATGCTCGTCAGGTTGGGCTGTTTGCAGCGTTGCGGACCAAGGTCGCCGTGTCCTCGACGACGATGCTCAGGGCACTGTCGGTCGAGGTTGATTTCGTTGGCCTCAGGAGACTGTTCCGCCGGATGCCCGAGAGAAACCTGGTGTCTGGAACTGCGTCCTCTCCAGCTACATCCGGCGAGTCTTTAGCAAAAAACCACCACTTTAGAGCTAAAATTCCGGAAAACCACCACTTTACGTTTGAATTGCAAAAAACCACCACTCTAGAACTGATATTTTTCAAATCGAACTAAGCACGGATTGATAACGAATTGATGCCCAAACTGACGAGTGGGACCCACCCGTCAGGATGATGTGGCTTTTGTTCTAATTAAAAAAATGTCATTTTTGCTTTTGTTGATGACGGGTCAGCTCACCGGCTCCCTCCGAGCAGGAGGAGCCCGGCCATGGCTGCCGCCTCCCTGTGAGTCTACCCCCTCCCCGCCGTCTCCCTCTCTCCCCTCTCATCCCCTCCCTTCATTGCCCCAACTCTCCTTTCCCGAGCGGCGGGCCCTGCCCAAGTTACCTGCTCTATCTCCGTCGGCCTGGCTCCGGCGCCGTCGTCGGCGCCTCTCACTCCAGCCCTCGGCCACCTCCCTTGTTCGCCGTTCTGGCTTGGACGTCGCCCACCTCACCTCTCTGTCGTCCTGGCTCGGCCAGAGCACCCCGATCCAGTGCGCCGATGTGCTCCCAGCGGCCGGCGAAGAGCTCGGCATGAGGAGGGCCAGTCGGAGGACCGCCAGAGGACGGCGCGAGGAGGGCCTCGCTCGAGCACTAGGCTTGCATGTCGATCTGCTCTCCCGTGGTGGGCATGTCAACGGAGTGGTGAGTATGGTGCGAGGGATGCCCTGCCAGCCAGACTCGGAACTATGGAAGGTGCTGCTTGGAGGTTGCAGGGTTCAGGCCGGCCTTTGGTCGGCCAAGGAGGCTACGGTGAGCGTGACTCAGTCAGAGCTCGGAGGATGCTGAGTGCGACATCAAAGCGATCTCTTGAATACAAGTTAAAAAAGAAAACTAACCACTAACAGCCAGATTTGCAACAGTATCGGCATCAAAAAGCGCACGGGCATTACTTCTTGTTGTACCAACCGGGCTTCACCCCTTTCCATTACTTGAACGGAAATAACATTGTTCATTACAAATCAACCAACTGAAGAAAGGGGAGGGGAAGAGAAGCGGGTTGGGGCACCATCAGGAAACCCACTGCAGGCGTCCCCCGATTCGGAGAGACGTCGCCATGGGGCGAAAACCTGATGCCACCTTACACCGAACAAGTTCAGAATACAGTACTAAACCAAGTTAGACAGCCAACAAACTTGGGAAGATAGTCTAAACTCGAGAAGATAAAAGACAGGCACAACAAAGCCCGCGCCACCGAATTTTGATAGCAACAACGCCAGAGGACCACTCCGAAACTTAAGCACCAGTAATCATCAGCGTGGGCGCTTGAACTGCCAGCTCCCTTGCTCCAGCTTCTCCAGCAGCATACACCGCCGACGCCTTTTGCATCAGTTGTCTCGCTTTCTCCTTCAACAACACCCTGTCTTCCTCCTTGTGAAGCCCTGCCCAGTAAGATACAAGAGCAGCCACTACAAAAATTATCTCACAAGGCGATCGAAGGATATGACCATCAAAAGTTACTCTGTTCTTCGTTTTCCAAATCCCCCAGCATATAGCTGCGAGCCCAACCATATGAAATTGCTCAAACTGCGGCGAGTAAGCATAGAACCAAGCCATTGCCTGCCACAAATTCTTGGGCACCCGAGTTGCCCCAAACAGAGAACCAACCACTCCCCAGGTGCACTTTGCTACAGGACAGTCAAAGAAGAGGTGTTGCAAAGTTTCCAATTGCTTGCAAAAAGAACATACAGGAGAACCCAACCATTTCCTTGTCCTCATGTTGTCCCTGGTGACAATGGCATTTCTAAAAACCTGCCACAAAAAGACTTTAATCTTTAAAGGAATTCTCGAATTCTAAATCCATTTATTGTTAGACCCTGCCAAATGTTGCTCCAGCCAAGAATACATCGATCTGGTAGAAAAAAGACCATTTTTTTAGAGTTTCCAGGAAATAATATCTCCTTCCTCACTACTAGGAATTCTTCTAACTTTTTCCAAGATTCCTTGCCATTGAGTAAGCAAATCTTCTCGTAGAACTCTCCTAAAAGGTAACTGGAAGTCACAGTTTTTCGCCTCTTCAAAGGTACACTGTTGTTTTTGACAGAGGTCAAACAGCATGGGAAACTGCTCACCTAACGGTGGCTCCTCTCCAATTTTGTCAAGCCAAAACCGAACAATATCACCTTTGCCTAAACCCACCTTTCTCCCGGCAAAATAAACGTCCTTAACTTTCAATAAAGCTTTCCACATAGGAGAATCGTTAAATCTCATTTTAACATTTGCAACAGTTTTATTATGAAGATACTTTCCTCTAACAAGACTTTGCCAAATGCCTTTCCCCTTTTCTAATTTCCACCACCACTTGGTCAAAAGACTAATGTTCTGCCTCCTCAGATTTTTTATACCGAGCCCTCCTTTATTCCTCGATCTACAAACTTTCGACCACTTGACCGTATAATACCCCTTTTTTTCTTTGAACCATGCAAAAAAAACCTTCTTCTATGTTTATCAAGTCTTTCCAAGAAAGTTTTATTGAATAAAAACATAGACATTGTGTAGGTAGGCAAATTGGATAGACAAGTATCCACCAAAATAAGTCTCCCTCCTGATAAAGCAGTGTTACCAGCCCAAGCATCAAGTTTCTTAACAAATCTTGTATCTATATGATCCAAATCAGCATTAGTTAGTTTTTTAAATCTCACTGGCACCCCCAAGTATTTCATTGGAAGGCTACCAATCTGGCAACCATACAGCTCTGAATAAAATTCAGCTACAAGGTTATCACCACCCACCATGAACAACTCACTTTTTTGGAAATTTATTTTCAGTCCAGACATAAGCTCAAACAAAATCAACAGTAGTTTCAAATTCAAAGCTTTATCAGGGTCATGAGATATACACAGGATAGTATCGTCAGCGTATTGAAGGATTGCTACGCCATCCTCCACATGTTCCGGAGCCAAACCATTAATCAAACCATTTTTTTGGGCACGGATCACCGTTTTAGTAAGACATTCAGCAGCACTGTTGAAAAGTGCTGGTGAAAGGGTATCTCCTTGTCTCACTCCCTTTGCACTTTGAATATAGGGTCCCATCTTATTATTTATTTTAACTGCCACTGTTCCATTATAAAGAATTTTTTCAATCCACATACACCATTTATCAGAGCAAACTTTAGTTTTTAAGCAAGACAAAAGAAATTTCCAATTCACCTTGTCGTATGCCTACTCAAAATCAAGTTTGAGAAAAACTGCAGTTTGTTTTTTAACATGAGCATAATGCATCAACTCATGAAGAGCCATGATACCATCCATTATATTTCTTTTCTTGATGAAAGCATTCTGACGAATGCTCACCATTTTATCCATGAAAGGTTCCAGCCTACTGTTCAAAACTTTAGTAATTAGTTTGTAAACACATCTCAGCAAGCAAATAGGACGATATTGTGTGATTTTCTCAGCTCCAGACATTTTAGGAAGCAAAGTAATGATGCCATAATTCAACCTCTTAACATCCAAGTTTCCTTCATGGAAAGAATAAAAAAGTCTCATAATATCAACTTGAACCACTTCCCAACAGTGTTGGAAAAATTCAGCAGGCATGTTATCAGGCCCTGGTGCTTTGTTTTTCTTCATAGAGAATAAAGCTTTTTTCACTTCTTCAACACTAAAAGGTTTACACAGCTTTTCATTATCACTCTGATTCAACCGTTCATTATCTTCCCACATATCATTGCTAACATCAATGAGCCCTCCATGAGCAGGGCCAAAAAGTTCTCTGTAATAATCCGTGGCATGAATTAAGAGATTTTCAGTTCCCTCAATATTAATCCCATCTTTTTTCAGATTGAAAATGGTATTCTTCCGTTTCCTCCCATTGGCCACTCTATGAAAATAACTGGTGTTTTTATCTCCTTCCAATAACCACTTTTCATGAGATTTTTGATACCACTGTAATTCCTCATTAGCATACAGCTCCCATAGAGCAATGGATATTTCAGCTTTTCTATTGTATAAACTAGGCGACATTTCTCCCTCCTCCTCAAGACTTTCCAAATTGGTTAATTCCTCTTTTAACTCAACTTTTTTCTTCTTTTCATGCCCATAAGAATTTCCTCCCCAACCTTTGAGAATTTTTTTTGTTCTTTTCAACTTGATATTAATCATATCAATTGGATCATTAGAATTAACTCTTTTATCCCATTTTTTTTGAGCAACTATCAGGAAATCATCTCTTTTAAGCCAAGCAATATCAAAACGAAATTCTCTAGAGGTATTATTGATAGGAGAAGCCCCTCCAGTATCCAAAAGCAAAGCATTATGGTCTGAAAGTTCTCTAACAAGTTTTCTCACCGAAACCAAAGGAAACAAATCCTCCCAATCAGGAGACATAAGAAATCTATCCAACTTCTCAAGAGTTGGGTTATCCTGCTGATTGGACCAAGTATATAAACCACCATGCATATATATCTCTCTCAGCCCCAAAGTATGGATCACACAATTAAACAAATCAGTAGAATGAGTATGAATAAAATTGGTATTTTTCTCTCCACTGTGTCTCATGATATTAAAGTCCCCTCCAACAATATAAGGCATGAGCATACCATTGCAAAAAGAAGCTAGTTCAGCAAGGAATTCAGGTTTGAATTCTTCATGAGCCGAGCCATACACCACAAAAAGAGACCAATTGCATTTTTTAATTTTGTCCCACAACACAAAATGCATAATATATTTACCAATCTTACAAGCACTCACATCCAAAGTTTCAGTCTTGATACCACATAAAATACGCCCAGATTTTCCAACAGAAGGGCACCATTTCCAAAAATATTTATTTAAGGGATCAAGTTTCCTGAAAAAACTCTGTTTATAGTCTTTTTTCATTGTTTCCTGAATACCAATAAAATCCAGTGAGTAATCATGCATCATATCATTTATGCATGGCACCACTCCTTTTTTCCCCACTCCCCTACTATTCCAAATAACTCCCTTCATTTTAAACGATCAGGTTTTCTTTTTGTTCTAACAGATCTACCAGGAAGCATAGTAGACCTGCCATCTTCCAAGGAGGCCTTTTTACATTGACTTCTAGTCCTAGGTTTAGCAACAGGGATAGACACATGAACCAGACTTTTTTTTCCTAGCATACTTGGATTTTTTATTTTCTACCAAAATAAATCCTTGTTCTTCATGATTCTCCTCATGATCCCAATCCATACATAAAGGAGTGGAGTCTCCTACATTATTTTCAATATACAGGGTGCTAGCAGAATTGCTTTTATAAGCCTGTTTGTTATTCAACTCATTCCTAGCCCGATCAATTTCTCTAACCAAATTAATGACCGAAAAATCATCATCAGGAATATAAACTCCAATAAGAGAAGCAGTAAGCATTATATCTCTATTGGACAAAACATCAAAGGAATTATTATTCGAGGAGGATTGTTCATCAGAGTTACCTTCAAGATTCCTCTTCCTAGACAAGGCAGCTGCCTTATCCAAAACATTGACATGAGCTTCCTTCTGGATCCGAGTGCTGTACCTACTTTCATTGCCACTAGGATTCACTTCTGTAGCATTCCCAGCACCAATACCTTCTCCAGAATCCGGTGATTGCACCATATACTCAGGAGACCCAACCAGAGGAGAATTTGAACCATCAGAAATTTCAGTCACCCTTGGCAAGGAAGGCCACACAGTATCAGAACCAAGATTGAGAATATCACTTGTCATCCTCCCAGCAACAGACAAAGCCATCACGTGCTCAGGAGTTTTTTCTTCATTGGCTTTGTGAACAGGAACAAGCCACTTGTCAGCAACATTCACTTCCCTTTCCTGTAATTGCTCATTGTGAATCCTTGTCATCTCCTCAATAAGAAGTTCACCCCCTGTCCCACTGTACTCCTCAGATTCTTGTTCAGATATCACTGTATCCACATCAGCAGAATGAGACACCACATTCCTTGCTGAATCAGTTTGACTAGCCATCATTTGATCCTCTGAGTTCTCCTCCCCAGCCTGAGAGGTCCCTTCAATCCTTGCTCTTTTTGGTGATGATGCTCCAGGATTATCTTCAACAATCACAGCAGATGCTTCTTTAGGGGGCCCTGCTACAACCACTTTATCAACCTCAAATGAAAAATCATAAAAATTGTCTCCCAGACAACCCTCTGCCCTTTTGGGAATTTTTTCCACCTCCCTACAGCCAATGAGCACACGAACAAACTCAGGTTTATGGAGTGTTGTCACATCCAGTTCCAAGGAGACCCCCACCAGCGATCCCACAAAGAAAATATTCTTTTCCACTCTTTTATCGAGTGGGATGTTGCTGATTCTGACCCATGCTTTCTGTAGAGCTGCTTTCGCTCCCACAGATGCAGTCCATGTTGATAACCTGACAGTAGCATCCACCGTCTTCATCTTCATAGAACCCCCATAGTATACTGCCCGTTCCACCTCACGCGAGTTAGGGAAACGCATTATATACTGATTTGGTCCAATGGGTCTAGCAGTACACCTCCATTTCTCCTTAAACACCATGTTAAATTCATGCTCAATCTCTCTGAAGGAAGCATTGCCCTGAATAACAGAAATCACAACGCTGCTAGCTCTTTCCTTGTTCAGTTTCGCAGAGCTATCATCAGGAAAATAGAAGAAGCCAGATCCAGGGTTCTGAAACGCACACATAGAAGCCACACATTCCCAAGGTAAAATAGCCTGACAAATCTGATTGATATGCCCTGATTTTCCACATCTATCACATCTAATGGAGGGACACTTAGCTGCTACGTGGCCTTGGAGATTGCAATTTGCGCAGGGGATTTTCTCAGTGGAGCCAGTGGAACCATCAACCGTACCTTGGCCACCGCCCTTCGCTCCTGTAGGAGACGGATTTGTTTGCTGCTCACCCCCTGCCATCCCCTTTGCAGCTTGCTCCCATCTGTCGCTTGAGCTCAACGAACCAGAACCACCAGCAGCAGTCGATGAAGCCTGCATGGAGTCCTTGCCATTCCTCTGCCAGACGTTGCGACCGCGGCCTGCGTCGAAACGGCCGCCAGGATGCTGGCCACGACCCGCATCGAAACGTCCGCCGCCGCGGCCCGGGTGGAACTGCCCGTGCCCAGGAAACGGCGCGCGACCAGCCCCCGCCCTGCCGCCACCACCATCTCCCATCACAACGGATTGGGAAGGAGACTGCACCACTTGTGCAAACGATCGAGAATCGCCCGCAACTTTTCCCTTCCACCAGCCAAAGGAATCGATAAGATGTTCTTCTCGTGGCGAAACCCTAGATCTCGATTCGGACCAAAAGTGACCGAGGAGGGAGGAGAGATCGAAGCAGGGGGCGGCGGCAGTAGATATACCTCCAATACCTGGCCCTACCTGTCGGCGTCCGCCATTGACGGGTCCTGGTGAGGTCGCGCGCTTGTCTACGGCCCGCACTGTACCAGCTGGGCTTGAGCAGCCCACCCGCGCGAAACGTTGTGCGGCGCCGCCTCCCTCCGGTGGCCCAGCGCCCAAAATCCCCCTCTCCGGTGACCATGCGCGCGGGCCAGGATCCACGTGAAACGAATGACGTGACGACGTATCATCCGATCGATCGCATGTACGCTCGGACGAGGCGACGAGGTCCTCGATCGATCGCGAGAACGCCGGCGACGGAGAAACCAGCGTGCGCTCCAGCCCTAGCGCGGCGGCGCGAGGGCCGCACGAGACGTGCACGTCAAGTCTGTCCATTCCTGCGCGATCGGTCGCCCAGAGCAAGCAAGGAACCCAATAGCATCGGGCATTACTTCTTGTTGTAATAATGATGTTCAATAGCATCGGCATATTTTCTCAACCATTTATTTATATTGCCCGTTGCAACGCACGGGCATTTTGCTAGTCTTAATATATAGGGTAATTGGCTGGAAAGATGTGTGTCATGCCTAATTAAATGTAGCTTGGCAACAAAACCAGTAGAAGGAAAGAAGCGACGAAGACGATAAAATCAACCGATCGAACAGAAGAGAAAACAGTACATCCATATCCTCTACAGCAAACAGACAGACCATCTATATCCTCTATTAACTTGATACACCATCAATCATAGCAAAATCATATCTTGTGCTGCCGCCGTGCTTCTCTCTAATATTCCAAGTCTCCGATCCCTTCGAATCCCTATGTACAATTACACAAACTTTTTACTCTAAAGCAGCCTACCTACGTAACACAAAGCTTCACCCTTGGTGAAAGTTTTCCATCTAGACAAGATCTAGCATGCACCGCAACACGCTCAGAGCATGATTTTGCTCTGCAAAAGATGCGTCTGTATAATCGATCTTCGTATTGCCGTATCTGTGTCTCCACAATTAATTCCTCCAGCACAGTGGCATTTTCCACAACATGCACAAGAAATTCATGTTGGCCCCTTTGCCCTTTATATCCTGTCATATGCATACTCTTGAGATGATTATATTGACAATGCTGAAGGTGGCTCTTGTCCACCAAAGCACCCTTGTTCGCAAAACAAATGTGATCACTGGGAGAAAACTGCAATAGTTAAACATGGCAGTACATATGATTAGCGCCACTTGGATTTTATTATGCAGCTCAATTGCCTATGACATCAAAAGTTACTACCTCCAGAGGACAACACGAACAGAAAAGTACTTACGTTGATCTCTAACTTCTCAATAAGCGGAGCTGCCTTCAGAATGGAAACCACATAAGAAAGTTTGTCGCTATCTATAAAATTTAATTCCATTAACAACTGTAAGCACCTAAGATGGGATAGCTTGCCTGGGCTATTCAACAGTGATCTCTTCTGCAAGACAGAAAAGGAATGTGATTAGCAAGCTGATGTTGTATAAATTTAATTCTAACCTAAATGGAAATCCAGTAGCAAACCTCTGGTCGCTGGTCTAATGCATATACCGTCAGATTTTGAACGCTCGGAATAGCATTAAGAAGTGAATAGACACCATCTCGAAAATTTGTCTCCTCGAAACATATATGTGCAGTTTCAAGCTTAGAATCTTGGTTAATGACAATAGGAACAATGGGTCCATGATACACAAAGGTAACGAGCTTCGTAACTTGAAGTTCTATCCTGGTTACCTTACAGTATACAACTGTTAGGTGTCGAAGGCGGGACAACAGACGATCCAACTTAAGTTGGCTATCCAGGTAGCATCTGACTAAGCTCAGCCATCCAAGATTAACGCAATTGGACAATATAACTTGAAGATCTTTTATAGTTATATTCACAAACTCCAAATCAAGCTTTCTCAGGCTTGGGAAAACTCTGAATTCAGATGGTGGTCTGAAAGATACGAAGCTAAGCTGTATACACTGTAGATGGAACATGTTGCTTCCACTGTCCAAAAGGTGAAACGGAAATATGTAGCGATCAACATCCGTGTGTCTCTTATCAATCGGACGTAAAAAGACAGCTATGCTCTTTGCCCGTGACGATACCGCGAAATTAACCCAATTATTGAGGTGATCAACCAACATGGCGTCATACTCGAATTTGATATTGAATTCTTCAACCAACTTGCCATGGCACTTTTGCACGACTGCATTGACATTATCGATGAATCTCTGCATGTATTGGCAGTATTCTTGTCTTTCAAAAAAACTGTCACGGGTACGCCCAGGAGTACCGCTGAAACTTAATCTGAAGCAACAAAGATCACAGATATATCTCCAGTGACTTGACAAAACACTGGCCCTCGAGATTTCTTTAGGAGGCAACTTCGATACAATTGTGCAGAGCAAATCCTGCGTCAATACAACATATCCCTCGAGATCAGAAATTCCATCTAATACTCACACACACACAAGAAGAAGAAGAATTTTTGACAAACCTGTGGAAGGTCTTCCAGTTTAAAGTTTGATCTCCCTCTGTGACAGATTGATTTAGCACGGACATGGTTGGACGGTGTTGTTTTGCACACTGTATGGCTTCCCATTGTAAAACTGAAATTGAGAAGATAGAGTTCTTCCAGAATTATGGTATGAACAAGTGGATTTAGAAGGCAATCTGTAGACGCTTACCGTGGATATTAGAGCAGTTGTCGGCGCCGGCGGTTCAGTGCTTGGGGCGCCAAATAGATCTTGGCTTTTAACGAGGGAGTCCAGGCAATTGATTCGGACAGGAGGTGGAATTAGACTCGAAACCTGTGTCGAGACTTGAGAGTATGCCACCTGCAGGGGCGTCGCGAGAACCGGCTGCGGGAACCTGTGTTCATCGTATATCTTTGTTCTTTTCACTGGATACGTTGTGAGCTTTCTGTCATGGCCCACGTAACAATTGGGCCGAAAATCTGGACAGCTCTCTGGATACCACAAGGCTTAATCTTTTTCGGAAAAAGTTTTTCCCCTACAATAAATCCGCTAATCTTTTGTTCCTAGTCATTGCTAATACATACAGCATAAACATATCAGATAGATGTTCTAAAGCATATGCATACCGATTGGCAGGAACAAACCACTTCCACTTATGTATAACTACCTACTTTTTTTTGCATGTAAGAAATTTATTAAAGGAACACAAATAATTCAATCAAAAGAGTCCATACTTAGATATTATAGGTTGAAAATAATATAAAGCAGAGTAGCTACACTTTTCTCAATGTAGTAGTTAGACTTTTCTATAAAGAGTGTAATTATAGTGTGGGGAAAATGTGTGATCTATGAATAAAGCATAGTAGTCGCACTTTTCTTGACTAAGATTCCCACCTACATAATCGATGCATGGCGACACCACCGCCCACAACTTTGAGGTGATTAGGTACTCCCGAGTGTCCGCGTCGGGCGACACGGGGGACTCCACCGCGCCAGCCGGCAGCCACTCCTCCCCGACCTTCCTCTCCCTGCCGCCGCCGGAGGATGTCGTCCGACGGCGGCGGCGGGGCGCGTCAGTCTATTCTTTTTTAATTTGCTTGGAAGCCTGGGCGGTCTCTTCACCTATCCGTCTCGATCCAATCTGGTATTGCCTTCCGGCCGCCGTCTACGGATCAAGCCTGCATGTCCCAGCCCCGTTTGCATGTGAATGGAGCAGGATACATCCAAGCACGCATGCATGGGGTTGGAGATTTGTTGCCTCACATGGCCAGGCGTGCGTCTGCTCCCGATGCCAGCTCGGAAGGTTGGCAATCGCCAGATCGGGAGGCTGAGGGCACAGGACGGCGGCAATCGGATCTTGAGGCTGACAACATGGGATAACGGCGACCGGATCTTGAGGCCGACGACACAAGATGACGGCGGTCAGATCACGGAGCACAACAACACCTCGAGGGTCTGATCTGTGTGATGCCATGTTGCGATCAGATCAAGTTCGTGTGTGCATTGTTGTCCGTGGTGTCGCCGGAAACCTTCCACCGCAGTAAATGGACCGTCGGATGACGAGGCACTCGTGGACACGTGTCTGGTCGGCATGACACCGAGTCGCGACCAGCGTGAGTTCGTAGGTGCCAGCGGTGACCGTGGTGTTACTGGTATTGCTTCGCGGAGTCGGTGCGGCTAAGTTCCTCGACCAGTTCTTCATGCAGGCAATCGGCCTAATATCCTGTCACATGTGCCAGCCATTTTTGCGGATATGTCACACTCTGATTTGGCAGCACCGTGAGGTACGCCATAGCTGCGATTACCGTGGTGCTGACAATGTCGAGGACTTTCAAGATGGTTGTGCTGGATAACTAGTGAATCTCGATGGCTCACGTTGAGTTCGATATTCCAAGTGATAACAGAGGTGAGTTTGGATATGATGAAGACCGTTACCGGATGATTGGTGTTTTGCGGCAGTCTCGGAAAGCAGGGGCGGCAACACAAGGGGACCTTTTCTTGGTGGTGCTCTCTGAGCACAAAGTTTCGAATTTCGGGGTGAAAACCCTAGGTCTGACCTTCACTGGTTGTACCTGGCAATGGCAGATGTGTATTCGTCTCCTTGTTGAAGGCATTGTCTATATTTCAGTCAGACTTTTTTCGGGGTGAAAACCCATGATCTATGATCAGGCGACGACGGTGTTGGTGCACGGTTTCCTTCTTGGAGGCGTTGTTATCTAAGAACCTTTTGATAGTTCGGGTGTGGCACCGGGAGGTGGTAGCCCTGCTGCCTCGCTAATCATTTCGGCCAGGTTTTTTTCTCTTTGTTTTTCTTTTGGCTGTGTGCATCCTTGATGTCTCGACTAGCTCTTGACGTTATGTTGTTGCAGAGGCCGGGTGTAATTGATATCTATTTGGTATTAATATATTCTCACTATCAAAAAAAAATCGATGCATTATAAATCTCGTAGCTAACGAAAAACTCATTTATATTTCTTTGTTGGGATTCACCTAGATCTAGATAAGATATAGATTATTTCTTATTTTTCTATTTAAAAATGGCTATTTTATTTCTTTGTTGGGATTCACCTAGTATATTATTTCTTCCTTTTTAGCAACTACATGGGTTACATTTTACCAACGAACATATATAAAATGAGAAAAATAAAATATATAATTTATTCGATGGCACACAGAAAATAATATGCCAGAATAATATGAAAAAAGTGCCTGAAAAGTGCAACTCGTTTGAGAAACTGGTTGTACTTTTTGAAAAAAATAACATATTCTATTTTAAAAGAGCAACTAGGTCATAGTTGCACATTTCCACTCGAAAAGGTGCAACTAGATCTGGGTTACACATATCCGATTGGAAATGTGAAGCTAGTACCTAGTTGCACAGTTCGTAGTGGAGAAGATGTAATTAGAACCAAGTTGCACATTTCCTGTTGGAAAGATGCAAGTAGGATCGAGTTGCGTATTTCCGGGTGGAAAGTTGCAAGTTGGAGCTAGTTGTACATATTCGAGTGGAACTGTGCAACTAGCTCCTAGTTGCAACTTTGACTTAGTTGCACATATCCAATTAGAAATGTGCAACTAGGACAAAGTTACGCATTTTTTAGTAAAAAGGTGCAACTAATACTAGTTGCGTATATCCGATTGTAAATGTGCAACTAGGACGAAGTTACACATTTCCGAGTGAAAAGGTGTAACTAGGTAAAGTTGTGTATTTCCGAGTTAAAAAAGGTGAAACTAAAAACAAGTTGCACATTTCCTGGTGGAAATGTGCAACTTGTTCCTAGTTGTACATATCGAGTAGATGGGTGCAACTAGGACATGGTTGACCAAGTTGCACATTTTCGAGTGAAAAAGATTTAACTTGAACCTAGTTGCACAACTTGGACCTAGTTGGACATTTCAAAGTGGAAAGCTCCAACATAAATCTAGTTGCATATGTTTATTGAGAAAAGTGCAACACGTATTTGAACCCCATTAGAGTTGCATATTTCTTGAGAAAAGTGCAACTCTTATGGAAAATCAGTTGCTACTTGCAAGTTTTTTAAGAAAATGCAACTGATATAAAAAAAGAGTTAGAGAAAGCTACAACTTTTCTTAAATCTTGGCTTCTACTTGTATGTGTTGGAAACCGGTTGTAGTTAAACATTTCCTAAAAAAAAATGTTCAACTCCCATCGAAACCTATTTTTTTTTAATTGTGCTTACATATCTATTAAGACATAATGCAATTAATTTTAAAAGATAGCTAATTCCACGTTTCTCGAGAAAAACACATATTCGAACAAAAAAACGTGTACGTGTAGGGTTGTGCATTTTCTAGCAAAAAAGGTGTACCTCTTTTCAAGAAATACCGGTCACTAGTTTCACCTTGGCCGACAAAAATCGTAGTGCCTATATAACTAGGAAAAATATGAAAAAAATACATATAAAACACTAGTTGCGATTTTTCTCAACGTATTAGTTACAGGCTTCCAAATATGAAATTACTAAATTTTAAAAGAAATAGAAAAAAAACGAGTACAACGACAAAGAAGACAAAATTAAGAAGAAATAATTTTTCATATATAAAATATACATGTTAATTCTTTTTGAAAAACACGTGTTAAACATTTTAGATAGGAACCATAGCACAAGGCATTTTCAGCATTTTTAAAAGATAATTTATGTGCAACTCAGTGTAAAAAAGTACAACTACATTAGCAGGCCATGCCCACATACACAAGACAGAAGTACACAGCCCTAGCCAATACATACAACAGAAACCCCGGAAAAAAGGTACATACAACAGAAAGGAAAAAAGGCCCAGAATATATGGCTCAAGTCTGCTAGCAGAGCTGCTGCTTAACACCCACCATTGGGAACATCGCTACAAAAAACCACTGGTTTTCATTTTTTCGCAAAAAACACCAGTCTTGGAACGAAATGTGACAAATCGCACTGATTCATCAGTTTAGTCGCGCTAACTGGCCTTCTGGCAAGTATGGCCCACTTTCATACGCGACGTGGCACAAAATCTATAGAACGTTTGACTGTGGTGTTAAAATGGAAGTGGGGCCCACGGGTGGCCAAGGGACCCACATGTCAGATTTATCTTCCACCTCCTGTTTCCCTCTCCATATCCCCTGCGGGCAGGTCCCTCATTCCCCGGTACTCTCCATGGCTTGCGTCATAGGTGCTGCAGGTGCTCCTCTTTCTTTAAGCCGCCGGCCACAGTTAACGCGTGGGCAAGAGCTCTCCATTGAGAAAGCAGGCTCACCGACTCATTTGGTCGAGCACCTAGCGTGCACCGTATGTTTCTCCATATCCCACTCGGCATGATGGAGGCAAGGGTCGCCCTTGTCGACAGACATGACGGTGAAGCTTTTTCTGCATGCGCTACTGCAGTTGGGCCTTTGGCGTGGTGAAAAGGCTGAGGCGTCACTGTTAGAGGCCGCGCTTGAAGCTACTAGCGACAGTCCGACAGACTCAAAGAGGCTGCGGTGCGCTCTCCGTTCTTCGTCGTCCTCGCCATCCTCCCGGTGGTGCCCGTCCTCGGCGCCGTCGCCATCACAACCTACATATACGCGTCGCTGGCAGCGATGCGGGGCAAAGCCTTGAACGTGTGGACCTTCGCGGTGTACATGATGGTGTCGACGTTCTCGAACTGCGGGTACATGCCGACCAACGAAAACATGGTCGTGTTCAAGTGGGACACCGGGCTGCAGCTACTGCTCGTGCCGCAGGCGCTCGTGCTGGAGTGTGGCATGGAGTGGGGTGGCGCTTTTGACGCCGCTCTTGAGAGGCCAGCTTCAAACGCGACATCACTAGCAGAGCAACACCGCACTTCAAGGAAGGGTATCGTGCGACGGCGAGTTGTAGGCCATCGGGTGGACGCGGCTGCTTCTCTCATACCCCGTCGCGTCGGCGCGTTCGAGGATGGCCGGTGCGGTCAATGCACGGAAGGTGTTCTACACAATGTTTAGGAGAGAGTGTGGGCGGTGAAGATGCTGACAGGTGGGTCTCACGGCCAGTGATGGGCCCCACGTCTATTTTATGGGCATAGTCACGACTTAATCAAACATTGTACAGATGTTGTGCCTCGTCATGTCTGAAAGTTGGCCAGACTTGCCATAAAGTCGGTTAGCGTGGGCAAACTGAAAATCAGTACTACCGTTCCTAGACCGGTGGCTTTTTGAGAAAAAAAAATGTAAATCGGTAATTTTCTATAGCGATGCTTCCAATTTTTTAGAAATAGGGTAAACTCTGGCCTCTGCATCGAGTGATGCACACAACCTTTATTAATTATTGAGTATCATATCATAAGTTTACAAGTCCACATAGATCACAGCGAGAAACCCTTACAGTACATGAATTCGAGCGATACTTCCAATTGTGGTGGTTTTTGCAATTTTCTCGCCAGAACATGTTAAGGAGGTCCCTGTGTGCCATGGATGAAGATCAATTCGACGCTCGTGCTATCGAACGCCGTGAGCACGGGTCGCCGTTTTAGAGCTTGACCCTGTTGACGTGGAGCGACTCGAGAAGACCGGACACCTGCGTCAGGGATGAGACCTTTTTGGTATCTACAAACGCGTTTATGCAAGGCGGCGGCGGCAGTGGACAGGGAAGGCCGGAAGGAAGAAGAGTTCGCTGGTTTTTGTTTGGCCTTATCGCAGGATGAACAATTCGATCAGGCTATGAACATGTACGAACGGAAAGGACCGGGCGGCTGGGTCGTATTTACGAATGTACTAGATTTAGGAAAATTGTGTTGAGGAAAACAGGCTATAAGTTGATCACTACAAGGTGGACATACACGTATCAAGAAATGTTCATCGTGGGCGTGCAAGAACGTCTATACTCACTTTGCGCATCCCATGCATATGTTCCCCAATTTTGATCCTATAAGGCATAAGAATATACTAGTATATCATAAGTTTCAATCCTGGTTCACTGCTGATCAGGTCTGGAAAATAAAAGATACCAGCTTGATTGCCGTGACGTCGACAACTGTTGTAAGCATCAAACTATCACTCAACACATGACATGAAAAGGGTTCAAGTTTGGCATATCACTGCAAGGTGGGAGCAAGTATTGACTGAAACAATAAAAGAACATCAAACCATCATTCATCGATCAACACATGACATGAAGGGTTCAAGTTTGGCATATCACAGCAAGATGGGAACAAGTATTGACTGAAACAATAAAAGAACATCAAACCATCATTCAGAATTGATGAGCTGATGTCATGCCAGAATATGGGGAAAAAAGCTTAGCCTCTGTTGCTATTTGTTCAGGTGTCGCTTGCTTTCTCCATAAAAAATAGCAGATATTTTGAGCAAACAGATGGACAGAAATAAGATTTCACATTCATAATAGAGGACAGAAGCACAACAACGCAGTTCCCCAGCCAAAGATTTGCAAGTTCCTAACCAACTTCCAAAGCTGATGAACAAGCCATACATTTCTACTGCATCATCAAAACACCAAAATCCAATGCTCTTTTTGTCTGCTCGCAAACTAGCTGCTGCACACTTAAAACTCCTGCCAAAATATGTATCCACGAGACAAACAGTACCGTTTCAGTTCGCAAAAGTACTACAGATAAAGTCACCTGACATTTGTAGCAAACAGATGGGCGGGAAGTAAGATTTCCCATGCATAACAAAGGACAGATGCAAAACAACACAGTTTCCCAGCCAAAGATTTGCAACCATACTTAAGAATCCGAACTAACTCCCAAAGCTAATGAACAAGCCATGCCACATCTCTACTGCGTCGATCAGCAAAGGTCAGTGCTTTTTTTTTCCTTTGTTGTCTGCTTGTAAACTAGCCGCAGCCCACTTGAAACTCCTGTGTTGCTTCAGTTGTCACAAAGCACCATCTCGACTGCAGAAGATCTAACAAGAGCAGGGGAAAAAAAGAGTTTAGCAAGAACAAATTTGGCAGAACGTGAAGAGGACAAATGCATCAAGCAACAAACACTACCTCGAGTATATCCATCAAGCTATCTGCCACTCACTCTCGTCGCTAATCTCTAACTTGCTCAGCAGAATAGTGGAATCCATTATGAGATCATATGCTCCAGCATTGAGAAACCTGTTGTAGATCTCAGTAGCTTCCTCCCTCCCAGTATCTTCTTCCACATCTGCTAGGACGAGTTTCCCCGTGCTTCTCCATTCGCTGATAATCGCATCAGCCTCCTCAAGATTCCTCACTGTGAAAATGTGGCGAATCCTCCGGCTCTGCTTCGCTCCGGACTGAGCATAGGGGTGACGTCCCTGAAGAAGAAGACCCATGTGTGAAAATGCGCTGGCACCAAATGCAAGAACACCTCCTGTTGTTCCCATACTCTGAGACAAGTACTTTAGCAGTGCAATGCAACTCCGGACAAGCATAGCAACTGGAGTATCACCCAAGCTTGGCCCAACCATTTCAAGATACTGCAACGCTTGACTAATGTATTTTGAAGCCTCATTCAACTTATGCTTCAGCCCACTCAAGTCTGCACCCAAAGTACTGAGTTGAATGCCCAGATGGTAAGCAGATTCACCATCTGAAAATAAAATAAGTAAACTGAGACTAGCAATCATGTTTCTCTTTTTTGGGGTACATCATTCATATTTGTCGACGGAGGCTTAAACATGAAATTCATTCAATTGTACTAGGAATCTAGGATTTATGTACCTTGACGAATGGAGTGTAGTGTATCCAGACATTGCCTAACAATATAGATCAGCCTGTGCCCGGGGGCATCAATCCTCAATACACTGCTCAGAAAACAGAAATGTGTATATCAATTCAGGGTGCAATTCAGAGTGTAGTGTATCCAGACATTGCCTAACAATGTAGCAAGCTGAAGAATATTGCATACCTTGTATGGCGTGAGAGTGGCCATGCAAGCAGCAAGCCAGGATAGCCTACTTCTGGTATGGATAGAGCATCCAAGAGGTAGTCCTTCAGGGTCTGCAACCTCAAGTTGACACTGAAAACATGCCTGTCGACAGTGAAATATAGCATGTCGGTTTCCAATGGATGGACGAAGCTGACTGCGGGCTTGGTTTCCGGCAGCTTGGATGTAATGTAGGTCGGGTGAGCCCAAATGTCCTCCAGGAGGATGCTGAACTCAGGCTGCCAGTAGCCAGTTACACCATTGCTGAGTTTCCATGTTTCGATCATGTAGCCAAGGCTTTGGTCGTGCACCATCACCACGAACTTCACATTGTTATTGCAGACTCCAAGCCATCGCGATTCCTCCACTAACTCGGTCGAACGGGAGTCCATGGCGTAGCCCACAGGGACGGGTACAAACTGCAGAACGGGCTGCCTGACGAAAGGATTCATGTTGAAAATGCCCGAGGCAAAGCATGCCCACCATAGCCTGCTTCCGTGCGAGAAGACCCGGTCGATGCGGTGCGGCCGCGCCGGCTGCGGGTGCGCGAGAACCGTTGTCGTCCACCGCTGAGTGTCCGACCGGTATCTGCGGACAGTGCACGTCGCGCGTGGGTTGTTGTCGGCGTGGAAGAGGAGTTCAGCCACGATGAAGAGTTCCCCTCCTCCGGCGCTGATGATGCCGACGTTGCCCGCTTCAGCGATGTCCACGCCATCGGTGGGAAGCCACAGGGCCTCGTTGGTGGTAAGGTCGCAGACGATGGCCTTGCAGTGCGCAGAGGCTGGAGACGGAAGGGGATCAGGAGCAGACGAGGGCGAAGCAGCATCCGTGGTCGTCGGCGGCGTAGATGGCGTGGCTGGGCAGTTCAAGGTATCTCCTTCCTGGAGCGTGGGAATGCGGGAGGAGGACGAAGATCCCCCAGTGACCACTAGGAGGCGCCTTCCAGAATCATCGGCGGCGACGATGGAGGGGGGGACGCTGATGGTACCGGGGAACATGGCCGCGGACAGCGTCAACCGGGTGACGCACGGGGGCGCGACGGGGGCGAGGAGGAAGGCCGCGCCCTCCGGGACATCGTCGTCCTTGTGGACGCGGCTGAGTACTACCCACGGCGGGAGTGGAACCGGCAGAGGCGGCGGCGACGGCATGAGGGCTGTGGACCGGGGGTTGCCGCCGCGGAGCGTGGAGGCGGCCATTTCTACAGTACCCGCAGGTTTGTTAGGGATTTTTGGCAGATAGCGATGGTGGTGGTATGGGATGAATGAGGCGGAGTTAATTAGTGCTCCTTGGGTTGGGGGGTTTATGAGACTAGCCACAATAGGAGTAACATAGGTGGTATCATAAGTGCCACATAGGCAAAAAAGATGACGTGGCACTCATTTAATGAGGAGAGAGGTGTTAGTGGTATCATAGATAGATACCGTAACATAACGCTTTTCAAGACAAGATGAGTCTATAAGCTAATAAATATACTAGTATATGATACCACAAATATGTTACTATGCATTGTGGAAGTAGTAACATAGACTAGTATCATATGCATGATACTAGTATATGATACTCTCCATTGTGACTAGTGTGAGGAAGGAATAGCGCAGATTTAACTTAATTTTCGAATCCGGACGGAGGTTTGCAGCCAAGCCGGCGGCGTGTCCTTGACAGCCTGTGCTTTGCCGGTGGTGAGGAGAGACAGTAACGAAATTTTGTGACGAGAGTTATACATGATATATTTATTTTTTTGACAGGTATGTACATATGGAATTAGTACCGTATGTCACTTTTTTTATTTGTTGTTGATCAATGTGAAAGGATCACGATACGTATTAGTACTGTTTGAGTTCAGGACAGGCGCCTGTTTTCCCCAAAAATGGGGGAGCAAAGTCACAACTTCTGCATCAATATATGCACATAGCTATTTTTGTTACATGGTTTTCAGAGTATCAGATTCGAAAGAAAAATATTACGGTTCACGGATCACAGAGGGTGGCAACAAACACGAGCTAAACACGAGCTAGCGAAATACAAAAATGATGATACACTTATGCACCACCTATTCTAAGAAATCCGCTACCATCCATTCAGTTTGTAGAACGTCCGAGCGACCGTCTCCATTCGGACACACCTAGTATCCATATATTTATGCTGCTCCAGAGAGAGAATCATAGACCATGCACGCATAAGCTGCGTAGTTCTGAAGGTAATGCAAATAATATGTAACAAATGTCTTGTTAATAATCATATCATTCTGACATGTTCTAATAGACCATAATAAAGCACATACACCCACATCCACATGTGATCTATCAAGATTGCACATTCCACTCAACAGATTTCCAAACAGATTCATGACAATAGCCGGTGGATATAAATTATAAGAGAACTCAACAATCTCCAAATAAAACTAGCAAACGGATAAGATAGGAACAAATGATGAATAGACTCCTCTGAGTTATAGAAATCACTTTTTTTGCAACTCTTTCTATTGTGTTTAGCCAAGTTATCTTTATTTAGGAAAACTTGTTTGAAAAGAAACCACATAAAGATACTAATCTTTATGGTACTTCTATTTTTCAAATATATTTTCGAAGAAAAGTCATATGGTTATTCATAATATCCAAATACATAGATTCGACTATGAAACCACCAGAGGAGGTTAGGTTCCACAGAAAGACATCAGGGTCATTTGAAAAATTAACATTCATAAAGTGTAGGACCAAGTGCACCCAACAATTCCACCTCTTCCCGGTGAGATACCCACTAAACTCTAAATTTATAGGAGACACCGACAACACACTGGCATTCAAAATATTTTTCCGGCACATGATGCTATACAAAGCTAGAGAATTATCACCTAACCAAATATCTTCCCAAGACCGAGCTCCCCTCCATTATCAATGTCACACCCCAGTTTTTGGATTCTTGTATTGTTGTTCAAGGAGGCAAAAATTAGGGCCAACAGTTTTTTTTCTAACAACATGATTGTTTGAACCTACATGTGTTTATTATCTTGAACACATTTGCATTGCAAATTTTATTCCATTTGGAAAACCATCCCAAACTTTTCCTGAAAACAATCCTATTATTTTTTCTGATGTTTTCCCTGATGTTATGTGAGTGATTTTATTCCAAGACTTGGATCATTCTTGATTTCATCTTTAAATAAACTTTTAGATTTGTTGGATCCAAAAAAACAAAATTTCAAAATGATTTATGAAAGTTTTCTTCTAATTTTTCTATAGAAACTATTCCCTGGAAATATAGCCAAGTACCTGTTTTCCACCTTTGTTTTCACTTGGCTATAAAATGTTATTTTATGTTTTCTTGATTTTTATTTGTTCCTTGAGGTATGGACTACAAATCCATAAGCTTGGTTTGATTTTTGGAATATTAAAAATTATATTTTGCTTGTTGTTTTTGTGGAAGAAAAATAAGGCAGAAAGTTGCATTTTTAGAAAACAGAGAAAAACAGAAAGTACACATTTTCCCACTTTGTTTTCATAGCCTTAAACTATTTCAATTTTTTTTCAAAAGATGTTTCTGAAAGTTCAAAATATTTTTAACAAGTTACAGCTTTGAAAATAAAAATTGGAATCCATTTGGTCTCTGAAAACAATCCAAACTTTTTGCTCATTCTTCTGTTTTCCAACACTTAAAAAATTCCTAAGTGCTAAGTGAATTTTCTGAATTTTTTGAACAGTGGTAGATACACTTTTGGACAGATGTTCTCATTGCTTTTTCTTGCAAGTTTTGAAGTGAAACTTTGTCTAGTGTTTTACCAAGTTATGTGGTCGACCTAGGATCCTTGGTTTGCTTCTAGAAGGCTTTGGTGTGGTGTTTGCAAGTTAGAGAAGAGAGGGCGAACATGATGATGTGGCATGGTATGGGCCTCCATACCTTGACCCCTTTGGTCACACCTTGCCCTCTCCTCCACCCCTAGAGCCACCATTGACTTGTCCCTTGGCTCTCCTTGGCCCTTGACCTCAACCCTTGGCAATGCCACCCTGGGACATGCCCTAGAGTGCCCCAATGCCACTCATTGGCATGAACCCAAGGGAACTATGGCCATTTGACCTAAACCCGTGGCCATAAGCCCTCAATCTCGAGTCCCTCTCTCCTCTATCCACCAGACTACCCCCACACCCTCTCCAAAGCAAAGTGAAGCCAGGAGCTAGCCCCTATGAGCTCCACGGGCTCCATAGTCACCGCCGGCCACCGAGCTCGGGCTCGAGGTGGTACCCCTTGTTGCACTCCCTCCCATCCCTCTCTGCCTCCCTGGTTGAACTCCCCGTGCTCCCATGAGCCTGCCTGACCCCTCCTCGTGGTTTGTTTGCCTGCAAAACGCCGACGCCTTCCGAGTCGCCGCCATGGACACACCGTTGTTCCCCGTCGATTGGCGCCGCGCCCGCGCCCAAACTCTATGCCCTCGGACCCCTGCATCGCCCCCGAGCCCGTGCTGCCCCTTTCCCGTCGCCCCACGGTGACCCTCGGCCGCTTCCCGCGTCTCCGTCGTGCGGATGAGAGAGAGAGGAGAGGAGAGGAGGAAGAAACGCCAGGGGGCGTTGATCCAGAGATCAACGGTCCCCGTTAAACGCCCATTTCCCGCGCCCTGGCCGCGCGTGTGCACTGTTCTGGGCCACCTTCTGCCTAAACGGGCCGCGCGCCAGGAAGATCCAGCCTGCCCTCGGTGTGATTGCTTTTCCTTTTATTTATTTTTGCAGAAAAATGCTTGTTTCCTTTGGCCCTGTAAAAAAAAAGTTTAAATGCAAATTAAATTTAACAAAAATTCACAGAGGTAGATCTATGTCTTCCTAACCATGTCCACTTGGTAGATCCAAGTTTTCCCTTTTATTTTTGTCACAATACTTGTTTTGCCATAGAGTATCTGTGAAAGTGTTTTTGGGTTAACTTTTTGGATATGTATCCAAATTGATCAAACCAAACTGTTTTGAGTAGCTAGTGAATAGTTCTATCCATAGGACTTGTCCTCACATCCAGG
This sequence comes from Alopecurus myosuroides, assembly GCA_028641055.1. NCBI lineage: Eukaryota > Viridiplantae > Streptophyta > Magnoliopsida > Poales > Poaceae > Alopecurus > Alopecurus myosuroides. The sequence continues at coordinate 371,318,451 of CM054058.1, read as the reverse complement.
TGAGTTACCAAATGGAAACGCCATCCATTTTGGTAAATTACCAGTAGGCTTTTCTAGGATTTTTAGAAGGAGTTTAAAAATGATTTTTCAGGTGAATCCAATTGTATAAGTTAGTGTGTGACTAGATCTATGTAATCCTAGCTTGGGTGAATTTTAGAGCTCTAGATTATTTTTGGTGAGCCTTTTAAGATACATCAGCTTTTCTGTTTTCTTGTTTATGTGTGTATTTGTTTGAAATAAAATGTTTGATTGCTTGAGACTTGTTTCCTAGAATGTATAGATGTGTTACCACTTGTTATTAGGTTGTTTTCTTGCAGTACATATACCTTAGGAAGTGTGTGCATGATTGGAAACCATTTGGTTATAGAAATAGCAATTATTTGTTTTCTAGTATTTATTTTTTGACTAGTTATGTGAGAAAACCTTTGTGTGTTTGTGCACCTAAGTTTTTATGTGTATGATTTGAGTCCAGTACCATTATTGTAATGATAATAGTATGTTAGTATCTCTTTTAGCTTGCACTTTATTTTATAGCAAAGGATGGTAGCATTTGTTGCTTGTTTTCACTAGTATGAATAGCCTTGTATTGGATGCTTTGATAGGTCATTTTGTCAAGTGTAACCAGAGTCTTTGTGACCTCTAAATGCCTTGGTATTAGTGGTCACATAACCCACTGGTCTCATTGCAATTTGGTTAGGGATTCAAATCCCCTACCGTACATTTGTGTGTTAGTAGCATATACTTCTTATGTGTGTTTAATATTTGCCACCAATGAAAATGGTTGTTTGTTTTACTTGTTTGATTGAAGTGTTTAGTATTTCTTTGTGAATACTAGTATGTTTATTTGTGGTGCGTTTGTTAATGTAATGTTCCCTTAGGGATATCATGTTAAGAAGTGTTCTACTATTGTTTTGATGTTGTTGGTTATTGTTTGCAAATAGGAATACTATCCTAGTGTTTGATAGGCTATATGTGGATAGTTTTTCTTGAGTGTTTGGATTTTTGAAAGTGTTTAGTTGAGCTTGTATTGAGTGCATAGCTACTTATTATTATAGCATCTACCTTGGTTGCTTGTTGATTGAATGATTTGAAAAGCATGAGTTATTAGGATTGAGTGATTCTTGCTTAGTAGTTGTTTCTATAGAATTATTTAAGTGTTTATGCTTCCTAGCATGTGTAAGGTGTTGTTTGTTGTTAGTATGTTTTTACCTTCGTACCTTAATTGTTTAGAGTTATGCATCCTTATAGTGATGTTTGCTTATCTAGTGATGCATTAGTGCCACCACTAGATTTTGTGAGGATCTCTAGTATTGTTGTATTTTTATTTTATGAGTGTAGGATTATTATTGCATGTTTAGGATGTTTTTACTTATGTTTTCAGGAAATAATTTGTGGAGTTTCTTGTTGCTATTAATGGTATAATGAAATTACTTCTTATAGTATGCCTGTGTAAATTTTCATACTAGTATGCTTTTAGTACACTCATGTCACTAGGTTGTTTTCTAGCTTTGTTATCTATTGTAGTGATTGTGTTTTAGAGTGCATCTTATGTCTTGTTCCCTTTGGTTGAGCTACTGATTTTCTTAGTTATTTTCATGATTGATGGATTCCTTAGCTTTGGAGATAGACTTAAGGATAGTCAATAACTAGCTCTTTCATTTGTGGCATTTTGTTTGCTGTTTGGAGATTGTCTGAGCGATCACCTTAGCATGAGTATTGTACTCATGTTATCGGTGTGCTAGTGTTGTTATTTTGTTTAGTAGTGAACTTGTTTGGTGATGTTGCTTGTGTGTTGTTAATATCCACTGCCGTGGGTATTACTCTGATTGATTGTTAGTATTTTAGTAGCCTCACCTTTTGTACCCACAAGCTATATTTTTAGCTTCTTTCATATCTTATTATGAGAGTGGTACACCCACTCCATATATGGTATGTAAGATGTGGGATATGGTTTCTCAACCATCTGTTTGTTTGACGACAGTTTTGTACTGTGAGGATTTGTGAGATAGTTTGCGCGTTAACTTTTTGAGTGATTGCGCTAGTATAAGTTTGCTTGTTGTATGTGTTGTTTTGTTTAGTTGATTGTCTTTTAGTTCTGAGTGTGTGTCTTTTATTCTTTTATGACGTTAGAAAACGAAGGAGAACAAGAAGCAGTTGTAGAGCTGTGCGTCAAGTTCAAGCTACTTCAAGGCCAGGGAGACTAGGAGACTTAAGGCAAGCCATCCTGATGCTTGCTGTTACTACACTTATCATTATCTATCATGCATGTTTTTCTTCTGAAAGTTTTACAAAAACTCTGATTACCAAAAACTATTTTTGAGTGACTACTACTATTAATATTATACTATTACTATGCCAGTAGTTGATACTTTGTGTTACCAAGCCCATAGCCACCATATGGTATTTTTACCATCAAAAGTATAAGTCCTTAAGTGGACACCCTAAAATATGTTTTTGGAAAACAAAGGCTTTAAGGAAAACCCGGTGGAAAGGTCAAGCCTTATCTACCAAAGGATTATTGAAGTGTTCATTTTTGAGAAAAAGGTGTTTTTACAAAAATGACACATAAACTAGTCTTCGCCGGACAACCTTTACCGTACTACTACCCTACCTCAACATGGGCACGGGGTTTAACTTGAAGTTTTTTTTTTGTTAGTGTGTGTGTTCTATCTCAATTTGCTATAAGGGGACGTAATCCCTCGAACCGAAATGTCGCTAGGAGGGGAATACGGGACATACACAGTAAGGGATTAAGTTCTCCTCCGGGTGAGACAGTTGGGTCTCGTGCCGTGGCGATGTGTGACATGGTGCCGGGGAGAAAAAATCCAATTGAAGAGATAGTCACATACTAGCTTGAGCATAGTGGATGGTTAGGATCGGTTATCTCATGTTTACGTACTTTTGTTAAAGTCCGTGGTTGTTCACGGCGGATGTACTAAATCTGGTGGATGTGTACACCTCTGCAAAGTCAAACTATTCTGAATAGCCGCGTCCTTGGATATGGACAGTTGAATGGCCATGTAGCTAGAATTGTGTCAATGTTTTCAAAAAGGAGTTCCAAAAAAGGAGTTGAATTTATGAAGTGCCGAAAGAAGGAACCTTGTACTATGGAGGTACCGTTGATGAAAAGGCAGAAGTTGTTTTACAAGAAGTTTTGCAAAGAGAAAATTTTCTTTTAACAAAGTTTTACAAAACCTCTTGTACATGTGATATCTACAGGAGAAAGAAAACTATATTATTTTCTTCTGAAGTGTCTTCTTCAATAAAAATAGAGAGATTACAAAATCAACTATGATATATCTTTCATATATCATGGATAGTGAACCCTATGTATAGCCTACCTATTACACCATATAAGCATACTTGCATTTGGTAAGTTACATGATGGGTGTCTTGCTGAGTACATTCAAATGTACTCATATTGGTTTCGTCCCTGGTATTTACTTGCCAGACGTCGAGAAGGAATCTTAGGAGGAGATCCACGAGGAGGAGTAATGCGCTGATGGACTTGCGAACTAGGATCGTCTCCCGATCAGCAGTATGTAGGTTAAGGCGTGACTTGGGCTCTACTACGTTGTGTGTGTTTAGTCTTCTGATGTGTGTGTTGTGTGTTTGCCCTGCGTTACAGTTGTGTTAGATTTGGTCATGTGACCATGTCCCTTTTGTAAGTGTTTTGTGTAATCGTGTAATGGATATTGTATCTGTGTACCAACTTGATATGTTGTTCACGACTAGTGTGATCTGGGATCGTGAATGTATTCATATCGAAGGTGTCCTTGAACAGTTGTTCTGGGGGACCTTAGAAAGTTGGTATCAGAGCTATCCTGACCTTAGGAGACCTTAGTTATCATGGACGTTTAGCTAGTACTCGGAAAATTTAGTATAATACTAAGTACTAAGATGACTATTTACCAAAATATTCTACATACTCCATCCCCGCTGTGTTTTTGAAAACTCTACTTATACTAAGTTACCTTTGAGCATCTTAAACTTTTGCACACCGTTACCTAACTTAAACTGCACCTAACCATTGGTGTAGATGGAAGTAGTCTTCACCGAGTCCTTCCGGCTGGGATCGCATGCACCTTGCTACCGCTGTTTTGAGGAGTACTTGATCAAGATGGCTAGTCTTATCGATCGCCCAGTAACTGAGTTGAAGGGAGCCCAGATTCACCATGATGGACGAGAATTGTCCTTGTTGGTGTTCTGTACCATCCGTGCACCATTGCTAGCACCATCAACCCCAGAGATCACTTATGAAGTGGTGGAGAGCAGTTGGGAAGATGGTATCCTTAGAGTGATGCAGCTGACCATTGCCAAGCTTGCGAACTTCTTTCGCAGCAAGTTTTAAGGCACCCCCTATATATACTATGGGAGGCACGACGAGGACGACAAGCCCATAGATGCCACTGAAGACTTTGTGTTTGCTCGTCATTTCCAGCACTTGGAGGGACAGCTGTACAACACTCAGTTTTCCCTTGACAGGCTCAGAGGAGAGTTCGATATCCGAGGGAGAGAGATCTTCCAACTGAAGAAAGACCTGAAAGTTTCCTCTGCTACCGAACGTCGCCTCATGGCACAAAGGAAGACCATGAAGTATGTTGGCTCCCACCTCCGTGCACAAGTGAGAAGCCTTCAATACCAGCTTGCTACCAGCCAAGCTAGAGTTGAAGAGTTGAAGGAACAGCTACGCGCTTCCTCAAGCACTTAGGATTGCCGCAGGATATTAGGAGTTGTGTTTCTCCCACCCGAGACGCTTGTTTGTGCTTGTGTTGTTTGAACTCTGCTAAGAGCTTTGTGTGTGCTAGATGTGTTGTAAGCCTTATGCTTTTGCTTTGTGTAACCTAGGTTGGTGTAATGCTTGTTGAGACTATGTCTCATGTGTGTGCTAGTCTTTGTTTGTGAATGTGGTTTGCTTCTCGGATGCTTGTTGCTGTTGTGTTACCTACCGTTCTCATCTCTGATATTAGTCGGTATCTTTCACAAGTTTTTCAAAAAAAACACAAAACCACCCTTTTGTCTGCTCTCTCCTTATGCCACCCTTGTTGCCCTATAGTATTTGACACAGCTTGGCACTGTCAATGCTAAGAACAATGTTGTCCTTATGAGAGAGCACCCGCACCTGTTTGCAAGTTGAGAGTCGCTAAAGGAAGGTAGTGACGCAAGGAGAACCTAGTTCATATGTGACTCGCAGCGCTTTTCCTATGATGCCACAACCTCCAAGGAAGCGTGTAAGTGTCAGGACTAAAACCAAAGGTTGCTTTACTTGTGGAAAGGATGGGCATTACGCTCATGATTTTTCCTAGAGGAATTATGATCTAGCTTGTCCTGATGAAACCCAAAAGACCCAGGGTCCAACCCAGAAGAAGCGAAAGAGTTTGATGGGTGCACCTCGAGACCAAGATGATGTTGCAGAAGTACGTGCGACTCATGCCTTAGTTAATGGTACGTTTTCGAACTAAACCAATGACTCCAATAGTTATGATTGACTTCTCACCTTGAGAAATCCGACATAAATGGAACACTAGTAGTGTCATGTCGTACTAGTAAAAAAATATCTTTGAAATTAACAATACTAACGTAACTTTATCTAACATTAGCTTGACACCTAACATCAGTTTTAAAACCTCTAACAAACTCTTCAAAACCGAGGAGAAAGGTGCCTTAGGATGTTTGATATAGCTGTTGATAGAAAGAGGAAGTTGAAGGGAATATTGGATTCTTGACCTATGATTTGACTAGTCAAAAAGATCTTTCGTATATACATTTTGGAGGAAACAGATTTTAGGATATGAGGTTGTGAAGACTCATTTGAGGTTTAGCTTAGGAGTGAAAGGTTGAGCATCATATTAAGAATCATTTGAGTTGAATTGAAATATATATTATCCGAGGCTAACCAGTTGTGGACCCCAAGACTTTGGAAGTTATCGGTAACTAAAATTGGTAGCCTTGAAGGAATGTTTTGAGGTATAGAAATATTGGTGGAAATTATTGTATCTTTAGGAAACCCTTGATATATAAGGAGATTGGATTAATTCGATGTAGTGTGTTGAGAATTATTTGTGATATTGGAATGGCGATGATAATGTTTTTCCTAGGTGATTCTTATACTGGATTTTAGCAGAAAGGTTGATTATAGTAATAACATTATGTTGGATTGGGATAGATATTCGATTTGATTAAAGATGGATTGGAGGAATATTAGATTTGATATAGGAAATAATTGGTGGACATAAAGGAATGATTTTGGATTTTACGAAAAACAATATGGCTTGGAGATAGTAGAGTATTATTCTTGGTGATATATTCTCGGAGCTTGTCACGCTCCATAGATATTGTTTTGGGGAAATTATTTAAATTTGGTCATGAAATAGGAGTTTGGAGAGTTTGAAATGATTTATAGAAGTAGTAAAGAGTTGGTATATGCTTGTTGGATTTTTTGATTTAGCTTTGGCATCGTGATAGTTGAGAAAATAACTTTGATGGAGACAAATGATTTGAGACTTGATTATATTATATTAAGAGGAGATAGTGGATTTCCTGGATTTTAGTAAATGAGCAATGGAAATCTCATGTGTAAGAAATATTGGTGGATATTCGATTGATTGATCTATACTAGGATGAGAGAGTTTATGCCCAAGGTGGTTAATAGTGGTATCATAATCTTATGATATTAGAGACTAGTAGACCTATTTCTAAAGGACAACCTCTGGGTTGGTATATTGTTTTTGAGGAACAATAAGTTCGAGGTTTAGAACATGGAACCCAGACCCTTGGAAAACTAACCTGCCGGTGGATTTTGGTAAGACTAATCAAAGGGGGGAAGCACATGTGCTTAATGTTACCAACCATCAACACATGTTTTTGTAAACAAATGATCTAACATTTTTGTTTGGACCACACCCTCTTTTCGCTTGCCTGCGAATCTCGGGACGAGATTCTTTTAAGGGGGGGGAGGTCTCTCACACCCAGTTTTTGCATTCTTGTACTGTTGTTCAATGAGAAAAAAATTAGGGCCAACAATTTTTTTTCTAACAACAAGATTGTTTGAACCTACATGTGTTTATGATCTTGGCCACATTTGCAATGCAAGTTTTAGTCCATTTGTAAAACCATCCTAAACTTTTCCTTAAAACAATTCTATTATTTTCCCTGATGTTACATGAGTGATTTTATTCCAAGACTTGGACCATTCTTGATTTCATCTTTAAATAAACTTTTAGCATTGTTGGATCCAAGAAAACAAAATTTCAAAATGATTTATGAAAGTTTCCTTCTAAGTTTTCTATAGAAACTATTCCCTGAAAACATAGCCAAGTACCTGGTTTCCACCTTTGTTTTCACTGGGCTATAAAATGTTATTCTATGTTTTCTTGAATTTTATTTGTTCCTTGAGGTATGGACTACAAATCCATAAGCTTGGTTTTATTTTTGGAATATTAAAAATTACCTTTTGCTTGTTGTTTTTGTGGCAGAAAAATAAGACAGAAAGTTGCATTATTAGAAAACAGAGAAAAACAGAAAGTACCCCTTTTCAACTTTGTTTTCATATCCTTAAACTATTTCAATTTTGTTTTCAAAAGATGTTTCTAAAATTTTGGAAAACAAAAATTGGAATCCATTTGGTCTCTAAAACAATCCAAATTTTTTGCTCATTCTTCTGTTTTCCAACACTTAGAAAAATTCCTAAGTGTTAAGTGAATTTTCTGAATTTTTTTGAACAGTGGCAGGTACACTTTTGGACAGATGTTTTCATTGCTTTTTCTTGCAAGTTTTGAAGTGAAACTTTGTCTAGTGTGTTGAACAAGTTATGTACTCGACCTAGGATCCTTGGTTTGCTTTTAGAAGGTTTTGGTGTGGTGTTTGCAAGTGAGAGAAGAGAGGGGGAACATGATGATGTGGCATGGTATGGGCCTCCATACCTTGACCCCTTTGGCCACACCCTGCCCTCTCCTCCACCCCTAGATCCACCATTGACTTGTCCCTTGGCTCTCCTAGGCCCTTGACCTCAACCCTTGAAAATGCCACCCTGGGACATGCCCTAGAGCGCCCCAATGCCACCCATTGGCATGAAACTGAGGGAACTATGGATATTTGACCTAAACCCGTGGCTATAATCCCTCACTCTCGAGTCCCTCTCGCCTCTAGACACCACACTACCCCCACACCCTTCCCAAAGCAAAGTGAAGCCAGGAGCTGGCCCCTGTTGGATCCACTGGCTCCATAGTCACCGTCGGCCATCGAGCTAGGGCTCGAGGTGGTACCCCTTGTTGCACTCCATTCCATCCCTCTCTGCCTCCCTGGTTGAACTCCCCGTGCACCCACGAGCCTGCCTGGCCCCTCCCCGTGGTTATTTTTCCTACAGAACACCGTCGTCGTACGAGTCGCCGCCGTGGCTGCACCGTTGTTCCCTGTCGATTGACGTCGCGTCCGCGCCCAAACTCGACGCCCCTCGACGCGCTCGGACCCCTGCATTGCCCCCGAGCCCGCGCCGCCCCTTTCCCGTCTCCTTACGGTGAGCCCGGCCGCTTCCCGCGTCTCTATCATGCGGATGAGAGAGAGGAGAGGAGACGAGGAAGAAACGCCGGGGGGCGTTGATCCAGAGATAAATGGCCCCTGTTAAACGCCTGTTTCCTGCGCCCTCGCCGCGCGCGCACCATGTTGGGCCGCCTTGTGCCTAAACGGGTCGCGCGCCAGGAAGATCCAGCCTGCCCTCGGTGTGATTGATTTTCCTTTTATTTTATTTTACAGAAGAATGTTTGTTGCTTTGGACCTGTGAAAAAATAATTTAAATGCAAATTAAATTTAACAAAAATTCACAGCAGTAGATCTATGTCTTCCTAACTATGTCCACTTGATAGACCGAAGTTTGCACTTTTATTTTTGTCACAATTCTTGTTTTTCCACAGAGTATCTGTGAAAGTGTTTTTGGCTTAACTTTTTGGATCTATATCCAAATTGATCAAACCAAATTGTTTTGAGTAGCTAGTGAATATATCTATCCATAGGACTTGCCCTCACATCCAGGTGAGTTACCAAATGGAAATCTCATCCATTTTGGTAAATGAACAGTAGGCTTTTCTACGATTTTTAGAAGGAGTTTAAAAATAATTTTTGAGGTGAATCCAATTGGATGAGTTGGTGTGTGACTAGGTTTATGTAATCCTAGCTTGGGTGAATTTTTATAGATCTAGATTATTTTTGGTGAGCCTTTTTAGGTACAACAACTTTTCTGTTTTCTTGTTCATGTGTGTATTTGTTTGAAATAAAATGTTTGATTGCTTGAGACTTGTTTCCTAGCATGTATAGATGTGTTACCACTTGTTATTAGGTTGTTTCCTTGCAGTACATCTACCTTAGGAAGTGTGTGCATGATTGGAAACCATTTGGTTATAGAAATAGCAATTGTTTGTTTTCTAGTATTTATTTTTTGACTAGTTGTGTGAGCAAACCTTTGTGTGTTTGTGCACCTAAGTTTTTGATGTGTATGAGTTGAGTCCAGTAACATTTTGGTACTGATAATAGGATGGTAGTATCTATTTTGTCTTGCACTTTATTTTATAGCAAAGCATGGTAGCATTTATTGCTTGTTTTCACTAGTATTGTTTTCACTAGTATGAATAGCCTTGTATTGAATGCTTGGATGGGTCATTTTGTAAAGTGTAACCAGAGGCTTTGTGACCTCTAAATGCCTTGGTATTAGTGGGCCCATAACCCACTGGTCCCATTGCATTTTGGTTAGAGATGCAAATCCCCTACCATACATTTGTGTGTTAGTAGCATATACTTCTTATGTGTGTTTAATATTTTCCACCAAGGAAAATGGTTTTTGTTTTTACTTGTTTGATTGAAGTGTTTAGTATTTCTTTGTGAATACTAGTATGTTTATTTGTGGTGTATTTGTTAACATAATGTTCCCTTAGGTATATCATGTTAAGAAGTGTTCTACTATTGTTTTGATGTTGTTGATTATTGTTTGTAAATAGGAATACTATCCTAGTGCTTGATAGGTTATGTGTGGATAGGTTTTATTGAGTGTTTGGATTTTTGAAAGTGTTTAGTTGATCTTGTATTGAGTGCATAGCTACTGATTGTATAGCATCTACCTTGGTTGCTTGTTGATTGATTGATTAGAAAAGCATGAGTTATTAGGATTGAGTGATTCTTGCTTAGTAGTTGTTTCCGTATAATTGTTTTAGTGCTTACTAGCATGTGTAAGGTGTTGTTTGTTGTTTGTATGTTTTTACCTTCATACCTTACTTGTTTAGATTTATGCATCCTTATAGTGATGTTTGTTTTTCTAGTGATGCATTAGTGCCACCACTAGATTTTGTGAGTTGCTCTAGTATTGTTGTCTTTTTATTTTATGAGTGTAGGACTATTCTAGCATGTTTAGGGTGTTGTTAGTTCTGTTTTTAGGACATAATTTGTGGAGTTGCTTTTTGATATTAATGGTAGAATGAAATTACTTCTTATAGTATGCATGTGTAGAATTTTCATACTAGTATGCTTTTAGTGCACTCCTGTCACTAGGTTGTTTTCTAGCTTTGTTATCTCTTGTAGTGATTGTGTTTTAGAGTGCATCTTATGTCTTGTTCCCTTTGGTTGAGCTACTTATTTGCTTAGTTATTTTCATGATTGATGGATTCCTTAGCTTTGGAGGTAGATTTAAGCATAGTCGGTAACTAGCTCTTTCATCTATGGCATGTTTGTTTGCTGTTTGGAGATTGTCTGAGCGATCTCCTTAGCATGAGTATTGTACTCATGTTATCGTTGTGCTAGTTTTGTTATTTTTTTTAGTAGTGAACTTGTTTGGTGATGTTTCCCGTGTGTTATTAATATCCACTGGCGTGGGTATTGCTCTAGTTGATTGGTAGTATTTTAGTAGCCTCACCTTTTGTGCCCACATGCTATATTTTTAGCTTCTTGAATATCTTATTATGATAGTGGTACACCCAATCCATATATGGTATGTAAGATGTGTGATATGATTTCTCAACCATATGTTTGTTTGACGACAGTTTTGTACCGTGAGGGTTTGTGAGATAGTTTGCTCGTTAACTTTTTGAGTGATTGCGCTAGTATAAGTTTGCTTGTTGTATGTTTTTTTTAGTTGATTGTCTTTAAGTTCTGAGTGTGTATCTTTTATTCTTTTACGACGTTAGAAAACGAAGGAGAAGAAGAAGTAGTTGTAGAGCTATGCGTCAAGTTCAAGCTACTTCAAGGCGTCCGGGAGAAGGAACATGCCCATCGCAAAGATGGGAAGCGCGTCCAGGCAGGCGTTGGACAAGATCAACCTCCCCCCGGAGGATAGCAATTTGCCCATCCACACCTCTACTCTAGCTGCCAGTTTGTCGACCAGAAAGTTCCACTCCTCCACCGTGAGCTTGCGGTCGGAGATAGGAAGCCCGAGGTAGATAAAGGGAAATTTTCCTACCTTGCAGTTGAACATATTCGCGACCCTACGCTGCTCCTCTAGTGGCTGGTTAAGAATGAAGACCTCGCTCTTGTGGAAGTTGATTTTCAGCCCCGACATGTTCTCGAAGCATAGGAGAAGAAATTTAAGATTATCTATGGCACTATCGTTGTGTTGGATCAGAATCAGCGTATCGTCCGCATATTGTAGATGCGAAATACCTCCCGGGACCAATTGTGGCACAACCCCCTGGATGTGTCCCGCGGCGCATGCTGCTGAAAGGATAGCCGACAGCGCCTCAACGACGAAGTTGAACAAGATAGGTGAGAGCGGGTCCCCTTGCCGCACCCCACGTTTATTCCTAAAGAACGGGCCCACCTCACCATTAATAAAGATTGATGTCTGCCCCCCGGCAATGAGCTGATGGATTCTATGGATGTATCCGGCATCGAATCCTTTCCTCCGCAAGACATCGAGCAGGAAGGACCAGTTTACCCGATCGTAGGCTTTTTCAAAGTCAAGTTTAAGCAAGATCCCCCCCCCCCCAGTTTTTTCACTTTGAGCTCGTGAATGATCTCGACCAGCGTCACCGCCCCATCCAGAATGTGACGCCCCTTCAAAAAGGCCGTCTGAGTTGGACTGATGATTATGTTCGCTATAGGATCTAGTCGGGACGCGAAAGCTTTCGAGATGATCTTGAACACTTCATTGATCAGAGCAATCGGCCTAAATTGGGAGACAAGGTCCGCCCCTGGAACCTTGGGAATGAGGGTTAGCACGCCGAAATTTAGCCTCGACACATCGATACGACCAAGACAGAAATCATTCAACAAATGTAGCACCCCTAACTTGCATAATGGCCAGAACTGCTTATAGAAAGCAACAGGGAACCCATCTGGCCCTGGTGCAGTATTGGTTTTCATCTCTGAGACTATGGCCTCCAACTCCCCCTCGGAGAAAGTGCGCATCAGTGCCCAGTTTTCCTGGTCCGTCACCCTACTTCCTGCCTCCCACGTGTCTGGCGCAAGACCCGAGTGTCGCTGCGCCGCCGTGCCCATAAGCTCGCGGTAAAACTCGTAGATATGCGCCTGAATAAGGGTCGGCTCCGAGATGGCTCCCTCAGCCGTCTGCAAAGATGAGATGATGCATTTCCGCCGTCTGCCGTTTGCCACCGCATGGAAGTACGCGGTATTAGCATCCCCCTCCTGAGCCCATTTCACCCGACCCCTTTGTCGCCAGTACTCCTCCTCCACGCGATAGATTTGTAAGAGTTGGTTCTCAAGGTGGTAACGCAGGAGCCATCCATCCTCATCTAAGCCCACCGAGTCAGCCAATTGGTCAAGATCCTGAATCTGCGTCAGGAGGGCCAATTTTCGTACCCGGGCATCTCTGCCCATGTTGCAGCTCCACCCACGGAGAAATTGGCGCAGGCCCATAGACATATGGTGCCAACAGTCGACAATGTCGCGACCAGACGCCCTGGACATCAGCCTCGTCCACCTGTCAGCCACCAGGTCCCGAAATCCTTCCACTTCAAACCAGCCTAGCTCGAAAAAGAACCTAGTACTTTTTCGTGGCTGGAGACCCCCTCCATCAAACACCAAAGGTGTGTGATCAGACCCCAAGGAGGTTTCCGCGTCTAGCGATGCAAGCGGGAAACTCGCGTTAAGTTCTGGCGCAAAGAACACCCTATCCAGGACACACCGGACAGGCACCCTTTGCTTATTGGACCAGGTGTACCGCGCCCTAGTGCGGGTAACCTCTTGTAGCGTCCATCTCGCTATAGCATTGTTGAACAGATCTACCCGAGGCCAATTGACGTTGTCATTGTTCTTATCATGCCCACCTCTAATTAGATTAAAATCCCCACCCATTATAACAGGGAAGGGCCAGGACTCGAGCTTGGTCGACACCTCGTCGAGAAACTCCGCCGACAGAGCGTGGTCGGCCGGCCCGTAAATTCCCAAGAGGGAAAGTTTTTTATTGAGCGTGCGATGCAGGCAGTTGATGTTAACGAACCATCTCCCTTGGTCGCAAGAATGAACGTCGAAGACACTATCACGCACCCCCATGAGAATGCCCCCGGAACAGCCCTCCGCCGAGAGCTACACCCAGAAGAATTTTTCTCCTAACTCTAGCCCTTGTAGTTCAGCATCAGAGAAGTCCGGCTTAATCATTTCTTGCAGGCAGATCGCGTCTATCCGGTTATTGCGGAGATACTCACGCAGCAGAGTCCGGCGCCCCGCCCGGTCGAACCCTCAAATATTCCAAAAGATGATCCGCATTAGATCACCTCCCCTAAAGCCCGTGCTAGGCGGGTCACTGGGCGTCGCCCCGGTGGCGCCACAGATTTCTGTTTTGGTTTACGCACACCCGCCCCCTTAACCAGGCTCGCAATAGGAACGTCCATCTCCTCAATGGAGGTCGACGCGGCCTCAACCTCAACCTCCTCTGGCTGTAGCACCCCCTCCCTAGGTGGCCCACCCGCGGATCCCATAGCCTCCTCCTTGGCTGCACGCACCCTGGCCGCCTCCACCTTGCTCTCAATATTAGCCCTAACCCTAGCCAACGCCACTTGGGCCTGCTCACTAGCTCTGATGATAGACAGTGCCTCCGCCGGCGGACCAGTTTCCGCCGGGAAGACTATGCAGCAGACACTAGCTACCGACAGTAGGTGTGCATCAGGCAGATCCGCCTGGATCGCGAAGATTGGATCAGAGGACGCACCTGGTGTCTCTGTGGGTGTCGATGTAGATGTCGCCCCCGGCTTGGACTGGCTCCCAGCCACCCTCCGGACCGCTCGTTCCAGCACCGAACCTTCCTTCTCTTCACGGTCCCGCGCGCCCCTGCCGCACCGTCTCCACCGACTCCGCCTTGGAGCGGATGCCCCTCGCGACAGGCGTCGTGAGCTCCGGCACCACCGAGCAGTCAGGAAGCCCCCGAGCGCAGAGGCAGGAGACGGCGCCGAGCGCGCCACCTCCTGGGAGTCCAGCACCACGGCCTCGTCCGCCACCTCCTCCATGGGGGCACATCTGGCCGCCTTGTCGTGGTTGGGCTTGCTCCACCACTCCCGCCTGCCTGCCTCCGCAGTCGAGCCCTCCCCCACCTTGCGGAGCTTGGAGGGCGGGGAAGCAGCTCTATCCTCCGCCCTGAGTGAAGACACATCTCCGCACGAGGCCGAGGAGAGAGGGGTCGCCTCGCTGACGACAGACCGTTGTGGTGCCTCCGCAGATACCTCCACCTGGCCTTGCCCTTGTTCAACGCCTTACGGCTATCCCAGTCTTCTCCCTCATCTTTGGAGCTTTGAGAACGCTCCTCATCTTCATCATCTGACGGGTCTTTTGGATCGTGAGGGGGGGCGGGGATGGCTCGCGCACAGGCTTGGCCGCGCCTTCCCGCTCCACCTGCACCTTGAAGCCTTGGAGATTGACGTAGAGCATCAGATGATCTTGTAGCATCACGGGTACTTGGCAGTCAAATTTCATCCTGATAGGGCCCTCCGGATCCGCGAGGCATGCGAGATCCACCTCCAGTGGAACCCCCAATTCCAATGTTGCGCCCAGCAGCATCCGCTCGGACCAAAGTGGGCCAGGAACATCGTGGAGCCGAACCCACACGGCCTCTAGGGAAGAAGCCGCCCTTGGATCCCCCACCATCTCCGACACTTCAGCCCGGTACCCAGTGATAGGGAGCACGAGGCCCCCGCCGCGCGACGCCATCCGCAGCAGTTCCTTCGATGGAAAGACCAGAGAAAACTCCGTCGGTCCCACTTGCTTCACTTGCCACTGCCATTCCTCCCCGGCAAGCTCCTTGAACTCGTCCTCCACCTCTTCTACTGAGAAGTTCCCTTTCCCGATCGAAACCGACGCGGTGTTGGCCACTGGCTTCTCGAGTTTGTCCTCCGGGACCGAGACATGGAAGATTTTCCGGCCCCCATTGCCAAATTCGACCCAACGCAGACGCGATTCCCTCTCTCCAGCCGGACACATCGCCGAGAGATGCCCCTTGGAGTCACACATGACGCAGTACGGATCGCCCGTACATTCGGCCTGGAAGTGCCCCCGGCTGCCTACAGCGGTAACACGTGAGGCGTGACGCATCTGGCCCTCCCGATGCGCCGCCCCCCACCGCCTGCAGAGTGTGGTTGGAGTTGTCCGGTGGTGCCCCCCGGGGCCTCCTCCTGCCGTCTGGCCGACCGGACTCGCGCCCTCGCGAGCCCTGCGGCGCCTGTAACTGAGCTCGAAGCCGCTCCTCCTCGCGCCGATCCGCCGCCCGACGCCGTGCATCCTCCTCCTCGCGCTCCCTTGAACCGCGGCGGTCCGGCCTAGCCTCACGGGAAAGCTTGTTGCGCAGATCTCCATCGCGCTTCCTTGCATCTCCGCGCCCCATCTCCGCGAAGGGACGCTTGCCTTTGTGCTCCCGGTCGCTTGAGTTCCTGTCCATAGCCACCAGGAAGGGAGAGGACGGCCCGGAGTGAAGAGGAGGAGAGACCCGGATCTTCGCGCGAGCTCAGTGGCGGCTGATGTCCTGGGCGTTGGCTGGAAACCCTAACTTGAGATCTAGGGTTCCGCGCTGGAGCCACCATCACTTTATAGTATTGACCCCCGTCGCTCCCTCTTGGGCCGTAACCGTTCAGCCGCAGTGGCCCACTTCCTCATGTCGCAACCGTTCAACCTCCTCAGCAGTAGCTCCCTCTACCCCACTTCCCACGCACCCCCAGGCCCAACACCCGCTTGGGCCGGGCCCAAGACGAGCCCATCCATCTGCAACCCTAGCTCCATCGTCTTCCCCACGCGCCCCCATGGAGGGGATGGCGGCGGCGGCCGAGGTCGCCATCCTTACCCACGACTGTGGTGCTTCTTCGCCGTAGTACCTCCTGGTAGAGAAGGTGGCCAGGGTGTTGCACATGGCCTCCGTTGCCGACGTACACCAGCGGCTGTTGCCACGACCTCTAAGGAGAAATATTCTTGGGGCTGACTAGCTCACCTTCGGCGGCCCGATGGTTTTGGGCGCAGATCACTCACGAGTCTTGCAACAGGACGATTTGTCCTCCCTAGCAAGAATTTGGGTCTACATCTACTGTACTAGAAGGACCCCGCGCGCCTTGCCGCGCCGATTTTCATTAATCGGTGTATAAACCAGACTTTTTTTTTGTTATATTGTATATTTTTCTAAGAAACTTAGTAATGACAAACCAGTAGCTATATATACCCAAGTCCATTTCACAAATTATTAGAGGTAAAATCACTTCGAGAACTCAAGAGAACATAACTATATAGGGGAAAAAATAGACTCATGTACCACCAACATGAGAATCATGAGTTCATGACAATGCTTGTGTTGCAATATGTATGCATAGGAAAGCGTTACAAAATCAAAATGATAATATTCTTTAGGAAAATGGATCATATTCTCTAGGAAGATGTACTTATGTTCACAATATTAACTTTATGTGCTCAGACATCCTTGAAAACAAGTTGGAGTCTAGGTTTCCTCTCCGGTGGAACTGGGCAAGACACCATCAGTTTCTCTTTCATCTCACCCCTAAATAATGTTTTCTATCATGAGACCGCCAGAGAGTTGGGAAGAAAAAAGAACTCATCTATCAATGTTGTAAAGAGAGGCTGTGATACGATGCCAATCATCACGGATGTAGGTCTGTTACATTGAATCACAAGTTCTGTTGGGAAGACCATTGTTGCATCATGCTAAATTGCAAATAGGATTTTACCAGATGTATAATTAATTTAACATTATTAGGTAAATAAGGGAAAATGTGGCAATACTGCTTTGAGTTTGGAAAACCATTGATCCAGCAAAAACAACTAATTCAGTAAAATATATTTGGTTCCCTCAACTATACCTCTACACAGTCCACTGCTCGAGTAAACCACTTATATATTCCAATGAACTACAAAACAAATTCAAGAGAAGCTAAAATTCCGCTAGTGTAATTTTGCTCTGCGTTCGGAGAGGTTGTGTGGAAAACTCTTCCAAGAAATGGTTCTACGGCTACCCAGATCTAGTAAGAAAATAATATAATAATCATAAAAAATCGCATAAGGGCATGTGCACTCACAAAAAAAATGTAGATCAGCACAATTTCATCAGCACTCTTCAGAAAAGAAATAATGATTTCTTACCTGCCCTAAAGAACAATGGAAATTTTGTTATATTTCTGGTAACAGCAGAGTGAACCATGTGTAGAGTTACATCGGTATCATACTTACAGGATTACATACTCAAGTTGAATCTGCAATAACAACTGCATTTCCATTAGCATATATACTTAGACTATCGTCAATTGGAGGTTACCAGATTTCACAAATGTGCATATATATAATAAATAATGTTAAAAAGTAAGAAGATAAAACACATAACAATTTTTTGTTCGAGTAACTACTACTGCAAATATCAGGCTGCAAATTACATTGTCCATGAATTCTCATGCATAACCTTTTCTAGGAAGGAGTCAGCACAAGCGAGCATGTAAACTACACTAATAGTATATTGCCCAAGAGTAAAAATATTACCAGGAATAAATATTCCACCACTATTGTACCATGGAATCATGTACATCATAACGTCCATATTCTCTCCATTCATACTTGTGCTCCTACCAGTGACTAATTCCAGTAATTAAATGGTTGTTCAAGTAAATGCAAACATCAAAATAGGGAAGAGCATAACATCTAATTTCATCTACAGAGAAATATACAAAATGTGCAAGATGATAATAAGGAGTTAACATAATCAATAAGATGGAAACTCCCAAAAACATCATAGATGAAACAATAGTAAATTTTTATTTCAGTAAACAAAGTAATAACAACCACCGAATTAAAATCAGTCCAATTTCTAAGCCAAAGCACCAGATAATACATGAGTATTACGATATGATGAGTGGGTGAGTACCAACTAACTTTCCATCATAAGAATCCAATGAGCGTCACATGTTGTGCACCAATGGTCGCCACTCAACATAAGGTAATCCTGGCTTCACCCTCACCATGCGTCGCCGGCCCTAGACATCTACCCTGCTTTGCATAATGCATAGTACAATGCTGATGAGTGGAGGGACAGAGGGATATGCATTCCAGGTTCTGAGATATAAAATTAACATTCCAATTGTTACCATAGAGAAAAAATACAGAGAAAATGGGGAGCAGACAGGTTATTTCATATAAATTTTGTCTTGAATTAATGGCAACTAACCGGTAACACCAGGAGCAATGGTAGTATTAACATAAATTGAACTGAACTCCAAGTTTCAGCCAAAATAACACAAACAAATATAGCATCATAAAGTGTGCAACAACTAATTCCCTTAAATCAAATTTCACAAAGAATTAGCAGTAGCTAATATGCAATAAGAGAATTTCATTTGTCACAGTAATCAATTAGAGAAAAATATACATGTAGGCGACATATTTGAATAACACATAAGAGGATTCAGAAGTTACACAAATTACTGCAAGTCTGTAACTACATAGCAGCTACTCCAAAACGGAACCGAACAACTCCTTAATTAGGTACTCTGCCTATGGACGACCGTCGGATCATATTTACCGGATGAATGGACAGAAAAGATCAATGGATATCTCTGGTAGGAGCCGCTGCAAAATTGCAGTACGACATGCCGACATGTAGGACGTGTTGAAGTGGGAGAGCACACAGTAGACGACGTTCATCTCTGGTACCAGCTGCACTAAAGCTGTCCACGACACCCGATCCAAACAGCAGATGCACTCGATGCCCACCATCACCGCCGTTGCGAGTGCCGCCGTTGTGACCATCGCCCAGTCAGTTGTCATGGGGCAGTTTATGCGGCGTGTCCGCTGCTGGGAATTGTTTTAGATAGATAGTGGTCGTAGAATTTATTCATATAGTTGCCTCGGCGAATGTCTCTGAATTACAACCCGAAGTGCAGCAACTAATCATAATGTTCAGCAACGGACATGACAGGACAACGTATCACAACTTGCTCATGTATATAACTTGCTCATGTATACCAATGGAGCAATATTGGGCAGAATCTGGATCCGTTATATTTCCAGGTCGTGGTACATAAAAGTTTCAGCAAGCGAATAATTCTATATAAAAGATGCAAATATCAAAATCGTAAGCACAGTTCAGCATGAATTGAAATACATCAACCTACCTCTATCTGCAGCAGCAAACCATAAATCGGAACGTATGTACGAACTGCACAGTGCAAAAAAACAGGAGAGAAATCATCTCACGGCTGACAGTAGCATGAGGAAACGCTGGTACTTGTCTCCGAGCCCGAGAGGTCGCAGCAAGAAGCATGGAGAACTCGTGAGGTGCGAGGTGGAGGGGGAGACGGGGAGAGGAGGATTTGACGGGGATGGAGAAGCAGACCAGCCGCTGGTCACCAACGGGTTTAGGCGCAGGAGGATTGCAGGCGACCGGCAGGGTGGGGTTGCCGAAGGATTGGCGGCGTCGCCGCCGCCGCAAGCTCCTGAGGGACCGGGAGGAGCAGGCGGTATGGGGAGCCATGGGAGAAGAAGATGGGTGGCGGTGGCCAGATGGGTCGGGTGGTGGCGGCCGGCGCCGGGCGCGGCCAACAGAGAGGAAGCCGGGCACGGATCAGGGAGTAGTATTTCTCTGACGGTCGGCTCACAAGCCGTGCACATGAGAAGAGCTGGCCCTCGCACGCAGTCGAGACTCGAGCGCCACGCTACACTAGCAGAAAAAACGAAAAGGTGAATCGATGACAGGTGGGGTCCCAATCGGAGCAACCAGAGGCCTCAAATAGCCCTGGGCTTAGATCTCTTAGAAGATATCCCCGGACTGCAGTTCCACACACAAGAGTCCTAATCGAGTTGGATTTCTCTTAGTGCCACGATCATTGAGTCTGTCGGACAGCACATACACGGCCAATCGATTTTTAGTTCAGTTTAGCACTAGCGCCATGTATTTTTCTTTACTGCCCAGGTACGGCCAGTCAGCGGACATCACATAAACGACCGGTTATGGTTTGTTAGTTCACAATATCACTTGATTCGGTCAGGTGTACTACTCTAGCCCCATGTATTTTTTCTTTTGCTTACTCATACGATCCGGAATAAGTGTCGGGAACTATACAAGCGTTTTGTACTAAGGCGGCACATTTTCCACGATGGATCGGAGGGAGTACTTTAATTGCGAATATTTTAAAATTGGACAATAACAATTAATAGTAAAGATTAGTTTTATCTATGATGCTGCCTTTGCGACCTCACAGATATATTTCCATTGTTCTTTTCACTTAATATTACATGTGTTGGTTGTGCTAAAACATTCAACTATGAGAGGTGCAGAGCAAATGCAACAATTACCAAGCCCACCGCCGCCGTTAAGTACCCATCCTAACGTCCTCCGGAGCCACCAAAACGACACCGAAACCACGCATGTCGTACCCCGTTGGAAGCGACAGGAGCGAAGAAGAGGTCGTCCGTGGTGCCCGCTTGACATTATAGTTTGATTCAGGTTTCTAGAAAAGGTACTGATGTAAATCCCCCCTTATATGAATAAGAAGTCGGTTTTCTTGATTGTTGGTTAGCGAGAATACTTTTGCATCAGGTGGTGTCTTATTAGCACCATTTGATAATATTTATTGATCGCGTTTCATAAAGTGAGAATACTATCAATTAGATTTCTTGCATGTACAGCACAAAGTTGATAGATTTGAAGAGAACAAATAGCTTGATGACTTGTGTTCCAATGTAGGTAGCCCCAACAAGTTGAATGAATAACAGTTTTGTCTAATTATCAAAGCGCTCAACAACCTCGTTTCACTGAATGGTGGGGACCACACAGTGATATTACTGATTAACACACTGTATTTAGGTGATACATAGTGGGTGATGCTAGACTTGAAGAACTAACGGAGCCAATGGAATAATTCACAAGCACACGAGGAGGGAGAAAATTTGAGACTAGAAGAAAGATGAATGTGAAGGTTCCACCGGAGAGCACGAGTAGTGGCGGAGCTTTTCTCTGATGGAAGGTAAAGGGCAGGGAGGCTGCGAGTAGGTTGAAGGTGTGGTGTGTTGCGAAATTTCTCTCATTGTGGGAGGATGAAGGGAACAAGCCAACTCGGGTTTTCTTTAGGAGGATCAGACGTTAGCATTGCTGGGTCAGATAAGAGTTTCAAAATAGCTATATTTAATAAATATTAAACCGTAGCAATGCACGGGCATGATTTGTTAGTAATAATAAAGAGAGAAAGCCTTCTTCCGGTCCAACCTAATATTTTACCGTTTTGCCCTTCCACCAAAATCTTTATCTTTACAATTTCTTGTCGTCCGTCGGGTTTGTTTTTGTTTGATGGCTGCCTCTTCTTAGAGTCCCGTCTCGATTGCTACTGGTGTAGAAGGAGGAGTCAATCGAGTAGCCATCTGTATCGGGCACGTACAAACGAAAATCATATAGATGTCTCATATAAGTCGGCGCACCCTATCGGTATATATTTCACCCTGCCGCGATATCTTTTTATCTTGTAATAGCAATCAACACGGAAAAACCTAGGCGGCCGATGCTATTGAGGCTCTATCTAGATCGATAGAATTAGCTTTATCGATCACAAGAATACTAATCGGTGGAAAATTGGTCAAGCTGCCGCGTCGCCACCCCAACTCCTTATATGTTGTCGGGATCAAGGTCTCTACGGACCGTCCACCACCAGCAAGACGTTACTTGCTCGCGCCAATGGAACAAATATGCCATGGCCGACCGGAGCGAGAAGACGCACATCGAGGTGGAGTGTTGTGTCACCTCAAAGTTGCTCACACTCATGGGCGTGTGCCGGTCATGGTCACCGGCACCACCACGTACCAACGGCCGGAACAGCCAAGGCGTGGCGCTCCAGACGTCCGTCCCAAGCTTTCGCTAGATAGATCAGATGGCGCCGGCTTTTAATATAGAAAGGCGGACGGTAAGATGGATCGTTGCGACTCGAGCCGCTAGCTCCACCATCTAGCTGCCATTGCGTGCAGGAGATGGAGTCAGGTGGCACCGGCGCCGGCGACGTTTCCTGATTCCCCTTCGTCATGGCCAATGTCGTAGTCACCGTCTTGTTATCTTCTGGTGTCTCCGTGGCTTGGCAAGTATTCCATACGGGCTACTATTTCTCTAAGCTACGGGTGAGATGCCGCTCTCGGCTGCCGGAATGTCCTCCTCCCCGGCGTGGAGTCCCGGTTGTAGAAGTTGTGATCCCTAATAATTGTTGTTGTGTATTGCTTGACCCTCATATGAGGTATATAAAGGAGGTACAAGGGGGAGAGAGACTTGGACTACAAGTTGATCTAGGAGTCCTAATCTATTTCCAACTCATCCCGTATACCTATTCTAACATCCCCCCTCAGTCGTAGCGGGAGTGAAGCGGACGCTTGCGACTGGATATGAAGTCTTGCACTTCCGTCGCTCCTCCTCTCCGTCATCATCATCTCTCCTCTCTTCCCTCCCGCAGTCACAGCGGGAGTGGCGTGGACGCAAGTGACGACGCGGACGTTGTTGACTGGAGTTGTTGCCGATGTGTTGCTGTAGACGTAGCTCTTGTTGTCGATGTCGAGGTAGTCGAGTGTGATGTAGCCGTAGTCGTGGTAGTAGTGGTCGATGTAGTACTCGTCGTAGTTGATGTAGCCGCAATGCCGTAGGCGCAAAAAATTGCGCAATGTGTATGACGGTGCTGCAGTTGTATTTTTTTACGACGTTTCGCACCTTGAGAGGTACCGTCGCGGGAGCGTCTTGAAAATGTCAGAGGACGCGGTCGTGGGTCATAAGTGAGTCCACCAGTTTTGCCAGGACTGGGAGAAACTCACCAAGCACACAAGATTTTGCCAGAACCGTGTGCGCGGTTTTAGGGGCTTTCACCGTAGTGATGCCGGGTTGTCGATGCAGTCTTAACCGTCGGACGCGGTCAATGCCGTCGTCGGTGTCGTGGCGTCTTGCAGTTGTACTGTCAGAGGACGCGTGTCCAGCCTTGTGGACGTCGTAGTTGTAGCGGCGGCGGCGCTATGTTGACGAGATTGTCGATGGAGACCACGTTGATGTAGACCTTGGCGATGTGATGTCGGTGATGAGGCGTGATGTAGTCCGTCGCTTGGAGGCGTCCCTCGTGGCGACGATAATGTAGATGGCATGGTGTCGGAGAAGACGACAAAGTTCCACACCGGCCTGCGTGTGGTGTCGCTTCTCGTAGATGTAGATGTGCTCGACGAAGATCTTGGATTGTAACTGGCGTAGTCGTACGACTGGATGTCGTGGTTCTGGTGTAGTCAGGCGACGTGGCGCAGATCGATAAGGCTCATTGCGGATGGCGGTGCAGAGGCTGGAGTCGTGGCGCTTCTGTGTTGTATCCGAGTGCTCTTGTGCATCGTAGATGACAGCTCGTCCACGTGAAGCAATCGGGATTAGCTAAACTTGCATGCGTACCTTTAATGCTTGGCTGATCTCCCGATCAGATTTTTTTCTGGAGTTGTCCTTTGCCTCGCTGAGCACGGATGCATGTGCATGGGGGCTGGCTGACGGAGGCTGGCTGACGGAGGAGACCTGCCGCATATGCACGCGGCAGTAGAAGCCGGCTCCAGATCGATGTCTCTGCCTGCGTTACCACCGCGCGTGGGCATACCGTGAAGTCACGCGCCGCCGTCGCACTGGTTTTCGTCGGAATTGGAAGGCAGTACGATATAGGGATTTATTTTGTGGCTAATAACTGGATCTAATCTATGGAATAGAAAGTTTCGAAATTGATCTAAAGAAACCTAAAAACCTAAAGAACCGACTAGATCTTTGATCTAGACCGGGTGCCGCGCCCCCGAGGAGAGATCTCCCCGGGGGCGGCGCTTTGCGGAAGTAGTGGAGAAACCTAGGATCGGCGCCGTGAGGCAAACCGCTCTGATACCATGTGGAAATTGTAGAACCCTAATAATTGTTGTTGTGTATTGCTTGACCCTCATATGAGGTATATAAAGGAGGTACAAGGGGGAGAGAGACTTGGACTACAAGTTGATCTAGGAGTCCTAATCTATTTCCAACTCATCCCGTATACCTATTCTAACACCGGTTACCGGGTGTGGATAGCCTGGCTTCATCCTCTGTGCTTCTCACGATGCAGTTCCCAACGTCCTCCACACCAAGCTGAATCGTCGACTTAACCTATGTTGTCATGGACGCGGCTCAGTTCCATCTATATGCTCCTGTGCGTGTGCCGGTGTGCGGTCTGTATGGAAACCGATGGACTTGATGAAGATCTTGACGAACTGGCGTCCTTGGCTACGACGCTCGTAGGTGGCGAGTGAAGGTCTGCTGCCCATGGCCATGGTGGGCAGGAATTGCACGCGGATGAGTATCTTTAGTCTGGCAGAAACTGAGTATTGTTCCCTAGGTCAATTTGTTGTGCTTCATGCTTGCAGCTTTGACTGGTGTGGACCTGGTGCTAATGCCAACGATCTGGTATTGTCAATAGCGTACTTAGCACCGGCAGATGCCATAAAATTAGCAACTTCTATATGCAAGTAGCGTTCAGGACTACACGTAACAGCGGTAACGCAATATATAAGGCAATATGAAAGTAACATGTTCCATGCACTTTTGATATTACACGGGCACATTAATCTACTGAGATATTTCAATTTTGCAGCATAACAATATGAATCCTACTCTATTTTTTCCATCATGGTCCCTTATGAACTTTATCCTGGCACCGTACTAGGCATCATCTTATTACTTAGGAGAAAATCACAGTGTTTTGGCATCAAAATTATTTATCACCACTATCTTTATCAAGGTAGATCCAAGTGTGCATGGTGTACATGTTCTAAACCCAAGATTTACTCGCATCAACCGTGTCGGCAATTAAACATAAACTTGCAATCATTAATTGATAAGTTTAAATATTTGTTGTACAAGCATCATCTACAAGTAAATAGTAAATGACATTTGGATTAAACTACTATAAGTTGTGATTCTGGAAAAAAAAATCAGTTTGGCAATCCAGCTAAAATGCATACTTCCCCTATTCTCGATGTTGAATATTACCATAATGTGTGATGTGGTCTAAGTTTCGTTAATATAACAGATGAATTATGCAAAAATCAACCTATGCCAATGATTCTGGACAATTTTTTTAGTTTGGTAGTCAGCTGAAATGCATACCAATTCTTTACATTAACCAATGAAATTATGCAAAAATTAACCCGTAGCAACGCACGGGCATGTTTCCTAGTCAATGCTAAAATACAATCAACTGTGCAGAGTATGTTAAAGATGATTTAATCTTCAAGAACAACAATATAATCATCCTAATCATCAAACTCTCACAACAACTCCTATTAGGATAAAGTCAAGTGACAACAATATGCATGTAGGAAATCATCAAACTATTTGTGCACTCAAAACAAGCAAGTACTCGGTATTGGTCCCTAGCACCAGGATGTTATGGCCAAAAGAACATTAGGGGGGTTTGGAAGGTCAATGAAAGAAAGACTAACACAACTAAAAGTGGTCATTAGACAAAATAAAGTCTTATAATCGAAGCTATGCAAGGAGTAGTGATTGCCACACAACGGATGCACATAGAGCTATTAGTGTATGAAAGCTCTCCAACGGAACTAGTGGGGTTGCATCCAACTTTCTTGCTCACGAAGACCTGGAGCACTTTTGAGGAGGCTCATCATTGGAATATAAAGTTCCCCACATTAACATGTTCCACGATCAGGTTTCCCGGAAGGGGTACCATCTCTCTTGGAAGAACCGCGGGGAAGGCTAAAGTGGGGGAGCGCTTTGGGGCGAGGACACGGTATTTACCCAGGATCAGCTTAGCCGGAGAGGCTCCCTACTTCCTGCAAATAACCTATGATTGC
The DNA here is from genome assembly GCA_028641055.1 of Alopecurus myosuroides. Lineage (NCBI taxonomy): Eukaryota > Viridiplantae > Streptophyta > Magnoliopsida > Poales > Poaceae > Alopecurus > Alopecurus myosuroides. The sequence goes on along the minus strand of CM054058.1, from coordinate 371,292,168 downwards.
GATGCCAGACACATGTTACAATTACCTAGGGCTGAGTGTACGACTAAAACCTGCCTTAGGGTTTCTCCCGTCCGGCTTTATATAGAGAGCCGGATCGGGATATACAGGAACACAAACCGTACAATAGCTTGACCCTATTAATCTACGGTCATCCGACCTCTAAAAGGCGCAGATGGGCTTCAAGGTCGCCATTGCAGATGCACTCCTGCGCTTCGTCCTTTGTGGGCCTTAGTCTTTGGGTCTGCCCTTCAAGTTCGGCTTCTGGATGTCGACAGATACCCCATTCTGGATATGTCCGACAGTAGCCCCAGGAAGACTAAGGAACTTATTTTCATTGTTGGGTTTCCATCAAAACTTGAACGGCGGAAAACGGATCCTGAGTCGTCCCCCTCTCTCAGTGTCAAACTTGAACATGATCCGCCATCCAGAGAAAAGACGGATTTTCTCCGTGAAGTTTCCCTTGTGCAGGCATTTCCGTTCTGGGCGGAGAGAAAAACGGCCAGAACACAGTTATAGGAACATTAACACCGTAGAAACAACAATTAATGATGGTTCTATCAATTTAGGCGCATTAATCGAGGAGCTCTTCTGTCGCAACGGTCATAAGCATGACATGCGGTCAAATCATGCCACGCGGCGCGCATCCAGGTACACGACAATTAGGGCCGAGATAGCCATCCAAGGCTATATAAACCCTCACGCCTGTAACATCCCAAGTATGAAAACAACCCCTAGAATGTTTTATTTCTTATTATTTTATGTTTTGCATCATGACATCATAATTGCATTTGTTTTCCATTTGTTTTGCATCTGTTTTCAATTGTTTTCTATTTCCAATTCAACCAATTTCCAAATCAAAATTGTTCATACTTGTTATGTTACATTTTCCAAATAAAAAGTTCAATTAAAAACAGCTATTTGTTTCTATTAAAATAGAAAGCTCAACTATTAACTTGTTATTTTATTTAATAACTCACTTAATTCAAATGTTATTCAAATTCAATCACAAACAGCAACCCTTTTTGAAATTATGAAACTTACAAAACCAATCAATCACTTGTTTCAAATAACCTTGAATTTAAAACTTTTAAGTTGCTTAATTCAAATTAATCAATTAATATTAAAATCCCATCAAATTTCAAACAAATTCCAAACAACAATATATTTGAACTTTTGGAAAAACTAAACTTTGCAAGTTGTTGCTGTTATAATAAATATCCTATAAAAAATTATCCCTAAATTTTCTAATCCAAAAACCCTAGCCTTTTCTTCCTATTTCATTTCAGCAAAAAAAAAGGAAACAGAAAAATTTTAAAAAGAAAACGGAGGGAGTGGCCAGGCCAGTGGGCAGGCCCAGCCCACCAAACAGGCCCGGTACCCCCTCGCTCATCTCTTTCCTGTACGGCAGGGCATCCGGCGAGTCCACGTCGACGGCGCGCGCAGCAGACGGCCACCGCGCGCTCCTCGCCCCTATAAACCTAACCCTAGGCCCCCGAGCTCTGCCCTAGACCACCTACCTCCCTTCTCCCTCGATCACCGCCGCCGTTCTTCCCCGAGCCTCTGCTTCCTCTACAGGGAGGTGAGCATCACCTCCACCTCCCCTCGCCCTCTTTCTTCTCTGCACTGCACACCGCGCGCAAGCACCAGCACAAGCACACGCACGCTCGGACAGCAGCGAGCAGCGCGGCAGCAGCCGGCCATCGAGCCCTCTGACGAAAAGTTCAGAAACGCACCTGCAAAGTTCAGTTAGCGATAACTGAACAATAACCCCCTGCGCATCCCTTACCTGACAAGGAACGGAACACACTGCAGTGGTAACGCACCACTGCGCGCGCGCCCGGGGTCGCAGGTTCGAGCCCTGCCCCCGCGGGATTTAATCCCCCATTTTGCTAGCCACGCTGGCAGGCAGGAGGCCCACCTGCCAGTGGCCTGTGTTGCCACGCGCGCACACACGCGGGCCACGCTGGCCCAGGGCCCCCTCGTCAGTGGCTGGGGCTAGCCACTGCGAGGTGTAAAACATTTTTTTGACCAGTTTTTCTTTTGTTTAAGTCCTTTTCTTTCACAGTTTAGTCCCTGCAATTAAAATGCAAATAACTTTTATTTTCCAAATCCAAATAATGTAAATAAAATATGTATCCTGAACCAAATTAGATTCTCTACCTGTTTAAAACATTTGTATTCTGTTTTGAACATTTCAAATGCATTCAAATTTCAAATTCAAACAACTCCTCTTAAAGTTGGTTAATTTCATAAATAATTCAAACTTAATTCAAATAACACAAATAAAATATGTTTTCCATGCCATTTTAAACCACCTTTTCAAATATAAAATTTGTTTCATGTTTTGAGTAATTAAAATTGGTTAAATAAATTAAACCTTATTTAAATCATTTAAATTTGCTAAATTCATAACTTGCTCAAATTAAATTATTTTTGAACATATAAAATATGTTTTCAAACCAGAAAAGTATAAACTTTTCAAATATTTTTGGTTTAATGTTTTGAACAAATAAAAATTCAAATAAATTCATACTTGAATTAAATTCAATTAAATCTTGTTTGAACTTGTTTAATTCCTAAGTAATTCATTCTAATTCCTTTTTCAATATTTGAAACATGTATTCCACCTAAAATGTTGTGTACTTTCCAAATATGAACTTTGTTATCTATTTTGAACAATTAAAATTGGTGAAAACAACAAATGCTTGTGTAACACCTTTAAGGAACCAAAATTCCATAACTTAATAAATAAAATTCCAAACTTGGTAAACCTTATTTCAAATTGTTTCTATTGTTGTTTTCTTTTTGTTTTCCTGATCCATGCATCATGCTAATCAACTTTCACATGATGATTAGTGGTAGAACAATTATTTCAACCATAATTCATGGGCTTTCCATATGCAATCCAAATTGCACGTGGGTCCATTTAATTATGTTATGTTACCATGTCAACTAGTTTATTTCTATGCATCAATTAAATGGTCATGCATCATCCCATGATTGTGCACTATGCCATGTTATTGATTGTTTGTCTCTCTGTGTTTTTTGTTTGCTTCTTCTCGAATAGACGACGACGTTGAGACAGACGAGACTTACGACACCCCTTCTGAGGATCTAGCTCAGTACCAGGCTGCTGAGTTTGCAGGCAAGTATTCACTCACATGAACCATTGTGTTCCTTTCAACATTGGATACCGATACTTTCCGTTGTCTATTCTGCTAGCCTTATGAATCGTTGCTTGTGTTCGATCCTATCACATGTTATCCTTTAACCCTGATATAGCCTCACCTCCACACCTATAACCCCATTGCTTGTTGCCCGTGTCTTACTAGCATGCTTAGGGTTGTTTTTGCTCGAGTCTGTTGTCCGTTACTTTCTGTTACTATTTCATTATGTTCTGGGGCTCGATGTTTAAACAATCAACCTGTTAATGTTTGAGGTAATGCTAATTTGATGATAAGGCACCGGCAGGAGGCCCGGCGTGGTTTTGAGGCCTGCTAGTGTCGACCCTAATTAGGAAAAGGGTCTTGTCTACTGATCCATGATGAGCGCACTAACCGCATGTGGGAAGCGTGTATGGGCGCCCCCCTCAATTTGATTCGATTCGCATCTCGTCCAAATCGCCACACTTAGTTCGGGCTTTCCATTTGATGCACTCATATGCAGGTACGAACCCGAGGCCAGGGTGGAACTTTTGTAGTCGGCATTTAGGGCGGCGTGGTCTTAGAGTGCTATGAGGGTCCCCTTTTCTTCGTGGGGCTCGATTAGCCGCGCACGCACAGCATGTGGTTCTTTGGGCTTGATGCGAAGAAGAGTTGAGTTGTGTTGAGTGCCCCGCTTGGTGGGAGGCATTCCATCTGGCGGGTTATTCTTACGTGTACGGCCAAATTGGTGCACCCCTGCAGGGATAAATCTTCTCGAGAAGCCGTGTTTTCCGCGGTTATGGTTAACTTGGTGAAAGTACTGGCTAACAAGTACTCAGAACAACTTACACCTAACTAATGATAACTTGACTAGTAATAGTCTTATTGACACAATAACTTGACCCATCATTAATCCAACTGTGTGAGTTATCCTCGGAGTGCTTCTTTGGATAAGGGGCGAGATCCAGGATGGGTTTGTTTGGAGTTAGTTGTTAGTTGGCTCCGATACGCTATCTTATCTCCTTTCTGTTAGCCGGACTTTGTAGTATGTTTCTGTAGTTGATCAGTGCAGCCAGCTGCCGCATCTTTTGTATCATCCTTTCTTCTGTTGAACCCAGAGCATCTGTGCTTGATGTTGTGGGGTACATTTTGGTGAACTGTGAGTCTTGCTTGCCAGTACGTTGTTGTACTGACCCCTTTGGGCTGTGGTTTCCGCAGACTACGCTTACGAGGATCCCCGTGATGGCTACTACGTGGAGTTTGACGAGGCTGCTGACGAGTAGATAGCGGACCCGGGCAGGATCCGAGACTACGTGGATGGGCTCCGTTTTCCTTTCATTCCCGGCCTCTTAGGCCTATTTGGATCTGGTCTGTACTCAGACACTTTGGATGCTTCCGCTGTGATGTAATGATGATATGTTGGGACATGTGTCCTCTGGATGATTGTATTTGCTATCTCTGCTCTAGTGAGAGCTATTTGCAACTTATTTCAATCTTTTGTGTCTTAGAGATCTGTTGTGCTATCATTTTGTTAAACGCCGTTGACGTACCATGTGTGTAGGGTATGAAGTACGTCAATGGTAGTATCCTGATTTCTATGGGATGGTTTACGTAGACGATGAACAGTAGGGGTTGGTTGTCACACATACGTGTGTTGGCCTACTCGTAAGAGATGCGGGTGCCGGTAAGCCCCGTAATCCAATCATCTACTGTTCAACGGAACTGCGAGTATCCTCTAGAAGTCCGGGTGCGACAAATGGTATCAGAGCCTGTCTGCCTGTAGGATCCCTTTTACTGGTCGCAGTTGAGTCTAGAAACTATTTTGTAGCTATATAGGGAAAATGAAACGTGAGAGTAGGAATTCTGCCCTTTTATTTCTTTCGCCATCCACCCTCGCTTTTCTGGTAAGGAAGTGCAACGTTGTTTTCTCTTCTCACCTAAACTTTCAAGTTAGGTTTTCACGTATCCTGGTTTCTCTGGGATAGTTATATCTACTAGACCATAGGAATGGAGGTAGTTGTGATATGATTTATCATGTTGCCTACTCACGATTGAGAACGGAGGCGTAAGCCCCGGAAGCAGATCCTCTATTCCTTAAGCAGTAGATACTGATCCTTTAGAAGCCCGGATGGGTTTTCCGTAGTACCTCAGGAGTGTTTTGGTCTCGTGTTTCCCGATGTTGCTTCGATATCCTGTTCTCCTCAACATCCTTTTCGTCCATTGAAACCTTGTTGTTGCTTTCCACTTCAGTTCTCTACCGGCGTCTAATCAAAACTTCCCCGATCATCTGCAGATGGATCTCAGGTTCTTCCCGCAGGTGGTTCGGATGACTCGTTGTGAGAGCACCGTCGGTTATCCGGAGATGCTGAGAGACATGGTCACTTATCTGGGGTTCCGTTGGGCACCAGAGTACCAGGTCTACGAGCAGCAGCGAGAGTTTGACCAGACCTACTACCAGGCTATCGTCTACATTCTGTCAGATGATGGCATGAGTGTAGTCCACCGCTACGAGGCAGTAGGTTCCACAGTGGATATGGCCGTGCAGCAGGTAGCTTATGTGAGCCTCACCGTCCTTCGTGCTGACTACTGGGGATTTGACGATTCCATCTATCGCCACATCCCCCGTGGTTACATCACTTCGGAGGGAGCTCATTTCACTCTCTACGACAACTTGGATGTTTATGAGCATGATAACTCCAGGCTGCACACCACCGCTCAGTTTGTGAGGCACAATGACGCAGTTGCCCGCACACTTTCTCAGGAGTTGGCTTCAGTCAGAGAGCAGCTCCACCTGGCTTTGACTCGTCTGGCGACGTACACCACAGACTTTGTTGGAGACGAGCGCTTCGCACGTTTCGAGCAGCCAGTTGGTCGTCCTCTGCCAGATGCTGGAGGTTACGAGCCGATCAGAGGTCCACTCCTCAACCTTGGTGTTGGTTACACTGGGATTCCCCGCTTTGGAGCACAGGGAGCCGACGCTATGTACTTCACCACACCGAGAGTCGGGCTCAGACCACGTCAGATCTACGTGGATCGTCGTTCTACCTACTTTCGTGGGCGTCCTCCTCACCGTACCTCTCGTCGTACTACTCACCGCCGTCCTGCGTGATGAGCATGGGAGTACCGATGTATCCATTCTTAGCTATGTTTAGTTATCCTTTGGCATTCGAACCATTTGTGGTGTGTTGGATATTCTGATGTATTTGAACATGTGATGATGTACCTGTTGGTTATCTATTCATGCGTCGGAATAATCTCTCTTTCGGTTGCCAAGTCTATCCTTTTCTGTGGTTGTGCTAAAATGCATTTCCATTCAGGATGCCGCCAACAAGGAACACCCCGCCTGAGCCACCGCCAATCACGGAGCTGTTGACTCAGATGACTCAAGTCGTGACGCAGATAGCCCAGTTCCAGGCTAATCAGCACATCAACCAGACCGCTCCAAGAGTCAGCATCAAGGAGTTTCTCAGTCTGGGCCCGAGAGCTTTCGTGGCAACACGCGAGCCTCTGGATGTTGATGACTGGATCCGTGAGATAGCTAAGGCTCTGGACATTGCTCACGTTGCTGAGGAAGACAAGGTCAAGTATGCCTCCTATCTGCTGAAGGGTCAGGCAGCTACTTGGTGGGAAAACTACCAGACCATGAGAGCTGGCTATCCAATCACCTGGGGTTGTTTCAAGGAAGCCTTCCTGAAGCACCACATTCTAGATGGTCTCATGGAAAGGATGCGTGAAGAGTTTTGCTCTCTCAAGCAAGGCAAGCTGGACGTCATCGGCTATCAGAGTGAGTTCAATCGCCTCGCTCGATACGCTAGTGATGAGGTGTCCACTGAGGCTAAGAAGATGGCAAGGTTCCGCAGAGGTTTTAACCCGGAACTCAAGTACGCCCTCACCAACATCAAGACCAAAGACTTCGAGGAGCTCGTTAACGCCGCGCTCAATGAATAAAATGGGCGCAAGGCGTTCGAGGAATCTCGCAAGCACTCGCGTGAGGGTGGTTCCTCCTCCAACATGACCACCCCTCCGCAGAAGCGCCGCATCTGGGTGCCAAATGGGGCTGTCACTAGGGCTCCATATGCCCAAGCTTCTCCAGGCTTCGCTCCCCGCCCACCCAACCCAGCTCAGATGCATGATCCAAGGGGTGCAATGGGGCAGCCAAGGCCAGGTCCTCCTCGTGTCGTCACTTGCTTCAAGTGCAAGCAGACGGGGCACTACGCTGACAAGTGCACTCAGAGGCAGCTACCTCCACCACCACCTCGTCCCAACACCAACCAGGCAATGGTGCGTGCTCCCCCGGCTAAAGCCTTCAACTCCAACAACAGGCCTGTAGGGAGGACCGGAAGGGTGAATCATATCAAGGTCGACAAAGCTGAGGAATCTCTTGACGTCATTCTCGGTACATTCCCCGTAAACCTTATTCCAGCTAAAGTGTTGTTTGATACCGGAGCATCGCATTCTTTCGTGTCAAAGATCTTTGCGACAGCAGTTAAACTCCCCTTTGTTGGTTTGGGTTCCCCGCTAGTAGTAAACTCCTTTGGAGCAACTATGCAAACGTCTAAGATCAGTCACAGAAATCAAATCCTAATTGGAGGCCACATATTCCTTGCTTCTCTCATACTGCTTGGCAATTCTGACATTGATGTCATTCTTGGTATGGATTGGCTGAAGGCCAATAAAGCTACGATTGACTGTGCTCAAAAGTCAATAACTCTGTTCCACCCTTCTGGCCAGATAGTCTATTCTCCAAATGAATCAAGTTCCATTCAGATATGCACCCTCGATGCAAAACCTCTACCTCTACTTGAAAATGTTCCGGTGGTTTGTGAATTCCCTGACGTCTTTCCAGAAGAGTTGCCAGGGATGCCTCCGGACAGAGCAGTTGAGTTCGTGATCGAGCTTGAACCAGGTACTGCTCCAATCTCTAAGCATCCATACAAGATAGCTCCTCCTGAACTGAAACTGTTAAAGGAGCAAATCGATATGTACATGGAAAAAGGTTACATTCAACCTAGTTCCTCGGCTTGGGGTTGCCCAACTCTGTTCGTTGCGAAGAAGGATCACACAAAGAGACTCGTTGTTGACTATCGTCCTCTTAACGAGAAAACCATCAAAAACAAGTATCCAATTCCTCGTATCGATGATCTTTTTGATCAACTTGCTGGAGCCTCAATATTCTCCAAGTTGGACTTGAGAATGGGTTACCATCAAATAAAGATCAGAAAAGAGGATATTCCAAAAACAGCTTTCACCACTCGGTATGGTCTATATGAATACACTGTCATGTCCTTTGGTCTCACCAATGCACCGGCGACATTCTCTCGACTCATGAATTCTGTCTTCCATGAATACCTCGACAAGTTCGTTGTGGTATATCTTGATGACATTCTTGTCTACTTCAAATCTGAGGAAGAGCATGAAGAACATCTTCGACTCACTCTCATGAAACTTCGCGAGCATCGTCTATATGCCAAGTTCTCCAAATGTGAGTTCTGGATTCCAGAAGTTGCTTACCTTGGTCATATCATCTCTGCCAAGGGCATAGCTATTGATCCAGAAAAGGTTAAAGCAATTGTTGATTGGAAACCTCCTAAGACGGTGAAGCAAGTAAGAAGTTTTCTTGGCTTGGCTAGCTATTGCCGTCGTTTCGTCCAAAACTTCTCCAAGATTGCCAAACCTCTCACTGATCTCACAAAGAAGGACAAGAAGTTCATTTGGTCTCCACAATGTGATGAAAGTTTCAATCTCCTGAAGACTAAACTCACTTCTACACCAGTTCTGGTTGGCCCAGATACTACCAAACCTTTCCAGATATTCTGCGATGCATCTCTCCAAGGTCTAGGTGCAGTTCTTATGCAAGAACGTCAAGTTGTGGCTTATGCTTCACGTCAGTTGAACGCACATGAGCTCAACTATCCCACACATGACCTAGAACTTGCAGCAGTTGTGTTTGCCCTCAAGAAATGGAGGAAATACTTGTTGGGTAAACGCACTGAAATCTTTTCCGATCATAAGAGTTTGAAATACATCTTCACTCAACCAGATCTAAACCTCAGGCAAAGAAGATGGATTGAAAAGATTAAATACTTTGATCTCACCATTTCTTACACTCCGGGCAAGGCTAATGTTATGGCCGATGCTCTCAGTCGCAAGTCGTATTGCAATAATCTCATGATCAGGGAAAGCCAACCTCCTCTTCATGAAGAATTCCAGAAGATGAACCTTGGTCTTGTTCCTCAAGGTTATCTTGCAAACTTGATAGCCAGTCCAACTCTCGAGGATAAGATTCGTTCTGAACAACTTCGTGATGCTGAAATCAAGAAGATGGTAGAACACATCAAAGAAGACAAGGAGAAATTCAAGTCCTTCTCAATTGATGACAAAGGAACTGTGCTCTTCGAAGGACGCATTGCAGTTCCTCAAGTTCAAAGTCTCAAAGATGTCATTCTCAAGGAGGCTCATGAAACTCCTCTCTCCATCCACCCTGGAAGTACAAAGATGTACCAGGATCTCAAAACGCTGTATTGGTGGCCTGGCATGAAACGTGAAATTGCTCAATACGTTTCTGAATGTGATGTTTGTCAACGTGTTAAGGCAGTTCATCAGAAAACAGCCGGTCTTCTCCAACCTCTGAAAATTTCTGAGTGGAAGTGGGACATGATTGAAATGGACTTCGTCACTGGTTTTCCAAAGTCCAAGAAGGGCAACGATGCAATCTTCGTTGTTATTGATCGTCTCACTAAGGTAGCTCACTTCTTTGATGTCAAAGAAACAATCTCAACTAGCCAGTTAGCAGAGCTCTACACAGCAAAGATTGTTCCTCTTCATGGTGTTCCATTGGAAATAATCTCAGACCGTGGAAGCATTTTCACTTCTCATTTCTGGAAAAGCTTTCAAGAAGCTTTGGGCACCAAACTTCTGTTCAGCACAGCCTATCATCCTCGGTCTCAAGGGCAAGTCGAAAGAGTCAATCAGATTCTCGAGGATATGCTCAGAGCATGTGGTCTCTCCTTTGGCATGAAATGGGAGGATTGCCTTCCATATGCTGAATTCTCCTACAACAACAGCTTCCAGGAAAGCCTAGGCATGGCACCATTTGAAGCTCTCTATGGCCGCAGATGCAGGAGTCCAATCAATTGGTCTGGATCTGGTGAACGTTCACTCTTAGGCCCTGACATTGTTAAGGAAGCCGAAGAGAAAGTTCGCATCATTCATGACAATCTCAAGATTGCACAGTCTCGTCAGAAAAGCTACTATGACAGCAAGCACAGGGATATGATCTATGCACCTGGTGACAAGGCATATCTCCGTGTAACTCCCCTCAGAGGCACTCATCATTTTGGTGTGAAAGGAAAGCTTGCACCAAGATACATTGGTCCTTTCAACATTCTCTCAAGGCGTGCGGAAAATTCCTACCGTCTTGAACTTCCAGAAAAACTATCCAAGGTGCACGATGTGTTTCACGTGTCACAACTCAAGAGGTGTTTCAAAGATCCAGATCGTGCAGTTGATCATGATTCCATTGAACTGCAAGAAGATCTATCTTATGAGGAGCACCCTGTTCGTATTCTCGATGAGACCGAGCGTAAGACTCGCAACAAGAGCACCAAGTTCTTGAAAGTGCAGTGGTCCCATCATTCCGATAAAGAGGCAACGTGGGAGACCGAAGAGGATCTTCGCAAGAAGTATCCGGACCTTTTCTATTCTCAATAGGAATCTCGGGGCGCGATTCCTTCAAGAGGGGGCGTTTTGTAACATCCCAAGTATGAAAACAACCCCTAGAATGTTTTATTTCTTGTTATTTTATGTTTTGCATCATGACATCATAATTGCATTTGTTTTCCATTTGTTTTGCATCTGTTTTCAATTGTTTTCTATTTCCAATTCAAACCAATTTCCAAATCAAAATTGTTCATACTTGTTATGTTACATTTTCCAAATAAAAAGTTCAATTAAAAACAGCTATTTGTTTCTATTAAAATAGAAAGCTCAACTATTAACTTGTTATTTTATTTAATAACTCACTTAATTCAAATGTTATTCAAATTCAATCACAAACAGCAACCCTTTTTGAAATTATGAAACTTACAAAACCAATCAATCACTTGTTTCAAATAACCTTGAATTTAAAACTTTTAAGTTGCTTAATTCAAATTAATCAATTAATATTAAAATCCCATCAAATTTCAAACAAATTCCAAACAACAATATATTTGAACTTTTGGAAAAACTAAACTTTGCAAGTTGTTGCTGTTATAATAAATAGCCTATAAAAAATTATCCCTAAATTTTCTAATCCAAAAACCCTAGCCTTTTCTTCCTATTTCATTTCAGCAAAAAAAAAAAGGAAACAGAAAAATTTTAAAAAGAAAACGGAGGGAGTGGCCAGGCCAGTGGGCAGGCCCAGCCCACCAAACAGGCCCGGTACCCCCTCGCTCATCTCTTTCCTGTACGGCAGGGCATCCGGCGAGTCCACGTCGACGGCGCGCGCAACAGACGGCCACCGCGCGCTCCTCGCCCCTATAAACCTAACCCTAGGCCCCCGAGCTCTGCCCTAGACCACCTACCTCCCTTCTCCCTCGATCACCGCCGCCGTTCTTCCCCGAGCCTCTGCTTCCTCTACAGGGAGGTGAGCATCACCTCCACCTCCCCTCGCCCTCTTTCTTCTCTGCACTGCACACCGCGCGCAAGCACCAGCACAAGCACACGCACGCTCGGACAGCAGCGAGCAGCGCGGCAGCAGCTCGCCGCCGGCCATCGAGCCCTCTGACGAAAAGTTCAGAAACGCACCTGCAAAGTTCAGTTAGCGATAACTGAACAATAACCCCCTGCGCATCCCTTACCTGACAAGGAACGGAACACACTGCAGTGGTAACGCACCACTGCGCGCGCGCCCGGGGTCGCAGGTTCGAGCCCTGCCCCCGCGGGATTTAATCCCCCATTTTGCTAGCCACGCAGGCAGGCAGGAGGCCCACCTGCCAGTGGCCTGTGTTGCCACGCGCGCACACACGCGGGCCACGCTGGCCCAGGGCCCCCTCGTCAGTGGCTGGGGCTAGCCACTGCGAGGTGTAAAACATTTTTCTGACCAGTTTTTCTTTTATTTAAGTCCTTTTCTTTCACAGTTTAGTCCCTGCAATTAAAATGCAAATAACTTTTATTTTCCAAATCCAAATAATGTAAATAAAATATGTATCATGAACCAAATTAGATTCTGTACCTGTTTAAAACATTTTTATTCTGTTTTGAACATTTCAAATGCATTCAAATTTCAAATTCAAACAACTCCTCTTAAAGTTGGTTAATTTCATAAATAATTCAAACTTAATTCAAATAACACAAATAAAATATGTTTTCCATGCCATTTTAAACCACCTTTTCAAATATAAAATTTGTTTCATGTTTTGAGTAATTAAAATTGGTTAAATAATTTAAACCTTGTTTAAATCATTTAAATTTGCTAAATTCATAACTTGCTCAAATTAAATTATTTTTGAACATATAAAATATGTTTTCAAACCAGAAAAGTATAAACTTTTCAAATATGAATTTGGTTTAATGTTTTGAACAAATAAAAATTCAAATAAATTCATACTTGAATTAAATTCAATTAAATCTTGTTTGAACTTGTTTAATTCCTAAGTAATTCATTCTAATTCCTTTTTCAATATTTGAAACATGTATTCCACCTAAAATGTTGTGTACTTTCCAAATATGAACTTTGTTATCTATTTTGAACAATTAAAATTGGTGAAAACAACAAATGCTTGTGTAACACCTTTAAGGAACCAAAATTCCATAACTTAATAAATAAAATTCCAAACTTGGTAAACCTTATTTCAAATTGTTTCTATTGTTGTTTTCTTTTTGTTTTCCTGATCCATGCATCATGCTAATCAACTTTCACATGATGATTAGTGGTAGAACAATTATTTCAACCATAATTCATGGGCTTTCCATATGCAATCCAAATTGCACGTGGGTCCATTTAATTATGTTATGTTACCATGTCAACTAGTTTATTTCTATGCATCAATTAAATGGTCATGCATCATCCCATGATTGTGCACTATGCCATGTTATTGATTGTTTGTCTCTCTGTGTTTTTTGTTTGCTTCTTCTCGAATAGACGACGACGTTGAGACAGACGAGACTTACGACACCCCTTCTGAGGATCTAGCTCAGTACCAGGCTGCTGAGTTTGCAGGCAAGTATTCACTCACATGAACCATTGTGTTCCTTTCAACATTGGATACCGATACTTTCCGTTGTCTATTCTGCTAGCCTTATGAATCGTTGCTTGTGTTCGATCCTATCACATGTTATCCTTTAACCCTGATATAGCCTCACCTCCACACCTATAACCCCATTGCTTGTTGCCCGTGTCTTACTAGCATGCTTAGGGTTGTTTTTGCTCGAGTATGTTGTCCGTTACTTTCTGTTACTATTTCATTATGTTCTGGGGCTCGATGTTTAAACAATCAACCTGTTAATGTTTGAGGTAATGCTAATTTGATGATAAGGCACCGGCAGGAGGCCCGGCGTGGTTTTGAGGCCTGCTAGTGTCGACCCTAATTAGGAAAAGGGTCTTGTCTACTGATCCATGATGAGCGCACTAACCGCATGTGGGAAGCGTGTATGGGCGCCCCCCTCAATTTGATTCGATTCGCATCTCGTCCAAATCGCCACACTTAGTTCGGGCTTTCCATTTGATGCACTCATATGCAGGTACGAACCCGAGGCCAGGGTGGAACTTTTGTAGTCAGCATTTAGGGCGGCGTGGTCTTAGAGTGCTATGAGGGTCCCCTTTTCTTCGTGGGGCTCGATTAGCCGCGCACGCACAGCATGTGGTTCTTTGGGCTTGATGCGAAGAAGAGTTGAGTTGTGTTGAGTGCCCCGCTTGGTGGGAGGCATTCCATCTGGCGGGTTATTCTTACGTGTACGGCCAAATTGGTGCACCCCTGCAGGGATAAATCTTCTCGAGAAGCCGTGTTTTCCGCGGTTATGGTTAACTTGGTGAAAGTACTGGCTAACAAGTACTCAGAACAACTTACACCTAACTAATGATAACTTGACTAGTAATAGTCTTATTGACACAATAACTTGACCCATCATTAATCCAACTGTGTGAGTTATCCTCGGAGTGCTTCTTTGGATAAGGGGCGAGATCCAGGATGGGTTTGTTTGGAGTTAGTTGTTAGTTGGCTCCGATATGCTATCTTATCTCCTTTCTGTTAGCCGGAATTTGTAGTATGTTTCTGTAGTTGATCAGTGCAGCCAGCTGCCGCATCTTTTGTATCATCCTTTCTTCCGTTGAACCCAGAGCATATGTGCTTGATGTTGTGGGGTACATTTTGGTGAACTGTGAGTCTTGCTTGCCAGTACGTTGTTGTACTGACCCCTTTGGGCTGTGGTTTCCGCAGACTACGCTTACGAGGATCCCCGTGATGGCTACTACGTGGAGTTTGACGAGGCTGCCTGAGAGTAGATAGCAGACCGAGGCAGGATCCTGTGACTACGTGGATGGGCTCCGTTTTCCTTTCATTCCCGGCCTCTTAGGCCTATTTGGATCTGGTCTGTACTCAGACACTTTGGATGCTTCCGTTGTGATGTAATGATGATATGTTGGGACATGTGTCCTCTGGATGATTGTATTTGCTATCTCTGCTCTAGTGAGAGCTATTTGCAACTTATTTCAATCTTTTGTGTCTTAGAGATCTGTTGTGCTATCATTTTGTTAAACGCCGTTGACGTACCATGTGTGTATGGTATGAAGTACGTCAATGGTAGTATCCTGATTTCTATGGGATGGTTTACGTAGACGATGAACAGTAGGGGTTGGTTGTCACACATACGTGTGTTGGCCTACTCGTAAGAGATGCGGGTGCCGGTAAGCCCCGTAATCCAATCATCTACTGTTCAACGGAACTGCGAGTATCCTCTAGAAGTCCGGGTGCGACAACGCCCCCCCCCCCCCTTCTCTTCTTCTCCACTCGCTCCCTGTCACTTTCACCTTCCTCGCGCTTGAGCTCCTTCTCTCGTATTGTGAATGCACATCGCCCTAAGTTCCAAGAAAGAAAAAACTCCGGCGACCCCTTGAGTGCAATGGACTCCGAAGATTTTTGTTCCGGTGATTACAGGAACTCTGTGGAGGATGTATCTTCCATGACGGCCGCGGCCGCAGCTTTCGGCGAGGCTCACCTCTCGCCTCCCGCATCACTCGCGCGTACCTGTTGCCTGGTGGCGCCTCTGACTCCACCTCGGCTCCCTCCGTGTCCACAACTGCAAAGGGGAAAGCAAAGGCGGTGGACGACACCGCCGCGGCGGAACTCAATGCCGGCGGACAAGACGATGATAGGGCTAGGGAAGAGGGTGCCTCCGGGTATTGGCTTCCCATCTCTGTCACAACGGCGGAGCTCCAACGCTATGAAGACGACGGATTTCTTCCAAGGATGAAATGGCGGAGCGCGGAAAGCGATTCCGAGCCCAAGCCTCGGGATGGCCAACGCGTTATTCTGTTGCCCCACGTTCAGCGCAGGTTAGGCTTCCCGCCCTCTGCTTTTTTCCTCTCCCTTCTAGAATATTACGGCGCTCAGCCTCATAACCTAACGCCGAACGCCATTCTATATGTTTCCGCATTTCAGGCTCTCTTTGAGGGCTATTTGGGAATAGCACCTAGTTTAGACTTTTTCAAGTATTTCTTTTATGTGAGGAAAGAGACGTACGGTGAAGGGGGATGGAAGGTCTGTGGCACCATCAACCTCAACCTTCGTCAGAAGAGGTTTCCCAAAGTTCCCAAATCCGAGTCTGTGAAACATTGGCCGTCCACGTTTTTCTACATGCAAGCGTTCCCTTTCCGAAGAAAGCAACGGGGCTTCTGCCATTCGTCAACGTGCGGCAACCCCAAAGGACAGCTCGAAGGAGGACGCCGTCCGGATGCTTCTAGTAAACCTGGAAAAGATCAAGCGGCGGATCACTAGGCTCACAACAGCGTATCCCGAACTCAGCGGGGCGGACACGGTTCTTTGCTAGTTCGTTCGCAGGATCCAGCCCTCGCGCATCAGAAAAGCAAACTGATGTGCAAGTACGCAGGGACGTCGAATCCTCTGCGGTGCACTCTGTTGTCGCTTGATTTGTCGGAGCTCAAGTCCTCCGTCAATCTCCTCATCAGTGCCCGAGGCCAGTACAACGAGTTGGTGCCCATGTATTCAGCAGGAAATCCGCCACCCGCCGTAAGTGTTCTTCTTTCCTTATTTTTTCCATTTAGTTTGGTCATTGATCGCGATCTAACATGTGTTTGCCAAATTTGCTTGCAGTTTGCCAAACTTATGGACAAACATATCTCCTCTAGAGGGGATTTTGTGGCAAAGAAAAAGCATCTTCCGACATCCTGGAGCCTCCAAGGGATACGCGCAAGCACTCACGCACCATCCTGGAAGGTGCCCAGGTTATAGACCTCGAAGGGGACAACGTTCGTTCCTCCAAGTAAGTTTCTCACCTTTTTCATTGGCCTTTAACTTTTCTGCTTTTTGGCTTCCCCTCCTTTGATCTTTTTGCCATTGTTTGCCTTGTATCTTCTTTTTTCTCTTTCTAGGCTTCAGCCTGTTTCTCTGAAAAGGCCGAAGAAAGTTTCTCGCCGGAAGAAGAAATCCTATGAGCACGTCCGTGTCATCGTGGAACACGGGCCGTACGTCGATCCGATGGAGGCAGAGCCCAGCCAGCCGGAGGCCTCTACTACAGAATACTTGGAAAGGGCGAGGGCATACGGGATGAGCCTTGTTCGTCAAAGCGAGAAGATGACGGGCCGTCCGACTTCTGTATGACTAAAATCTGCCTTAGGGTTTCTCCCGTCCGGCTTTATATAGAGAGACGGATCGGAGCATACAGGAACACAACCCGTACAATAGCTTAACCCGATTAATCTACGGTAATCCGGCCTCTGAAGGGCGATGATGGGCTTCAAGGCTGCCATTGCGGATGCACTCCTGCATTTCGTCCTTTGTGGGCCTTAGTCTTTGCGCCTGCCCTTCAAGTCTAGCTTGTGGATGTCGGCAGATACCCCATTCTGAATATCTTCGACACACATAGTTATGCAAGTCATAAAATGAAAACTCTCTCCAAACTGAATTATTGGTGCTAAATAAGCACAAGTGTGGAATAAATGATAGTAATGTTGCCCCTCTCTCTTTATTATCTCTCTTTGGCCCTCTTTCTTCTTTTTTTTTCTTTTTTTGGGGCCTTTTCTCTCTTTTTTCTTTTTTTATATATAACCTCACCGGTAGGGCCACACTCTATTTTACAATGAATCATCACACTTTTAGTACTCATAGCTGAAACTAAAATATCTCTGATGTATAAACTAAATGCTCCTGCTAGTGTAGAAGTATGCAAAATAACAATGAAACATGTCATCAAGTAACATAATGAAGATGGATGTTGTATGGCAATATATCTCGTAATGGCTATGAAAATGCCATGACAGGTAGGTATGGTGGCTGTTTTGAGGAAGATATTTTGGTTTATGTGTAGGAGAACAAAGTCCTCCCATGGGGTTTAGATGCACTAGAGAAGTTTGCATCAACTCTCAATGTGAGAATGGGCAATACGCGGTACCAAAAAGGCTAGCAAATATGGATGGTGGAAGTGTCAGGAAACCGCAACTTAGAACTTACAAGTTAAAAGATTACAACTAGAAATATGATCATACGAGGCATAATGAAAATCACTCCAAGAGGGTCCGTGGTAGTGACAAGTCAACTAGCAAAGGAAGTCATATACCATTATACTATCAACTACTTTATTTGAATGTGGCATAGTTTCAAGCTTTTAGACCAACCATTAATTGTTTTTACTTTACTAAACCAGCAAGTTTACCATTAAGCATATTAATATCTCAAAACAACATAAAATAATCAAGTGAGACAGTTTAATGATCTACAAGAGTATGCAAGTCTTTTCCAACATACCATCTACCACATGTAGCATTTTCTATTTCCATCAAACACCAATCAATATATATTTCAACACAAACTATCTAAATACTATAGCAATGAAACAAGAGATTACTAACACTACTCTACTAGAACTAATAGCTCTGAATAAGAGATGCATGAAAAACAGGAGCTAAAAGGATTTGCAATAGCTGGAAGAAAAACTAAGAATACGAGCATGGAAGAAAACGAGTATTCATATGAAAAAGCGGAGTGTGTCTCTCTCCCACACAAGAATGTTGGGTTCCAACTATATTTATTGCAGCAAGAAAAACAAAAGAAAATAAAACAAAAAACAAATAGACGCTCCAAGTAAAGTGCATATGATGTGACCGAATAAAATATAGTTTCACTAGAAGTGACCAGATAAGCTGTTGATGAAAAAGGGGATGCCTTGGGCATCCCCAAGCTTAGACGCTTGAGTCTTCTTAGAATTTTATGGGATGGACCACGGGGGCATCCCCAGGCTTTGGCTTTTCACTCTTCTTGATCACATTATACCATCCTCTTCTCTTGACCCTTGAAAACTTGCTTCACACCAAACTCAAAATAATTCTATGCTATTTTGTACGGGCATTACAACAAGATAGATAGATCGACATCCATCTGCATCTATGACTAATAATCCACCCTCAGGTTATCATCCGAACCCCCTCAGGTATTAAGTTGCAAGCAACAGATAATTGCATTAAACAGAGTGTGTAATGTAAGCAATGATTATGCACACGGGCACTCTCACCGCTGTTTTCTCCCTAATGGTAACAGCACATCCTCCCCCTTCATGTTTCTGTCACTCGAGCAAGGCAACAAGGAGGCATCAACCCACTATCGAGCATAAATACTCCCTCTTGGATTCACTAACAATTACTTGGCCAGAACAACCACTAGCAACGGAGAGCATGCAAGATCACAAATAACACATGCAAATAAAGACTATAATCAACTTGGCATAAGGTACATAAGATCAATCTCGATCATGATAGGCAGCTCACGAGATCTAAATATGGAGGCATATGAGGAGAAGACAACCATCTAGCTACATTGCGAACCCGTAGTCCAAGGATTAACTACTCACGCATCACTCCGGAGGCAGGCATGGTGATGAAGAAGCCTCCGGTGATGATCTCCTCTCCGGCTGAGTGCCGGAAACAGCTTCAGAACCCCCTGATCTGGGGTTGATGGTGACGGCGGCTGCGGAACTTTTTCGGGGATTTTTATTAGGTGCCTAGGGTTTTCCATCCAGGGGCTTAAATAGGCAAAAGGGCAAAGGCGGTGGCGCTCTAGGGGGCCCACACCCCTAGCTGGCGCGGCCAGGGGCCGCGCCACCCTATGGTGTGGCCCCCTGCTGCCCCTCTTCGGTTCCTCTTCGGTCTTCTGGATGCTTCCGGCGAAAATAGGACTTCCGGGCTTTGAATTTTCCAATTCCGAGAATATTTCCAGAACAACTTTTCTGAAACTAAAAAAAAGCAGAAAACAGGGAACTGGTTCTGTGGCATCTTGTTAATAGGTTAGTCCGGAAAACGTATAAAAATGCAATAATAAGGGAGAAAACATGTAGCAATTGGCAAAATATGATCATGGAGCATCAGAAATTAGGGATACGTTTATGACGTATCAAGCATCCCCAAGCTTAGTTCCTACTCGTCCTCGAGTAGGTAAATGATAAAACAGTAATTTCTGAAGTGACATGCTACTAACACAAACTTGATCAATCTAATGTAAAAGCATATGCACGCTGAGATAATAAGACTTTAAACACAGGCATGATAAATAAAACTTTAATAATAAAGCATAGCAATTACTTTGCATCGCGAAAACTAACTCAAATAAAGGATCATGAATAATAATGCAAAGAAAGGTAAACGTTTGTTTTAGGTATAGAGAAAGCATGCCAAAGTGATATATCGATAGTCCTTAAGAGTGGGGCAAAACATAAATGTCAGGACACCTTCAAAGTTCAAGAGGAAGACTCGAACAAATAATATCACGTCATGAAGTAATTATTGATGCTTATGGGATAATGCACATAGAACTCAGAATGGCAAAAATGATCTCTCAACTGTGCATAAAGTTAGAAAATGGAGACTCAACATAAAAGTAAAATAAAGGCCCTTCGTAGAGGGAAGCAGGGATCACTTATGTGCTAGAGCTTTTATTTTATTAAACATAAGTATTAAAAGTTTGACACTCCTCCCATCCATCTTTCACAAACCATGGCTAACTGAATCCTCGAGTGCCTGCCAACAATCACATACCATGGAGGAGTGTCTATATTTTGGGAGATGTATGCTAATGTCAACGAATGGTAAACAGAAAATACAGTACGTCACAAGTCAACTGGATTCACAAGAGCGGCTCCCATGGTGAAGGACGCAACTGGTGTAGAAGGTCATCTCTCTTTCTCTTTTTTTTACACAATTATGCTTTGACTGATAAATCAGGGGCAAATATAGTGAAGAGAATTTGTATGCATTAATTTGGGGCCGGGCACCCTGCTGTCAGCTCTTCTATCATTTGGATAAGCGGATGAAGCCACTAGTCCAGGGTGTGAAATCCAATCAACAAGTGAGATAAATATTCTCTATTGACGTCCTCATGAGCAAAAACAGGAACATAAAGCAGGAGTTATTTTGAAGGTTTTAAAGGTAACACATGAGCAATTTACTTTGGAATGGCAGTTAAATACCACATGTAGGTAGGTATGGTGGACACAATGGGAAAAACTTTGGTTTAAGGGAGTTTGGATGCACGAGTAGAGCTCATACTCAGTAAGGGTGGAGGCTAGCAAAAGACTGGGAGCGACAAATCAAGAGACCATAAGAGCCATAATCATGCATAGCGACATAAGCATCATGAATTAAAACATAAGCAATATCACAAGTTCAAAAACTAAGTGGTAATGGAGGATATTCGTGACTGGTTTGTAGTCATAAAAATGGTGTTAGCATGCGCCAAGTCAACCAAATAAAACATTCGAAAGAGAATACCATATATTGATGCTTACTATGACAAGAACAACTCAAGAATATTTCAATACATATTAAACACCCTCAGCTATTTGAGGCTAATCGTGCTACTCAATAACCACAAGGCTTTAAAACTAAGCTTAGTTCAAGCATCCCCAAGCTTGAACTTACTATGACGTATCAAGCATCCCCAAGCTTAGTTCCTACTCGTCCTCGAGTAGGTAAATGATAAAACAGTAATTTCTGAAGTGACATGCTACTAACACAAACTTTATCAATCTAATGTAAAAGCATATGCACGCTGAGATAATAAGACTTTAAACACAGGCATGATAAATAAAACTTTAATAATAAAGCATAGCAATTACTTTGCATCGCGAAAACTAACTCAAATAAAGGATCATGAATAATAATGCAAAGAAAGGTAAACGTTTGTTTTAGGTATATAGAAAGCATGCCAAAGTGATATATCGATAGTCCTTAAGAGTGGGGCAAAACATAAATGTCAGGACACCTTCAAAGTTCAAGAGGAAGACTCGAACAAATAATATCACGTCATGAAGTAATTATTGATGCTTATGGGACAAATGCACATAGAACTCAGAATGGCAAAAATGATCTCTCAACTGTGCATAAAGTTAGAAAATGGAGACTCAACATAAAAGTAAAAGAAAGGCCCTTCGTAGAGGGAAGCAGGGATCACTTATGTGCTAGAGCTTTTATTTTATTAAACATAAGTATTAAAAGTTTGACACTCCTCCCATCCATCTTTCACAAACCATGGCTAACTGAATCCTCGAGTGCCTGCCAACAATCACATACCATGGAGGAGTGTCTATATTTTGGGAGATGTATGCTAATGTCAACGAATGGTAAACAGAAAATACAGTACGTCACAAGTCAACTGGATTCACAAGAGCGGCTCCCATGGTGAAGGACGCAACTGGTGTAGAAGGTCATCTCTCTTTCTCTTTTTTTTACACAATTATGCTTTGACTGATAAATCAGGGGCAAATATAGTGAAGAGAATTTGTATGCATTAATTTGGGGCCGGGCACCCTGCTGTCAGCTCTTCTATCATTTGGATAAGCGGATGAAGCCACTAGTCCAGGGTGTGAAATCCAATCAACAAGTGAGATAAATATTCTCTATTGACGTCCTCATGAGCAAAAACAGGAACATAAAGCAGGAGTTATTTTGAAGGTTTTAAAGGTAACACATGAGCAATTTACTTTGGAATGGCAGTTAAATACCACATGTAGGTAGGTATGGTGGACACAATGGGAAAAACTTTGGTTTAAGGGAGTTTGGATGCACGAGTAGAGCTCATACTCAGTAAGGGTGGAGGCTAGCAAAAGACTGGGAGCGACAAATCAAGAGACCATAAGAGCCATAATCATGCATAGCGACATAAGCATCATGAATTAAAACATAAGCAATATCACAAGTTCAAAAACTAAGTGGTAATGGAGTATATTCGTGACTGGTTTGTAGTCATAAAAATGGTGTTAGCATGCGCCAAGTCAACCAAATAAAACATTCGAAAGAGAATACCATATATTGATGCTTACTATGACAAGAACAACTCAAGAATATTTCAATACATATTAAACACCCTCAGCTATTTGAGGCTAATCATGCTACTCAATAACCACAAGGCTTTAAAACTAAAATAACATTTGGCATGGCATGAAAAAGTCCTAGCCATGGTCTATACAAGCTTCTACTAGTACTGTTATAAATTCTACTTCAAGCAGCAGTTTTCGTTTCTCCCAACAAGCACCATACAAAACATGCTTTAACAAAAATACTATTTATGATACAGAAAGCAAACATGAGAGTACTCACATAATACTACTAAAACTAACATCTCTAATAGGATATGCATGAAAAACTGAATAAATGCAACAACTAGACAGAGATTAAGAATACAACATATTCTCATGAAAAAGCGGTGCGTGTCACTCTCCAATAAAAGAATGCTGGGGTCCAACCAAGATTATTATGAAAGAAAAAACAAACTGAAAGCAAACTTAAAACAAAAATAAAAGACGCTCCAAGTAAAACACATAAGATGCAGCCGAATAAAAATATAGTTTCACTAGAAGTGTCCTGATAATTTGTTGATGAAGAAGGGGATGCCTTGGGCATCCCCAAGCTTAGACGCTTGAGTCTTCTTGGAATTTGCTTGGATGTACCACCGGGTAATCCCCAAGTAGTCTTTTCACTCTTCTTGATCACATCATATCATCCTCTTCTCTTGACCCTTGAAAACTTCCTTCACATCAAAATTCTCACAATCTTCATTAGCAACGTTAGTGCAATCGAAATAATAAATCCAAATGGTTCAGTTTCAACACAAGTATAACACTAAAAAACACATTAGCTACTTCACAAGTTCTTTCAAAACTCTTTTTCTCAAAAGAACACCAAAAGAAAAAGATTAAGATGCAAATGCGATAAATGGCAGAAATCTATCAAAAACAGAACAACAGGTAAAGATCGATTTTTTCAAAAATCTTCTGTTGCTAAAATTAAAAATTGTTCTTCTATAAATAGTTTTGTATATAATTCAGTATTAATCACAAAAAATCTCAGGTAAATTTGAATTTTCTGTGATGTTTAACAGAATTTACAATGGACAGCAGAAATATGTTTCCTGCGCAGAAATCCGAAATATAGGCTCAACTTTCCACTAGTGGCTTTACTTGGCTCAACCAAAACTCAAAATAAAAGAGACAAAAGGGTTTCTAAGGAAATAGACAACACCCAGGTGCAAGAACACCAAAGAAAACAAAGTAAAACTGAAAGAAAACAGAGAAATAAAATGGGTTGTCTCCCGGTAGCGCTTTTCTTTAAAGCCTTTCCGCTAGGCATGGAAAAATCAACTCAAGTGTTTTCAAGTGAAGAAGAATCAACATCATATTTTGCTATAATAATAGAGTCAAATGGTAACTTCATCTTCTTTCTATGAAAGTGTTCCAAACCTTTCTTGAGTGGAAGTTGATATTTAATACTCCCCTTTTTCATATCAATAACAGCACCAACAGTTCTAAGAACGAGTCTTCCCAGAACAATAAGACAAGAAGCATTGCATTCAATGTTCATAACAAAAAAATGAACAGGGGAAGGTTATTATTAACCATAATAAGAACATCATCAATTCTACCAAGAGGTTTCTTCTTAGCATTATCAGCAAGATGAACATCCAAATACAGTTTTCCAACGGTGGCAAATCAAGCATATCATAGAGCTTTTGAGGCATAACAGAGATATTAGCACCAAGATCACACAAAGCATTGCAATCAAAATCATTTAATTTTATCTTAATGATAGGCTCCCAACCATCATATAATTTTCTAGGGATAGATGTCTCAAGTTTCAGTTTTTCTTACCTAACTTTCATGAGAGCATTGGTAATATGTTTAGTAAAGGCCATATTAATCACACTAGCATTGGGACTTCTAGCAAGCTTTTGTATAAACATAATAACATCAGAGATATTGCAATCATCAAAATCAATATTATTATCATCAAAAGTAATGGAACCATTATCTCCCACATTTCTAAAAAATTCAGCACTTTTATCAGAAGCAATTTCAGCAGCTTGAGGAAATTTAGCACGTTTCACCAAAGGAGTAGGGACTTTATTAACACCAACTACTTTACCATTGATAGTAGGAGGTTTACTAGCAATTGGAACTTTAGTTTTACTGGTGTTTGTGATAGTATAAACTCTAGCAATATTATTCTTTTCAGCTGGTTCTTCTTCTCTTTCCCACCTAGCACGCAATTCAGCCATCAATCTAACATTGTCGTCTATTTGAACTTGGATGGATTTCAAAGTTTTATTTTGTTTAACGTCTTGTGGCAAAACCTTCAGTTTTAGAAAATCAACATCAATAGCAAGGCTATCTACTTTAGAGGCAAGAACATCTATTTTACCAAGTTTTTCCTCAACAGATTTATTAAAAGGAGTTTGTGTACTAATAAATTCTTTAAGCATGTTTTCAAGATGAGAGGTAGAGATTTTATTATTATTGTAGGAGTTTCCGTAAGAATTACCATAACCATTATTAGGAGGTGGGGCTTATAATTGTTTCCACCAAAATTATTTCTATAAGCATTGTTGTTAAAATTATTATTTCTAATAAAGTTTACATCAACATGCTCTTCTTGAGCACCAAAGAGGCTAAAGGAACATTATTAGGATCAACTTGAGATTTACCATTAACAAGCATAGACATAATAGCATCAATCCTTTCACTTAAAGAGGAGGTTTCCTCAACAGAATTTACCTTCTTACCTTGTGGAGCTCTCTCAGTGTGCCATCTGGATAATTTATCATCGTATCATCAAGAATATTTGTTGCATTTCCCAAAGTGATGGACATAAAGGTACCTCCAGCAGCTGAATCCAATAGGTTTCTTGAGGAGAAATTCAGTCATGCATAAAAGGTTTATATAATCATCCAAGTAGTCAGTCCAAGAGTGGGACAATTCTTCACCATAGTTTTCATTCTTTCCCAAGATTTAACAACATGTTCATTATCAAATTTATTAAAATTCATTATGTCACTTCTCAGGGATATAATCTTAGCAGGAGGATAATATTTTCCAATGAAAGCATCTTTATACTTAGTCCATGAATCAATACTATCTCTAGGCAAAGATAGCAACCATTCTTTAGCTCTTCCTCTCAAAGAGAAAGGAAATAATTTTAGTTTAATAATATCTCCATCCACATCTTTATATTTTTGCATCTCACATAGTTCAAAAAAATTATTAAGGTGAGCAGCAGCAGCATCAGTACTAATACCAGAAAATTGTTCTTTCATCACAAGATTTAATAAAGCAGGCTTAATCTCATAGAAAGCAGCAGTAGGAGCAGGTGGAGCAATAGGTGTGCAAATAAAATCATTGTTGTTTGTGCTAGTGAAGTCACACAACTTGGTATTTGTGACGCCCCGGGATCGGGCACTATGCAGATTTCAGCATTTCCGCCAAAATCCACATAATAACCGATTCCAGGTTGCCACTTGTGATAACATTACAACAGTTCACGAATAATCCACAACAACAACAGAGGAGGTATATACAAGACGACTCAAACGAGCATGGGATACAACTGATACAATACAAAGATCCAAATAACAGCGGAAGAAACAACATGATGTCCGACTACGGACAAGATACAAATTGGACTAAGAGTCCTGAAGATAACCGATGGCGTCCAATCCCTGCCCAGGCCAAGCCGGAGGGATTCCCAAGCTAACGTCGTCAGACTTCAAACCTGTTGACTGCAATGTGGAATATGCAGCCACGAAATGGATTCGTGGGTCAGTACTATTAAGTACTGGAAAGCGGATAAACCATACTCACAAGATACCAGCGTAACCAATCATCACAAGATACAAATACTTTGGGTACAACGGAAAGTAAGGGATTATTGCAGAGAAGCGGCAGCGGGCTGCACTAACTAACTACAGAGACGCGCTACAACATCCGGCTAAAAGAAAGGGATAAGATAGCATATCAGAACCAACTACAACTACTCACCAAACAATACCCATGCAATGTTACCCCCTACTAAGGAAGCAACCCAAGGAAACTCACACAATTGATTAAGGTGACATTCCTTTTGATGGTGGAGGTAATCTATATTGCTAGTCAAGTTATTATCATTAGGTGTAAGTTGTCTGAGTACTTGTTAGCCAGCACTTTCACCAAGTCATCCATAACCGCGGACAACACGGCTTCTCGAGAAGATTTAACCCTGCAGGGATGCACCAATTTGGCCGTACACGTAAGAATGACCCGCCAGATGGAAAGGCCCTTCCACCAAGCGAGGCACTCAACACAACCCAACTCTTCTTCGCATCAAGCCCAAAGAACCACATGTTGTGCGTGCGCGGCTAATCGAGCCCCCACGAAGAAAAGGGGACCCTCATAGCACTAGAAGACCACGCCGCCCTAAATGCCGACTACAAAAGTTCCACCCTGGCGCCAAGGGATCGCACCTGCATATGCATGCATCAAATGGAAAGCCCGAACTAAGTGTGGCGATTTGGACGAGATGCGAATCGAATCAGAATTGCGGGGGCGCCCATACTCGCTTCCCACATGCGGTTAGTGCGCTCATCATGGATCGGAGGACAAGACCCTTTTCCTAATTAGGGTCGACACTAGCAGGCCTCAAAACCACGCCGGGCCTCCTGCCGGTGGCTTATCATCAAATTATTATTACCCAAAACATTAACATGTTGTTGATTAAGTTGAAACCTAACTATCAAACTAAACAGGTGATATGACGAAGGACAACAAGACTCGAGCACAAACAAATCTAAGCATGCAACTACGACACGAGGGCCAACAAGGTAAACAAACAACAGTTGGTAGGAAGTGGAAGGAAGGCTATATCATGGCTGCAAGGTAAACATATGATAGGATCGAGACACAAGCATCGAATCATAAGGCTAGAATAAAGGCAACGGGAAGAATCGGTAACAAGTGATGAAAGACAGCCATAGGTAGCAAGTGAGTATACTTGCCTGGAATCCAGCAAGTAGGGGTACATCCGAAGAACTTGTCGTTGCTCACATCATCTCAGCGTCCTATCCGGGAAGAAGCAACGAACTAGAACAAACACCGGATGCAACAATTACTACTACGGCAAAAGATCCAGCATGATCCTATTTTATTTGCATGACAATTAAATTGATGCATCAAATTAAAACAAGGAGTAAGCAAGCAATATTAAATGGGCCCAATAGCAATTTAAATTGCAATCGGAAATTACCCATATGTTATGTTAGTGCATTTAATTGGTAAGGCAAGTGGCAGCAATGTGAGTTGAATTAAAATTCATGGGAATGCATTAAACAGGAAGAGTGCAAGAATAGCTTCAGTTTGGTATATTACTTGTGAAAATTGGAATTATATTTATTTAGTTATGAATTTCACAATTTAAATGGGTTATTTAAGGCATTAATAAGTGGCAGCAATTTTAATTATGCAAAACAGGAATATGATTCCATAAACAGATAGAACACTTCATTTTGGATGGAAAACTTATTTTGTTTGTTGAAATTGGAATTTTTATGCCCAAGTTATGAATTTGGCAATATTAAATGAATTAAACAAGGATTTAATTATTTCACCAAAATAAAATACTCAAAACAGTAAACAAAGTTTATATTTGGGTAGAGAATTTAATTTGGCATGGAAAACATATTTAAAATATTAAATTTGGAGTTATTATGAATTAATTATGCATTTTTCCATAAGCATTTTTATTCTGCCCCTTTTAGTAAACAGAGGTAAACATGTTCAAATTTAATTCAATTGTGACCAAATAAAATACCAATGTGTATAGTTTGTTAAGACAAATTTTTAGAGCCCAAGTTTGCTCAATTTGGGTGAACAGAACTCAAGTTATGAATTCCCAAAGTTTCAAATTTTAATAGCCATTTCTGTATTTAATTATTTAGTGCAAAATTTATTACAGAAACATGTTGCAACTTTGTTACTAACAGAAAGAGCACAAGATGCTGAATCCACAGAATTTTGAATCATTGAAATTGGAGCATTTTTCAATTTGTTATTGATTTTACAAATAAAGGCTCAGTTCTGTTTTTCTGGATTTTGGGGATAAAAGAAAAATGAAGAAGAAAAAGGGTGGCTTTGCGCCTCGGGGGGGATTCGAACCCGCGCGCGAGCGTGCCCGCGGAAAGGAACCAGGCCACTGGGGTGTGCTGCAGTTAGTGATAGGATACAGGCCTGGCCCAAGATGGGGAGATGCTGCGCGGTATTCTGACGAAACTGAAGATTTCTTCAGTTGGCTGCTTGCGACGCGACGGAGAAGCAGAATCGCCTGAGAACCCGCGACGGCCGCACGACGGCGAGCACCAGAGCAAGGGGGGCTGGGGCCTAGGCCTAGGAGGAAGGCTCACCATGGGGTTGAAGACGAGGGCGGGCTCGGGGATCGCCCGGTGCTTGACGAAGGCGGCGATCGGCGCCCGGGCAGGTGGCGGCCGGCGGCGGGGAAGAGGGGCCCGTGGCCTCCTCAGGTCGTCTCCGGCCCCCGTTCTTCCATGCAGACGACGACGGAGGCGCGGGCGTTCCATTCCCGGCATCGGAACGGCTCGCGGCGGTCCACGGAAGCGACGGCGTCGGCGGTTCTGACGGTGTTGGCCACTGCTGTCAGGTTCAGAAATCAGAGAGAGGTGGAGGGTCATAGGAGGAAGAGGAAAGGCGGCGGCGGCAGGAGAACGGAGAGGGAGAAGAAAGGCTAGGGTTGCAGGAGGTGCGGTGGGGGGTTTTTAAGGAGGAGGGGGAGCAGGTGGAGTGCTCTGCAGGTGGGGGAGGAGCTCCCCTCCTCTGTCTCCGTACAGAGGAGGAAGACGATAGGGGTCGTGGGGGCTGGGCTTTGGGGTGGTAGGTGGGCTCAACCCACTTGGGCTGGCCTGCCTCCCCCACTATTTTTTTTCTATTTTTTTCTTTTTTTTCCTTTCTCCTTTTTTTTGTAGAGAATAGAAAAGAGAGGAAATAGATGGAAAAGAGAGGTGAGATTGGGATTTTATTTTGCAAATATTTTTAATGGATTAAGTAACTCAAAAGCCCAGTTGCATGATGTTTTGTTTTCAAAAAATTTAAATATTTGTGGATGTTTGAATTTTAAATGAATTTGCTTGAGCTTTGCAATAATTGCATTATTTGAAAACTTAACCAAGTCAATTATGTGAAAATTCAAGTTTATGGGAAGCAATTAAACTATTTGATTTGAAAACAAAGGTGTATTGTTTGAAAATTTAAATTGGTTTGAAAGTTTTGATTGGTTTGAAAACAAGAGTGCAATGCATATGATGCCTGATGCAATGCAAAAAAAGAAAACAACCAAATCTAATCGGGGGAAATCCCCCGGGTGTTACAGTATTCTCAGAGGAACTCATTTTAGCAGAAGAAAACCAAGCAAATAAATAACAGCTATGAAGTAAACTATTTTTTTTTGTGTTTTTAATATAGAGAAATAAACTCATTTTTTGTGTTTTTGATATAGAGAAATAAACTAAATTTGTGTTTTTTGATATAGAGAAATAAAAAACAAGACAAAAATAAAAATAAGACAATAAAAAAAATAAAGAGAGTGAGAGTGAGAGACTCCCTTTGCCAGAAGACTTCCTTCTCCCCGACAACGGCGCCAAAAAAATCCTTGTTGCTGGTAGAGTTAAATATTTTCTCTACGTTGTTGGGAATCCCAAGAGGGAGGTGTGATGAGCATAGAGATAGGAGTTTTCCCCTTAGTTAAGAACCAGGGTTATCAATCCAGTAGGAGAAATAGAATCTTCGGAAGGTTGATGCCACTGACGGTGGTGCTGGCGCTTCACCGGTGTCAGCAACAACGTGGAACCTACACCACGGACCAAATGTGAGGGCATATTTTCTGCCGGGAAAGGTCACCTAAGGGGGCAATGAAACTGCCGGCAAAAGTATTTTCCCGGCAGTTTGGCCTGCCCGCTATAACCCTGCCGGCAAAGGTTTTTGCCGGCTGTTCTTGCTTTGCCGGCTGTTAAATTGCCCTGCAGGATACATTTTTGCCGGCAGTTTAGTTGTTTTGCTGGCAGATAGATTGACCTGCCGGCATAGAGTTTTGTCGGCTCTTTTAACTTTTACCGGCTGCCGTGTAGCCCTTAAATCTAATTTGGTATGTTGGCAGTTCCCTGGACTTCTGTCAGGAGTTGTATTGCACTGAAACTTTGCTGAAACTTTCCAATCATTTACTCCATATTTAAAGTCCGGTCAAATACTGCAACATAGAAGAAAAATATAACACAAGATAATGTGGTTTTTTCCATATCTGAATATTGATAGGATTCATTGTACAATACATTGTTCAGATCCACGGTACAAAGAACCATTCAAATGTAAAATCTTTTCTAGAAATACACTTCTTCTACAACAGTGCACAAGCGCATAAATATGTTTCTAAAATAGTAATATTCATTGAAGTCAACAAGATCATCCAATAAGTATAACCAGATCAACAGGAAACATTGACCTTGGGCAACAACTCCTGAAAAAAAGAATGTGATAGATGTGATTAGGAACTAGTGTTGACCATCACATTTGGAAAAAATGCTAACATCTACTATCATACATAACATAAAAGATAAAACAAGTCTCGGGATGGATGGATGACACAGATTTACTTCAGCATGAAAAGGCACTAGGTTTACTGTTGTCACATTCAGAATACAAGTTTGGTACTGATCGTGCTCAAGGTTACTAGCAAGGCATGGAGATTTTCTGCAGTACAAAAACTATTCTACTACAGGTATCTGTACTGAGCTTGCCATAGACTAAAGGAAATAATCAAGAATCAAGACATATACTAATACAAGGTATTTTGCAGGAAAAAGGAAAATTATAAGTCCCTAGGCAGCAACAAACAAAGTAATCAAACAGTCACAGATTATTCTACTATAGCTATCTTGGCGATCATATATAATGTATCCATGCAGGATTTAGAATGTTGCATTCGTTGAAGCCAATAGAGTTGGGTCCCAATCCCAACTGGCCAGAAACACACCACCTACATACTAAATGGTGATAATGCAAAGTAGGCAGTTAAACGCCATGCACTAAAAATAGTAGGCTTCATGTGAGATCTACTGATGAGAAGCTACTTCCGAAAAATAATCATATGCTGTCGTTCCATGACTTAGTTTCAGGTACAAGCAGTTTCTGTAACTAATAATTTCATATAAGATTTTTCTCTTCGAATTTTGCGATGTCCGATAATGTTCAACACTTATTAGCATGCGTGATCATTCTTACCTAAAACTGATCCAAACAAGCTTAGATGATCCTAGTAGCCTTAGTTGCTTTTGGCTCCTTGTGTGGCCTGAGATAATACTCATTCATCACCAAAATCAAGGCCTTGATTCAACTGACATAGTCTGTTGGAAATAGCAGGAAATTTGTCACTAATTCAACACCTCAGTAATGCGTGGAAATTCATTATACCTAGACAGACTACTATTCTGAATAAATTGCACCATATTTGGATCAAAGAAATAACCAACAATACTAATCCATGTATAACTAGCATGCAGATAAAGACATCACTTAATATACTAGCACTGTCATACATGGCAACGGTAGCCGTGTCAACCATGGAAACAGGCAACGAAGCAGCATGACATACAAATTACAGAAAATACACTGCTGCTACTAAATAGATCAACCATGGAAAGAAAGACTAGTAGAAGCTAGCAAGGCAATCTCCACAAGTACTAGATAAACCACGTACTGAACACATGTGCTAAAGAAACTAGTGATGGTCGCTAGTAGCAGTAAAGATCAGGTGCACTCACCGCCTTGACACGAAGCCAAAGAACATAGTGCAGGTCGATGTAGATGTGGTCGTCTTCCTCGCATGCACTAACAGCTCACTGAGTTGGCCGGAGAAGAGGTCACTGGAGATCGAGCTGTCGCGAGGATGCTGCCCATAAAAATCTAGACTGCCCCAACGGAGGGTCAATGATCGCAGCCAGAGCTTCAGAGACACCGCTTGCTGGGGTGCCGCTGCATGGTGGACAGGACGACCGACTTTGTTCCGAAGACGTAGAATCTTCTGTCATCCGTTTTGCTCCCCCAGAATGCTAACACCTAGAAACATAAGAACAAATCAGCACGACTATGCTAGCTACAGGGAAGCATTCACATGTAAATGAAAAGAACATCCTTATATGCAATGCTACTAATGAGCAAAAAAAATGAAACATATACTTAATCCATCTATCTATCGCACCATTAGATGAGTGCTCTAATGTTTACTGAGTTAACAAACAAGAGGCAAACGAAGGAACAGACAAGAAACGAGACAAGAAAATTTATTTGGTATTCTATTCCCTGTGCATTCAGCTTCAATCAGAGGGTAATTGCAAGCAAAAGCAACAGGGGCAACAGAACATGGGTTGCAGGGACGAATCTAACCACTTGATTCAACTGTACAAGATCTAGTGTTTCCTCGAGTTTGAGGCAATGCACCGCACGCCCACATCGGGCGCTCGATTTCGGTAAGCTCCAGCCAAAAGAATTAATTCTATGGATGAATGGGGGGAGTGAAGGGCGGATCTGGACGTACCAGTGACGAACTCCTTGAGGTCAACGGCGCAAAGGGCCGTGGTGGCGACAGCAGCTTGCGGCAAAAGCGATGGCTCGCCTTTGCCATCTATGTCTGCGTTCCGCTCGAGATCTAGCCGGCTCGAGGGGAACAAGAAAGGCAGAGCCATCGCACCGTGGATGCTGACGAGAGAGAGGGCAGAGGGCGACAGAGGGTTCGGATGCAATCTCTGAAGAGGGAGAGAGGAGACATGCAGGCGGTGGGTGGGTGCCGAACGGAGATGGACAAGGAGAAGCGCTGTGAGGTCAAATGTGGCGGCGCGGTGCGAGAACTGGTTGGGGAATTTTCATTCGATCTAGGGTTAGGACGCGGGAGAGATAGAGAGGTGCCTTGCAATTTTGCTCCACGCGCGCTAATAAGTCCAAGCACCCGCGCTAAATATTTCAGTACCATTCTAGCTACATCCTACGTGTGCTGGCAGTTTGACTGCCGGAACCGACTTGTGCCGGCAGCGTGGATGCCTCCCTATGGCTGGAATTCTAACGGCAGTTAGACAGCCAGGGCTTCTTATTTTTTGCCGGCTACAAACCAGCCCTTTATAATCTTTGCCGGCAGTTCATTTGTGCCGGCAGCTAAAGTGCCTCCAGAAGTGAATTTTTGCCGGCTATTCTTTGCTCCCAAATTGGTCTGTGGTGTACAGTGAGGTTGTCAATCTCACCGGTCTTGCTGAAAACAAAGATTAGACGTATAGTGTGGAAAAACAGAGTATGCTTGCAAAAAATAAAGAGAGCACGAAATTGTTATGGTTTGTTTAACAGTGTGGAAAAATGGACCGGGGTTCGTAGTTTCACTAGCGGTGTCTCTCCATAAAAGATAACATGTTGGGTGAACAAATTACAGCTGGGCAATTGAAAAATAAAGGTTGCACCGTAGTGCACAATATGACATGAAGATTACTATGCTATTTAGTGCGGGCATTACACCAACAAACATAGACCGACATCCATCTGTATCTATGACTAATAATCCACCCTCAGGTTATCATCTGAATCCCCTCAAATATTAAGTTGCAAGCAATAGATAATTGCATTAAACAAAGTGTGTAATGTAAGCAATGATTATGCACGCGGGCACTCACCGTTGTTTTCTCCCTAATGGCAACATCACATCCTCCCCCTTCATGTTTCTGTCACTCGAGCAAGGAAACAAGGAGACATGAACCCACTATCGAGCATAAATACCCCCTCTTGAAGTCACTAACAATTACTTGGCCAGAATAACCACTGGCAACGGAGAGCATGCAAGATCACAAATAACACATGCAAATAAAGACTATAATCAACTTGGCATAAGGTCAATATTCATCGGATCCCAGCAAACACAACACAGAGAATTACATAAGATCAATCTCGATCATGATAGGAAGATCACGAGATCTAAACATGGAGGCATATGAGGAGAAGACAACCATCTAGCTACAGCTACGAACCCGTAGTCTAAGGATGAACTACTCACGCATCACTCTGGAGGCAGGCATGGTGATGAAGAAGCCTCCGATGATGATCTCCTCTCCGGCTGGGTGCCGGAAACAGCTTCAGAATCCACTGATCTGGAGTTGATGGTGACGGCGGATGCAGAACTTTTTCGGGGATTTTGATCAGGTTCCTAGGGTTTTCCATCCGGGGGGCTTAAATAGGCGAAAGGGCGAAGGCGATGGCGCTTTAGGGGGCCCACACCCCTAGATGGCGCGGCTAGGGGGGCCGCGCCACCCTATGGTGTGGCCCCTGTGCTGCCCCTCTTCGGTTCCTCTTCGGTCTTCTAGATGCTTCCGGGGAAAATAGGACTTCCGGACTTCGAATTTTCCAATTCCGAGAATATTTCCAGAACAACTTTTCTGAAACTAAAAAAAAACAGAAAACATGGAACTGGCTCTGTGGCATCTTGTTAATAGGTTACTCCGGAAAACGTATAAAAATGTTACAAATAAGGGAGAAAACATGTAGCGATTGGCAAAATATGATCATGGAGCATCAGAAATTAGGGATACGTTTATGACGTATCATCAATCTCACCGGTTTTGCTGAAACAAAGGATTAGACGTATAGTGTGGAAAATAATATTTGTTTGCAGTAGATGAAAAAGAACGGTAATTGCAATAGTAAAATAACAGTTACAATGGTTGTACTATCAGTGTAAACAAATGGACCGGGGTCCACAATTCACTAGAGGTGTCTCTCCAAAACAGATAGATAACATGTTGGGTAAACAAATTTTAGCTGGGCAATTGACATATATAAAGGTTCCACCATAGTGCATATGCATGACATGATGATTACTATGTGATTCATGCGGGCATTCCAACAAGATACATAGACCGTTATCCAACTGCATCTATGACTAATAATCCACCCTCAGAGTGTCATCCGAGCAAACCTTGGGTATTAAGTTGCAAGCAACATATAATTGCATTAAGCAAAGTGTGTAATATAAACAATAAAATTATCCTTAGACAAATCATTCTTGTTTTCTCCCTAATAGCAACAGCACATCCCACACCTGTTATGTTTCTATCACTCGAGCGTGAGTGAAAGAGAGGCATGAACCCACTATCGAGCATAAATACTCCGTCTTGGAGTTACAAGCATCAACTTGGACAGAGCATCTAGTAGTAACAGAGAGCATGCAAGATCATAAATAACATACACATGAAAGAACATGTTAGATTGATGATTATTGGACATAACATTCAATATTCATCGGATCCTAGCAAACACAACATGTAGCATTACAATAAGATGATCTTGATCATGTTAGGAAGCTCACAAGATCTAAACATGAGGCTTAAAGAGGAGAGAACAACCATCTAGCTACTGCTATGGACACGTAGTCCAGGGAATGAACTACTCATGCATCACTCCGAAGGCAGGCATGGTGATGAAGAGCCCTCCGGTGATGATTCCCCCTCCCAGCAGGGTGTCGGGGAGAGCTCCAGAGCCCTCTCGAACTAGGGTTGACGATGACGGCGGCTACGGATCTTTTTGGTGGAAAAGGCTCGGGTGTTTAGGGTTAACCCGTGGAGGAGCTTAAATAGGCAAGAGGGCAATGTAGGTGGGTGGCCAGGGGGCCCACACCACCAGCTGGCGCGGCCGGGGTGGCGTGACGCCCTATGGTGTGGGGCCCCTGAGGACCCCCTCCGGGTCTCCTCGGTCTTCGTGTACGTGACGACTTTCTAAGACTCTGGGATTTTGTTTCGTCCAATTTCGAGAATATTTCCATAACAACTTTTCTGAAACAAAAAACAGTAGAAAACAGGAACTCGCTCTATGGCATCTTGTCAATATGTTAGTCCAAGAAAATCCATAAAAATGGCATAAAGTTTATAAGTAACATGTAGAATATGGCATGAAAACAACATGGAACATCAGAAATTATAGATATGTTTGAGACATATCATGCGCTTTGATGGCAGTTTGGGTTTTCAGGAGGATTTCTAGAGACTGGAAAGGATGTTGTTGTTGCCGCATTATGGCTTACCTCCTGGCTTCTAGCATTTCTGGCGGTTCGTTTATTCCTACCGGGGTTTGTATCAGATCGAGTTCATCTTGTTTTGACATTTGGGGAACTGGCACTACATCAATCTGCTTCGTTTTCTTCTCCGCTGTTTTCACGACAGTGCCTCCTCCGACTATCAGGTTTTGGTTGGCTATGTCAGCCAATTTTTCCAATTTCTTCTTCTGGGTTTTGGCAAATAGCTTCTTGGTTGCTTTCTTCTTTTTCTTGGAGAAGGTTTTTTTTCTAAGGCTCGTCTTTCGTCAATTCCCAAACATCAGGGTATTACGGGTTTTCATCTCCCTCTTCTTCTTCGTTTTCATTATCGCCTCGTGGAGGTGTTTTGGGATATGCTTCCTCCTCTTCCCCGGTGTCCGACTTTTCAGTCGGTTTAGCCATGAGTACTTCGTGAAAGCTTCCCTCCATGGATTTGATCTTTCTCTCGAAAGCATCACCACCATCATCGGAATCTGTGTTGGCAGATGCAGATCCGGTTTCCAAATCCAGCTTTGCTTCAATTGCTGCTATAATAGATTTGGCTTCCGAGCTTGTCGCCTGATTGGCAGATTACGGGTCATCCACCTTTTTCGTGGGTTTGTCGTTTTCTGCCTTTTCCACGGGATTTCCGTCTTCCGTTTTTTCAGTGATTTCTGGTTGCACTATGCTTACAAAGTGCGATATGGGGATAGACATCTCCTGAGAAGCAGTAAACCCAGTCATGCTTTGGCGGTATGCAGATAATAGATCTTGGTCAGCCCCAATGTATGAATAAGGCAGATCCATTCCAAATCCGGCGTCAAAGCCATATTCTACTGGGCATAGGGCGGGTGGGATAAATTACTTCCACCACGGAAACCCATTGCTTCTGCCGTTAAATCTATGAAAACGTTAGCATATCCAGTAGGAAGGACGCAAGCACTTACCAGGTGATTCTGTGCCAGCAGAGAGAATCCGTTGTCGATGAATCGTCCGACGTTTCCGTCGATTTCCAGGCTTCCGACAATGATTATGTTGGCGATTCTGCCAAGTATTCCCGCTCGGAACGTGATCCCGGACGCCGCTGTCCCCACGGTGGGCACAAACTGTCGAGTGTTCTTAGTAAGGTTCATGGCAAGGGGTGCCATAAGCCTGATGGTAGAGCGTGTGTGGAAACGTAGGGGGGTTTCCGGGGGCGAGGACACGGTTTACCCAGGTATGGTACGTCGCAACTAAGGAGGCACCTTACTCCTGTAATCTCACTAAATCAGGGCTAAAGCCTGAAGTATACAAAGTATAATGTGAGTCTAGGGTTTCGCTATCTCGGTGAGGTTGTTCTCTCGTCGATCTAACTTATAGCTTCTGCCTTTTAGGATGCTCCCGTCTGGCTTTATATAGATAGCCGGACTAGGGCTTACATGAAGGAAATGTTGAATTCTACGGAAAGTATTCCTATTATTGGAAAGTAAGACATATGGATGCTTCTCCAAGCCAGATTACGTATTGGGTCATAATCTGGGTTCTTCTAGAATTCGCCTTCCTATGCGTCTGCTTACAAGGCCGCCCATTGGATTATGCTCCATTTCCTATGGGCCACCCGGGTAATCCGTCCTTCGTCCAATGCCGGATATACCCTTATTTGGCATATATCTGACACCTTCAAAGTTTAAATGGTGACTAGATACAAATGATTTGAGAGAAAGCAATGCGAGAATCACGAATCAATCAATAATAAATATTGGGACTATGCACATTATACTCGGAATTACAACTATGCTCTCTTAGCAGGTGCATAAAGCAAGAAGATGAAGACTCAACATAAACGTAAAAGAAAGGACCTTTGCAGAGGGAAGCAGGGATTACTCATGTAATAGAGCTTTTTATTTGGTAAAAGAAATATATTAAATACAATTTTGAGAGAGGTGTATATCTATTTTAACGAATGGCAATGAAAAACTTATCATGATCCATCTCAAGTAAGTGTTTAGACTATTGAGAGCGGTTTTCGTTGTTTCATTTGTTTGGCACTTTCCCCCACCTTTCTTTCACAAACCAGGGCTAGCCGTGTTCACGGGTACCCACCAGCTTTCTTCAAACCACTGGGAAGTGCCTTTTTGTTATATTAATTGGCACCAGCTCTCTGCAAATTTAGATGAGCACAGATTCCATACTCATCGGGTGAAAGAAGGAAGAAGAACTTTGCTTGACACAAACCTTAATAAAATTTAAACTACTTCCTCACGAGCTAAAATAAGAACAAAAAACAAAATATAATTTTGAAGGTTCAAAGGTAGCACACGATAAATTTACTTGGAGTGGTGGTTAAATACCACATATAGGTAGATATTGTGAACACATTTGGCAAACATTGGTTTTGGGGGAGTTGGATGCACGAGTAGAGCTCATACTCACTACATGTGACCATAATCATGCAATAACGGCCATAAACATGCATATCAATAAAACATCATTAATCAAAGCATGACGTGATATTACAAGTCAAAAACTAAATGATCATCAAGGCTAGAAGTGACTTTGATTGTAGTCATAACATGGTGTGACCATGCGCCAAGTCAATCCAGATAAAGCATTCAAAGGAGAAATAACACAATACCATGCTTCAATATGAGAGAACAACACATCATTAAATTCAATGGCACATTAAAGTTATTCTTGTAAGAACTTTTAGGATCGTTGTAAAGCATGTTCTCAAGACCAGAGGTAGAACTTTTAGGATTGTTGTAAGGATTGCCATAAGAATTCCCATATGAATTACCATTATTATTCGGACATGGCCTATAATTGTTACCACCAAACTTATTGTTGTAAGCATTGTTGTCGAAACTGGTTATAGCAATAAAATTCACATCAATTTGATCATTCTCATTTGCAAATAGAGAGTTCAAGGGAACATTATTAGGATCTATTGGTACTTGTTTAGATTGCAAAGACGAAATCATATCAATTTTATCACTCAAAGAAGAGACCTCCTCAACAAAATTTACCTTTTTACCTGTTGGAGCCCTTTATGTGTGACATTGGGAATAGTTTGCCATTAGATCATCCAATAACTTGTTTTCTCAGCCTAAAATGAGGTTCATGAAGGTTAAATTTAATCCAGCATAAAAAGTTTGGACAGCCATCCACGTAGTTAATCTATGTGTGGGGCAATTCTTAACCATAGTTTTCATTCTTTCCCAAGCTTCAGAAACATGTTAATTATCATTTAGTCTAAAGTTCGTAATGTTACTCCTTAGTTGTATAATTTTTGCAGGTGGATAATACTTCCCAATTAAATTATATTTGCATTTAGTCCAAGAATCAATGCTATTTCTAGGCAAAGACAATAACCATTCCTTAGCTCTTCCTCTTAAAGAGAAAGGGAACAATCTTAATTTCACAATATCAACATCTACTTCTTTGTATTTTTGCATGTCACATAACTCAACAAAGTTATTTAAATGAGAGGCAGCATCTTCTCCAGTACCAGAAAATTGGTCTTTCATGGCAAGATTGAACAAAGCAGGTTTAATTTCTTAAGAGTCTGATGTAGAAGAAGGTGGAGCAATTGGTGTGCATATTAAATCATTATTATTGGTACTAGTAAAGTCACAAAGCTTGGTATTATCATTGGTATACATGCTTGCAAGATAACACAAATAAAAGACTAGAAACTAGAGAACTAATTTTTTGGTTTTTGATAAAGAGAAAACAAGACTAAACAAAAGTAAACTAAGCAAGAAAAAAACTAAAGAGGGAGAGTGGAAGTGTGAGAATCCCCTTGCAGCAAGCTAGAAATCCCTAGCAACGGTGCCAGAAAAAACACTTGATGATGACGTGATCACACGCTCGTTGGGAGACCCCAAGCGAAGGTATGATGTTGTCTAGAGTAAGTTTTCCTCTAGTATAGAACGAGAGTTATTGAACAACTAGGACTTTGTAGTCTTGAATAAGGTTGCTTTATCAACATCGCCAGAAAAATATTGTTGATGTAGCGTGGAACCTGCACACAACCACGAACTCTCTCTTTCCCCCAACTTTCCGGAAGGTTGTGAATCTTCCGGTCTTGCTGAAAATAGGAGAATTGAACATATAGAGTCTTGGAAAACAATAAAAAAAAGTAATAGCAAGGAAACAATTATGAAAGTGCTTAAAATAAGGTTTGCAATGTGAGTAAAATAGGACTGGAGGCCATAGGTTCACTAGTGGTGTCTCTCCAAAGAAAACTAATATGTTGGGTGAACAAATTACAGCTGGGCAATTGACAAATCATGAACATATAACAATACTATTATGACGAGATAAACTTCATGGTTTCTAACATTTTAGGCATTACGTCAAGGCATATGGATCGCTATCCAGCATGCATCCATACATAAAAGTCCACCTCAAAAAAGCTATCGGGTAAATCCCTTGGTACTAAGTTGCATCAACGAGGTGATTGCTATGTGTGCAACAGACAAATGCATTAAGATCAATACGTAATATAAGTAGTGGTTCTCATACGTAGACAATAGCACCATTGTTTTATCCCTAGTGGAAGCAATGCGGCCTTCCCTCGCACGTTTTTGTCACTCGAGCGCAGGCAACAAGGAGGCATGAACCCACTATCTAGCATATAAACCCTCTCTTGGAGGTGAAAACAACTACGTGGACAAGGTAATCATAAACACTGGAGAGAATTACAAGACAAGATTAAAACACTCTACAAATATAAGTGAAGCATCTCAGACTGACATGAACAAAATTATCATAATCTCATGGTTCATCGGATCCCAGCAAACACAACACGCACAATTACATAACGATGGTCTCGATCATGCGAGGCAGGTCACGAGACTCTAAACATGGAGGAATAGGGGAGAGAACAACCATCTAGCTACTATTATGGGCCCGTAGTCCCAAGATGAACTTCTCACGCATCTGTCCGGAGGCGATCATGGCGATGTAGAGGCCTCTTATGATGACCCCCCCCCCTCTGCAGCAGGGTGCCAGAGCAGGACTCCGGAAGCCCTAGGTTGGACTTTCGAGGTGATGGATCCTCTCGGTATGTTTCATGGAGAATAACTTTGTCCCCTATAATTTTAGGGTTAAAGGCAATTTTTAAGAGAACGGGAGACATGAGGCGGTGCCAAGAGCTCTAGGGGCCCACCAGGCGCGGCCTAGGTGGGGCGTGCCTGGCACCCTCCTGGTGGCCCCCTGGCTCCCCTCTATCTCTCTTTTGGGCACCGTCTTCGTTCTAATAAAAAATTGATCTCCATGGATTTTTAGTTGTTTCTTAGAATATTTCCTTAAGAACTTTTTTGAAATAGAAAAACAACAAAAAACAGTAACTCGTCTGGAATCTTGTTAATAGTTTAGTCTATGAAAACATCCGAAAAACGAAAGAAAACACGTGGAAAACAAAAGGTATTGGGTACAAAACAAGCATGGAGCATAAAAAATTATCGATACGTTTGCAACGTATCAGTGCTTAATGTGCCATTGAAATTAATCATGTGTTGGTTTCTCATATTGAAGCATGGTATTGTGGTTTTTCTCCTTTGAATGTTTTATCTGGATTGACTTGGCACATTCTCACACCATGTTATGACTACAGAAAAAAAATTCACTTCTAGCATTGATGATCATTTAGTTTTTGACTTGTAATATCACTTCATGCTTTGATTAATGATGTTTTGTCAATATGCATGATTATGGTCGTTATTGCTCTCTTAGTTGGTCGCTTTCAGTCTTTTGCTAGCCTTCACCTATATTGAGTATGATCTCTACTCGTGCATCCAACTCCCAAAAACCAAAGTATACCAAATGTGTTCACCATACCTACCTATATGTGGTATTTAACCGCTACTCCAAGTAAATTTCTCGTGTGCTACCTTTAAAACTTCAAAATTATTAACATGTTTCGTGTTATTGTTTTAGCTCATGAGGAAGTAGTTTAAAGTTTGCTATGATTTGTGAAAAGCAAAGTTCTTCTTCCTTATTTCACCTGATGAGTATGGAATATGTGCTCATCTAAATTTGCAGAGAGCTAGTACCAATTAATATAATAAAAAGGCACTTCCCCATGGTTTGATGAAAGCCGGTTGGTACCAGTGAACACGACTAGCCCTGGTTTGTGAAAGAAAGGTCGGGGAAGTGTCAACTAATAAAGCTAACGGAAACCGCTCCTAAAATTCTAAACACTTTGCTTGACATGGATTATGGTAAGTTTTTCATTACCATTCGTTGACATAGACCTACACCTCTCTCAAAATCGTTTTCAATAACTCTGTTTATCAAATAAAAAGCTCTAGCACATAAGTAATCCCTTCTTCCCTTTGTGAAGGGTCTTTCGTTTACTTTTACATTGAGTCTTCATCTTTTTTACTTTATGCACCAGTTAAGACAACATAGTTGTCATTTTGAGTATAATGTGCATAGTCCCAAAATTTATTATTGGTTGATTCATGATTGTTGTATTGCTTTCTCTCAAATTATTTGCATACAGTCACCATTTAAACTTTGAAGGTGTACTGGCATTTATGTTTTTCTACCAACAAAGGGCTAGCCGGATCCCACTTTATTATGTTTTTCTTTATGATTGAAACAAATGTATCACCTTCAATGCTTCATCATTCACTGTCTTTTGTTTGTGTTTCTTTTCATGTGCAACATGGTTGCTAAGTTTACATTAGTTAAAATAATACTCCCTCCGTTCCAGAATGTAAGCCCTTTTAGCAAGCTAGTTTAGCTTCCTAAAAAGGCTTACATTATGGAACGTCGGTAGTATTTATCATGCCTTTGTTAAAGTATTTTTGATCTCATCTTGAAATGCTTTTACATAACGTTGA
This sequence comes from Alopecurus myosuroides, assembly GCA_028641055.1. NCBI lineage: Eukaryota > Viridiplantae > Streptophyta > Magnoliopsida > Poales > Poaceae > Alopecurus > Alopecurus myosuroides. The sequence goes on along the minus strand of CM054058.1, from coordinate 371,248,591 downwards.
TCAAGATTTGTGTTGGCTTCATGTCACCTCAAAAATTATTTTGTTATCACTTACCTACTCGAGGACGAGCAAGAGTTAAGCTTGGGGATGTCGATACGTTGCAAACGTATCTATAATTTTTTATGCTCCAGGCTTGTTTTCTACCCAATACCTTTTGTTTTTCACATGTTTTTTGTCGTTTTTCGGATGTTTTCACAGACTAACCTATTAACAAGATGCCCCAGGCCAGTTATTGTTTTATGTTGTTTTTCTATTTCAGAAAAGCCCTTACAGAAATATTCTCTGAAAGGGTTGAAAATCCACGAAGATCATTTTTTTTACCCGTAACAGAGACAAAGTACGAAGAAGAGACAGAGGGGTGCCAGGCGCGACCCCTCCCTTGGTCGCGCCTGGTGGGACCCTGGGGGACCTAGCCACTTCCTCAAGTCGCCTCTTTGCCCATATATTTCCTTCAACTCTAAAAATCACGGGGATACAGTTTTTTTCCACGAAACATACCGAGAGGCAGCGTCACCTTGAAAGTCCAATCTAGGGCTTCTAGAGTCCTGCTTCGGCACCCTGCCAAAGAGGGGGATCGTCATCGGAGGCCTGTACATCACCATGATCGCCTCCGGAAAGATGCGTGAGTAGTTCATCTCGGTACTATGGGTCCATAGCAGTAGCTAGATGGTTGTTCTCTCCCCTATGCCTCCATGTTTAGACTCTCGTGAGCTGCCTCACATGATCGAGACCACTGTCATGTAATTGTGCATGTTGTGTTTTCTAGGATCTGATGAACCATGAAATTTGGATTGTTTTGTTCATGTCAATATGAGATGCTTCACTTATATTTGTAGAGAGTTTTAATATTCTCTTGAAATGCTCTCTGGTGTTTATGATTACCTTGGCCACGTAGTTGTTTTGACCTCCAATAGAGGGTTTATATGCTAGATCGTGGGTTCATGCCTACTTGTTGCCTGCGCTCGAGTGACAGAAACATGCGGAGGGGGGGGGAGGATGTGTTGTTGCCACTAGGGAGAAAACAATGATGCTCTTGTCTATGGATGAGAACCACTTCTTACATTGCATATTATTCTTAATGCATTTGTATGTTGCACATAAATCAATCACTTCGTTGCTGCAACTTAATACCAAAGGATTTGCTAGATAGCTTTCTTGAGATGGACTTTTAGATATGGATACATGCTGGATAGCGGTCCATATTACTTGACGTATTGCCTACAATGTTAGACCCCGTGAACTATGTGTCATCATAATAGTATTGTTATACATTCAAGATTTTCTAATTGCTCAGTTGTAATTTGTTCACCCAACATGTTTGTTTTCTTTGGAGAGACACCACTAGTGAACCTATGGCCCTCGGTCTTACTTTCCTCATATTCCAACCCTATTTTAAGAAATTTTCATCATTGTTTCCTCGTTGTTCCATTTTTTAATTTTATTTTTTCCAAGACTCGATATGCTTAATTCTATTTTCAGCAAGACCATAAGATTGACAACCTTTCGGAAAGTTGGGTCAAGAGAGAGTTTGTGCTCGTGTGCAGGTTCCACGCTTGGTCAACATCAATAAACGGTATTGTTGATACAAGTAACCTTCTTAAAGACTACGAAGTCCTACTTGTTCGATAAACTCCATTTCCATACTGGGAAAAAATTTACACTAGACTACATCACACCTTCCGCTTGGGGTCTCCTAACGAGCGTGTGATCACGTCAACATCACGACATAATTTATCCCTTATTGTAACTTCCCTAAAACATCTCCGATTGACACTGGACTTGTTTCTGTCACATTGTATCGTCATAGATCATTCATAAAACCAATAACGACATCTTAATTCTCTCAATTAAAGGTTTGCATGGCTTAAGCATGTGACCCGTAAAGGCTCGATAACACAGAGACATGTTCGGAAACTTACCGAACAATGACCAACAACTGGACTAACGTGGGGATACCCAAGAGACCATCACAATGGGTATACCTGGTGCGGCCCAACAAGGGATACCTTTACAATCCCAATAGACGACTACGCGGAAGCCACAGAAGAATCATACACATGAGAAGGATAAGGAAACATTAGGGGATATAAATAGGAAAGTGTGAATACCAACTCAAATTCAAGTCCACCTCATGTACGGCCTCCGAGACTCGACTACCTATATAAAGCACGGGAGGGGGTCATGAATGGGGATGAACAACCCTAGATTCAGAGCGACACCAGATTCAATCTGCAAATAACACCCCCTATAATCGATACTTTTCACCTCATCGGAATAAAATCAGCGGGCACTAACTCGTCAAGTCGAGTAGTCCATGATGGTGCAGGTCTTGCACTCGTTGGGAGACCACGAGAGGAAGGTTTGATGAGAAAAACAACAAGTTTCCCCTAGAAAAGAAACCAAGGTTGAATCGACTAGTAGGATAAAGGAGCAAATTCCGAAGGTTGATGCAGCTGAGGTGGAATGGCGCACTACCGGGTCAACAGCAACGTGGAACCTACACAACACAATCAATTCACTTTGCCCCAACGAAGCAGTGAGGTTGTCAATCTCTCCGGTTTTGCTAAACACAAAGAGGTTAAACATATGGTGTGGAAAATAGTATGAGAACAATATGAAAACAACAATAGCAGTGTGAAAACAATGGAAGCAGTGTGTGTATTATCAGTATGAGAAAATGGACCGGGGTCCACAGTTCACTAGAGGTGTTTCTCCATAAAAGATAGCTAACATGCATGGTGAACAGATTACAGCTGGGCAATTGATAGATAAAGAAACATGCATGACATAAAGATTACTACGAGATTCATGCGGGCATTACAACAAAAACATAGATCGTCATCCAAGCGCATCTATGACTAATAATCCACCGTTCGAATATCATCCGAAAAAACGTTGGGTATTAAGTTGCAAGCAACAGATTATCGCAGTAAGCAAAGTCTATAATGTAAACAATGTAAACGAAGTAAACATTGTTGTTTTCTCCCTAGTGGAAATAAAACATCCTCCGTCCATCATGTTTCTGTCACTCGAGCACAGATTCAAAGGAGGCATGAACCCACTATCGAGCATAAATACTCCCTCTTGGATTCACTAGCATCTACTTGGCCAGAGCATCTACTAACAACAGAGAGCATAGAATATTATAAATAACATACACATTAAGACAACATGATAGATTGATAATCAAGACACACAATATTCAATAATCATCGGATCCCAGCAAACACGACATGTAGCATTAAAATAAGATAATCTCAATCATGTGAGGCAGCTCACAAGATCCAAACATGGGGCATAAAGAAGATAGGACAACCATCTAGCTACTGCTATGGACCCGTAGTCCAAGTATGAACTACTCACGCATCACTCCGGAGGAGGGCATGGCGGTGTAGACCCCTCCGGTGATGATTTTCCCTCCCGGCAGGGTGCCGGGGAGAACTCTAGAACCCTCCCGATCTCGGGTTTATGATGACCGCGGCCTCGGGTGTTTTTTGCGGAAAAGTGGTATCTTTATAATGTTCACGCATCGGGGGGAATATATGAGTGAAAGGGCGATGGCGGTGGGTGCCCAAGGGGCCCACGCCACCCCCATGCGCGTCCAGGGGGCGCACAACCCTATGGTGTGGCCCCCTCCGGGTCTCTTCGGGACTTCGTGGAACCTTCGGGAATTCTAAGACTTCCGAGCTTTGAATTTTCCAATTCCGACAATATTTCCAGAACAACTTTTCTAAAACTAAAAACAACAGAAAACATGAACTGGCTCTGTGGCATCTTGTCAATATGTTAGTCCCGGGAAATCGATAAAAATGACATAAAGTGTTAGGAAAACATGTAGCACATGGCAGGAAAACTGAAGGGAATATGCCCGAGAGGCAATAATAAAATGGTTATTATCTTATTCCTTGTTTATGATGAATGTTTATTTCTCATGCTAGAATTGTATTAACCGGAAACGTTGATACATGTGTGCTTAATAAACAAACATAGGTTCCTAGTAAAGCCTCTCTTTTAACTAGCTCGTTGATTAATAGATGATCAAGGTTTCTTGATCATGAACATTGGATGTTATTAATAACGGGGTCATGTCATTAGAAGAATGATGTGATGAACATATACCCAAAGAGAATATAGCAATGCGATCAAGTCATTTAGTTTACATTGTTATATCAAACATACGAAGTAACTTATTCCTTAGACCATGAGATCATGTCAATTACTCATACCGGAAGAGTGCTTTGATGGCATCAAACATCACACCATAACAGGGTGACTATAAAGGTGTCATTAAGTATTCGGAAAGTATTAGCTGAGGATCATGGATCAAGAGTGGAATTTTTCCATCCAAATGACGGAGAGATATTTATGGCTCCCAAGTGCAGAAGATCAATTGTAGTCTTCGATGGGAAGTATTACCCAAATTTGTAGTTCGACTCAGTGGGAACACAAGAATACCGGTGAGACTTTAGCAATTGGGACGTCACTCCCAACCACACCTGTGTATCAACAAACTTACAGCGAGAGTGGTGAGTGTAATAAAGTAGTGAAAGTAAGCAAACAGAAAGTAATAGATAGATTATCATCACAGCTCCTGCAGTATTCAAAAAAGGTCTACCAAGAATAATAGATAGATTATCATCTTCAGACATTTCTAATATAGCAAAATCAGTAGGTATCAACTCATTAGCAATAGAGATGGTAACATCCTCACATATTCCTATAGGTACAACAGTTGTTTTATCAGCCATTTGTAAAGATATTTCTGTTGCAACTAGTTTGTTCAAATTAAGCTTCTTATATAGTGAGAAAGGCATAACACTAACACCAGCTCCTAAATCACATAATGCATATTTCACATAGGCTTCTTTAATTTTGCAAGGAATAGTAGGAATACCAGGATCTCCACGTTTTTCAGGCAATTTTCCTTTAAATGAATAATCAGCAAGCATAGCAGTAATAGCATCAGTAGGTATCTTTCTTTTATTAGTGACAATATCTTTCATGTATTTTGAATATGGAGGATTCTTATTAGCATCAATAAGTGGAATCTCTAATTTCATATTCTTAATCATATCATAAAATTGCCCATACCTCTCTTCATCTTTTGTTTTTGATACCTCTTGGGGATATGGAATGGGTCTTTGTACCCATGGATCCCTTTCTTTACCTTTATCTTTATCTTTGTTTGGTTTCTTCTTCTTCTTGGTCTTCTCAATAGGAGGCTGAGGATCCTCCTTACCAGCAGCTTCTTCATTATTATCATCATGTTGTTCAATATCAGGTGGAGATGATTCTTCTTCTTCATTATTATCATCCTCAGTTTCAGCATCAGAAATAGAAATATCCTTATCTTGCTCATTGGAGTCATCATCATGCTCATTTTCATTGGGAGATTTTCCTGCAAAAGATTTATCTTTAAGAGCAACTTGCTCTTTTCTTTTAGGATGATCATCAGGATAATCAGGATCCTGGGTGCTTGCACCTCCCCTTGTATTAACTCCACATAATTGTTTTTGTTTATTCAGATTTTCATACAATTGATTTTGTAAAGTAAATCATTTGCTCAACTTGATTGTTCATCATTTCACAATGTTTAACAATTATTTTAACTTCCCCTACACTAGCATTTAAATTTTCACGGAGGAAATTAATTTTATGATGGTTTTCCATGATAGTCATTCTAATTTTACGCTCCTCAGGATTATCATGATAAGAAAAATTGTTAACATAAGAGACATCAACAGGAGGTGTTACCTCCTCATTACCTTCCATAGGGAGTATAGAGTTCACTTGAATTGGAAAGCATGGTTCATCAGTAGGAAGTTTAATACCCATTTCAGATAATTCCTTGAGATGAGAGGTTTTAATTCCCTTCTCTTTAATATCCTTGGAAGCTTCAGCCATTGTTTCTTGGTTCAATTCGAGTATACCTCCTTTCTTCTTTGGGAGTGTCTCATTTTTATCTATCTCCTCAATGTTCCAATCAGCTTCATTCTCGAGAATAGACTCTAGTAATTCAATTGCTTCATCAACACTTCTGTCCCTAAAGATATTCCCTGCAATATTATCAAGGTAGTCTCTTGTTTCCCCCATTAGCCCATTATAGAATATATCAAGCAATTCATGAGGTTTAAAACCATGACCAGGACATTTCTTACACATTTTACCAAATCTCCCCCAAGCTTGGGGTAGACTCTCTTTCTTATCTTGTTTAAAATTGCCAATTTCAACAGTTAATGCATGTATCTTTTCAGCAGGAAAATATTTATTGAAAAATAATTGCAAGCATTCTTCCTTACTAGTAATACATGCAGATCCTAAACGATTATACCAAACTCTAGCATCTTCACCCAAAGAAAAAGGAAACAATTTTAAGAATAAATAATGTTGACGGATTTCATCATTTCCAAATGTAGTAGATAAAGCATGCAATTCAGCAATATGATCAAGAAGAGACTCCTCATCCTTTCCACAGAATCTAGACTTCTCAACTATCTCAATTATCTCAGGATTAACATTGAATTCATAATCTTTATCTCTAATTCTAATAGCTGGGCCACACAAATTCCTAGTAGCAGCAAAACAGTTTCTCAGAGATGCATCATCATAAATAGAGAGTTTATCAAGTTTTGTATAATCAGGTGATATAAAGGCCTCAATAAATGAATCTTCTTCTTCAGAAGAGGCCCCATATTCATACTCCCTACGAGTCTCATTTCTTTCTAGCTCCAGTTCTACATTTTCATCTACAGAAGATTCAGGAATTTCAGTTGTTTCAGGTGTTTCATTTGCCTCAGGTGTTTCAATAGTTTCGGGAATTTTAGAAGCTAGTTCTTTGTCTACATTATCAAGTGTTTGATCATTAGATGTACTAGTAGACATTTTTGACAATGGTGATTTACCAGCTATTCCTTTCTTTTTCTTAGCAGCCACAGTAGAAACAATATTAGGTGAAAAATTTGGTCTACTAGGCAAATCATTACCAGAACGATTAGTCGAAGGCATTACCTCCTTCGAAGTGTCCTTTCCCTTTCCCATTGTAGGGAACAAGAAAGTGCAGCAAGTAGACAATAACAAGTGGTCTTACCAATAAAGCTAGGCTCCCCGGCAACGGCGCCAGAAACAGTCTTGATGGCTCCCAAGTGCAGGAGATCAATCGTAGTCTTCGATGGGAAGTATTACCCAAATTTGTAGTTCGACTCAGTGGGAACCCAAGAATACCGGCGAGACTTTAGCAATTGGGACGTCACTCCCAACTACACATGTGTATCAACAAACTTATAGCGATAGTGGTGAGTGTAATAATGCAGTGAAAGTAAGCAAACAGAAAGTAAATGGAGAGCAAGTGTTTTCCCAGTTTTCACCGGAAAAGAGTGAAAGTAAACCAGAGACTAAAACGCAGGCATGAGGTGACAGCGGGGTGTTGCACGGATAAGATGGATCATGTAATAATGTTTTGCTAGCAGCGGGGCCTTTCTCTATCTCAGTTTTATGTAGGTGTGTGTTCCGTAAATTATTGTGCGTACTAACCAAGAGAATTTGCACAAAGCCTATTGTCCTACCTGCCCATTTCACCGGGGCCAATTTGGAACTAAAGGTAATTAAGGTCTACCCTTTCGAATAGCCCAGACCAACGCATTAACACTCCATGAACACACATAATCCTCAAACTAGAACATACCCCCCTTGTTTTCCCTAGCTGTCACTTTAGGGTTCGCAGGTTCAACATAATAGCAGGTAATACACATTGCAGATAGATACCAAACTCAAATATATGATGTAGCAATGTAAGTTTAGTACTGAAATCATGCCACTTGGGCCCTAGTAACAAGCATTAAGCCTAGCAATAGTGCATCAACATAAGATATAAGAATTCTCAAGACAAACCCCTAGATCCCGCATACCGGGTAGCAATTACATGATCGATCTCATCCAAAACCCCTCACACCTCACATGCCTACAGCAACTACTCACACATGGAGGGGGTGATGGAGCTCATGGTTGATGGAGATGATGGTGGTGATGATGATGGTGACAAAGCCCCTCGAATTCCACCTCCGGGGGTGAAATCCCGGATCAATCTGACTCCAAAATCGAAGATCGTGGTGGCGGCGGCGCTCCGTTTCGCGAACATCCCTCTCCTTTGAAACCCGTCAGTTTCTCGTATATATGGAGGGGTACATCGAAGACCTAGCCGGAGTGGGCCATCTGGGCCCAAAAGGGGTGACCCCACGCGGCCAAGGAATCTGGCCGCGTGTGGGGCCCCCTTTTGGGCCTCGGGTGGCCCCCCGGCCCCATCTGGTGCTCATTCCCCTTCTTTTCCATAAAAAGTTACGTGGTTTTCGTCCCCTATGAAAAGTCCTGCGAAAATAGACGGAAAGAAGACTTTTGCTAAAAACAGCGTCAGATTCTGCAGATTTATTCAATTATGGGGGGACTCCGGAGAGAAATACGATGCAAAGTGCTTGGAAAAGTAGATGCATTTTGGGTGCATCAGATATACTCTGGGCCCTCTCGGTGATATCACATCGAAACTGCTTGCAAGCACGTGATATGATCACAAGGATGTTATATCACGGGAACGAGAAAAGAGTACTTGTCGGTAACGAGATTGAACAAGGTATGGTTGATACCAATGATCGAATCTCGGACAATTAAAATATCGCGAGACAAAGGGAATAGTTCACGACGTTGTTGGTTCACACGATCACGAGAGTCATCGTTGAATATATAGGAGTCATCACGGATCTCCAGATCCCGCTGTTGATTATTGATCGGAGAGGAGTCTCGATCATGTCTATCTTATTCGCGAACCGTAGGGTGACACACTTAAGGTTCGATGACGCATTTTGAGAGGATACGGAATATCGGAGAAAAGTTTGGACAACACTGAAATTGTTTCGCGGAATATTGAACTAATCACCGAAATTGTTTCGGGTAATTTTTGAAATAGTTCAAGGGGATCCTTATAAAATGTTTGTTAATAGATTTAACAACTAACTCAAGGGGTTATATGTTAATATTTGTTAATGGAGTTAACAAATATTAAAATAAAGAAATAAAATTATTTTATTTGTTTATTAAAGAAAACCCTTGGGATTTTGAGTGGGAATTAATGGAAGAATGAGTGGGTTGAGTGGAGACTCCACTCACATGATGAGGGAGAGGTGGAGACACGCACAAATTCGTGGCTGCCATCCCCTCCTATAAAAGGAGGGGTGGGAGGTCCCTCTCCCACACACACACACACTTGTGTCATCTCTTCCTCCCTCCTCCCGCTGCTCCACCACTTGTTCATGCGCTTGGCGAAGCCCTGAACGAAGTTTTCTCCACCACCACGCCGTCGTGCTGCTGGAGTTCCGAGGGATCCTCTACTTCCGCGCCCCGCTGGATCGAGGGAACGGAGGTCGTCATCAACCGTACGTGTGACCGATCACGGATGCACCACCGGATTGCGGTGCTCATCTTCTCGCTATCGGGATTGGTGTAAGTACGTATAACACCTGGGGTGTTCCCCTTAGTAGAGTTGGTTGTTTTTCTTTTTTGCATTGCATCACATGCATCATAATCATTGCACTCTGTTTTCAAAACAACTGAAAAACTCAAACCAAATTAAACTTTCAAACATTGTCCATAATTTCCAATTTAAAAATTGCAACTAAACCACTCAACTTGTTTTCAATAGTTTTAAGTTGAATTGTTCAAATTGTTTGTTAAAAGAAAACTCCTTTTTAGTAACCCCAAATGGCAAATTCAATTTCACTTCCAAATCAATCATATTTGACATGATCAAATTGTGGTTAAAAACATTAAAGTTTTGCAAACAATTAACTTCAACAAATGGTTTCAAAATTGTTGAGTCATTGAATAAAAATTGGTTAAAAATCAACTCCTTATGAAATACAATGGAAATGCAAATGTTAATTTAAAACTCCAAGTAATATTTCAAATATTTTGGACTCAATGATCACAATTGCTTTGAATTGCTGTTTGGCAATTTAATAAAATTCATTCATAAATAAACACCCCCAAAAAATCTCTTTATATCTCTCTCTCTCCTTCATCTCTTACAAAAAAAAGGAAAAAGAATAAAAGAAAGGGAGCTAGGGGGAGGCAGGCCCAAGAGGCCCAACCTACAACCCCTCGCTCACCAGCCCACTCGGTCATCTTCCACCTCTGTCCGTACAGGGGTGGAGATGTCGCTGTCAACCACCGCACCGATCCCCACCTGTCCTCCCCTTTATCTACCTCCCCTCCCCTCTAGAAACCCTAGCCCCACTCCATCTCCCTCTTCCCATCTCCAGCGCCGCCGATCCCCTTCTCCTTCTTCCTCTCGCTGTCCTTTCTCTTTCTCTGAAATTCTTTTCCCTGAACCCAAACAGTAATGCCATGGCCGGTAGTTGGAGGTGAGGGCGCCGTCGCTGTGCTCGACGACACGGGCTCTTCTCGGCCGGAATGGAACCGGGAGGGTTCCACCTCCGTTTTTGCTGAAGGAGGCGCGGCCGGAGACGGCCCCAGGCGACCGCGCCGTCCATGTTTTCCGCCGTCCAGCCGCGTCCATCTTCTTCAGGTCGCTGCTCCCGCTCGCCCAAGCCCTCGAGGTGAGCACACCCTAGCCCTGTCGCCCCTCTCCCTCTCTCCTTCCCTCTGCAATCCGCGGCCACCACGCGCCCACTCCCGCGCCGCTTGCCGCAGCGGCCGCTCGCCGGCGTTCCGATTAGCCTCGTCCCCGTCCTCGTTCCAGTTTACTTTTTTTCCGACCGGTATACACACAAAAGGCCACGCACTCTGTACCTATCACAAAGCAGCAGCTAGCCCAGCTGGTAACAACCCCCTGCGCGCGCCCACAGGTGCTGGGTTCGATCCCCCCCCAAGGCAGAAAAAGCCACCTTTATTTTCTGTTTTTTTCGTTTTCTGCCCGAAATTCAGAAACAGAAATCCGAGCCATTACTTCTAAAATCAATATCAAATCGAATATAACTCCAATTTGAATGATTCAAAATCCTGTGGATTCATAATTCTGTGCTCTTTCTATTAATGCCAAGTTTGCAATATATTTCTGTAACAATTTTGGCACTAAATAATTAATTACTGAAAATGCAATAAAAAGTGGAAACTTTGGAATTTCATAACTTTAGTGCTACTCATCCAATTTAAGCAAACTTGGACTCTAAAAATTTGTCTTAACAAACTCTACACATTGCTATTTTATTTGGGCACAATTGAATTAATTTTGAACATATTTTCCTCTGTTTACTAAAAAGGGCAGAATAAAACTATTTATGGAAAATTGCATAATAAATCCAATAATACCCCAAAAATTATGTTTGATAGCTCAAAATGTTCAGTGAAACATTTGCTACATGTTTTCAACCTTTTCAATGCAATTTGTTTACTGTTTTTCCTAATTAAAAGTGATGCAATAATTCAATGCTTTAGTTAAATCCTTTTAAATTGCAAAATTCATAACTTGGGCAATTCAAATCCAATTCCAACATGTTAAATATGTTTTCCTTCCCATTTTTCATGAACTTTGCAAATATCAACTTTGTTTGCTGTTTTGTATAATTTAAATTGATGAAAACAACTGTTTCTTATTTAATGCATTGAAACTTGTCAAATTAATAACTAATTTATTTTAATTCCAAATCCAACAAATAAAATATGTTTTCATACCAGAAAAGTGCACTTAACATGTTCATGCCATTCATATCTCTGTTTGCATCTTATCTTGTGCATTTTAGGTTTTGTTATGCATGTTCATCTATATGACAACATATGGAATGTGTGGGCTAATTAATTCCAACTGTTGCCCCATTCCATTTAAATTGCCTAACTCATCTACATATTGGTTGCCATGCTAAACAACATTTAACTTGATGGTTAGCTAAACAACTTGAACCAATTCCTATTTCTCCGGACTCCGGTTCCGATTAAATTGCTTAAGTTGTTTTCCCTGTTGCATCTTGCCATGTCATGCATATAAAATAGGATCATGCTGGATCTTTTGCCGTAGAAGTAATTGTTGCATCCCGTTGTTTGTTCGAGGTTCGTTGCTTCTTCCCGGATAGGACGTTGAGATGATGTGAGCAACGACAAGTTCTGCTACCTTGCGGGATCTCAGGCAAGTATACTCACTTGCTGCCATATGGCTGCCTTTCATCACTTGTTACCGATTCTTTCCGTTGTTCTTATTCTAGCCTGTTGTTACGATGCTTGTGTCTCGATCCTATTATATTGTTTACCTTGCAGCCATGATATAGCCTTTCCTTCCACTTCCTATTAACTGTTGTTTGTTTACCCTGTTGGTCCTCGTGTCGTAGTTGCATGCTTAGGTTTGTTTGTGCTCGAGTCTTGCTGTCCTTTTACTTATCACCTGTTTAGTTTATAGTTGGGTTTCAATTCAATCAACAACATGTTAATATTTTGGGTAATAATAATTTGATGTTAAGGCACCGGCAGGAGGCCCGGGTTAGGGTTTTGGAGCCGGCTGGTGTCGAAACTAGGAAAAGAGTCTTGTCTACTGATCCATGATGAGCGTGCTCACCGCATCCGGGTGGTAGTATGGGACCCCCCTCTACTTAGATCTGATCTGCAGCTTGTCCGAAGAGCCACACTTAGTTCGGGTGTTCCATTTGCTCCTTGCATAATGGGTTGGCCCCCCTTGGTTACTGATGATGATGATGATGCATATAGGGCGAGGCCTGTAGTGCCGGGGTGTTGTGTCCTGCGGGAGATTTGCACACCTGCGCTGAGTATTCGGCTGCGTGGCTGGGACCTTATAGCTCCGTGGCTCCTAGGATGGGTTGTAGAGATGGTTTGGGTCGTGTCAAGCCAACCTGAGTTTTAGTTGGTGGCTTGAGTGTGTACGGGTACTGGAGCACACCCTGCAGGGACAAATCTTCTCGAGAAGCCGTGTTTTCCGCGGTTATGGATTACTTGGTGAAAGTACTGGCTAACAAGTACTCAGACAACTTACACCTAATGATAATAACTTGACTAGTAATAGTCTTATTGACACAATAACTTGATCCATCATTAATCCAACAGTGTGAGTTATCCTTGGGTTGCTTCCTTAGTAGGGGGTGACATTGGATGGGTTTGTTCGGTGAGTAGTTGTAGTTGGTTACGATACGCTATCTTATCCCCCTCTTTTAGCCGGAAGTTGTAGGGTGTTTTCTGTAGTTGGTTAGTGCAGCCCGCTGCCGCTTATTTGCAATAATACCTTCCTTTCGTTGATCCCAAAGTATTTGTATCTTGTGATGACTGGCTACGCCGGTATCTTGTGAGTATGGTTTATCCACTTGCCAGTACTTAACCGTACTGACCCACGAATCTCTTTCGTGGCTGCATATTCAACATTGCAGTCAACAGGTTTGAAGTCTGACGACGTTAGCTTGGGAATCCCTCCGGCTTGGCCTGGGCAGGGATTGGACGCTCTCGGTTATCTTCAGGACTCTTAGTCCAATTTGTATCTTGTCCGTAGTCGGACGCTGTGTTGATTCTTCCGCTGTTATTTGGGTCTTTGTATTGTATCAGTTGTATCCCTGACTCGTTTGAGTCATCTTGTATATCTCTTTTCTGTTATTGTTGTGGATTATTCGTGAACTGTTGTAATGTTATCACAAGTGGCAACCTGGAATCGGCTATTATGTGGATTTTGGCGGGAATGCTGAAATCTGCATAGTGCCCGATCTCGGGGCGTCACAAATGGTATCAGAGCCTTGGTTCCGATTCCCGATATTGTTTCGATACGAATGGTTATCGAAGCAACGGGTCCGCAAAGCCTGTAGGTTAACCTCGCTAACTGTCGTTGTTTCTAGAGTGTCAAAAACTATTTCTGCTAAACTATTTTGGAAACATCTCAATAGGATTCTTGTTTTCTCCTTATCTCTATTCTACTTCTCCTTCTATCTCATTTGTTTTGGAGTCTACTCTCGTACTCAATCTTACAAAGTGTTAGGATCCTACGTGGATGGACGTTTTCTGAGCCTTTAACCTAATAGGTTCGATCATCGGAAGATTCCTGGTGGAAGAACATCGTCGTCACTCCGAGCAAGAATCCCTTGTTAGTGGTGTCGAGGAGATCAGCTGGAAGCATGAAGAATCGATAGTCGAACTTCTTTCCCCTCCGGGTTAGCAGGTGGATTGCGAGGGCGCAATCCCTTGTTAGTGGTGTCGTCTGTAACACCTGGGGTGTTCCCCTTAGTAGAGTTGGTTGTTTTTCTTTTTTGCATTGCATCACATGCATCATAATCATTGCACTCTGTTTTCAAAACAACTGAAAAACTCAAACCAAATTAAACTTTCAAACATTGTCCATAATTTCCAATTTAAAAATTGCAACTAAACCACTCAACTTGTTTTCAATAGTTTTAAGTTGAATTGTTCAAATTGTTTGTTAAAAGAAAACTCCTTTTTAGTAACCCCAAATGGCAAATTCAATTTCACTTCCAAATCAATCATATTTGACATGATCAAATTGTGGTTAAAAACATTAAAGTTTTGCAAACAATTAACTTCAACAAATGGTTTCAAAATTGTTGAGTCATTGAATAAAAATTGGTTAAAAATCAACTCCTTATGAAATACAATGGAAATGCAAATGTTAATTTAAAACTCCAAGTAATATTTCAAATATTTTGGACTCAATGATCACAATTGCTTTGAATTGCTGTTTGGCAATTTAATAAAATTCATTCATAAATAAACACCCCCAAAAATCTCTTTATATCTCTCTCTCTCCTTCATCTCTTACAAAAAAAAGGAAAAAGAATAAAAGAAAGGGAGCTAGGGGAGGCAGGCCCAACCTACAACCCCTCGCTCACCAGCCCACTCGGTCATCTTCCACCTCTGTCCGTACAGGGGTGGAGATGTCGCTGTCAACCACCGCACCGATCCCCACCTGTCCTCCCCTTTATCTACCTCCCCTCCCCTCTAGAAACCCTAGCCCCACTCCATCTCCCTCTTCCCATCTCCAGCGCCGCCGATCCCCTTCTCCTTCTTCCTCTCGCTGTCCTTTCTCTTTCTCTGAAATTCTTTTCCCTGAACCCAAACAGTAATGCCATGGCCGGTAGTTGGAGGTGAGGGCGCCGTCGCTGTGCTCGACGACACGGGCTCTTCTCGGCCGGAATGGAACCGGGAGGGTTCCACCTCCGTTTTTGCTGAAGGAGGCGCGGCCGGAGACGGCCCCAGGCGACCGCGCCGTCCATGTTTTCCGCCGTCCAGCCGCGTCCATCTTCTTCAGGTCGCTGCTCCCGCTCGCCCAAGCCCTCGAGGTGAGCACACCCTAGCCCTGTCGCCCCTCTCCCTCTCTCCTTCCCTCTGCAATCCGCGGCCACCACGCGCCCACTCCCTCGCCGCTTGCCGCAGCGGCCGCTCGCCGGCGTTCCGATTAGCCTCGTCCCCGTCCTCGTTCCAGTTTACTTTTTTTCCGACCGGTATACACACAAAAGGCCACGCACTCTGTACCTATCACAAAGCAGCAGCTAGCCCAGCTGGTAACAACCCCTTGCGCGCGCCCACAGGTGCTGGGTTCGATCCCCCCCCAAGGCAGAAAAAGCCACCTTTATTTTCTGTTTTTTTCGTTTTCTGCCCGAAATTCAGAAACAGAAATCCGAGCCATTACTTCTAAAATCAATATCAAATCGAATATAACTCCAATTTGAATGATTCAAAATCCTGTGGATTCATAATTCTGTGCTCTTTCTATTAATGCCAAGTTTGCAATATATTTCTGTAACAATTTTGGCACTAAATAATTAATTACTGAAAATGCAATAAAAAGTGGAAACTTTGGAATTTCATAACTTTAGTGCTACTCATCCAATTTAAGCAAACTTGGACTCTAAAAATTTGTCTTAACAAACTCTACACATTGCTATTTTATTTGGGCACAATTGAATTAATTTTGAACATATTTTCCTCTGTTTACTAAAAAGGGCAGAATAAAACTATTTATGGAAAATTGCATAATAAATCCAATAATACCCCAAAAATTATGTTTGATAGCTCAAAATGTTCAGTGAAACATTTGCTACATGTTTTCAACCTTTTCAATGCAATTTGTTTACTGTTTTTCCTAATTAAAAGTGATGCAATAATTCAATGCTTTAGTTAAATCCTTTTAAATTGCAAAATTCATAACTTGGGCAATTCAAATCCAATTCCAACATGTTAAATATGTTTTCCTTCCCATTTTTCATGAACTTTGCAAATATCAACTTTGTTTGCTGTTTTGTATAATTTAAATTGATGAAAACAATTGTTTCTTATTTAATGCATTGAAACTTGTCAAATTAATAACTAATTTATTTTAATTCCAAATCCAACAAATAAAATATGTTTTCATACCAGAAAAGTGCACTTAACATGTTCATGCCATTCATATCTCTGTTTGCATCTTATCTTGTGCATTTTAGGTTTTGTTATGCATGTTCATCTATATGACAACATATGGAATGTGTGGGCTAATTAATTCCAACTGTTGCCCCATTCCATTTAAATTGCCTAACTCATCTACATATTGGTTGCCATGCTAAACAACATTTAACTTGATGGTTAGCTAAACAACTTGAACCAATTCCTATTTCTCCGGACTCCGGTTCCGATTAAATTGCTTAAGTTGTTTTCCCTGTTGCATCTTGCCATGTCATGCATATAAAATAGGATCATGCTGGATCTTTTGCCGTAGAAGTAATTGTTGCATCCCGTTGTTTGTTCGAGGTTCGTTGCTTCTTCCCGGATAGGACGTTGAGATGATGTGAGCAACGACAAGTTCTGCTACCTTGCGGGATCTCAGGCAAGTATACTCACTTGCTGCCATATGGCTGCCTTTCATCACTTGTTACCGATTCTTTCCGTTGTTCTTATTCTAGCCTGTTGTTACGATGCTTGTGTCTCGATCCTATTATATTGTTTACCTTGCAGCCATGATATAGCCTTTTCCTTCCACTTCCTATTAACTGTTGTTTGTTTACCCTGTTGGTCCTCGTGTCGTAGTTGCATGCTTAGGTTTGTTTGTGCTCAAGTCTTGCTGTCCTTTTACTTATCACCTGTTTAGTTTATAGTTGGGTTTCAATTCAATCAACAACATGTTAATATTTTGGGTAATAATAATTTGATGTTAAGGCACCGGCAGGAGGCCCGGGTTAGGGTTTTGGAGCCGGCTGGTGTCGAAACTAGGAAAAGAGTCTTGTCTACTGATCCATGATGAGCGTGCTCACCGCATCCGGGTGGTAGTATGGGACCCCCCTCTACTTAGATCTGATCTGCAGCTTGTCCGAAGAGCCACACTTAGTTCGGGTGTTCCATTTGCTCCTTGCATAATGGGTTGGCCCCCCTTGGTTACTGATGATGATGATGATGCATATAGGGCGAGGCCTGTAGTGCCGGGGTGTTGTGTCCTGCGGGAGATTTGCACACCTGCGCTGAGTATTCGGCTGCGTGGCTGGGACCTTATAGCTCCGTGGCTCCTAGGATGGGTTGTAGAGATGGTTTGGGTCGTGTCAAGCCAACCTGAGTTTTAGTTGGTGGCTTGAGTGTGTACGGGTACTGGAGCACACCCTGCAGGGACAAATCTTCTCGAGAAGCCGTGTTTTCCGCGGTTATGGATTACTTGGTGAAAGTACTGGCTAACAAGTACTCAGACAACTTACACCTAATGATAATAACTTGACTAGTAATAGTCTTATTGACACAATAACTTGATCCATCATTAATCCAACAGTGTGAGTTATCCTTGGGTTGCTTCCTTAGTAGGGGGTGACATTGGATGGGTTTGTTCGGTGAGTAGTTGTAGTTGGTTACGATACGCTATCTTATCCCCCTCTTTTAGCCGGAAGTTGTAGGGTGTTTTCTGTAGTTGGTTAGTGCAGCCCGCTGCCGCTTATTTGCAATAATCACTTCCTTTCGTTGATCCCAAAGTATTTGTATCTTGTGATGACTGGCTACGCCGGTATCTTGTGAGTATGGTTTATCCACTTGCCAGTACTTAACCGTACTGACCCACGAATCTCTTTCGTGGCTGCATATTCAACATTGCAGTCAACAGGTTTGAAGTCTGACGACGTTAGCTTGGGAATCCCTCCGGCTTGGCCTGGGCAGGGATTGGACGCTCTCGGTTATCTTCAGGACTCTTAGTTCAATTTGTATCTTGTCCGTAGTCGGACGCTGTGTTGATTCTTCCGCTGTTATTTGGGTCTTTGTATTGTATCAGTTGTATCCCTGACTCGTTTGAGTCATCTTGTATATCTCTTTTCTGTTATTGTTGTGGATTATTCGTGAACTGTTGTAATGTTATCACAAGTGGCAACCTGGAATCGGCTATTATGTGGATTTTGGCGGGAATGCTGAAATCTGCATAGTGCCCGATCTCGGGGCGTCACAGTACGACTACGCCAACAACGAGATTTGATCTCGTAACGCTTTGTGTCTTCGAGGGTATGTGTTCTTCTTAACCCTCTCTTTGCCCGTTGCACTTTGTCTCCTAGATTAGATCTTGGCCTTTCGGGTGTCTCTCGCGTAGGAATTTTTTTGTTTTCTATGCAACGACCCCTTCAGTGGTATCAGAGCCGGATCTATGCGTAGATGTTTTGTACGGGTAGAACACATATGAGTATGTGGGCGTTGATGATCATGTTATTGCCTCCTTGAGTATTTTATGATCTTAGTGGCATAGTAGGATGAACCTGCCCCAGACTAAGTTTACGTGTACTATGTACGCGAGAGTTGTCTCACTTGTGGCTAAGGGGGTGTCCGTTTCTCCTACTATAGTTAAGATCTAATATACGAAGGGTTGTTAAAAATGTGTTTATCAACGTTGTGGTTGATGTTCGTAGGTATGAACGGTTCTATCGTCGAAAGCCCTAAGCCACATAAAATATGCAAAATTAAATTAGAGGCGTCTAACTAGTTTTTGCTGGGCATGTGATGTGATATGGTCAATATTACAAATTTGATTATGAGATGATCTATTTTGTAAATTATTGATATACCGGAAGGTATCCATATGGTTGTCTTATTTTTTATGGAGAATCAAGATTGGGGTGCCATGGTACTTGGTACCACGCCGGTGGAATGATAAAGATGATACCATGATGCACATGATGGAGATCAAGTGCAAGAAGGACCATATCATATCACGTTATCCTTTCATGTGATGTTTGTGATGTTAATCCTTTTATGCATCTTGTTTTGCTTAGATAGCGGTAGCATTATAAGATGATCCCTCTCACTTAATATCAAGATAATAATGTGTTCTTCCTTAAGTATGCACCGTTAAGAAAGTTCGTCGTTTCGAGACACCACGTGATGATCGGGTGTGATATACTCAACGTTCGCATACAACGGGTGTTTTCAAGCCTAGCATGTACAAACATGGCCTTGAAACACACGCAATACTAGGGTTCTACTTGGCGAGCCTAGCATGTACAGACATGGCCTCAGAACACGTAACCGAAAGGTAAAGCATGAGTCATATGGATGATATGATGAACATGTCGATGTTCTCCTTTGAAGCTACATCATCTCACGTGATGATCGGTTTTGGTGTAGTGAATTTGGTTCGTGTAATCACTAAACGCGACTAAGAGGGATGTTGTTTTTGAGTGGGAGTTCATGGTTTAATTTTGAATTAATTTGAACTTATTTATCATAAACAATCAATCAAAGTGAATTTGCACAAATTGTAGTATTCATTGGCATCCACAAAACTACCTTACACTTAGATTGTTGATTGAGATATAACTGTTATGATCTGGTAAAAATCATTTAAGATTGGTACCGTATTAGTGAAATTTAAAATTGAGTCCTATTGTAGATTTTTGGTATTTCCTACCTAGCTCCATATGGTTAATGATTGATTAATCTAAAGAGCAAATAATTCCTACTTAGAATCCAGAGTCATGGTTGCTTTCATATTACTTTATCTTCAAAATAATGTTTTGTTGATCAAGGTGATTTTGGATCTCAAACAGTTGTTTTCAGAAACAATCAAGTGAAAAGATATATTGATATCTAGAAACTTATTTGTAGCAACATGACTGATTATAATTTAGCGTGACAATGTTTGCTTATATTATCTGAATATATGCAAATTTAGCGTGACAATGTTTGCTTATATTATCTGAATATATGCAATGATTGAAGACGCTAGGCGTTTGAATATTCCAAGAAATTGGATGCTAAAAATTATCCTCTAAATTCCTTCCTTCGAGGTATAGTAGCTTAATCATAAAATTGTTATGATGGGATGGATTAAAAGTATGTGTAAAGTCGTTTACCTTACTTGGAGATTTCTAAGAGTGGAATCTAGAAGAATACTATTAATATGGTGATATTAGTAGAACAATCAAACTCAAAGTATGACTCAATGGGTGATAGTATATGACTAACACGCCAAAGAAAATGAGCTAGTAAGACTAGCATTGTTTGATGTTGAATGATTCTTCTATAAAGGAAATGGAATATTGAGAATAGAATTACAAATAGATATATGGCACAAAAGAAGATAACTGGAAAAGTCCAGCTCAGGAGTATATACTTGATATACAAGTTATAGATGTATTACTAGTTAACAAAGTATTTTTTGGGTATTTTGATACCACATTGGTTGGTATGAGTTGTCATACAAAGCAACGCAATGCAAGAAATATAAGGGCCTAAAAGGAACTAGTAATAGATGTGGAATCGATTATGACAAGAACATAAATAAAGTGTTATCGTGTTCATTGTAGTATCGAACCAAACATTCAAGATTTATTTTAAGAACCTAATAAGTTGTTATTTTGTTCTAGTCTTTTGTGAGAACAAATGAGATTGTTCAAACGATGACCATATTCCATAATTGATGGATATGTTAATATAAATCATGTTGGTAAAGTAAACATCTATAAGACTAAATGCTAAACGTTGCAAGACGTAAAAGAGTTTCACTTAAATTGTGACACCACCATTTTAGTTCATATCGGAAAGGAAAACATGAAGGAACTCCATATTGATGGACTTCCGGAGTCATTTTGTTTTGAATAAATTGACGCTCGTGAGACCTCTTCCAAAAGATGACTAGAATTCCGTTCATAGGACAAAGTAGAATGGAGGACTAATTCAGTGGAGATTATACATATTGATGTATATAGTCCATTATGTGTAGTCATGTATGGTGGATTAGTTTTTCCTTCATAAATTTCTGTCCATGATTTGAGTTGATATGTGAGTATATCTATTTAAAGCGAATAGAGTTTGACATTTTGAATTGGTTCAAAAGGTTGTTAATATGAAGTAAAAATCAATGTAACAAGATAATCAAGTATTTATGATTGGATCATAGAGGATAAAGTTTGAGTTACAAGTTTACCAAAACATCTGAGAGGTTGCAGAATTGTTCTACAACTTATATTATTCGAATGACCCCACTTTAGTTTGGAGTGTTCGAGAGACAAAATAAAACCTTGTTGGACATGGTAAGATTAATAAAAATGCCATTATAATTTTGTAGTTTATACACTAGTGACAACCGTTTTTTCCACTAAAAAGAGCACCATCATGATCCGTTGAAATTGACAAAATATAAGATATGGTTTGGGTAGTGACCCGAATTGTCATTTTCTTAAGTTTTGGTATGCATAGCATGTATAAAATGTTTACAACCAAAATGGGATAAATATATGTTTATAAGGTTATTCTAAAGAATACATTGGGTATTTCTCCAATCACCGTCCAAAGACAAATGTTGTTTGTCACAAAGGGTTGATTTCTCGAGAAAGTAGTTCTTGCGAAACAAGTGAGTGGGAGCATGATACAAACTCAACGAGATTAGAGAATCTTCGTTATCATGTCAAGAGTAGCGCAGCACTGGAAGTTGTTCCGGGGTTTGCTATTTTGACAAAGTAGATGACACTACATCTGTTGTAGATACTTCGATGAGTTTGCGTACTGAACCACAAAAGTCCAGAAACTTTGTACTTAGACCAACTTGTGGTTTAAGAATAAAGTGTTGTTTTGACAAGAAGGACCCGAACCTTATAAAGGAAGCAAATGATGGGCCCTGACTTCGTAAAATTGACTATGAGTCATTATATCCGCCATAGTATCCTTGTATGAATATAAAGTATGTGACTTGGTAGTCCTTTCGATAGGCATGATGCCTAATGATAGCAAAATGGTCTATATAGTTACAAAGACATGGATTTTACATCCTTTGAAAGTTGTACTTATTGAAAAGTTGTTTTCGACGAAGTACAAAGAGTTGACTACTACAAGATTTTGATCTTCCGTAGTGATGCTTAGTCTTTGCGGATAGTTCTAGCAAAGTTACATATTATGATATGGAAGTTGAATAACAAAACCAACTCTCCTCTCGAGGAAGTTTGATCAAGGATGTGTACTTGACACAGTTTGAGAGTTTTGTAAAATTCAAAAGGTTGCTAGAAAGGTATGCACACTTCAATGGTTGAAGTGAGCATAACGAAGTTGAAATCTTTACCTTAATGAAGTTATCAAAATAGTTTGATTCCATCATGAAAGATAAAGATGCTTGTAGAGTTACAAGAAATTAAGTGGGAGCGCTATGACGTATTTCCAATACTTTATGTAGATTACATATGGTTGATTGGAAAATATGTATTTTAAATTAACACAGTTAAGATTTTCGATTTCATATTGATGAAAGGCTTATAAGATATTGGGCATCGATATCTATAAGAGATGGATTGAATCTCCTGATATGATTGAAGTCAAATTACATAGATGAAATATTGAAGTAAGTCAATATCGAAATGACAAGGAGTACTTGTCACATGGAAAATAATTATGCAAGATTCATGTGTTTTGACACATGATGAGCATCATTGAAATTGAGATCTCTAAGTCATGTTTCCATGCTATGTACACAACCAGATGATTCCTATGCTATAAAATGTTATAGCAGGATAATTCATATGATGATTAGACAACAGTGGGAGAGATCCTTGTGTCATTTTAGAAATGCTAAGGATATGTTTTCCTATGTAGCAATGAAAAAAATATTAGTTGTAATATATTACACTAATAGTCTTGTCATTTATTCAAGTAATTTTTTCTCAATTAAAATACGTGATGAAGGGTGGCACAATAGGATGGAATAAAGTTCCATGCTGGATTTGAAAGAGTTTCAAAATTAAAATATTGTGACAGATACTACAACAAAGGCTAAAGTATATCGTTGTGTTGACAACTGATAATAAGCGTATTTTGCGTCAAGGAGTTCTTTATTGAACTTGGTGAAATTCCAAGAATGCTGACACTATGAAGCTACATTTTCCCAATGTTAGTAACATCAGTTTAAGCTGAGGAATTAATGTATCACCAGAACTTGGTGAATTTCCAAGATTGCTAAACACTATGAAGCTACATTTTCACAATGTTAGTGACAATGGTTTAAGCCGAGGAATTGAGGTTTCACCGATTGACCATATATATGCAAAGCCATCTCATTAGAGAATGAGTGATGCGTGTAGACGCAAAGAACATGCAAATACAATAGGACCTGAATAGTTCAAATCTTTTTGATAAAGTTTACCACATGCGAAGCATGGTAATAACACTGGTACGCCATATGTGTTAAGTGCTTACAGACTAGATTATTGACTCTAGTGCAAGTGGGAGACTGAAGGGAATATGCCCGAGAGGCAATAATAAAATGGTTATTATCTTATTCCTTGTTTATGACGAATGTTTATTTCTCATGCTAGAATTGTATTAACCGGAAACGTTGATACATGTGTGCTTAATAAACAAACATAGGTTCCTAGTAAACCCTCTCTTTTAACTAGCTCGTTGATTAATAGATGATCAAGGTTTCCTGATCATGAACATTGGATGTTATTAATAATGGGGTCATGTCATTAGAAGAATGATGTGATGAACATATACTCAAAGAGAATATAGCAATGCGATCAAGTCATTTAGTTTACATTGTTATATCAAACATACGAAGTAACTTATTCTTTAGACCATGAGATCATGTCAATCACTGATACCGGAAGAGTGCTTTGATGGCATCAAACGTCACACCGTAACAAGGTGAATATAAAGGTGTCGTTAAGTATTCGGAAAGTATTAGTTGAGGATCATGGATCAAGAGTGGAATTTGTCCATCCAAATGACGGAGAGATATACTCTGGGCCCTCTCGGTGATATCACATCGAAACCGCTTGCAAGCACGTGATATGATCACAAGGATGTTATATCACGGGAACGAGAAAATAGTACTTGTCGGTAACGAGATTGAACAAGGTATGGTTGACACCAATGATCGAATCTCGGACAAGTAAAATATCGTGAGACAAATGGAATAGTTCACGACGTTGTTGGTTCACACGATGACGAGAGTCATCGTTGAATATATAGGAGTCATCACGGATCTCCAGATCCCGCCGTTGATTATTGATCGGAGAGGATTCTCGATCATGTCTATCTTATTCGCGAACCGTAGGGTGACACACTTAAGGTTCGATGACGCATTTTGAGAGGATACGGAATATCGGAGAAAAGTTTGGACAACACCGAAATTGTTTCGCGGAATATTGAACTAATCACCGAAATTGTTTCGCGTAATTTTTGAAATAGTTCAAGGGGATTCTTATCAAATGTTTGTTAATAGATTTAACAACTAACTCAAGGGGTTATATGTTAATGTTTGTTAATGGAATTAACAAATATTAAAATAAAGAAATAAAATTGTTTTATTTATTTATTAAAGAAAACCCTTGGGATTTTGAGTGGGAATTAATGGAAGAATGAGTGGGTTGAGTGGAGACTCCACTCATATGATGAGGGAGAGGTGGAGACACCCACAAATTCGTGGCTGCCATCCCCTCCTATAAAAGGAGGGGTGGGAGGTCCCTCTCCCACACACACACACTTGTGTCATCTCTTCCTCCCTCCTCCCGCTGCTCCACCACTTGTTCATGCGCTTGGCGAAGCCCTGAACGAAGTTTTCTCCACCACCACGCCGTCGTGCTGCTGGAGTTCCGAGGGATCCTCTACTTCCGTGCCCCGCTGGATCGAGGGAACGGAGGTCGTCATCAACCGTACGTGTGACCGATCATGGATGCACCGCCGGATTGCGGTGCTCATCTTCTCGCTATCGGGATTGGTGTGAGTACGACTACACCAACAACGAGATTTGATATTGTAACGCTTTGTGTCTTCGAGGGTATGTGTTCTTCTTAACCCTCTGTTTGCCCGTTGCACTTCGTCTCCTAGATTAGATCTTGCCTTTCGGGTGTCTCTCGCGTAGGAATTTTTTTGTTTTCTATGCAACGACCCCTTCAAAAACAACATGGAACATCAGAAATTAAGGATACATTTATGACATATCAGTCCACCATCGCCTTCTTCCTTCGCCAAACCTCGGGTCCCTCACCATGGGGATTGTTGAGTTCACATCCTCGACATTGGCGCTGTCAGTGGGAATCCGGGGCGCTGGATCCGTGGCTTCTTCGACTTCATCATAGAAAAGCTACGACTCAACAATATGGGCAGACTCGATCCGCTTCAGGTCAAACAACTTCACTAAGCACTCGCCTTCATCACGTACGGTGTTCGAATACCTCAACAGAAGCATCAATCTCAAGATCATTGAACTGAACTTTCGCGCAGGTCGCGCGAGAGTGATACACCTGGAAGATTCTGCCCGAGTCCAACCAGAGGAGGCGCTCATACCGGAACTCTCACTACTCTCGCTCGAAGACGCAAGCCCTAAGTACTCTCACCCGGTCAATCCTACGTCCAGTTCATCACAATGGCAAGACACGCTGAGTCATCGTCACCATAAAGCAACGACGGAGATAGGGTGACCAACCCACCCCAAGCAACATATTCGACTGGTGCAAACACGACCGGAGAATACAGGGACGAGGGTGGTGAGGAATCCGAAGAGGACCCGTCAAAATCCCTGCCACCCGAAGATGAGGACCCAAAAGGCAATGACGATGAACTCGGAGAACTTCCTCCACCCGCCAACCCTGGATCTGCGACCAAAGGAAAAAGGGGTAAAATGATACGCCCCCAGTTACTCGTGTCAAAAGATACAATGGGACTAGTCACCTTGCTAGTAGAGCATGGCCTCCCTCTCCAACAAATGCCAGCACACAGTACCGAATGGCCTACAAGTGGAAGCTATCCCAACACAGAAAGAAGCTGGGCAGAATGTACAAAGAGCTAGACGACACAGGTCTCCGAGAGATGCACTCGGCTGAAACTTCGGGTAGCGGTTTGTAGAAATCAAATACTCTCAAACGACAGTCGCGGACATCAAATATGCCGACTGACTACATGAAGGGTACCCAAAAAGTGTTGGACCATGATCAGGACCAAAAAGAACCCAATTCGACTGAGAAACTAACACCCAGAATGCCTCAGGAAAGGCTTCTGCAAGTCCAAACGTACCTGATGTCCATAAACCCAAAGCCGGCCGACCTCCACTGAGAAGTACACTAGGAGATGCTACGGGGCCTTGGCATGGCAAGCATAGAGTTAGGGTTGAAACCCATCTCTCGAGCGGTAGCACTGGTAGAGCGGCCGAAGGAAATAGCCAAACCGGCTCGAGTGAAATGTCGCGAGGAAGACTCGGAAGATTTGCAAAATCGGCTCACGCATAACAAGGTGGACATGCCACGTAGGGAAAGAGAGGGAGAAGTACCACCGCCGAGGGTGAATGATCGAGAGGTTAACTAGAGGGGGTGAATAGGTTTACTAGCATGAATAATGTGCTAGTCCCTCATATTGCAAAAATAGTAGGCATTGGGTGACCAACCCACAAAAGTTAAGGTACAACAATAACATTAAAACTCCTCACACTATGTACTTGAGAAATCATGAACTTAGCTTGTCAAACAAAGGAGAAATGTGAATGTTATGGTTCTTCTGTGGGAGCCGCTCTTGAAGCCACTAAACATGAAAAGATGATAAGTCATGTAATAACATTAATTGACATAGACATACATCTCTCTCAAAATTATAATTTCAATACCTCAGCTTTATTAAAAAAAAGCTCTAGCACATGAGTAATACCTGCTTCTCTCTGCGAAGGGCCTTTCTTTTACTTTTATGTTGAGTTTTCATCTTGTTACTTTATGCACCAATTAAGAGAGAATAATTTCCATTCTGAGTATAATGTGCATAGTCCCAAATTTTTTCATTGATTGATTCATGATTATGTATTGCTTCTTCTCAAATTATTTGTATGTTGTCACCATTTGAACTTTCAAGGTGTCCTAGCATTTATGTTTTTCTACCCCACAAAGGACAAGCTGGATACCATTTTATTATGTTTTCCCTTATGATTGAAACAAATGTATCACTTTCAATGCATTATTACTCATTGTCAATTATTTGTGTTACTTTTCATGTGCAACATAGTTGCTAAGTTTGCATTAGTTCAAATAATATTTATCATGCCTTTGTTAAAGTACGTTGTTCTCAGCTTAAAATGCTTTTACATAACGTTGACCAAGATTGTGTTGGCTTCATGTCACCTCAAAAATTATTTTGTTATCACTTACCTACTCGAGGGCAGGCAGGAGCTAAGCTTGGGGATGTTGATACGTTGCAAACATATCTGCAATTTTTATGCTCCATGCTTGTTTTCTATCCAATGCCTTTATGTATCCACATGTTTTCCTTCGTTTTCCGCATGTTTTCATTCACTAACCTATTAACAAGATGCCCTAGGCCAGCTCCTGTTTTCTCCCGTTTTTCTATTTCAGAAAATTTCTTAAAGAAATATTCTCGGAAAGGGCTGAAAATCCATTGAGATCATTTTTTACCCGGAACAAAGACGGAGTCCAAAGAAGAGCTAGAGGGGAGCCAGGTGGCCCCTAGGGGGTGCCAGGCGCAGCCCCACCCTAGGCCGCACCTGGTGGGCCCCTGGGCGCCCCGACCATAGCCTCTCGTCGCCTCTTCGCCTATAAATTTCTCTAAAGTCTAAAAAGTTTGGGAATAGAGTTATTTTCCACGAAACATACAGAGAGGCTATGTCACCTCGAAAGTCCAATCTAGGGCTTTTGCAACCCTGTTCCGACATGCTACCGGAGGGGGGAATCGACACCGCTGGCCTCTTCATCGCCATGATTGCCTCCTTGATGATGCGTGAGTAGTTCATCTCGGGACTACGAGTCCATATCAGTAGCTAGTTGGTAGTTCTCTCTGTTATTCCTCCATGTTTAGAGTCTTGTGAGCTGCCTCACATGATCGGGACCACCGTTATGTAATTGTGCATGTTGTGTTTGCCGGGATCCGATGAACCATGAGATTATGATTATTTTTTTCATATCAATCTGAGTTGATTCACTTATATCTTTAGGGAGTTTTAATGTTGTCTTGCAATGCTCTCTCGTGTTTATGATTACCTTGGCCACGTAGTTGTTTTCACCTCCAAGAGCGGGTTTATATGCTAGATAGTGGGTTCATACCTCCCTTACATCTGTGCCCGAGTGACAAAAACGTGACGGATGGAGGATGTGTTATTGCCACTAGGGATAAAACAGCGATGCTCTTCTCTACATACGAGAACCATTGCTTACATTGCGTACTTTACTTAATGCATTTGGCTGTTGCACACAAGCAATCACTTTGTTGCTGCAACTTAGTACCAGATAGATTTGTTGCATAGCTTTCTTGAGGCGGACTATTAGATATGGATGCATGCTGGATAGAAGTACATATGCCTTGACCTAATGCCTGCAATGTTAGAACCCTGAATTATATCTCGTCGTAATAGTGTTGTTATACGTTCATGATTTGTCAACTGGCCAGCTGTAATTTGTTCACCCAACATGTTTGTTTTCTTTAGAGAGACACCACTAGTGAAACTATGCCCCCGGTCCTATTTTCCTCATTATTGCAAGCTTCTTTCAAGCACTTTCATCGTTGTTTCCTTTCTATATTGTTTTTACTTTTTATTACTCTATATGTTCAATTCTCTAGTATTTAGCAAGGGGGAAGACTGACAACCTTCTCGAGAAGTTGGGGACAAGAAAGAGTTTGTGTATCGTGTGCAGATTCCACGCTTGTTGACGCGCGAGACAACAAGAAAGCTTCTCCAAGTCTTCGAAGTCCTACTAGTCGATAAACCCGGCAGAAATTTACGCTAGACTACATCATAACTTCTTATTGGGGTAACCCAATGAGTGTGTGATCACATCTGAGAGCATCAGGGATACAAGACAATAGTGATAAACAGATCCAGGCAAGGGGCGTTTAACTATTCCAGGGTGACTTGCCTACCGACCATTCAATAGAAGAGAATATGTACCACATATCCGCTACCCCCATCAAGCACGTTCACAAGAACCATGAACCAAAATCTCTCCACGCCTACTCCATTCATAATAAATACAACACCGCTTCACATTATTTCTTTCTTTTTGTTATTTATTACTAGTAAGTTATTTTGTATCTATTTCCGTACAACTCATCCTCTGTTTTCCACAGGTTTAAGAGAATCAATATTTCCGTGAATCAATTCACATAAGTATGACACCTTGCGTGCGACAAAGGCAACCTTAAAAATCTTTTACCATATCAGCTCTCCTGGGAACAATGTAAATCAGGAGACCATCCTTCCACGAACCTGTGCACTTGTAGGCATCATATAGTCCTCTTCTTCTTCTGGGCTCATAACTCATTCTTTGCTTCATAGATCATTGTCATGTTCTACGACATTTGATCAACATATCCAAGTCCTTCATCTATCTCTAGGATACTAAAAGAAAGCATGGGGAACACATGTCAAATATAGGAATCACGCAGTTTCCAACCACCATGCTTTAAATTGACTCGTAGGTCAAAACAAATAAAGTGGATAACATTAGAACTCTTGAATGAGAACGGACTATACCACATCGCGTCACATGCTCTGCAAAAACAAGTTAGACGGATATAACACTTGAGTTTGCAAATTTTACGTGGCTATAGGTTCTAGAAAGTGAATCATCACTACCTATGAAAAACATAACGCATGATTGTTCATGTTACTAGATTGACATTACAGGGTGATTGAAACACAAACATTACAAAAATTTCTTGAGCCTCAATCTAAACTTATTCATAACCATGTCCCCCGTGTGGATCCAATCCACATGCCCCGTCCATTATGCCGTCCACGAACCCAACTATGGCAAGATTCAATGCTACAAAAGCATTTCTTCGGACTATACGATATATGCCAAGAGCAACTCAGATTCCAGAAGTTTGTAGAAAACGTCACTATGCCGTTGAAAACAAAAGTACATAACTTATTGGGAATCAATCATAAATAATCTGAATATTAGAGAACTTTCTATTATATTTGCACAAACTTATGCAATAACCGCACACACCGGTGTTTTAGATCATACATCTACATACACATAGACGCTATGATACCACTATAGGGTCACGTGCATGAATTTCAAAAAATGTGTCTTACGCAACACACGGGATATACTATGACGGTTCGAGCAAGGATAGATCTGATCATTACCAACATGTAGATGCAGAACTTGTGTTGATGACAATGTCGGTGATGCCTGATGAAGAGTTCCATGGCTAAGCCTATTGGTGTAATTTTTGCCGTCTCCCCTTATACAACCTTCTGGATCTATCAGAGTGAGGGTCTCACGTGTTTCCCCTCTATGCGCTCGCACACGTATGTCCGTCAAATTCCTCCAGCACTTCATTGTCCAGAACTAGGAACTACATATGCACAATTAAGGTGGAGAGATCCAACACACGTTAAAGAGAGAAAGAGAGATTAGAGATAGATCTAATTAGAAGAGAACACCTCAAAAACTCTTGTTAGGATAAGCTCTAAAGTTTTTTACATGGGCTCTAATTAGAGGCTCTAATCCAACTAGACAAAGGCACAATGCCAATTGATGTGTTTTCTCTCAAAGGCTTGGGGGTCCTTTATATAGGTAGGGAGGATAAATACTTGCCTTGGGGGAGGAGTTCCACCGCCAATCCACAACCCTCAAGGAGGTGACCTCACCAATCCCCTCCCCCAACTCGGATTGGACTCCTAGTCCAACTAGAAGTCCTTCCTTGTGTGTGTGTGTGTGTGTGTGTGTGTGTGTGTGTGTGTGGGTCCTTTACCTCCTTTTCTTTTCCTTTGGTATTTTCATTTTCTCTTCAAAACCAAACAACGAAGGTGCGGGGAGGGGGGGGGGGAGTTGGTGTGCCTTGTCTGGGAGGGACCAGGGCCCATGCGGATGGCTAGGAGGCGCATCCCTGGGTCTTGTCCCCTTCTGGCATCCCCCATTCTTAGTTTTTGCCCGAAACTCTTCGGAACCCCATGACCCCTATATATATGTCGAGGTAATGGATACCAGGATAACACGACTCGTCTCCCAAGACCCGGTCAAAGGCCCGTGGGACCTAGTCAACGAAGGCGGAGCCGTGGACGTCCATGATGGCTCCTGTGTGTTCACGGAGATCGGAGGAACCTTACAAGTTACTCACTGCATTTATTCCATTAACTTCAGGATACCAATGATAACACAAGGTAAGACTATGTGATCTGATCTGATCAAACTCTTCGATCATAACACATTAAATCTCGCTCTAGTATCGTCCGCTTTTCTCATCCATATCCTCGATGTCCTTGTGATATATCACACTGTGTCTGGCCAGAAGTTTGGTTGACATCAGTGATACTCAGAGGGACCAAAGCACGTATCTCTCTACCATATAGAGGAGTTAAGTACTAGTCTTGAACGATCTCAGTTCTTTTACACGCTCTAGGTTATACCAAAATGTCAACGTTATGATCCCCTGTTACGGTGAATGGTTGAAGACATCCAAAGTATAACTTTAGATTGTGCGGTCACTAGATATTCTCATAGTATATAGCGAATGACAACTTCATATGTACTTTGCTAAATACATTACAATTGTTTAGTCTCTTTTAGCAAGTTCATATACCTGGGTCAGTCCATTACTGTTGTTACCCTAACAATAAACTCTTATATTTTGCTAGACTTTCAACTAAGTCCATGATCAAGAAAACGTGATTATCTCACAAACCATAGGCTAGTCTTAGAGACAAGATTAAGAATTCTTGTTTGTTTATTTCTTCACACCCCCACAAAGATTTTCCTTTGAGAACTCATTTTTCCAATTGCTATAGCGGTTGTAGCGTGATGACATAAACTTAATTCTGAACTTAGGGATTAAATAATAGCCGAATATTATTGTCTCTAGAGCATATCTCCAACAGTGTACTCTCACCAAATTTATGTCTAAATCTTCAAGAGGGAGTGGATGTTTGATAGTGGGTTCAACGATGCTTCTTCTGTGCCCGAGTGACGAAATTACAGATAAGAGGGGTATTGTGTTGTTGCTAGTACGGGTAACATGGATGTTTATGTCACATGTGATGTTTATTATTGTTTACATTATGCATTAAGTTTAAAACAATACGTTGTTTAGTCTGAACTTAATTCCTAGAGATGCATTCTAGATAGCAGTCTCAAAGTGTAATATTATTTATACATATGTTTGACTTAATTCCTATACGAAATATTGGCATGGACGTTTTCAATATCATAATTGCTTGTTTCCAACTATGTCAATTACCGATCTGCACTTTGTTTATCCAACAACGTTTCATCTGTATGGAGAGATATATCTAACGAAGCAATAGCCTACGGTCTATATGTTTTACATTGTTTATAAACTTATATATTTGTTTTAACCATTACTTCATTGCTAGTTTATTTTTACTTCTTTTTTTATCCAATATCTTCCACTCTATATGTTTAATCATTGCAACTAACTAAAATGGGAGCTTGACAACCTTTGTGAATGTTGGGACAAGTCGGTTTTGTGTTTCGCGTGCATGTACCGTTAACTTAGTTGAAGATTTTCTATAGCTATCGGCTCAATAAATATTGGTTCTGAACTAAGGGATATCGTTACTACTACCCTATATTATCATTTCCTCTTGAGGGCACCCAACAAGGCCACCAATACTATTATGAGGTATCACATACTCCCTCCGTCCACAAATAAGTGTACATCTAGATTTATACTTAGTCAAACCTTTTAAACTTTGACCAATTTTATATTAAATAGTGGCAACATATATGACATCAAAATGGTATATTTTAAAAGTTCATGTCAAGACAAATGTATTGATACCAATCTAATGTCATAAATGCTAATACGTTTTCCAATAAAATTAGTCAAAGTTGAATAAGTTTGACCGACCAAAAAGGAAAAAGTACACTTATTCCCGGACGGAGGGAGTATCAATGTAATGCAAGCAGAAATAAGCGTCAAAATTCGTGGGTAGCGTTTCCATAACGATAGATAACAACCAACAACTTGGTTTCCTACATACATACATGAGTAGGATTCATTAGCTAGATATTTTGCTTTTAGAAATCGAATTGCTCGTAACTTCTGCTCTTAATAAAGTTCCGTAAGACTTCTACAATTCTTAGGATACAAAACAATATATCACTCTTGACTCTTACATGTTCATGTTCATGAAAACATAGCCCTCTAATTTAAATAATATTATTCACACATGCATACTTAGGCTACAACATATAACTTATAAAGTGTAACTTTGAATGCTGCTATCATTGCAACAATCTTTTGGAATTGGCATGTGGTGCTAATTTTGTGTTGGTTAGTGGTTCACATGTTTTCTCTCTCGTTCTTTGCTCCATTACATATAGCGGGCGAGGATTGTGTTCGATTTTAATTAGAACATTTGATGTCAATCCAATTTGTGTTTGTCCATGTTTGGACGTTTGGACTTCTGCAGTTTCTTCACTGCATGTATGATGGAATATCGAGATACAATATCTGGAGCTAGAGATGACAACTTTGAAGAACTATGTTGTAACTTTCAGTTTGATCACATTTCCTTATTCTCAATATTTGTTCTAATATATTTAGTACAATGTACTTAAATTGTTTATTCAAACATACTATTCGATAAGGTTGGATAGTTGCTAAAAAATGGCGTAGATGTTTTTTATTTTTAATGTAATAAAAAGGCGTGGATTGTTCACACTGAAATTTTAATGTCTATTGGAGTGTAAAGGAATCCCTAACAACACTTTATTTTTTGAGAGGATCATTTTTTTTCTTTTTAGGGAAAGGATCGACCTTTTTTTTAGGAAAGGAAGGATGAACCCCTTATTTACGAGGACAGATATCGAGACATCTGTAATGACTAGGGAACGTGCCCGTGCGTTGCAACGGGAGAGAAAAGATTTATTTTTTAGATAAAAACATAGTTGTAACCTAAATTTTGACGGAAACCGATGACAGGGAAACTTTTTTTTGTTGGTAATCGCAGATTCGTTAAACCGGTGGGAGGAGGGTGCTAGCTCCAATGGCCGGAGATCAATCGTCTCGGGTTTTTTTCCGGAGGGGTAGGATGTCCGAACAGATTTGAATACCCGTGCACTCCATCGAATTCTCATGACTAAGCATTGCATGTCCCAAGTTGTATACATATTGACGGAGGTAGCGCTGGCCAAGAAAAAAAGGACCTAACGTACGAAAGTTGCTACTTGCTTTGCAACGGCGAGGATTTTTGGCATATGTCCGACATTGACTTGTCGGAGTTCCAGCAAGGGTCGTCTATGACATAGAATTTAAATGTGTGAAGGGGGCTGCGGCGGAGGTCACCCTTGAGGTTCATGAGCGCGGACCGGTAGAAGGGCCTATGCGGGTTGCGCTTGGCGTAGTTCATTGTTGGCTTCACTTCTAGTGATGAATACGCGCATGTTGCAACTTGCAATGCTATTATTAGTATAGGTGATATAGTAAAAATGCCCGTGCGTTGCAACAACTGTAGAGAAATAATTATGTTATGTAAGGACATTATCATCCGCTGTAGCAGTGGTGATATCTAGGACTTTGTCGTCGAATTAAGATCATACTCAATCGGCGTCTACGTGGAGTTGGTGATTAGGGCGTCTGACGTAAAAAAAAGAGTGGAATTAATCTCCATCTCTCCATTGTTACCTCATCCTCTTGTAGTTACATACTAATTTATTTAATTTAAATTCATTCGATAAATCATTATTTGATAATCTATGCATAATTTTAAATGTGAAATTTATATTTTCTCATTGAACTATAGTAAATATGCTCGTGCGTTGCAATAGGTAGAAAAAAGTAACACGCCTCATATCACCGCTTATCCTTCTTTCTTATCTCCCTTGTTTATTTTTTATCTTAATAATCATTGATCTTTTATGGCATATGTAGTTCATGAGTTGATTTTTTTTCTCAATTTTTTGTGGTGGTTTGAGTGTATTCTAGCTTTGAGTTATCGTCTCCACTATATATGTCTCTGATCCCTTGCAACCGTGAAGGTCTGGCGATGGTTTCCCATCCGTGGCATAATATCGACGCACGGGAGCAATTGCTATATTGCAAATAATGGAATATTCATCTATTCATTTTTGACATAAGTCATTTACTCATTCGGAATAGTTAGTGACTGCATCGGCAACTGGATTTAACATTGCAGGAGAGGTAAAATATATTCAATATTTAAAACGTAGCTATCCAAATATATCTTGCCGATCTTGTTTAAGGAACCTTTGGATGTCGTGCAGCTCCATGGTGGTAGAGGCAATTCAAAAACAAAACAAAAAGTACTCATGGAGGGGCTTCTGATGTATAGATATCTTCCTGCATATCCACAAATTCAAACAATACTCATTTATATTTAGAAGAATTTATTCAAAATTGTAAGAAGTATATTATTTGTATTTTCAACATCATTAATTAATAATCTCTGCAATAACCATGCAAACGTTGAATACTTTATGTAATTCTAAACCTCAACAGAAAATTCAAGTTATTCTATTAGATAAAGAGAGCCAATCAGCAACTAACATGTACCTCGAGAGAACCCCAAAGGGGCATCATTAACCAAGCCTGGCAAGATGCCTCCCTCGTAGCTAGTAGTAGTTTGTCTGGAACTTTGGCCATCGTTGATGACTCGGAGCGAGCAAAGCCATCTGATGTATCACTTACCTTCAGTCTTCAAGCTAAGGTGCAAAAATCATCAACAAACGATCCTCCTCTGCAACAATAATCCAAATAGTCCTCCCCAGTTCCAAATAGGATTGAGAACTCGATTCATTAGGGAAGCAGGCATGGCGAGGTTAGGTCACCTTGCATATCTGCGGCTGCTCCGGCGTTGACGCCCAGGCGCTGGAATGTCTCCAGGGTCATCGACTGGGGCTAGCCGCTAGCGCGTGCATGCCACATAGTGATGCCCGGCCATGACGGCGAGGCGACATCGTCGACCGTCGCGAGGAGCTCCATGGTCTGCGTTGTCGAGATCATCTCCTTGGCAAAGGACTCGGCACGCCACCACAGCTTGTCAGCCCGCCGCACCACACATTTTATCTTGCACAATGCACACCTCCTCGGGGACCGTCTCGATCGGCTAACCACTTTGCTTTTCTGGCCAGCTTCACAGCGTGAAGGCCTACTGCCCGGCCGACCACTTCCCCGTCGAGCTGGGCCTGCGGGCTTGAGTCTTCATGCTGCGGCCGAAAGCGCATCGCTAAGGCGACGTCCTCCTTGATGACTTCCTTCAGACGTAGGCGTCACTCGAGGACGCATCCCATGGGGTCCCGACGTTGAACAGAGCGGCGTCGTCGTTGGCATTGGCGGACGCGCACACTAATGATGCGGCGTCATCATCGGGTGGGACATGGGTGGCCGGTGGTTAACCTCCTGCGGAGTCGACGCGAGCGTGAGCACCTTCTGCGAGAGGGCCGAGAGCACCAAATACTGTATGGTGGTGCAGTGCGCGCGGCACGTTGCGGGTGACCAAGTTCCGCCACGGCGCGATATCCCAGTTCGCTGCCACGTTGGCTCTCAGGTCAAGACGAGTCGAGGATGGCGAGAGGTGCAGACGGTCTGGTTCAAGGTATATTGGGTGGTTTTCGTCGTGGTTGATAATCAATGTCGTCTCCTCGATCTCAAGTGTACGTGTATATGTAGGGAACCGGTGAGACATAGAGTATGTGGTGGACGTACTCACGAAGGAAACCTGTGGTGAGACCTTTTCTTAAAAGGAGGCACGCGACGTGTACGAAGAGGAAGCAAACCCATCCATCGAGACCAAGTCAGCTTGCAAACTATGGAATCCTCGCACGACGTACGAACAAACCAAGACCAAGGAAACGACGGACGAAAGAGAAACCTTAGTTACTTTATTATTAGGTAAAGATTAACGGGTTGGGCCGAGCTACGGTATCTTCTCATCTGAGATGGGCCAAACAAATCCGCGCCATGCTCAGCTCAAAACGAAATTAGGCACCGGAAAAGAAATAAAAGAGAGAAAACCAGAGAATATCTCGATCGTGGTGTGAGCTTTAACTCCCTTTCGCAGCGGCCGCTAGGGTTTCTCCTCTCCCTCTTTTTCTTCTGGCGCTCCTCCCCCTACCCAGAGCCCCGTTTCCTTGCTAGGGTTTTTGCCTCCCGCCGCCACCGACGTGAGAGAGAGGACAGAGCGAGTAGCCAGCCATGCTGCGTCCGAACGACCGGGCCGAGTCGCGGCGGAGCCGCTACAAGGTGACGGTGGACGCCGACGAGGGGCGGCGGCGGCGCGAGGACAACATGGTGGAGATCCGCAAGAACCGCCGCGAGGAGAGCCTTCTCAAGAAGCGCCGCGAGGGCCTCCAGGCCCAGACTCCCATCCCCGCCGCCGGCGTCGAGAAGAAGGTGAAGATATCGCCCACGCATGTCCTACTCCCATCTACCCTCTCGCGCTTCCTGTCTCAGTGCTTATGCGGTCTGAATCGTAGTTTCTTCTTACCGTGACTTGTACACTAGTTTCAGACGAGTTAAGTCTTTCTTCATGTGCACTAGATTGGTTTAGTAACTGTTTAGTATGGCGATTTATGCTCATAAGATGTTTACGCACCAGTGGCCTTTGTGTGCAGTCGGTTAGTTTTGATAACTGAACGCACGCATGCCTACTATTCTGCCAGGCCGTTGTTTCTTTGACGAACAAGTGCTGCTGATATTTTTTTTTTGGATTGTATGCCTTGTTAATTTGTTTATTGCGATTGGTGGGTAGGTTTGCTGACACTATTGTTATGTCTTACTCCGATTTATGACCTCTTTATTTTTTGTTATTTTCGATTATTGAAGACTCATATTAGGTGTTAACAATTGGTTCAGCATTTATCTTCACTTAACTGTAGATGCCATTTACTTATTTTTCTAGGAAGAGTTAACTCGGTTGTTAGCATAGCCCTTGTTTGTATGGTAGCCTTTCTTGTTTTGCTCAACCTTTCATATATTTGTTCCAGATTGAGATAAGGTATCTTGGCATTACTTGTAAGCTAACTATGACTTAGTTATTGCTGATTGTAATTTTATTGTTTGATCTGTGCGCTTTTAGCTTGTGGACCTTTTTTTGGGTTTGACAATGAAGCTGATAATTTGGCTTTCTGTTTGAATTTGTAGCTTGAGAGCCTTCCTGCTATGGTTGCTGGGGTTTATTCCGAGGATAACAGCATGCAGCTTGAGGCGACGACGCAGTTCCGCAAGTTGCTATCTATAGGTACTAACTTGTCAGTTGTTTTTGGTTTAGATTTGTTGCAGAACTAATCTTTATTTTAGGCTGTGAGTGAACATTAACTAAGCTTATATCTTATGTTGATCAGAAAGGAGCCCGCCAATTGAAGAAGTTATCAAGTCAGGTGTTGTTCCTCGATTTGTGCAGTTTCTTACCAGAGAGGATTTTCCCCAACTCCAGGTGTGTGTCATTGGGATTTTAGCCTTTACAACCTGGTAGTTCTTCAAGGACTGAACCAAATAGATTTCTTACGGTTCCGTTCTTATTTTACTCTTGTAGTTTGAAGCAGCGTGGGCACTTACAAACATTGCGTCGGGCACATCAGAGAATACAAAGGTTGTGATTGATCATGGGGCGGTTCCAATATTTGTGAAGCTGCTTCAGTCTGGTAGTGATGATGTTCGTGAGCAGGTATTTGATTACTTTCTTGTAGGGATGAGAAAGTGGGATCCCACTTATACCTAATTTGCGTGTTGCTTTCTTGGCTAATATTTTTATAGTTTATATTTTTATACTGTTGGAGTCACTAATTTTGTTACTTCAAAATGATTTCAAGGCTGTCTGGGCATTAGGAAATGTTGCTGGTGATTCCCCAAAGTGCCGTGACCTTGTTCTCGCAAATAGCGCATTGATGCCCCTTCTAGCCCAGTTGAATGAGCACGCTAAACTCTCCATGCTAAGGAATGCCACCTGGACTTTATCAAATTTCTGTAGAGGAAAGCCACAACCAGCATTTGAGCAGGTTTTATACGCAATTGCAGTTTTATTCTGTTACTATTATGGTTTGTATGTGTAATGTAATGGCAGTTCCTTGACTTGCTTTTATTTGGTACCATAGACTAAGCCTGCTCTACCAGCACTTGCGCGGCTTATTCACTCCAATGATGAGGAAGTTTTAACTGATGCATGCTGGGCTCTTTCGTATCTCTCTGATGGC
Organism: Alopecurus myosuroides; assembly: GCA_028641055.1. NCBI lineage: Eukaryota > Viridiplantae > Streptophyta > Magnoliopsida > Poales > Poaceae > Alopecurus > Alopecurus myosuroides. The sequence continues at coordinate 371,209,055 of CM054058.1, read as the reverse complement.
ACAAATGACAAGATCCAATCTGTTATTGATGCTGGTGTTTGCCCCCGGCTTGTGGAGCTTCTCCTGTATGTGACAACCTTGCATTTCAATTTTATGTTATATGATTCTTTATCTTGTTATGTACACTCATGACCGTTCTTTCAATACTATTTACAACATGAAGTCATCCATCACCTTCAGTGCTAATACCTGCACTACGAACTGTTGGAAATATTGTCACCGGAGATGACTCGCAGACCCAGGCAAGTCATTCACTTCAGTGTTCCTTAGATCGATGCATCTTGCATCAGTAGGCTATCATAAGCTGTGAGCTCGTTCTTAAGACTATACTGTAGGTTGTATATTTTTCTTAAGCATCATGTTTGCTATCGTACGACTAGTGGCCAAAGTTATATTCTTCGAAACATGAAGTGCATGTGTTTGATTTTTTACCGTATAGATTTTCTGATAGTTTGGTCCTCACTCTACCCTGTTGCCCTAACAGACTGAAGTCATTTCTAGTTTTGTATCTTTATTCATGTAAAACATCGGTTGGTGTTTCTACAGCCTGCTTTGCTCTTGGAGCCAAAAATAATTATTTTCACTTGCAGAACTTTTTAATAGTAATTGTGCAATTTCATGTATTCAATTTTGACGTTTCATTCGACCTATGCCTTGTTCTACAGTGCATCATTGACCATCAAGCTCTTTCCTGCCTCCTAAGCCTGTTGACTCAGAATCACAAGAAGAGCATCAAGAAAGAGGCCTGCTGGACAGTTTCAAATATTACTGCTGGTAACAAAGATCAGATACAGGTAGGAGTTTTGCATATGCTTACGTGGTTTCTTTTCATGATATACTTTTAAGGCTGACCAGGACGTTTGTCGAATGAGTTTACCATTTGCACGTATTGTTTAGCGCATGTATATTAGACCCAGTACTGCATTTTGCCAGAATATGCAAACATCATTTCATCATTAAGTTTTGCCCACCAACACTTTTTGCTACTCAGGGCAATTCTTTCAGCTAAAGTTATCATTCTGTTCCTGGTGGGAAATATTGAACTCATGCAATTAACTTGATGCTGGTGGTGAAGGGACCTAAATCATTATGTTAACTAATTTGGCTAAGGATTAGAAGTCCTATGCCTATTCTCCTAATATTTGTGCTCTGACTTTTGGTTTTCACAGTTTTGATGCCAACGTACCTAATAGTCTCAACTCCTATAACATAATGAATCGTGTCTGCCTTAAATTGCCACCATGTCTTGGTTCTGTTTACTCTTTCCACAGAGCACCTTTTAGAATAAAAGCAAGTATACAAAACTTGTTGGCTATATATGTTCTATAAGGTTAATTATTGATCACTTACTTGCTACACTGGCTTCTTAGGCTGTTGTTAATGCTGGAATTATTGGTCCTCTGGTGCATCTGCTTCAAACGGCAGAGTTTGATATCAAGAAGGAGGCTGCTTGGGCGATCTCGAATGCTACCTCGGGTGGTTCCCATGATCAAATCAAGTATGCTCTCGTTCACTGCTGTCCAGTTTATGCGCAAATAGCGCGTTTGCCTTTATTTTGAGTTTCACCTGGAGCTGATGTTGCATATATATTGTCTAAATAGGTATTTGGTGACTGAGGGCTGCATCAAACCGCTGTGTGACCTTCTCCTTTGCCCAGACCCAAGGATTGTTACAGTTTGCTTGGAGGGTCTTGAGAACATTCTCAAGGTTGGAGAGACTGACAAGAATTTGGGTGCCTCTGGTGATGGGAATGTCTATGCGCAGATGATTGACGAAGCGGAAGGCCTGGAAAAGATTGAGAACCTGCAGAGCCATGATAACAATGAAATCTATGAAAAGGCGGTGAAGATTCTTGAGGCTTACTGGATGGAAGAGGAAGATGATGCCATGGGAGCAACTATGGAGGCTCCCCAAGGTGTTTCCTTTGACTTCGGCCAAACTGGCAACCCTGATTTGAACTTGGGCTAAATACTGGTAAGGTTCTGTCAGCATAACAATGTTTTTATTTCACTTGTTGATCTGGTATCATGAATCAGCATTTGTTTCGGCAAGCAATTAACGGTTTTATATCCCTTTGCAGGTTTTATCAGTGGCGGTAATATCCTTGTCGCAGCAGTTGTCACCATTTGGTCTAGTCAATGTGGCGGGGTAATGGTTGTGTGGTGCTCCAATAAGCTAAAGGTTTCAAGGGAGCAATTATTTGCAGCTGGTCCTGGGTATCGTATGGCAGTGTTTGTAAGAGGATTATAATGGTCAAACTTGAGGAGTCTGGGTCTTTTTAATCAGGCTACTATGTAGGGGTTGCATCTTTAGTATGGTGTGCACTATTTTGGTACTGTATAGCCTGAGTTGAGCTTCTGCAACTCTGCGAGGCAATTAGGGGCATTTCTGGATGGTTTGGTTTCGGGGTTCTTCAGGGATGAACTGGGTTGCAGTCTGTCCGAACTTGTCAACTGAAATGCTTCCACTTAATTATATTTCTGTCTTGGTTCAGTTTTTTTAATTATGTTATATATGAAATTAGCTTTGCATTTGCATGATCGAGTCCATACACCTTTGGTAGGCCAAATGCAGAGAATAGCGGATTAAAACACGACTGAAGCCCTTACACGTTGGACTTCTCGTTCTTTTTAATCAAATAAGTTGGTTTACATATCAACAAATGATAATTCCGAATGCTGCAAGCAATTGTTTAAATCGGAAAAGAATGCGTGTGGTGTACATTATCTCTGCAAGGGATTCAAACATCGATTGACTCCTTATCCTTGGTAACGCACCACGTGTTGCTGGACTGCACCTGGCAAGCGGCCGCCGTGATCTCTGGAGCATTCGGCGCCGGATGTGGGTGCGCTGCTGGGTGTGGCGGGTACGACAGCGGCGGCTGCAGGTGCTGTTGGTGGACGCCTGGGTATGGGGCTGGGTACGGGCCGCTGCCTGGGTAGTGGCCACCATGTCCGGCGAAGTGGCCGCCTCCGCCGTGCTGCGCTCGCAGCTTCTGCGTCTGCACTGCGGTGACGTAGACGACGAAGCCGACGACGACGGTGATGAGCCCCATTATTCCTGCGGCGGCGAACATCCCCGGGCGCACCCGGTGGCACACCGGCCGCGGCTTCCGCCAGTCGCTGATGTGCCCGGACTCCACCCCGATGCCGATCATGAGCAGCACCTCCGCGAGGCCGAAGCAAATCCTGCATCGATCGATCAGTAGTGTTAATTAAACCCATCACAGAATCTTGGCCGTTGGATGGCATGGCACAGGTATCGGAAATGTGTGGCCGTACGTGGTCCATCTACTTGTCGTACCATGTGATGAAGAAGAGGCAGCAGGTCTGCCAGGTGAGGGTGTTGGTGGCGGAGGCCACGCGGGGGTTGTCGTCGGCGACGGCGAGTCCCGCGGCAGTGGAGTCCGGCGAGGCGACGGCGAGCAGCATGTAGGCGTGCACGGCGAACATGGCGACGGCGAGCAGCAGGAAGGCCCCGATGGCGAAGCCCATGGGCGAGTGGCCGCTGGAGTTGTAGAGACACACGTCCACCTGGCCACCGCTCCCGCCGACGCTCATCAGGTAGTTGGACACCTGCGAGCCATCATCTATCAGCTCGAGCGAAGGTAGCCAGCAAGCGGCTGCGTGTTGATTGCAACATGTACCGTACCTCGGAGCGGGATCCCTCTGCGGCGAGGCAGAGGATGAAGCTGACGAGGCCGCAGAGGACGGAGAGCGCGACGAGGGCGATGGCGATCTGGCTGCCGGAGCGCCCCGCCCGCCGCTCCTGGGCCTTGCGCAGGGACAGGTCGTCGTGCGTCACGGCGGGCCGCATTGTTGCTGCCACAAGGATCGAGTGTCCAAATAAGAATCCACCTGCAGATTGCTAGCGAGCAGCCTCACTCCGTAGCAGCAACTAGGCCGGCTTCTCCCCTTCCCGCGGCCGGATACGAATACGATGTAGCTTGCCCGGTCACGTATGGTATATATGGAGCTCTCTCAGTGTCAGGTGACGGCGACGCCCGGAGAGGAATATGTTTGTTGCGTTGGTGGGAGAGCAAGGAGTTTGGGAGAGGCCGCACGGGAGGAATCCGGCCACGGTGAATGGCACCGACTTTTGGTTGATGCATGGGATTGGGAGGAGCGTGTGCAGTCGAGAGAGGATCGGGGGTTTCCTTGCGCGCGCCGTGCCCGCGACATTCCGATTCCTTTCGCCTTACCTTTTCACCACCGATGAGTCGAGAGCGCACCTTCGCTGAGCTGGGTAATTCCTTCGTCGCGGTGTCTTTTGACGAAAGCGAACCGCAGCATCTGCGCTTTGTAGCGCCAACGGGGCAACCTAGCTATTGAGAGAGAAAAAGGGATAAGTTTCCTTTTCTCTTCAAAAAAGCCAAAAAAGAAATTGCCATCGGTCAACCGGTGGTGAATCAGCTCGCACTGGCCACCCATCTGCACTCGTGGAGCTACGTAGTGGGACACAACTCGGATCCGAGCTCACTTGTGCTCGGTTTTCTAAAATAATTTGAAAACCATATTTGTAGGTCTCAAAAAACCTAAATAAGAAAATCAGTAATTTTCGAGTGACAACCTCCCCCTCTCCTAGGAGGGATTGATAGTGTTACAATTTTTTTTTTTGCGGGTAAAACTAGATCTTTATTACACAGACGGAATTACAATTGGTTCAAGCACCATCGCCTGAAGAAGGCAGTCAGGTCCTGAATCAAACCATACACGGTTGCGGCGTTCTGTCCTTGCATGAATTGCAAGACAGTGGCTAGCCCAAACCTGTGCTCGATCAACTTTTACAAAGGTGCAAACTCTACCTTCCCTAGCTAACTCTTTAATCTCTGAAATAATATGCAAGTAAGGCGAACGATCTTGTGCCTTCTCTCTAAGAGCAGTAACCAGCTGAGAGCAGTCCGACTCAATCAGTATAGGCAATTGGTTGTATTTGGTTGCTATGTCAAGACCCTCCAAACAAGCAAGTAATTCCACTTCTAGAGCTTCATCACACGATGGTAGAAACCGGCATGCTGAGAAGATGATTTGTCCATCTGAATCACGTAGAACCATACCTGTACCACCAGTGCCGTCCTCCCTTTTGAATGATCCATGAATGGTCAATTTAACCCAGCCCAGAGGTGGCTTACACCAAGGTTTGTCAGGAGGGGATTTGTTCCGTACTTGGACAGGAACATGAGCAGCAGCTACCATTGGTTGTTTGCCTTTCAGAATCTGATCTGTTGGAGCAGTTTTGATATTTTGCAAGATCTTGAGGTAACCGGTTAAGAAACTCACGGATCCTTCAATAGTCGGAAGGGGCTTGTCATGAGTTGCCTCATTACGGGCGTGCCATACTCTCCAAGTAATTAGAAGAAAATTATTGATCATCTGTTCCGGAATTGCCAGGACTACTGATCTGAACCAGGTTAGTGGAGACAGTTGGAGGTCACCGTTCGTAGGTAGGTTCCAGAGTCGTCGCATTGCCGTCCAAAGCCGGCTTGCATGCGGACACTTAAACAGAGTGTGTGCCACATCCTCATCCTCTAAGCCACAGATCCTGCAGATGCCAGTTACCTTCATACCACGACGTCGCTTATTTTCCTCAGTTGCTAGCGCATTGGATGCCGCCTTCCATGCAAAAATTTTAACCTTCGGTGGTACCGCAGATCGCCATATTTTTTCCCAGCAGGGACACTGCCCATCTGGCCTAACACTCGTGGCAGCAAAATCACATTGTTCTGGTAACTCATTCAGCGCAAGTTTATAAGCACTCCGGACTGAGAAGATACCTGTTTTCTCCGGCTGCCATGCAAGCATATCCATCTGTCCATTCTTTGACGGTTTAATTTTCAGAATGCCGATGGCGTCGATTGGTAGAAAAGTGTCTCGAACCATCTGTTCCTTCCATGAGCCATGCTCATCAAGCAGTTCAGAGACACGTCGAACTCGCTTATTCCCACGAGGTGTAAGGACTTTTCCATAAACATTCCTCGGGATCCAACTGTCTCGCCATATCTTGATATTTGTACCATTACCAACCCTCCAAATAATCCCTTTCTTTAAAAGTTCCAGTCCATGAGCAATTGCAGTCCAGGTGGAAGAAGGGTTACCGGTGAAGACCGTGTCAACCAACTCACCATGTGGGAAGTATCGCGCTTTCAAGACACGAGCACATAAGGTATCAGGAAAGACGATCAGCCGCCAAGCTTGGCGTGCTAGAAGAGCCTGATTGAAGAGTCGCATGTCACGGAATCCCATACCACCATTCAATTTAGAACAAATTAATTTGTTCCAGCTTACCCAATGGGTCTTGCGTTTACCTCGTTCCACACCCCACCAATAGTTACGGATCAATTTCGTGAGATCATCACACACAGAGGCCGGTAACTTGAAAACTCCCATCACATAGGTCGGTATAGCCTGTGCAATTGCTTTAATGAGGACTTCTCGGGCACTTTGAGCTAACAGACCATCACCCCACTCAATTAGACGCTTGCTGAGACGAGATTGCAGATTCTCAAATCGTCCCTTGTGCATGCGACCATCAGGAGTCGGCAGTCCAAGATATGTGACCTCAAAATTCTCCTGTTCCACTTGCAAGACTGAACGAATCTCATCTTTTACACCTTGTGCACATGAAGTGCTGAACGTAATGGAACACTTAGAAGGGTTGATAAGTTGCCCAGTACCAGAAGCGTACCTATCAATGATATGCTTAATCCTCGAAGCCTCCGCCACCGACGCACGGAAGAACAACAATGTATCATCAGCAAATAAGAGATGTGAAATCCCCGGTGCCCCGCGACACACTCTCAAGGGGGTCACGCCATTGTCCTCCACTTCTTTCCTCAGCAAAGAAGATAAACCATCTGCCACAAACAAGAATAGAAAGGGGGAAAGAGGATCCCCCTGTCGTAGTCCTCGTGTAGGAGAAAACGCTTCCAATAGGGTTCCATTAAATTTAACTGAGTATCTCACCGTGGTAACACAAGCCATTATCCACTGCACCCACTGGTGACAAAACCCCATCTTATGCATTGTCGTCTCCAGAAAGGACCAATCCACTCTGTCATAAGCTTTAGATAAATCCAGTTTATAAGCACAGAAGGATGAGTTCGGAGAAGTACCATGTTCCATATAATGTAAACACTCGAAGGCCAATAGTGCGTTGTCCGTGATCATCCTCCCGGGGACAAAGGCACTTTGATTTTCTGAAATAATGTCCCCCAATAAAGGGCGCAGACGATTAACCATACATTTAGAGACCACTTTGTAGAGTACATTACAAAGCCCAATAGGACGATAATCCTTCAACTCAACCGGGTTATCAATCTTCGGTATCAACACAATAGAGGTATCATTTGTACCTCCCGGCATAAGACCCGTTGTGAAAAATTGCTTCACCGCTTTGATAACATCACCTCTCAGTATCTCCCAATTCCTCTGATAAAAGCGTGCTGGAAAACCATCAGGACCCGGGGCTTTAATAGGGCCAATTTGGAAGAGTGCATCCGAGATTTCAACGTCCGAGAAATCCTTGCATAATTGAACATTCATATCCGTTGTAACTTGTTCAGTAATAAGAGATGTGATAGAATCACAATTTAAGGACGGGTCTCGAGTATATAAGGATTTAAAGTATGATACCGACATGCGCTCCATCTCAGAGGGGACAGTTTTGATCACACCATCAGTATCCCGTAACTTTGCAATTTTATTTCTCCGTGCACGCCAAACAGCCTTATGGTGAAAGTACTTAGTGTTACGATCACCCTCTCTAAGCCAGTCAATGCGAGAGCGCTGCAACCACAACATTTCTTCTCTATAGAGGATTTCATTCATCAGATCATTTGTTGCACGAATCTCAGACCGAGGAGCGTCTGACTCGAGTAGCTGTTTCAACCTCAAACGTAACCTGGCCAGTTCATTAGTGATATTACCAAACTTCCGTTTTCCCCATTGCTGGAGTTTCCGCATAACAGTTTGTAACCCACCTGTAACAGTACCCAGATCAGTATGGACTCCAGTTTCCCTCCAAGCAGAATCTATTATTTCTTTCAAAGCCGGTTCTCTCTCCCAGAATATCTCATACTGCATACATCTGCCACGTTGAGCCAGTCTGGTCTCCTTATCAATCTTCACCAAAATAGGACTATGATCAGAACATGGGGAAACCAAATGTACAACCGAGGTCTCTGAATAAATATCTCTCCAACTATTGTCTGCCACGGCTCGGTCCAGACGGACCCTCACATTCTTGTTACCTGCTCTCTTATTATCATACGTGTAGGGTAGACCGGAGAAGCCTAGGTCAGTGAGTTCGCACACCTCGAGGCAGTCCCGGAATGCCACCATTTGCGGCTCTGCACGTAAGCACGCTGAGAAGTGCTCGTACTGCCATTGTACCTCGTTGAAATCACCAAATACCATCCATGGTAACGACGAAGAGGCCCGGAGTGCCGTCATGAGAGACCACATAATGTGACGATTCTCCACCCGAGGCTCGCCATAAACAAAGGTGACATGCACCAACGGATCAGTAGGGATCATACGGATATGGGCATCAATAAATCTTGCATTCTTTTCTTTGATATCAACAAATATACTCTCATGCCAAAACAGAGCCAGTCCACCACTCAAACCATCACTATCGACACCCGCAAAACCACGGAGACCAAGACGCCTACGTAGACGCCGCATACGATCACACTTCTGACGTGTTTCACAGAGAAAGACCAGCTGGAAATTGTGTGTTCGTTGGAGAACACTAAGGTCTTGAACTGTCGCAGCATTTCCGGCACCGCGACAGTTCCACCCACACCAATTCATTGGACCCGGCGGTCATCCTCGAGGGATGCCGCCGATCCTGTCGAAGCTCCAGAAATTGCAGTACCATCAACCCTCTTGTGTCTCTTTTTATCTTTGGGGTCTAACTCCTCCTTTTCTTTGTCAATCACGGCTGAAGGGATATCTTTAGCGAGTGGAGGATTAATTAAGGCCAAAGGGTTTCCCTGTGTAGCAAGGTCTTGCTCAAACGCTAGTCTCCTTTTAGCATTCTTCTCCATGTTAACATTGTACCACTATGCATTGCATGTATCAGTATCAACATACAGTTTAACTAACCTCTGATAGTAGTCTTGTGCATTTTAGAAAGCACATCATCGTCATCATCACTCATGTAGTAGTCGTCTTCCTCTTCGAAGTAGTCATCCTCTTCCGTGAAGAGTTCGTCGTCGCTCGCCATCCTTAAATTGAAACGTACATAGTGTAAGTTAGATTAACTGCAATGTGTGACAACACTAAAAAGAGTAGAACACGCACACTAGGCAGATTCATATATAATAACAACAGAATGTTAGATCTGAACAAGCACACACTACCATGCAGGTAAAACACGAACCCTAGAAACGATAGTACTATTAGGTAGCCAAGAACACGGCTCATGGAAGCAAAGACCTAGCTCCACCGAAGAACTTGGAGGCCAAGAACACAAATCCAAGCATGCTATCACTAGATCTGGTCAAGAATAGTGGTAACCTTCACACAACAGGACGGAGAAAATCAGTACTACAACACTAGATCTAGGAAAGACATATACTAAAAGTAGAAAATCACGAGCAAAAACAGTAGCATGACACCAGATCTGGAAGAGGGGAAGCATCTGAGAAGGAAGGATAGGGAAGCATCTACGGAGGAAGGAGAGGAAGACTTGCCTGTACGACGGTGCGACGACGGTCCCTTAGAGAAGCTCTATCCTCTCCCTTGGCGAAGACCTCTTTTCCCCTGGCGAAGCCCTATCCTGTTCTGGAAGGAGGTGCCAAGCAGATGATAGCAGGAATGTAAGATTTCAAAATTATCCCTACCACTAATGGTTTTCTTTCAGAAAAATCCATAGAAAATAAAAGTTTATGTTTCATTAAAATATTTATTTTAAGAGTTCCAAAAAGGTTTTTTTACTTCACTGTCAAAACAAGTGGTTTGCAAGTTTTCATTGAGGATACCTTTTGCTCACTTGTTTTACAAAGCAAATTTCTTGTAACATACAATGTCATACCCGATTAGATGAATTTTTCGTTTTACAAAAAAATTCCACAAAAAGATTCCAACTTGACAAATAAATGAAGTAAGATTGAACCAAATTGAAACCACGGTGTAACATCCCAAGTATGAAAAACACCATTAGAATGTTTGATTTTTGTTAATTTATGTTTTGCATCATGTCATCATAAGCATTGCATTTGTTTTCCTTCGTTTTTCCATTTGAATTTCAAACCAAATTTCAAATTCTTGTTCATACTTGTTCTGTTACAATTTTCAAATGAAACTTTCAAATCAAACCAATCAATTGCTTCAAATAAAATTGAAATTAAAACCTTTTAACTTGCTTAAGTTTCAATTATTCAATTAATAACAAATTCACTCAAATTCATTTGAATTTTCAAACAGCAACAAAATTCAAAATTTTGAAAAAGAATCAATTGCACATCTGGGCTTTTGTAATAAACAACTCATAAAAATTATCACCAAAATTTAAAACCCGCAAAAACCCCTCTAATTTCTCTCCTTTCCTATCTTTTCTTTTCAGCAAAAAAAAAGAGAAAAATAAAACAAAAAGAGAGGGGAGAGGGCAGGCCAGCCCAATTGGGCCAGCCCACCACATCCCCACGAGCCCAGGCGCACCCCCTCACGTTGTCGTCTTCCTCCTCTGTACGGAGACAGAGGAGGTAAGACCTCCCCCTCTGGCAGGAGCTCCACCTGCCTCCTCCCCTCTACTTAAGCCTCCGAGGCGGTGCCCTAGGGTTCCCCTCTCCCTCCTCCTCCATCTCCACCGCCGCCTTTCCCTCTTCCCCCTTCTCCCTTTTCTCTGTAGTTTCTCTGAACCTCAAGCACCTCCATGGCCGGTCCATAGAGCTCCACTCACCGTCGCTGTGGTGGCCGTCGAGTCCCCCTTTCCGCGGGAACAGATACGCCTCGACGTCCTCTCCCTCCTCGCTACCTCGACGAGGGCCGGGAAGCACCGGATCGCCGCCGCCGAGTCGCCCGTCGCCGCCTACTGCTCCGCCCCGTCGCTGAACCTCCTCGTCCGCCTGCTCCCGCTCGGGCCTGGGTGAGCTCCCCTCTGTCCCCTCTCCTCCTCCCCTCGGCATCCGCGCGCGGCCCCCACACGCCCCAGCGCCGCGCGGCCACCACACGCCCCCGCACGCCGGCGGCCGCTCGCCGTCCGTCGTATCCCGTCGTCCTCGTTACAGTTAACTTCAACGAGTTGCAGTTTCGTCAGGCTTAAGCCGGGAGCCTTACCTCAAAAGCACGCGCACTCTGTATACATCACAAGCCGAGCACAGCCCAGTTGGTAACACCCCGTGCGCGCAAGCCCGCGGTCGTGGGTTCGATTCCCCCCGGCGCAAAGCCACCCCCTTTTCTCAACCTTTTCCTTTTTATTTCTCGAATTCCAGAAAACAGATCTGAACCCTTATTTGAAAAATCAATAACAAATTGAATTTTGATCCAATTTCAACGATTCAAGTTTCTGTGGATTCATAATCTTGTGATCTTTCCATTAGTAACAAAATTGCAACATGTTTCTGTAATAATTTTTTCACTAAATAATTAAATACAGAAAATGCAATAAAAATTTGAAACTTTGGAATTTCATAACTTGAGTTCTGTTCATCCAATTTGAGCAAACTTGGGCTCTAAAAATTTGTCTTAACAAACTCTACACATTGGTATTTTATTTGGTCACAATTGAATTAAATTTGAACATGTTTCCCTCTGTTTACTAAAAGGGGCAGAATAAAAATGACTATGAAAAATTGCATAATAAATTCAATAATGATCCAAAAATTATGTTTAATAGCTCAAAATGTTCAGTGAAACATTTGCTACATGTTTTCAACCTTTTCAATACAATTTGTTTACTGTTTTTCCTAATTAAAAGTGGTGCAATAATTCAATGCTTTAATTAAACCTTTTAAATTGCAAAATTCATAATTTGGTCAAATTCATAACTAATTCAAATTTAATTCAAATGAAACATGTAAAATATGTTTTCCATGCAAAATTGAATAAGATTTACAAATATAAACTTTGTTTTCTATTTTTAATAAATTAAATTGCTGAAAACAACTGTTTCTTATTTAATGCATTTAAAATTGTCAAATTAATAACTTGTTCATTTTAAATCCTTTTTCAACAAATGAAACATGTATTCCATCTAAAATTTTGTGTACTTTCCAAATATGAATTTGTTATCTAATTTGAACATTTAAAATTGGTGAAAACAACAAATGCTTGTGTAACTCATTTAAGAAGCCAAATTTCATAACTTGATAAATAAAATTTCCAAACTTGGTAAACAACTTTTCAAATTGAAGCTATTGTTGTTTTCTTATTGTTTTCTTCATCCATGCATCATTCTAATCAACTTTCACATGGTGGTTAGTTGTAGATCATTTAATTCAACCTTAATTCATGGGCTTTTCCATATGCAATCCACATTGCATATAGGCCCATTTAATTATGTTACCATGTCAACTAGTTTATCTTTGATGCATCAGTTAAATTGCCATGCATCATCCCATGTTTGTGCATTATGCCATGTTATTGATTGTTTGTCTCTCTGCGTTGTTTGTTTGCTTCTTCTCGAATAGACGACGATGTTGAGACAGACGAGGTTTACGACACTACTTCTGAGGAGTTAGCCCAGTACCAGGCTACTGAGTTTGCAGGCAAGTATTCACTCACATGAACCATTGTGTCCTTTCCACACTGGATATCAATACTTTCCGTTGTCTATTCTGCTAGCCTTAAGATTCGTTGCTTGTGTTCCGATCCTATCACATGTTATCATGTAACCCTGAGATAGCCTACCCTCCACACCTATAACCCCGTTGCTTGTTGCCCGTGTCTTACTAGCATGCTTAGGGTTGTTTATGCTCGAGTCTGATGTCCGTTATTCCTGTTATCATATTTATTATTGTTCTGGGGCTCGATGTTTAAACAACAACCTGTTAATGATTGAGGTAATGCTAATTTGATGATAAGGCACCGGCAGGAGGCCGGGTATGGTTTTGAGGCCTGCTAGTGTCGAACTCAGGAAAAGTTCTTGTCCTCTGGATCCATGTTGAGCGCGCTAACCGCATGTGGGAAGCGTGTATGGGCGCCCCCCACAACTCTGATTCGATTCGCATCTCGTCCAAATCGCCACACTTAGTTCGGGCTTTCCATTTGAAGCACGCATATGCAGGTACGAACCCTCGGCGCCAGGGTGGAACTTTTGTAGTCGGCATTTAGGGCGGCGTGGTCTTCCAGTGCTATGAGGGTCCCCCTTTTCTTCGTGGGGGCTCGATTAGCCGCGCACGCACATCACGTGGTTCTTTGGGCTTGATGCGAAGAAGAGTTGGTTTGTGTTGAGTGTCTCGCTTGGTGGGTTTGATCCCCGTCTGGCGGGATATTCTTACGTGTACGGCCAAATTGGTGCATCCCTGCAGGGTTAAATCTTCTCGAGAAGCCGTGTTGTCCGCGGTTATGGATGACTTGGTGATAGGGCTGGCTAACAAGGATTAGACAACTTACACCTAATTAATAATAATTTGACTAGTAATAGGCTTATTGACACAATAACCTGAACCATCATTAATCCAACTGTGTGAGTTATCCTCGGATTGCTTCTTTGGATAAGGGGCGAGATCCAGGATGGGTTTGTTTGAGGTTAGTGATAGTTGGTTCCGATACGCTATCTTATCCCCTTCCTTAGCCGGATGTTGTAGCGTGTCTCTGTAGTTGGTTAGGCAGCCCGCTGCCGCACTTTTGAATCACCTATCTTCCGTGGAACCCAAAGCATCTGTACTTGGTGTTGCCGGGTACACTTTGGTATCTTGTGCGTCTTGATTGCCAGTACTTGTCTGTACTGACCCCTTTGGGGCTGTGGTTTCCGCAGACTACGTTTCCGAGGATCCCCATGGTGGCTACTACGTGGAGTATGACGAGGCTGCTGACGAGTAGATAGCGGACCCGGGCAGGATCCGAGACATCGTGGATGGGCTCCGTCTTTTCGTTTCCGGCCTCTTAGGCCTATTTGGATCTTGTCTGTACTCAGACACTTTGGATGCTTCCGCTGTGATGTAATGATGACTTGTTGGGACATGTGTCCTCTGGATGATTGTATTTGCTATCTCTGCTCTAGTGAGAGCTATTTGCAACTTATTTCTATTTCTTTGTGTCTTAGAGATTTGTTGTGATATCACTTGTTCAAATGCCGTTGACGTACCATGTGTGTATGTTATGAAGTACGTCAACGGAAGTAGTCGGATTTCTATGGGATGGTTTACGCAGACGATGGATAGTAGAGAATGGTTGTCACACGTTTACGTGTTGGCCTGCTCATATTGAGATGCGGGTGCCGGTATGCCCCGTAAGCCATTTATCTACTGTTTAGCGGGCTGTGAGTATCCTCTAGAAGTCCGGGTGCGACAAATTGTATCAGAGCCTGTCTGCCTGTAGGATCCCTTTTACTGGTCGCAGTTGAGTCTAGAAACTATTTTGTAGCTATATAGGAAAAATGAAACGTGAGAGTAGGAATTCTGTTCTTTTATTTCTTTCCCCACCCACCCTCCCTTTTCTGGTAAGGAAGTGCAACGTTGTTTTCTCTTCTCATCTAAAATTTCAAGTTAGGATTTCACGTATCCTGGTTTCTCTAGGATGGTTATATCTACTAGACCATAGGAATGGAGGTGGTTGTGACATGATTTATCATGTTGCCTACTCACGATTGAGAACGGAGGCGTGTAAGCCCCGGAAGCAGATCCTCTATTCCTTAAGCAGTAGATATTTACCCTTTAGAAGCCCGGATGGGGTTTCCGTAGTACCTCAGGAGTGTTTGGTCTCGTGTTTCCCGAATGTTGCTTCGATATCCTGTTCTTCTCAACATCCTTTTCGTCCGTTGAAACCTTGTTGTTGCTTGCCACTTCAGTTCTTCTACCGGCGTCTAATCAAAGCTTCCCCAATCATCTGCAGATGGATCTCAGGTTCTACCCGCAGGTGGTTCGTATGACTCGTTGCGAGAGCACTGCCGGTTATCCGGAGATGCTGAGAGACATGGTCACTTTTCTGGGGTTCCGTTGGGCACCAGAGTACCAGGTCTACGAGCAGCAGCGAGAGTTTGACCAGACCTACTACCAGGCTATCGTCTACATTCTGTCAGATGATGGCATGAGCGTAGTCCACCGCTACGAGGCAGTGGGTTCCACAGTGGATATGGCTGTGCAGCCGGCAGCTTATGTGAGCCTCACCGTCCTTCGTGCTGACTACTGGGGATTTGACGATTCTATCTATCGCCACATCCCCCGTGGTTACATCACTTCGGAGGGAGCTCACTTCACTCTCTACGACAACTTGGATGTTTATGAGCATGATAACTCCAGGCTGCACACCACCGCTCAGTTTGTGAGGCACAGTGACGCAGTTGCCCGCACACTATCTCAGGAGTTGGCTTCAGTCAGAGGGCAGCTTTACCTTGCTTTGACTCGTCTGGCGACGTACACCACAGACTTTGTTGGAGACGAGCGCTTCGCACGTTTCGATCAGCCAGTTGGGCGTCGTCTGCCAGATGCTGGAGGTTACGAGCCGATCAGAGGTCCACTCCTTAACCTTGGTGCTGGTTACACTGGGATCCCACGCTTTGGAGCACAGGGAGTCGACGCTATGTACTTCACCACGCCTAGAGTCGGTCTCAGACCACGTCAGATCTACGTGGATCATCGTTCCACCTACTTTTGTGGGCGTCCTCCTCACCGTACCTCTCGCCGTACTCCTAGCCGCCATCCTGCGTGATGAGCATGGGAGTACCGATGTATCCATTCTTAGCTATGTTTAGTTATCCTTTGGCATTCGAACCATTTATGGTGTGTTGGATATTCTGATGTATTTGAACATGTGATGATGTACCTGTTGGTTATCTATTCATGCGTCGGAATAATCTCTCTTTCGGTTTCCAAGTCTATCCTTTTCTATTGTTGTGCTAAAATGCATTTCCATTCAGGATGCCGCCAACAAGGAACAACACGCCTGAGCCACCGCCAATCGCGGAGCTGTTGACTCAGATGACCCAAGTCATGGCGCAGATGGCCCAGTTTCAGACTAATCAGCACATCAACCAGACAGCTCCACGAGTCAGCATCAAGGAGTTTCTCAGTCTGGGCCCAAGAGCTTTTGTGGCCACACGCGAGCCTCTGGACGCTGATGACTGGATCCGTGAGATAGCCAAGGCTCTGGAGATTGCACATGTAGCTGAAGAAGACAAGGTCAAGTATGCCTCCTATCTGCTAAAGGGTCAGGCAGCTACTTGGTGGGAGAACTTCCAGGCCATGAGAACTGGGATGCCAGTCACGTGGGATTGTTTCAAGGAAGCCTTCCTGAAGCACCACATTCCAGATGGTCTCATGGAAAGGATGCGTGAAGAGTTTTGCTCACTCAAGCAGGGAAAGTTGGACGTCATCGGGTATCAGAGTGAGTTCAATCGCCTCGCTCGGTACGCTGGAGATGAGGTGTCCACTGAAGCTAAGAAGATGGCAAGGTTCCGCAGAGGTTTTAACCCGGAACTCAAGTATGCCCTAACCAATGTCAAGGCCAACACCTTCGAGGATCTCGTTAACACCGCGCTCAATGAAGAAAATGGGCGCAAGGCGTTCTAGGAGTCTCGCAAGCACTCGCGTGAGGGTGGTTCCTCCTCCAACATGACCACCCCTCCGCAGAAGCGCCGCATCTGGGTGCCAAATGGTGCTGTCACTCGGGCTCCATACGCCCAAACTTCTCCAGGCTTCGCTCCCCGCCCACCCAACCCAGCTCAGATGCATGATCAAAGGGCTTCGATGGGGCAGCCAAGGCCAGGGCCCCCTCGTGTCGTCACTTGCTACAAGTGCAAGCAGACGGGGCACTACGCCGACAAGTGCACGCAGAGGCAGCTACCTCCACCACCACCTCGTCCTAACACAAACCAGGCAATGGTGCGCGCTCCCCCGCCTAAGGCCTTCAACTCCAACAACAGGCCTGTCGGGAGCACCGCAAGGGTGAATCATGTCAAGATCGACAAAGCTGAGGAAGCTCCTGACGTCGTTCTCGGTACATTTCCCGTAAACTTTTTTCCAGCTAAAGTGTTGTTTGATACCGGAGCATCACATTCTTTCGTGTCAAAGATCTTTGCGACAGCAATTAAACTCCCTTTTGTTGGTTTGGGTTCCCCGCTAGTGGTCAACTCCCCTGGAGCAACTATGCAAACTTCCAAGATCAGTCACAAAAATCAAATTCTAATTGGAGGCCACATATTCCTTGCTTCCCTCATACTGCTTGGCAATTCTGACATTGATGTCATTCTTGGTATGGATTGGCTGAAGGCCAATAAAGCTAGAATTGACTGTGCTCAGAAGTCAATAACTCTGTCCCACCCTTCTGGCCAGATAATCTATTCTCCACATGAATCAAGTTCCTTCCAGCTGTGCACCCTCGATGCAAAACCTCTACCTTCACTTGAAAATGTTCCGGTGGTTTGTGACTTCCTTGACGTCTTTCCAGAAGAGTTGCCAGGAATGCCTCCGGACAGAGCTGTTGAGTTCGTGATCGGACTTGAACCAGGTACTGCTCCAATCTCTAAGCATCCCTATAAGATAGGAACTCCCGAGCTGAAGTTCTTGAAGGAACAAATTGACATGTACATGGAAAAAGGTTACATTCAACCTAGTTCTTCGGCTTGGGGTTGCCCAACTCTGTTCGTTGCGAAGAAGGATCACACAAAGAGACTCGTTGTTGACTATCGTCCTCTTAACGAGAAAACCATCAAAAACAAGTATCCAATTCCTCGCATCGATGATCTTTTTGATCAACTAGCTGGAGCCTCAATATTCTCCAAGTTGGACTTGAGAATGGGTTACCATCAAATAAAGATCAGAAAAGAGGATATTCCAAAGACATCTTTCACCACTCGCTACGGTCTATATGAATTCACCGTCATGTCCTTTGGTCTCACCAATGCACCGGCGACCTTCTCTCGACTCATGAATTCTGTCTTCCATGAATACCTCGACAAGTTCGTTGTGGTATATCTTGATGACATTCTCGTCTACTCAAAAAACGAGGAAGAGCATGAAGAACACCTTCGTCTCACTCTCATGAAGCTTCGCGAGCATCGTATTTATGCCAAGTTCTCCAAATGTGAGTTCTGGATCTCAGAAGTTGCTTACCTTGGTCATGTCATCTCTGCCAAGGGCATAGCCATTGATCCAGAAAAGGTTAAAGCAATTGTTGATTGGAAACCTCCAAAGACGGTGAAGCAAGTAAGAAGTTTTCTTGGCTTGGCTAGCTATTGCCGTCGTTTCGTCCAAAACTTCTCCAAGATTGCCAAACCTCTCACTGACCTCACAAAGAAGGACAAGAAGTTCGTTTGGTCTCCACAATGTGATGAAAGTTTCAATCTCCTGAAGACTAAACTCACTTCTACACTAGTTCTGGTTGGCCCAGATCCTTCCAAACCTTTCCAGATATTCTGTGATGCTTCTCTCCAAGGTCTAGGTGCAGTTCTTATGCAAGAACGTCAAGTTGTGGCTTATGCTTCACGTCAGTTGAACGCACATGAGCTCAATTATCCCACTCATGACCTTGAACTTGCAGCAGTTGTGTTTGGCCTCAAGAAATGGAGACAATACTTGTTGGGTAACCGCACTGAAATCTTTTCCGATCATAAGAGTATGAAGTACATCTTCACTCAACCAGATCTAAACCTCAGACAAAGGAGATGGATTGAAAAGATCAAAGACTTTGATCTTACCATTTCTTACACTCCAGGTAAGGCTAATGTTATGGCCGATGCTCTCAGTCGCAAGTCGTATTGCAATAATCTCATGATCATGGAAAGCCAACCTCCTCTTCATGAAGAATTCCAGAAGCTGAACCTTGGTCTTGTTCCTCAAGGCTATCTTGCAAACTTGACAGCCAGTCCAACTCTCGAGGACAAGATTCGTTCTGAACAACTTCGTGATGCTGAAATCAAGAAGATTGTAGAGTACATCAAAGGAGGCAATGAGAAATTTAAGTCCTTCTCAGTGGATGACAAGGGAACTGTGTTCTTCGAAGGACGCATTGCAGTTCCTAAAATTCAAAGCCTCAATGATGTCATTCTCAAGGAGGCTCATGAAACTCCTCTCCCCATACACCCTGGAAGTACAAAGATGTACCAGGATCTCAAGACACTGTATTGGTGACCTAGCATGAAACGTGAAATTGCTCAATACGTTTCTGAATGCGACGTTTGTCAACGTGTTAAGGCAGTTCATCAGAAAACAGCCGGTCTTCTCCAACCTCTGAAAATCCCTGAGTGGAAGTGGGACATGATTGAAATGGACTTCGTCACTGGTTTTCCAAAGTCCAAGAAGGGCAACGATGCAATCTTCGTTGTCATTGATCGACTCACTAAAGTAGCTCACTTCTTTCCTGTGAAAGAGACAATCTCAGCTAGTCAGTTAGCAGAGCTCTACACAGCAAAGATTGTTCCTCTTCATGGTGTTCCATTGGAAATAAGCTCAGACCATGGAAGCATCTTCACTTCTCATTTCTGGAAAAGCTTTCAAGAAGCCTTGGGCACCAAACTTCTGTTCAGCACAGCCTATCACCCTCAGTCTCAAGGGCAAGTCGAAAGAGTCAATCAGATTCTCGAGGATATGCTCAGAGCATGTGGTATCTCCTTTGGCATGAAATGGGAAGAATGTCTTCCATATGCTGAATTCTCCTACAACAACAGCTTCCAGGCAAGCCTAGGCATGGCACCATTTGAGGCTCTTTATGGCCGCAGATGCAGGAGTCCAATCAATTGGTCTGGAGCTGGTGAACGTTCACTCTTAGGCCCTGACGTTGTTAACGAGGCCGAAGAGAAAGTTCGCATCATTCGTGACAATCTGAGGATTGCTCAGTCTCGTCAGAAAAGCTACTATGACAGCAAGCACAGGGACATGGTCTATGCAGCTGGAGACAAAGTATATCTCCGTGTAACTCCCCTCAGAGGCACTCATCGTTTTGGTGTCAAAGGAAAGCTTGCACCAAGATATATTGGTCCCTTCAACATTCTCTCAAGGCGTGCAGAAAATGCCTATCGTCTTGAACTTCCAGAAAAGCTATCCAAGGTGCACGATGTGTTTCACGTGTCACAGCTCAAGAAGTGCTTCAAAGATCCAGGTCGTGCAGTTGATCATGATTCAATTGAACTGCAAGAAGATCTCTCTTATGAGGAGCACCCTATTCGAATTCTCGATGAGACCGAGCGCAAAACTCGCAACAAGAGCACCAAGTTCTTAAAAGTGCAGTGGTCTCATCATTCCGATAAAGAGGCAACGTGGGAGACCGAAGAGGATCTTCGCAAGAAGTATCCGGACCTTTTCTCTTCTCAGTAGGAATCTCGAGGCGCGATTCCTTCAAGGGGGGGGGGAGTTTTGTAACATCCCAAGTATGAAAAACACCATTAGAATGTTTGATTTTTGTTAATTTATGTTTTGCATCATGTCATCATAAGCATTGCATTTGTTTTCCTTTGTTTTTCCATTTCAATTTCAAACCAAATTTCAAATTCTTGTTCATACTTGTTCTGTTACAATTTTCAAATGAAACTTTCAAATCAAACCAATCAATTGCTTCAAATAAACTTGAAATTAAAACCTTTTAACTTGCTTAAGTTTCAATTATTCAATTAATAACAAATTCACTCAAATTCATTTGAATTTTCAAACAGCAACAAAATTCAAAATTTTGAAAAACAATCAATTGCACATCTGGGCTTTTGTAATAAACAACTCATAAAAATTATCACCAAAATTTAAAACCCCCCCAAACCCCTCTAATTTCTCTCCTTTCCTATCTTTTCTTTTCAGCAAAAAAAAAAGAGAAAAATAAAACAAAAAGAGAGGGGAGAGGGCAGGCCAGCCCAATTGGGCCAGCCCACCACATCCCCACGAGCCCAGGCGCATCCCCTCACGTAGTCGTCTTCCTCCTCTGTACGGAGACGGAGGAGGTAAGACCTCCCCCACTGGCAGGAGCTCCACCTGCCTCCTCCCCTCTACTTAAGCCTCCGAGGCGGTGCCCTAGGGTTCCCCTCTCCCTCCTCCTCCATCTCCACCGCCGCCTTTCCCTCTTCCCCCTTCTCCCTTTTCTCTGTAGTTTCTCTGAACCTCAAGCACCTCCATGGCCGGTTCATAGAGCTCCACTCGCCGTCGCTGTGGTGGCCGTCGAGTCCCCCTTTCCGCGGGAACGGATACGCCTCGACGTCCTCTCCCTCCTCGCTACCTCGACGAGGGACGGGAAGCACCGGATCTCCGCCGCCGAGTCGCCCGTCGCCGCCTACTGCTCCGCCCCGTCGCTGAACCTCCTCGTCCGCCTGCTCCCGCTCGGGCCTGGGTGAGCTCCCCTCTGTCCCCTCTCCTCCTCCCCTCGGCATCCGCGCGCGGCCCCCACACGCCCCTAGCGCCGCGCGGCCACCACACGCCCCCGCACGCCGGCGGCCGCTCGCCGTCCGTCGTATCCCGTCGTCCTCGTTACAGTTAACTGCAACGAGTTGCAGTTTCGTCAGGCTTAAGCCGGGAGCCTTACCTCAAAAGCACGCGCACTCTGTATACATCACAAGCCGAGCACAACCCAGTTGGTAACACCCCGTGCGCGCAAGCCCGCGGTCGTGGGTTCGATTCCCCCCCGGTGCAAAGCCACCCCATTTTCTCAACCTTTTCCTTTTTATTTCTCGAATTCCAGAAAACAGATCTGAACCCTTATTTGAAAAATCAATAACAAATTGAATTTTGATCCAATTTCAACGATTCAAGTTTCTGTGGATTCATAATCTTGTGCTCTTTCCATTAGTAACAAAATTGCAACATGTTTCTGTAATAATTTTTGCACTAAATAATTAAATACAGAAAATTCAATAAAAATTTGAAACTTTGGAATTTCATAACTTGAGTTCTGTTCATCCAATTTGAGCAAACTTAGGCTCTAAAAATTTGTCTTAACAAACTCTACACATTGGTATTTTATTTGGCCACAATTGAACTAAATTTGAACATGTTTCCCTCTGTTTACTAAAAGGGGCAGAATAAAAA
Organism: Alopecurus myosuroides; assembly: GCA_028641055.1. Taxonomy (NCBI): domain Eukaryota; kingdom Viridiplantae; phylum Streptophyta; class Magnoliopsida; order Poales; family Poaceae; genus Alopecurus; species Alopecurus myosuroides. The sequence goes on along the minus strand of CM054058.1, from coordinate 371,186,947 downwards.
TGACTGTGAAAAATTGCATAATAAATTCAATAATGATCCAAAAATTATGTTTAATAGCTCAAAATGTTCAGTGAAACATTTGCTACATGTTTTCAACCTTCTCAATATAATTTGTTTACTGTTTTTCCTAATTAAAAGTGGTGCAATAATTCAATGCTTTAATTAAACCTTTTAAATTGCAAAATTCATAATTTGGTCAAATTCATAACTAATTCAAATTTAATTCAAATGTAACATGTAAAATATGTTTTCCATGCAAAATTGAATAAGCTTTCCAAATATAAACTTTGTTTTCTGTTTTGAATAAATTAAATTGCTGAAAACAACTGTTTCTTATTTAATGCATTTAAAATTGTCAAATTAATAACTTGTTCATTTTAAATCCTTTTTCAACAAATGAAACATGTATTCCATCTAAAATTTTGTGTACTTTCCAAATATGAATTTTTTTATCTAATTTGAACATTTAAAATTGGTGAAAACAACAAATGCTTGTGTAACTCATTTAAGAAGCCAAATTTCATAACTTGATAAATAAAATTTCCAAACTTGGTAAACAACTTTTCAAATTGAAGCTATTGTTGTTTTCTTATTGTTTTCTTCATCCATGCATCATTCTAATCAACTTTCACATGGTGGTTAGTTGTAGATCATTTAATTCAACCTTAATTCATGGGCTTTTCCATATGCAATCCACATTGCATATAGGCCCATTTAATTATGTTACCATGTCAACTAGTTTATCTTTGATGCATCAGTTAAATTGCCATGCATCATCCCATGTTTGTGCATTATGCCATGTTACTGATTGTTTGTCTCTCTGCGTTGTTTGTTTGCTTCTTCTCGAATAGACGACGACGTTGAGACAGACGAGGTTTACGACACTACTTCTGAGGAGTTAGCCCAGTACCAGGCTACTGAGTTTGCAGGCAAGTATTCACTCACATGAACCATTGTGTCCTTTCCACACTGGATATCGATACTTTCCGTTGTCTATTCTGCTAGCCTTAAGATTCGTTGCTTGTGTTCCGATCCTATCACATGTTATCCTGTAACCCTGAGATAGCCTACCCTCCACACCTATAACCCCGTTGCTTGTTGCCTGTGTCTTACTAGCATGCTTAGGGTTGTTTATGCTCGAGTCTGATGTCCGTTATTCCTGTTATCATATTTATTATTGTTCTGGGGCTCGATGTTTAAACAACAACCTGTTAATGATTGAGGTAATGCTAATTTGATGATAAGGCACCGGCAGGAGGCCGGGTATGGTTTTGAGGCCTGCTAGTGTCGAACTCAGGAAAAGTTCTTGTCCTCTAGATCCATGTTGAGCGCGCTAACCGCATGTGGGAAGCGTGTATGGGCGCCCCCTGCAACTCTGATTCCATTCGCATCTCGTCCAAATCGCCACACTTAGTTCGGGCTTTCCATTTGATGCACGCATATGCAGGTACGAACCCTCGGCGCCAGGGTGGAACTTTTGTAGTCGGCATTTAGGGCGGCGTGGTCTTCCAGTGCTATGAGGGTCCCCCTTTTCTTCGCGGGGGCTCGATTAGCCGCGCACGCACAGCACGTGGTTCTTTGGGCTTGATGCGAAGAAGAGTTGGTTTGTGTTGAGTGTCTCGCTTGGTGGGTTTGATCCCCGTCTGGCGGGATATTCTTACGTGTACGGCCAAATTGGTGCATCCCTGCAGGGTTAAATCTTCTCGAGAAGCCGTGTTGTCCGCGGTTATGGATGACTTGGTGATAGGGCTGGCTAACAAGGATTATACAACTTACACCTAATTAATAATAATTTGACTAGTAATAGGCTTATTGACACAATAACCTGAACCATCATTAATCCAACTGTGTGAGTTATCCTCGGATTGCTTCTTTGGATAAGGGGCGAGATCCAGGATGGGTTTGTTTGAGGTTAGTGATAGTTGGTTCCGATACGCTATCTTATCCCCTTCCTTAGCCGGATGTTATAGCGTGTCTCTGTAGTTGGTTAGGCAGCCCGCTGCCGCACTTTTGTATCACCTATCTTCCGTGGAACCCAAAGCATCTGTACTTGGTGTTGCCGGGTACACTTTGGTATATTGTGTGTCTTGCTTGCCATTACTTGTCTGTACTGACCCCTTTGGGGCTGTGGTTTCCGCAGACTACGTTTCCGAGGATCCCCATGGTGGCTACTACGTGGAGTATGACGAGGCTGCTGACGAGTAGATAGCGGACCCGGGCAGGATCCGAGACATCGTGGATGGGCTCCGTCTTTTCGTTTCCGGCCTCTTAGGCCTATTTGGATCTTGTCTGTACTCAGACACTTTGGATGCTTCCGCTGTGATGTAATGATGACTTGTTGGGACATGTGTCCTCTGGATGATTGTATTTGCTATCTCTGCTCTAGTGAGAGCTATTTGCAACTTATTTCTATTTCTTTGTGTCTTAGAGATTTGTTGTGATATCACTTGTTCAAATGCCGTTGACGTACCATGTGTGTATGTTATGAAGTACGTCAACGGAAGTAGTCGGATTTCTGTGGGATGGTTTACGCAGACGATGGATAGTAGAGAATGGTTGTCACACGTTTACGTGTTGGCCTGCTCATATTGAGATGCGGGTGCCGGTATGCCCCGTAAGCCATTTATCTACTGTTTAGCGGGCTGTGAGTATCCTCTAGAAGTCCGGGTGCGACACACGGGAAGCTATAAAGCAAATTAGATCAAATCAATTGAAAAACAAATTCAATCAAAATAGAGAGTATAATGTTGACTAGGTATCTATGTCCAGAATGCATACTTCTGGACATCGAAGGTATGATAGTCTAAAATCCAAAAAAGCAAATGCAGTTAACATCACACTGGTAGCTTGCAGAATTATATAGACATAAAGAGTTCTACTTAATACAAACCAATGTTGAAACCAGGAGTACCATATAGAGTTCTACTTAATACCGCAAAGTCTTAACATAGATGGTGCCACTTTATACAAAAGGGGCTTCACAAGTTTGACGTTAGTTGTACTTCATATGGACAACTAAACAAAAAATACTTCAGTTCAGTTATTCATCATCACTTCTTCAAGGCTTCTTAGCAGGAGGAATTGGCAGTGGCACCACTAGGATGTCAAATCCACCTTCTGAAAGCTCCAAAGACGAGCATCCAGATTTCATCCTCTTCAACCTCGTACTCTTCGACAACATTTGTCCATTCTGTGGTCATAATGACATTGTTCCTGCCCTGACCTATCTTCATCTTCACATCAAACTTATAGTCAATGTTCAAGCATGACATTGGCACCCTTCTAGCATGCTTAAGGTGCCCATGAAGATACTGATTGGAGTACTTAGCACCAATGTCCTATCAAGATTAGCAATAATCTTATCAGTTAAAATGTAATGATAGTTCTATGAGTAAGCATAGAGTACACTTTAAGTTGCCAGATTATTACCATTTTGCACTTTCTAGGAATGACATTAGAGTTTGTCATTCTATGCACATAAAACTTCATGTGACTATCTACATCTTCACATAAATCGTTAAGCCACACCTGTTGGTCCTTTGTCAAGTACATATCATTCCCAAACATCCAGTACTAATCCAATGGTTTCTTCCCACCAGGGAAAACATCAGAAGGTCCTACATCAGGAAGGTGTAGGATTGTTACTGCACTGTAATATATGTAATATGCTTGTCCAAATTTATAGTGGTTAGTATCATCATACCTCTGAACATCAAATCTTTTTTAAACCTTATTTCTCTTCTTCAGTTTTTTGGAAGCAATCTCTCTAGCACTAGAACTAGGGGCATCAGCAGGGGCTTCCTTATTTTTTTCTTCAATTATTTGGAAGCAACCTGTCTAGCACTAGTACCAGGGGGCATCAGGAGGGGCTTCCACATTCAGATGCTTCTTTATGAAGATTGAGTAAGCATGATCTGTAACTTCTTTAGAGACCTTGGTGCATTCAGATGCATTTCCCTGCTTAGACTTGTACCAGTTGTACAAGTCAAGATCTATATATCCTGCATGCATCTTGTCATCAAGTAACTGCCATAAGTCAGGGTGATAAGTTTCCTTCTTCACGGTCAACTTAGTAGGTTGAAACTCTTCATCATCACTGTCATGGATGACAATGAGTTCTTTCTTGCCCCTTCCCATTGCTTCAACTAAATGATTAGAGAAAAAATTAATGATGGAGTAAAAGTCAAATCCTTAATAGCAGAGTGTCAAGAACATGAATCCTAACAGTAGAGTGTTACAAACCCTAGAGAGCAATCCCTAAGAGAAGAGTGTTAAATATATACAAGCACACTAGTAGGTAGCCAAGAACATGAATGCATCAAGTTATAGAAAGGAGGTACACGTTTGTTACACATTCTAGGAAGATAGTCCTAAGAGCAGATTGTCAGATGCAAACAAGCACACTAGTAGGCAGCCAAGAACATAAATACTAATAGCAAAGCCCTAGGCATATAGGAATAAAAAGTAATCATGGATCATCCAAGTTATGCAAAGGATAGTACAAGTGTGTTACAAATCCTAGACATATTAGTAGATCATGATAGGAAACCTAAGATCAGGCTGTTAAAACAAGAAAATACATGCAGATAATCCTAAGAGCAGACTAATCCTGCGGTTATATCCTGCGCAGATTAGTAGATCATGATATTACATCAATAAAATCCCTAGAGAGCATACTATTACATCAACAAATTAGATCTAGACAAGCATAGTAGTATGTCGCCAAGGACATGAATCCTTGAATCAAGCCCTAAATCTACCGAAGCACGGTACCAGGAGGCCAAGAAGAAAAAATCCTAGAAGGATAACACTTGATATGGACAAGAATAGTACTATTCTACACAAGAAACAAAACCCTAGATCTATAGAAAAACGGATGACATATAAAGCTGCTACTTTGTAAGATCCACAACAACTAGATGAGGAGACACCTAGAGGTTCGTCGGAGTGACATACCCATTGTAAGTTGAAGGGCTTGTTTGTAACATCCCTCTTTTTCTAAAATAGGGTTTATGGTGTTGTGTTCATGGCATAAATTTCATCCAAAAATTGAATTGGAATTCAACTAAAAATTGCCCAAAAATCACTTACAGTGACCTCTGAAAATTTGATTTCAAAATAATTTTAATTTTGAAAAAGCAAAACATGGTGAGGTTGAAAATTTTTGAGGTTTCCAAAAATTATTTTTGCCAAATTTAATCTTTACAAAAGGCCTTCAAAACCTTGATTTCAGTTCTATTTTTAAAGAGAAAAGGACCTCTTTGTAGTTTTCTAAAGTCCTAGGGGTTATCCGAAAAACCTCCCTTTGTCTTCTTCCAACCTGCCTGAAGGAGGCAGGCAGCTCCCACCGGCCGCTGCCACTTCTTGTGTGCTCCTCTGCGTCGACTGATGAAAGCCGAGAGGTGTCGTGCACCTCCTCCTCTCCCTCCCTCGCAGTCACACCCCCTCGTTGCCTCTACCGCTCTCTCTATCTCTGCCTAAAGAAACCCTAACCCTAACCGTGCCGGCCGCCGGCGCGTGCCGCCGTTCCAGTCGTTTCCGAGCTCCGCTGAGCCCTCCATCGGCTCCGTCGTCCTCTACCACGCCTCCTAGCCAACGGAATCGGCCCGGGATGCCCCAATTCGGCCGAGCCACCATCGTCTCCTCCACTGCCGGCAGAGGGCCGCCGCCTCCGATTCTCCATTGTCCGATGACACCTCGCCTCTCTGTCCACCTCAACGGCCTCGTGGTGAGCCCAGGGTCCTCCCAGACCCCTCCATCCCCTCCCTTCCCCTCTGGTTCGTCGAGGAGCCGTGCGCCGCCGCTTGCCGTCGTGCAGGTGGTCGCCGGAGCTCCTCCGGTGACCATTTGGTCACCTGGCGCCATCTTCTGGTCGCCGAGACGACGCGGAGTCGAACGAGCCCTCTCGCGCTCGCTCCCGCGGCCAGAATCGCCACCGGCGACCACGACAGTGGAGATCCGGCCAGCCGCTGACGTCACGATGACGCTGAAGGGAATATGCCCGAGAGGCAATAATAAAGTGTTTATTATGTTATTCCTTTTTTATGATAGATGTTTATTTCTCATGCTAGAATTGTATTAACCGGAAACGTTTATACATGTGTGATTAATAAACAAACCAACGTTCCTAGTGAAGCCTCTTTTTTAACTAGCTCGTTGATTAACAGATGATCAATGTTTTCTGATCATAGACATTGGATGTTGTTAATAATGGGATCATGTCATTAGAAGAATGACATGATGAACTTAGACCCTAACTAAGTATAACAATACGATCAAGTCATTTAGTTTTGTTGTTATGTCTTACATTCGGAGTAACATTGTTCCTTAGACCATGAGATCATGTTAATCACTAATACCGAAAGAATGCTTTGATAACATCAAACGTCACACCGTAACAGGGTGACTATAAAGGTGGCATTAGGTATTCGGAAAGTGTTAGTTGAAGCTCATGGATCAAGAATGGGATTTGTCCATCCAATCTGACAGAGAGATATACTCAGGGCCCTCTCGGTGATATCACATCGACACCGCTTGCAAGCACGTGATATGATCACAAGGATGTTATATCACGGGAACGGGAAAAGAGTACTTGTCGGATAACGAGATCAAACAAGGTATGGTGGATACCAATGATCGGATCTCGAGCAAGTAAAATATCTCGAGACAAAGGGAAATAGTTACGACGTTGAAAAGGTTCACACGATCACGAGAGTCATCGTTGAATATATAGGAGTCATCACGGATCTCGAGATCCCGCTGTTGATTATTGATCGGAGAGGAGTCTCGATCATGTCTATATTATTTGCGAACCATAGGGTGACACACTTAAGGTTCGATGAAGCGTTAGAGAGGATACTAAATACCGAAAAATATTTTGGGCAGCTCAGAAAAATTGTTTCAGGGGAAAATTGAAATAGTTCAAGGGGTTTTCATCGAATGGTTGTTAGTAGAATTAACAAATGATTCGAGGTTCTTCATGCAAATGTTTGTTAATGGAATTAACAAATATAAATAAAGAAATAAAAATGTTTTATTTATTTATTAAAGAAAAACCTTTGGATTTTCTAAGTGGAAAATTAAGGGAGTATGAGTGGGGCTTCCACTCACATGAAGAGAGGAAGGGGTGGGGCACCCATGGATGGCCGCACCCCCCTTGGGCTGCCCCCCTCCCCTATAAAAGGAGGGTGAGAGCTCCCTCTGCTCCGCACACTTTCCCACTCCCTTTTCCCTCCACCCGCTGCTCCATTCCATGGTCTCCGACTTGGCGAAGCCCTGACCGTAGGATTCTTCACCACCACCACGCCGTTGTGCTGCTGGAGTTCCGCGGGGATCCTCTACTTCCGCTAACCGCTGGATTGAGGGAATGGAAGTCTTCATCGAGTTGAACGTGTGACCGATTACGGAGGCACCGCCGGATTGCGGTGCACTTCTTCTCGCTCGGGATCGGCGTGAGTACGACTACGCCAACAATGAGATTTTATCTCGTATCACTTTGAGTGTTCGAGGGTATGTTATATCAAGACTCTCTTTCTCCCTGTTGCCTTTCATCTCATAGATTAGATCTTGGACATTCGGGTTTACCGCGCGTAGGAAATTTTTGGTTTTCTATGCAACGTACCCTTCAGTGGTATCAGAGCCGGATCTATGAGTAGATGAATTGTACGGGTAGAACACATAGGAGTATGTGGGCGTTGATGATCATGTTTTTGCTTCTTTGAGTATTTTATGATCTTAGTGGCATAGTGGGATGAAGCGGTTCAGACTAACTTTACATGTCCACGTACACGAGACTTGTTCCACAACTGACATGCAACTTGTATTGCATAAGTGGCTTGCGGGTGTCAGTTTCTCCTACTATAGTTAAGATCTAATCTACGAAGGGTTGTTAAAAATATATTTTATCAACGTTGTGATTCTTGTACGTAGGTATGAACGGTTCTATCCTCGCAAGCCCAAAGCCACGTAAAATATGCAAAAATAAATTAGAGGCGTCTAACTTGTTTTTGCAGGGCATGTGATGTGATATGGTCAATGTTACAAACGTTATGTATGAGATGATATCTTTTGTAAATTATTGACATATCGGCTGGAGCCATATGGTTGTCTTATTTTATGGCCTGCGTGCTGTATATCATATCCATGGGATATGTTGTAATGGACAATCAAGATGGAGGTGCCACTGACCTTGGTGCCACGCCGGTGGAATGATGGAGATCATGCCATGATGCACAAGATGGAGATCAAGTGCAAGAAGGACCATATCATATCACATTATCCATGCATGTGATGTTTATCCTTTTATGCATCTTATTTTGCTTAGATCGCGGCGGTAGCATTATAAGATGATCCCTCTCACTTAATATCAAGATAATAATGTGTTCTTCCTTAAGTATGCACCGTTAAGAAAGTTCGTCGTTTCGAGACACCACGTGATGATCGGGTGTGATAGACTCAACGTTCGCATACAACGGGTGTTTTAAAGCCTAGCATGTACAGACATGACCTTGAAACACACGCAATACTATGGTTCTACTTGGCGAGCCTAGCATATACAAACATGGCCTCGGAACACGTAACCGAAAGTTAAAGCATGAGTCATATGGATGATATGATGAACATGTTGATGTTCGCCTTTGCAACTACACCGTCTCATGTGATGATCGGTTTCGGTGTAGTGAATTTGGTTCGTGTAATCACTAAAGACGACTAAGAGGGATGTTGTTTTTGAGTGGGAGTTCATGGGATAATTTTAGAATTAACTTGAACTTAATTTATCATAAACATAGTATAAATAGTCTTTGCAAATATGTTGTAGATCATGGCACCACCTACCTTCAATTTCAATATGTTCATGGAGAGAGAGAAATTAGCGAACAATGGGATCAACTTTACCAACTAGGCACTTAACCTGAGGATTCTCCTCACTGCTTGCAAGAAGCTCTATGTGCTTGATGCACCGCTAGGTGACCAACCCGCTGATGATGCTTCTGATGAAGATAAAAATGTTTATCTGACTCAACAAGAAGACCACAATATAGTTCATTGCGGCATCCTCTATGGATTAGAGCCAGAGCTGCGAAAACGTTTCGAGAACAGCACTGCTTTTGCTACAATGGGAGAATTGAAAATTATTTTCGATACCCATGCCGCAATTGAGAGTTATGACGCTTCAGAAAAGTTCTTTAGCTGCATGATGGAAGAGAATAGCTCCGTTAGTGAGCACGTACTCAAGATGTCTGCGTACGCTGATAGGCTCATAGCCTTGGGAATAACGATTCCCAATGATCTAGGGATACATAGTGCTCTCCAATCTCTGCCACCTAGTTACAAGAACTTCGTGATGAACTATAATATGCAAGGCATGAAGAAGTCTCTTCCTGAGCTTCTCTTGATGCTTAAAACTGCTGAAGTGGAGATCAAGAAAGAACATCAAGTGTTGATGATCAATAAGACCACTAGTTTCAAGAAAGGCAAGCCAAGGGTTAACTTTAAGAAGGGTGGCAAATCTGTTGCTGCTCCTGAGAAGAAAACCAAGTATGGCCCTAAGCCTGAGACTGAGTGCTATTATTGCAAGGGTACTGGCCACTGGAAGCGCAATTGCCCCAAATATCTGGTAGATAAGAAGGCCGGCAAAGTGAACAAAGGTATATATGATATACTTGTTATTGATGTGTACCTTACTAGTACTCGCAGTAGCACCTGGGTATTTGATACTGGTTCGGTTGCTCACATATGTAACTAGAAACAGGAGCTGCAGAATAAGCGACCTCTAGCAAAGGATGAGGTGACGATGCGCGTCGACAATGGATCAAGAGTTGATGTGATCGCCGTCGGGACGCTGCCTCTACGTCTACCGTCGGGATTAGTTATAAACCTCAATAATTGTTATTTGGTGCCTGCATTAAACATGAATATCGTTTCTGGATCTTTCTTAATGCAGAATGGTTATTCCTTTAAGTCGAAGAACAATGGTTGTTCGATTTATATGAATAATATCTTTTATGGTCATGCACCTGAGAAGAATGGTTTATTTCTTTTGAATCTTGATAGTATTGATACACATATTCATAATGTGAATGCTAAAATAATTAAATTAGATGATGATATTGCTACTTACATGTGGCATTGCCGCTTAGGTCATATTTGTGTTAAACGCATGAAGAAGCTCCATTCTGATGGACTCTTAGAATCACTTGATTATGAATCATTTGAAACATGTGAACCATGCCTTATGGGCAAGATGACTAGAACCCCGTTTTCTGGAACCATGGAACGGGCGACAGACTTACTGGAAAGCATACATACTGATGTGTGTGGACCAATGAGTGTATCAGCGCGCGGTGGATATTGTTATTTTGTCACTTTCACAAATGATTTGAGTAGATATGGGTATATTTACTTAATGAAACACAAATCTGAGACATTTGAAAAGTTCAAAGAATTTCAGAGTGAAGTTGAAAATCATCGTAACAGAAAGATTAAATTTCTACGATCTGATCGTGGAGGTGAATATCTAAGTTACGAGTTTGGCATGCATATGAAACAATATGGAATATTTTCACAACTCACACCTGCTGGAACACCACAGCGAAATGGTGTTTCCGAACATCGTAATCGTACTTTATTGGATATGGTTCGATCTATGATGTCTCTTACAGATTTTCCACTATCATTTTGTGGTTATGCACTAGAGATCGCTGCATTCACTTTAAATAGGGCACCATCAAAATCCGTTGAAACGACACCGTATGAATTATGGTTTGGAAACAAACCTAAGCTGTCATTTCTAAAAGTTTGGGGATGCGATGTTTATGTGAAGAAGCTTCAACCTGATAAACTCGAACCCAAAGCGGAAAAATGCGTCTTCATAGGATACCCTAAAGAAAAAATAGGGTACACCTTCTATCACAGATCCGAAGGCAAGATTTTTGTTGCCAAGAATGGATCCTTTTTGGAGAAGGAGTTTCTCTCGAAAGGTGTGAATAGTAGGAAGGTAGAACTCGACGAGGTTATTGAACCTTCTCTTCTTGGAATGGCGAGTAGCGTAACGCCGGAAGTTGTTCCGGTGCCGACCCCGTCAGTTGAAGAGAGAGCTAATGATCAAGATCATGAAACTCCAGTAGAGGAAACTACCGCACCTCGCAGGTCAACTAGGGAACGTACATCTCCTGAACTATACGGAGATACCGTATTAAACTTCATGGTAGATGGAGGTGATGACCCTGCGACATATGATGAAGCGATGATGAGCCCAGATTCCAACAAATGGCTTGAAGCCATGAAATCCGAAATAGGATCCATGTATGAAAACCAAGTTTGGACTTTGGTGGACTTACCCGATGACTGCAAGGCCGTTGAGAACAAATGGATCTTTAAAAAGAAAACTGATGCTGATGGTAATGTGACCGTCTATAAAGATCGACTTGTCGCAAAAGGTTTTCGACAAATTCAAGGAGTTGACTATGATGAGACTTTCTCACCAGTAACGATGCTTAAGTCAGTTAGGATTATGTTAGCAGTTGCTGCATTTTTCGATTATGAAATCTGGCAGATGGATGTCAAAACGTCGTTCCTTAATGGTGACATCGAGGAAGAGTTGTATATCATGCAACCCAAAGGTTTTGTTGATCCTAAGGATGCCTACAAGGTGTGCAAGCTTCAACGTTCCATTTATGGACTGAAGCAAGCATCCCAGAGTTGGAACCTCCATTTTGATAAGGTGATCAAAGGGTTTGGATGTGTCCAAACATACAGAGAAGCTTGTATTTACAAGAAAGTGAGTGGGAGCTCTGTAGCATTTCTAGTACTAAATGTGGATGACATATTGTTGATTGGAAATGATATAGAACTTTTCAAAAACATAAAAGGTTATTTGAACATAAGTTTTTCGATGAAAGACCTTGGTGAAGCAGCTTATATATTAGGCATCAAAATCTACAGGGATAAATCAAGGCGCTTAATTGGACTTCCGCAAAGTACATACCTTGACAAGATTCTGAAGAAATTCAGAATGGAAGAGAGTAGGAAGGGGTTCTTACCTATGTTGCAAGGCAAAACGTTGAGTAAGACTCAATGTCTAGCTACATCAGAAGATAGAGAGAGAATGAATATGATTCCCTATGCTTCAGCCATAGGTTCTATCATGTATGCTATGCTATGTACAAGACCGGATGTGGCACATGCTATTAGTTTGACTAGTAGGTACCAATCCGATCCAGGTTTGGAACACTGGACGGCGGTCAAGAATATCTTTAAGTACTTGAGAGGAACTAAGGATATGTTTCTCATATATGGCGGTGAAGAAGAGCTCGTCGCAAGATGTTACGTCGATGCTAGCTTTGACACTGATCCGGATGACTCTAAGTCTCAGTCCGGGTACATATTTGTTATGAATGGAGGAGCTGTAAGCTGGAGGAGTTCCAAGCAATCCGTGGTAGCGAGATCATCAACAAAAGCGGAATATGTTGCTGCCTCGGAGGCAACACAAGAAGTAGTTTGGATGAAGGAGTTCATATCTGAAGTAGGTGTGGTTCCGAGTGCGTTGGATCCAATGGTTATCTATTGTGACAACAATGGTGCCATAGCCAATGCTAAGGAACCAAGGTCTCACAAGAATTCCAAACAAATCAAGCGCCGTTTTCACTCCATCCGTGAGCATGTCGCAGATGGGGATGTGAAGATTTGCAAAGTACATACGGATCTGAAGGTGGCAGATCCGTTGACTAAAAATCTCTCAAGGGAAAAACATGATCAACACCAGAACTCAATGGGTGTTAGATTCATCACTATGTAATATAGATTATTGCCCCCAGTGCAAGTGGGAGACCGAAGGGAATATGCCCAAGAGGCAATAATAAAGTGTTTATTATGTTATTCCTTGTTTATGATAGATGTTTATTTCTCATGCTAGAATTGTATTAACCGGAAACGTTGATAAATGTGTGATTAATAAACAAACCAACGTTCCTAGTGAAGACTCTCTTTTAACTAGCTCGTTGATTAACAGATGATCAATGTTTCCTGATCATAGACATTGGATGTTGTTAATAACAGGATCATGTTATTAGGAGAATGACATGATGAACTTAGACCCTAACTAAGTATAAAAATACGATCAAGCCATTTAGTTTTGTTGTTATGTCTTACATTCGGAGTAACATTGTTCCTTAGACCATGAGATCATGTTAATCACTAATACCGAAAGAATGCTTTGATAACATCAAATGTCACACCATAACAGGGTGACTATAAAGGCGACATTAGGTATTCGGAAAGTGTTAGTTGAAGCTCATGGATCAAGAATGGGATTTGTCCATCCAATATGATGGAGAGATATACTCAGGGCCCTCTCGGTGATATCACATCGACACCGCTTGCAAGCACGTGATATGATCGCAAGGATGTTATATCACGGGAATGAGAAAAGAGTACTTGTCGGATAACGATATCAAACAAGGTATGGTGGATACCAATGATCGGATCTCGGGCAAGTAAAATATCGCGAGACAAAGGGAAATAGTTACGACGTTGAAAAGGTTCACACGATCACGAGAGTCATCGTTGAATATATAGGAGTCATCACGGATCTCCATATCCCGCTGTTGATTATTGATCGGAGAGGAGTCTCGATCATGTCTATATTATTCGCGAACCGTAGGGTGAGACACTTAAGGTTCAATGAAGCGTTAGAGAGGATACGGAATACCGAAGAATATTTTGGGCAGCTCCGAAAAATTGTTTCGGGGGAAAATTGAAATATTTCAAGTGGTTTTTCATCGAATGGTTGTTAATAGAATTAACAAATGAGTCGAGGTGCTGCATGCAAATGTTTGTCAATGGAATTAACAAATATAAATAAAGAAATAAAAATGTTTTATTTATTTATTAAAGAAAAACCTTTGGATTTTCTAAGTGGAAATTAAGGGAGTATGAGTGGGTGTGAGTGGGGCTTCCACTCACATGAAGAGAGGAAGGGGTGGGGGAAACCATGGATGGCTGCACCCCCCTTGGGCTGCCTCCCCCTCCCCTATAAAAGGAGGGTGAGAGCTCCCTCTTCTCCACACACTTGCCCACTCCCTTTTCCCTCCACCCGCTGCTCCATTCCATGGTCTCCGGCTTGGCGAAGTCCTGACCGTGGGATTCTTCACCACCACCACGCCGTCGTGCTGCTGGAGTTCCGCGCGGATCCTCTACTTCCGCTACCCGCTGGATCGAGGGAACGGAAGCCTTCATCTAGGTGAACGTGTGACCAATTACGGAGGCACCGCCGGATTGCTGTGCACTTCTTCTCGCTCGGGATCGGCGTGAGTACGACTACGCCAACAAAGAGATTTTATCTCGTACCACTTTGAGTCTTCGAGGGTATGTTATCTCAAGACTCTCTTTCTCCCCGTTGCCTTTCATCTCATAGACTAGATCTTGGCCATTCGGCTTTATCGCGCGTAGGAATTTTTTTGTTTTCTATACAACGTACCCTTCAGACGCCATGCTGACGTCATCATGGGCCAGCCCTGTTTATCTTTGAAAATAAAAAGAAAATGAATTAAATCCTAACACATGGGCACCACCTCTATTTAAATTCCAGAAAAGAATTAAACTTGTAAATTCAATAACTTAATCCCCGTTTATCAGAAAAATAAAAGTAAGGTGAGAGCTGCCAGACAAATTTGCTCTGCAAGTTCTCCTATTAAGAGCATTGAGTGCTCCACCTCTACTTCTTCTGCTGTCACCTCCAGGAAAAGAAGGAGAGGGAAAGTGGCCACTCCTTCTGTTGATTCTTCAGTCAGAAGAAGCACCAGGCAAGCTGCTTTGAACAAGGGCTTCAAGTTGGTGGCAATGCAGGACAAACCTCAGCCCAGAAAGAAGCCAAGATCTGCTAAGCCTGCTACAGATAATGCCCCTGCCACTCCACATACCCCAATTGCTGTTATCCAACAAGTTGGGAGGGCTTTGGAGATTGCTGATGAGGACCTTTCTGAGGACAAGCTTGATGCTGTCCCTGACCCTGCTAAAAGCAAGACGAATTAATAATGTTAGGAAGTCTATTTATCTGTAATGACTTCTATTATCATCTGCTCCTGTACTCTTTGGTGATATCTTGGGAGCTTTATTATGTAAAGTCTCTTTTGATTTTGGGTCCTCCTGTGGATTTATCAGTGCACTATTAATATATTAATTATGTGATCCAGTCTTATCCTGTGGCAATTGTTATTCATGTAGCTATCTGGTATTGCTACACTGATATGCTTCTTTTATTATTTAATGGATAGTAAATCATATTTATTCATGGATTGGAAAGTTCTAGACTGGAATGTCAGGGGACTCAATGATAAAAACAAAAGACTGCTGGTCTACAACAAAATTGAGGATAGTCAGTGTGCTATTATTTGTTTACAAGAAACAAAGTGTGAAGATTTTGATCACACCTTCATAAGATCCTTTTATCCAAAAAGGTTTGATAAATTTGTTTTTTCTCCATCTGTTGGAGCTTCTGGTGGCATTATTGTTCTATGGAACAGTACAATTTTTGATGGAGAATTAATGGATTGCCACAAGTCTGCCATTAAATTGTGTTTCACTTCTAAACACAATCTTTCCTCCTGGACTCTAGTAACTGTTTATGGTCCTTGCAGGGGGCTAGATAGAGATATCTTTGTCCAATGGCTTCATGCTTTAATAATTCCTTCACATGAAAATTGGTTGCTGGTGGGTGATTTCAATTTTATTCGATCTGTTGAGAACAGAAATAAACCCGGAGCAGACATGAATGATATTTTCATCTTTAATGAAATTATTAGCCATGTTGGTTTAGTTGAACTTCCTTTAAAAGGAAGATCCTTTACATGGTCTAATATGCAAGACCAACTCCTCCTGGAACAGTTGGATTGGTTCTTTACCAGCACTTGGTGGACTCTGAACTATCCTAATACTATGGTTATGCCCCTTGCTAAGTCCACCTCTGATCATGTTCCATGTGTCATCTCCATATCAACCACCATTCCAAAAGCACAGATTTTTAGATTTGAGAACCATTGGATTCATCAGCCAGGCTTCATGGACCTTGTTTCAAGAGTTTGGAATTGGCCAGTTAGGAGGAACAACATTGCTGCCACAATTACTGCTAAACTCAAAAACATAAGGCATGAGCTTAAAAGGTGGGGCAGAAATCTCTCTAAACTGAAGATTTTAATTGCCAATTGCAACCGAGTAATTCTGATCTTGGATTCTTTGGAGGATGAAAGAAGCCTTAGTCGGCCTGAATTTAATTTCAGGAATATTGTTAAAACCCACCTGAATAAGTTGCTTCTCTCCCAATCTGCATATTGGAAAAATAGATGTACCATCATATGGGTACAACTTGGTGGGGAAAATACAAAATTCTTCCTTGCAAAAGCTACTGAAAGATTTAGATTTAATACTATTTCTGAGATTAAAAATGAAGATGGCATAACATTGCTTGACCATCAGCATAAGGCAACTGCTTTTTGGACATGTTTCAAGAATAGAATGGGGGTCTCCATCAATATCTCTCAGCCTATAATTGTTTCAAATTATATAAAGCCTTCCAATAATTTGGATTGCCTTATTGAGCCTTTTACTTCAGAGGAAATAACTAATGTTATGAAATCTCTTAAGCCTGATAGAGCTCCTGGACCAGATGGTTTCAATGGTCTTTTTGTGAAAAAGTGTTGGGAGGTGCTAAAAGAGGATTTCTCTCAACTATGCCATGACTTTCACTCAGGGAATTTGTCTTTGCAGAGTATCAATGATTCTTTTATTACTCTCATCCCAAAGAATAATTCCCCTCAGACTGTCAATGATTTTAGACCAATTTCTTTGACTAATACCTGCCTCAAATATGTCACCAAACTGGTTGCTAATAGAATGCAGAACATTATTTGTGATACTATTCATGATAACCAATATGGTTTCATTAAGGGTAGAACTATCCAGGATTGTCTTGCTTGGTCTTTTGAATTCTTATTCCAGTGCCAACAATCCAGGAAGAAAATTGTGGTCCTCAAAATTGATTTTGAAAAAGCCTTTGATACCTTGGATCATGATGCCATTTTGCAAGTCCTAAGAGTGAAGGGTTTTCCAGAATTATTTATCACTTGGGTTAGAGAAATCCTTGCTTCTGGATCTTCATCTGTGCTTTTAAATGGGATTCCAGGCAAGAAGTTTATCTGCAAAAGAGGAGTTAGGCAAGGATATCCTCTGTCTCCCCTGCTCTTTGTTGAGGGAGCTGATTTACTACAGAGCCTTGTTAATAAGGCCTACAAGGATGGTCTACTCTCCCCCCTGTTCCAGTTCGAAAATACTTCCCTATTATTCAGTATGCTGATGACACCATTGTGGTTCTGCCGGCTTGTAAAAAAGATCTGGCTATCTTCAAAGATATCTTACAAACTTATGCAGCTTTCACAGGGTTGAAAATCAATTTTCACAAATCATCTTTGATTCCTATTAATCTTGATCATGAGGAAACCACTGCTATGGCTGATTTTATTCAGTGTCAAGTTGGGACAATGCCTTTCACTTATCTGGGACTGCCTATGGGCACTACTAGACCTACTATTAAAGATTTTTCTCCTTTAATTGATAGAGTTGAGAGAAGGCTTTCTGCCACTTCTTCTTTTCTCTCCTATGGTGATAGATTGGTGCTGGTAAATTCTGTGCTATCTTCATTGCCCACTTATTACATGTTGTCTTTGGTCATACCTTCTGGTGTTATTGAGGTCATTGATAGAGCTAGAAGACACTGTTTGTGGAGTAAAAGAGGGAAGGATAAAGCTAATTCCCTTGCAGCCTGGTCTATGGTGTGCAAGCCTAAGAGAAAGGGGGGCCTTGGTATCCTGAATCTGAAAGTGCAAAACTCTGCCCTTCTGTTAAAGCATCTTGATAAATTCTATAATCAGGAAGATCTTCCTTGGGTTCAACTCATAACTGATGCTTATTACCACCAGTCTGTCCCTCATGCAGTGATTGAGTCTGGTTCTTTTTGGTGGAGAAATATTCAGGCTTTGGCTGAGGAATATAGGAAGATCACAACCTGCTCTGTGGGGAATGGTTTCACTGTGCTATTTTGGGAGGATAATTGGCAACCTCAATTGCTTAAGATAACCTTTCCTAGGTTATTTTCTTT